>CM070023.1:31258370-32458370 GCA_036247105.1 Cirrhinus mrigala
TGTATCTTCTAAACGTTTGGCGGCCCTGTCACCGAACTTTACAAATCAGTAGAGGTCCTGGTGTTAATAAAGCAGTTTTGTGTCAATTTTGCTGGAACAATTTGGAAAGGGTTGTGAAAATCAAATTTCACTTGCTCTAAATATCATCAATTTTGGAGAAAACCATTTTTTATGATATCTTCCAAGTGACTCAGTAACTCAAGAAGAGAAGAATTTTCCAGTGTGTTCAAACAGGGTGTCCAATCTCAAACTCGAACCATTAGTGGAGCCAGAAATTGACATGTCAGAACTCTTAAAGAACACAAAAAGAGCAATGTTTCTAAACATGCTATAGAGCCACAGAGTTTACTTTTTTGGGGAGTCAAACTACAAATAGATTTATAGTTGACTTAAATTGGAGAAAGTATTTTAAAATTGAAAAAATTACATACTGCATTTTTAAATACCTTCAAATACATTTAGTCTATACGATCTCTGTGGTCACTGTTTATAAATAGAATTGTAAATAAAGACAATCTGCATGCGAGTACGTAATTATCATTCCCAAACTCCAAATGTTCCAACTTTAAACACCATTTTGAAGTGTGTGCTAGTCTTTTATCAACTACTGACAGTTTGGGTCTTGCAGCCAGCAGCCATTTTAGATGTGGTCTGCGACATGTGAGCTTGCAAAGATATAAAGCCTGAGCTGGAATAAGGAAAATGTTTGACAGAAGTGAATACAGATGGAAAAAAGGAGTTACAAAATCATGTAAGTGCTGCCATATGTTGGTGTAAAAGGGGTTTGGGTTACTCTATCAGACTGTCTGATCACAGTACCTTGTCTTGTATGTGATTGCATGAATATTTTAATATGGCCATGGGAAAACCTGCTGTATTGCGTCCGTGGCTGTTTTGCATTCTTCCATGTCAGCATTACCTGAAAGGTCACGGGCTAGCAGATAAATAGTTTTGATTCAGTGTGCTGCCATATGGAGATTGTTATTCAGATACTTCTGATTTTTAAAACAGATTTTGCATAATCATTTAGAACACACAGTAACAACATAACTTTTACAGAAACTTTTAAACAAATAGATCATCCAAAGATGACAATTCGATAATTTACTCAACTTGATCTTGCAATTTCTTTCCTTAGAAGGTGATACAATGCGAAATTTTACATGGCATGCAACATGACTTGACCGTTACACTGAATGGAAAAGAGCTGTCTTCTTTTGTGTTCCATGGAAGAAAGGAGGTCATGGCAGAATACATGATGAAAAGGATTCGGTTTGCCTGAACTATTCATTTAAGAAGAAAGGTATCTGTGTTCTGTAACTTTTACATAGATTATAAGGCCGAACCTGTCAGCTGGGTGTCTTGAATCACTGAATACATTCTGTTCACAGACCACATTTGGTTTTTTCACACATGTACTCTATAAGCTACAGTCATTTAGAAACTGAAATAAAAAAATCGAAGCGCACAAGCCATCTGCATGCCATGTCTGGTTTGTTTAAAAAAACACTTCCTTCGCCTCTATTTCTTAAGCATTTCATTGCAGATGTTGTGGTAAGGTATAGATTTCTTTCTTTGCAGTACATTATCAGGCCATAGAACTGACCATTTTTCCTAAGTTAGTGAAAAATTTCACGCATCTCAATTTTATTTATTTTTATTTATGTATTTATGTATTTATTTATGTATTTTTTTTTTTTTGTGGCTAAGCCATAGAAGATTGAAGAAAGTCTTAGATTGAAGAAAATGGAACAAGAACGAAAAATTTCACGCATCTCAATTTTATTTATTTATTTATTTATTTATTTATTTATTTTTATTTATTTATTTATTTTATTTTATTTTATTTTTTTCAGGTTTGAAAACTAGACTAAAATTAACCACAATCCAGAGTTTCAAATAGAATGATTAAGAATTAACAACCTCTGAACTGTTCTGGATGCTCAAATTTAACAACTTCAGTCTACTTTTTATGTACTTCTCAGAAATGTGCTTTATGTACTTCTCAGAAATCTGCTTAAAATGACATTTAAGTATACTTAACTTACACTTAGAAAAAGTCTAAATATATTTGAGCAATATTGTTCTCTGAGAATCCATATTTTCATTGTTATATGGTAGGGGGCGCAATTACACATCTTCTGTACAGAAGCAAAGAAGAAACCGAAACAACAAATACTTCCACACGTTTTTAACATGATCATCAGTCATAAAACAGCATCAAAACTGTAACGTTATGGAATAAAATGTGACCCATGAAGAGGTAATAATGACTGTCAAGGCTTAAGGTGTTAATCGATTCCATCTACGTTTTGATTATCACTCTGAATCCAATTTATAGTCTTTTTTTTGTTGTTGTTGTTTATTTATTTATTTTTTTTATTATCATTCATGAAACGTACCCACATTCAAGTGTTCATAAAAAAGAATGCATGAAGCTAGAATAAAATGTTTTTGTTTACAAACAGATACCCTGTTCTTTCTTTTGATGTTTTGTAGGTTCAGATATTCATATAACAAAATATACCAATTAATACCTAATAGGGACATAGTAGTATACCTAAAATATGATGTAAAGTTCAAAACTTACGATTATACTTGCAGTATAAAACTACTAAACTAGTAGTTCACTGAGACTACACTTCAAAGTGTACTAAAATGCTACGAGTATTTAAATAGTAAACTATCAGTATACCTATAAGTTCACTTTTAGTATAGTTGCAGTACAAACTTAAACATAGATATAAACTAGTTTTGTACTCAAAGTTTACTACTGTTATACTTAAAGTATACTTTTATATACTTGAAAGTGGGCCAATTTAGTCCCAAGGAGTATTGAAATAGTACACTTACAAGTATACTACTAGTACACTGACATTTGTATACTTGCTACATTAAGTATACTTAATAATATACTTGAACTTTACTTAAGTATACTTGATGAAATAAACTTGAAGTCCGCTGCTTTTTGGTAAGGGGTGGACAGGCAGTGAATAACAACTGGTTTTATGGACCATGTTTATGATACTTTCTTAATGCATCCTTGAAGCTTAAATGTTGCCGTTCCTATGGGGACTAATTGAATGAAAAAAAAAGTGACGTGTATTGTCTAGAGGTGAACAAAAGAACATCCAAAATATTTAAAATTATGATTTCAAATGATCCAGTTTTGCATGAAATTATTTTAAACTATAATAAAAATGCTGCAGTGCAGCAATGTAACCAGTGCTGGTATTATTTTCACTTGTCAGATGAGGGTGGAAGAGGGTGAATTATGACAACATAACAGGTAGTTACAGGAATATAAAGTGACTGGATGAACTTAAGAAAACAGAATACACCTTTACAGACACTTCCAGACAACTTACTCACTTTACAAAAATGTTAAAGCATATCTCAGATGAGTGTCAACTTCCCAGAACTGTAAAAATATCAAAATGTTTCAACAGTTATAGTATCAGTAGTACTACAATGCTGTTTGTTCATATGTGGTTTTGAGCAGACTGAGTGTGAGTATTTTCACAGTATAAATGGACGGAGTTTTTCCACTAAGGTCTGTCAGTGGGGAATGAGTGAAAGTCTGCCTGGATCACGTCCACCAAAGGAAGATTCCAGATTAACACTCTTGCCAATAATTTAATTCAGACCACATGTGCTGGACAGCAGAGAAAGGAAGCTTATGAGCGAGAGGGACAACATAAGAAAGACAGCTACTGCATTTCTTGCAAGTATGAAAAAAGACACATATCTCTGAAACACTCATTGCATTCTTACGCATTTAATTGTTTTATCGTGACATTTTCCTTGCGGAAGCCATCTATATTAACCCAAACAAGGGCTGAATGCTTGACAATGGACACTTGGCTTTATATTGTCTGGGTTAGAGAGTTCCCTGTGCGTTTGGAAAATGAATCAGTGATGACATCAATCGAGGAATAATCGTGGAACGTTCTTGTGGCTCTGGACAGACAGAGAGTCACTGATAATCCCACTCCATTAACATACATGCTTTGGTTGTTGTTGGTGTGGATTGAAGCACATTTGGGTTTTAGCATCAGTAGATCTCATGGCAATTGTGGGAATCGCTTCTTCAGGGTGGCCATGTCTCACATAGTTCATTTTTTTACTTTCTGAAGTGGTGGCATTAACCAATATTATTCATCATTTAAACTTTGGACGGTGATGCTTTCATTGCAAGTCTGGGGCAAATTGAGTAGTTTGTGGGTAAACTAAAAATGGCTTTTTGTGCTCGTTGGTCTATATAGAGGACAAAACTGTAGTCATTTAGCATGCTTTCAGTCCAATAAAAATGGTTCTTTTAAGAACCATTCACTGATAGGTTCTTTGGGGAATCAAAAATGGTTCCTTTACGGCAACACCGTGAAAATCTCCTTTTGGAAACTTTATCTTTAACAGTGTATGAATCATAGTTCTTGACCGCCAATCATCTATCAGTGTTATTGATTTACCTCATTTCCACTCTAATATAGACTTTCAGGTAGCAGCCAGACTAAATTAATGTAGTGTGAATTCTGATGATTGAGAAATCACTATCAGTAAATTAATGGAGACAGAACATTGCAGACACCCTATAATTTAGAAGAATCACTGGACACATCTCATTATTCATAAACTAGAAGTAACATATGCGAACAGGGATCCAGAAACTATTATATCTCTTTGCTTTTGACATTTGGGAGAGGAGTCCATTTGTGCATTGCACTCCAAAAGGAAATATGTGTTGCACTGTAATAAGTGTGAAGGGAGGGAGGACTATTTTTCTAATGTCATCTCTAAATGTTTTTATTTCAGAAAAATAAAATAAAAACAATACGAGGCCTCAAATGTATGGGCTCAATTCCACTCAATTCCACAACCAATCAGTAATCACACAGCCTTAAAAAAAAAAAAAAAAAAAAAAAAAAAACCTTAGTAATACCTTGTAAACAACCAAAAATATTTATAATAAATGTATAATGTGGTCATGATATTTACACTGACCAAAATTATAAACGCAACACTTTTGTTTTTGCCCCCATTTTTCATGAGCGGAACTCAAAGATTTAGGACTTTTTTATATGTACACAAAAGGTCTATTTCTCTCAAATATTGTTCACAAACCTGTCTAAATCTATGTTAGTGAGCACTTCTCCTTTGCCGAAATAATCCATCCACCTCACAGATGTGGCATATCAAGATGCTGATTAGACAGCATGATTATTGCACAGGTGTGCCTTAGGCTGGCCACAATAAAAGACCACTCTAAAATGTGCAGTTTTATCACACAGCACAATGCCACAGATGTCGCAAGTTTTAAGGGAGCATGCAATTGACATGCTGACTGCAGGAATGTCCACCAGAGCTGTTGCCCGTGAATTGAATGTTCATTTCTCTACCATAAGCCGTCTCCAAAGGCATTTCAGAGAATTAGGCAGTACATCCAACCGGCCTCACAACCGCAGACCACGTGTAACCGCACCAGCCCAGGACCTCCACATCCAGCATCTTCACCTCCAAGATCGTCTGAGACCAGCCACCCGGACAGCTGCTGCAACAATCGGTTTGCATAACCAAAGAATTTTTTCACAAAGGGAAGCTCATCTACATGCTCGTCGTCCTCATCGGGGTCTCGACCTGACTGCAGTTTGTCGTCGTAACCAAGTTGAGTGGGCAAATGCTCACATTCGATGGTGTCTGGCACTTTGGAGAGGTGTTCTCTTCACGGATGAATCCCGGTTTTCACTGTACAGGGCAGATGGCAGACAGCATGTGTGGCGTTGTGTGGGTGACCGTTTTGCTCATGTCAACATTGTGGATTGAGTGGCCCATGGTGGCGGTGGGGTTATGGTATGGGCAGATTTATGTCATGAACAACGAACACAGGTGCATTTTATTGATGGCATTTTGAATGCACAGAGATACCGTGACAAGATCCTGAGGCCCATTGTTGTGCCATTCATCCATGACCATCACCTCATGTTGCAGCATGATAATGCACGGCCCCATGTTGCAAGGATCTGTACACAATTCCTGGATGCTGAAAACATCCCAGTTCTTGCATGGCCAGCATACTCACCGGACATGTCACCCATTGAGCATGTTTGGGATGCTCTGGATCGGCGTATACGACAGCGTGTTCCAGTTCCTGCCAATATCCAGCAACTTCGCACAGCCATTGAAGAGGAGTAGACCAACATTCCACAGGCCACAATCAACAACCTGATCAACTCTATGTGAAGGAGATGTGTTGCACTGCGTGAGGCAAATGGCAGTCACACCAGATACTGACTGGTTTTCGGACCCCCCCCCAATACAAACTGCACATTTTAGAGTAGCCTTTTATTGTGGCCAGCCTAAGGCACACCTGTGCAATAATCATGCTGTCTAATCAGCATCTTGATATGTCACACCTGTGAGGTGGATGGATTATCTCGGTAAAGGAGAAGTGCTCACTAACACAGATTTAGACAGATTTTTGAACAATATTTGAGAGAAATAGGCCTTTTGTGTACATAGAAAAAGTCTTAGATCTTTGAGTTCAGCTCATGAAAAATGGGGGCAAAAACAAAAGTGTTGTGTTTATCATTTTGGTCGGTGTATAAATGTTCTTTCTCTATTTCAGGTTAAATATCATTTGTTAAGTCTTCTTTTAAAAAGTCATAAGATATCATGAATAGGTTATATGACAAATTTGCAATAAAATGAACATTAAACACTTAGATATGAACAACCACTCATAGGATGTAGTAAGATTCTCTGCGGATCTTAAACAATATCAAGATGTGACATTTATAATATATTACTAGGGGAACTTTAATCCATTATTATATAATTGGAAATTAATACATGTGTAATAAATGTGTTATAAATGATCATACTCTTAGTATTATAATGTATTATAACTGCTGTTCCAGTTCTCCAAGAGATGATACAACATATTACACGTTTTTTGCTTGCACTATAAACACAGGCTTAATAGAAAACATTAACAAAAATGTTAAGTGAAAACTTATTGTTAAATGATTAAAAAAATATTCTGTAAAAATGTTCACATATGGGTTGTACAAACAAATATGTGCTTATGCTCAATTGGTGTATGAGACCTACAGTTTGTGTTTGTTTTGTTTGGTCTGTTGCTGTATACAGTATGTTCTGCACCATGGCTTCAGTTCTGGAGACACAGATTTTGTTTCTTCTATCAGGCAGGAGAAAGATAACAATAAACCATGGCTGACTTCAGTTTACAGTTTAGATTGGAAGAAAGAGGGAAATAATACTCTGCATGTAACATTTACAAAGGCTTTCCCTAAATATCTCACTGATCACAGAGCACGCAAGCAAATGTGAGCTAAACAACCATTTTATGGTGCCTAGATTTCCCATGCTGTTGTCATGCACAAAACTGGAAAGAGTTTTTCCCTTCCTTGAGTTCTTGAGAAGTAAAACTCTGACTTGACTGTATCATGGGTTTCCATTTCTCTCCTCTGTTGTGATGTTTCTCCTCCAGATGTATGGAATGCATGAAAGAATCCCTCCCACAGTTCGAGCCAAAAGATGAAAATCCTAAAAATCCTGCTGTTGTACATCTGCTTTAACACTGACTGCTTTACTGTTTTGTTTCTCAGTTTTAAAATAAAAGATAAAAGTGAAAGCGCCAAAAGGATGAAACGTGTTACAGTCACAGTGTAGTTTTAGTTAGCTTTTACTTTAAAAATAAGTCAAGTCAAAATCATTTGTATAGCGCTTTCACAGTACACCCTCACTTAATGTGCAAAACTGGAATATTGCATAAAACTTTTGCAAATAAAGCACCATTTCCATCCAATGTGTCACATTACTTCCTCACATCACTTCATAAACTGGCAACAAATATCAAAAAGAAATATAGCTGCAAGCAGGGATTACCGAGGTTTAAGTGCTTTAGTTATTTAAGCACACAAAAAGACATTACGTATTATTTAGCAAGCATGTAACCACCTAAATCAATTATTAAAAAAACCTTTTTGTCAAATCCAGTGAGTTTTCGTTTAGGCTTTATAGATTTTTCGGTATATTTGGACAGGCCCCTTTTCTAAAGGACCCTGTTATAGCTTCCCAAAGGGTCAATTTCAACATGTTTTTGATAATTATTGACCTAGAGAGTCCAGAGAATTGCACCGCAGTGTTTTTTCCAGGACTAGTTTGCAAAAGTAGGTTTTTCACATCTTCTCAATCATTTAAAAAACGTTTGATTGACAGCAGTGGTTCTAGAGGGAAAGTTGTTCAGAATGATACGATACAAATATTACGTGTATTGCATTGTGCGGAAAACCGCACAATGTACAATCGTTTACACCCTCAAAAAAATGTGGCCCCCCAGTGGTCGATTTTTTTCTTTGACAAAAGCCTTTGGGGCTGTGAGTCAAACAGGCCCACTGAGTTTCGTTCTGATCGGCCTCCGTTAACCTTGTCTAATAGGTGCTCAAATTTCATTGGCCAATGGCGGTTATGTTTTTTTGAGATACGCAAATGTCCCCATAGACACTTGTGGCACTTTGGACCAAGACCGTGCACAGTGATTTTCATGTTGATGGGACAAATGGTTGCCTAGTTATAGCCATTTTTAGGTTTTTCCCTCTTATAGTGCCACCAAGTGGCCAATCTCTGCCATTTTTTCCCTGTGGCCTCAGCTTGAGCTCTTACATAAGTGTGCTGAGTTTGCCGAAGATATCTCATTCCATTCAGGAGTTATAGGTATTTTACTAAAAGTGGCCCTGCCCCCTTCGCACCTTTGCCACAGTGAGTCGAAAGTTCAACTGTTTTTTGATAATTATTGATATTCACTCTCTAGAGAACCTTTCTGCACTGGTTTGGTTCCGATCAGGCAAAAAACCTAGGACTAGTGCAAAAATGCAAAATACCCAAACATTTCACCTGAAATACCCAAAATTTAGCTGATTGTCCAGCATGAGCCAAGGATTCCAACAACATAAGACACTTGAGGCTGCAACAGACTGTTTATGAGTTATGAACGATTTTGTACTTTTGATCGCTGTAGCGCCCCCGGCAGTTTTACATGGAAATCACTCATCCGTGACCATTCTAACAATTACAATAGGGTTTCAGCGCTACGCGCTTGAACCCCTAAAAATGTAATTTGCTGCAGTAGTAGAAGCCACTAATAGATGAAATGATAAACATGGTTATGTCATCTTGCACTTGGAGACGGAAGCTTGCTTTTTGTGAACACAGTCATGAAAGAAAGTTCTGGGAGGTAATCATACTGAACCACTTTGATGACAGACTTCAAAGAAATTTTAGAATGACCAAAACAACATTTCAGATGCTGTACAACACAATCGGTCCACTGGTTGAAGCAAAATCTCATTCAACATATTAGAGCTGGACAATAATACAGTCTCCATTTGTGATGATACAAAACAATCAAGCAGCTGAGAATCGCTGAAGTATATCGCTATATGACAATGCCAGTTTTATTTATATAGCACCAATAAATACAACCCAAGTTGCCCAATGTTTTTTACAAAAAGATAAACATGCATTACTAAAGAAATTAAAACAACAAAACAGTAAGATATGCCATATCAAACAAATAGATTTTAGATTGGACTGAAAAACAGATACAGAGGGAGCTAGTCCGGTATAGTGCCAGTCCTCCTTTTACACAAAGTAGGCCCCAAACCACCAGGGGGCCCCCTTCTTCTCAAAGATGATTTAATTATAGTTTTATTTTAGATTTTGGCTACCAATAACTATGAAATCATAAATGTTCCTTTCCTTTAAAGTTGTGCACTTTATACATAACATCTAATGCAAAATCCACTTTTACATGGTGTTTGGACATAAACATGTGTTGGCAGTGTGTGAACACAACCACCCTACAATGATAAAAGTCCACCCACTCCTTGTTTTTTAATCCCCATTAAACCTAACCAATTTAATTAGGCATGTGGTTTTGATTCTCTAAGCAATGTGACATCACATTGTTTAGGCCCCGCCTAGTTTCCGCCTTTAGTGAGTTGTCTTTGGTTGTATGCTGTCCACCATTTTCTCCGCGTTCGAGCATGTGTAAAGAAAAAAGAATGGGAGCCAAAATGGATCCCTGAGGAACCCCACATGACAAATTAGCATCACTAGAAAAGTGTTCTCCAGTGTTAACTGAAGAAACTTCTGATAGAAAAATAAGATTGAAACCAATCCAGGGTGCTACCTTTAATGCCTGCACAGAGCTCCAAATGGGCAATAAGAGCAGCATGATCTACTGTATCGAATGCAGCAGTCATATCTAAGAGCAGAAGTTGCCAGAATCACAAGTTTCTAAAACATTCAGCAGTGCAGTTTGAGTAAAGTGATGTTTTCTAAAACCAGAGAGAAATTTTGCAAAAATCATGTTATCATCTAGAAAACTCTGCAACTGTTGGTGGACAAATTTGCAATATATATCTTGAGTGTGCGTGTGTTTAAACAACACAGAGCAGACACAGAGAATATGCATGAAGTATACAAGCTCCCAAGAAAATCCTATTAAGAAACCACAGCTCAGTGTGCTCAGGCTCAGGGAATTGTCTGCAGAGGAAATGCTGTTGAATGCAGGTAATTTCACAAGATTTGGATGTAATTGTTTTTCCATAATTCAACGCTGTGAAATGTTCTGTGGGCTGAGTCGAAGTGGACACGCTCCAAGAAAAGCTGGATCTGTTGTCAGACAAAAGATCTAGTTATTAATCACATACTCCACAGTGAAGTCTTTAAATCTACCTTGACCAACTCAACACCCAATAATGATGTTGTTTGAGTGTCATTGAAGTGTTATGTCCATAGTCAGCTAAAATACTTCTCAAATAACGATGAAATCTGCAGCATAATCAATTACACCAAGCAACCTCCAGCGCACGAAAAGCTGGAAAGGAATCCCCGCACAACCTCCCACTCTCATGACTTGGTGGTGTTTTCCCATGATGCACTCTGGAAGAGAAATCACCATAACCTTGTTTGTGGCTTTTAAGTCTGGAAATCAGTTTGGAGACTACACCGCACTTTTAAATCAAACATCCGGTGTTTAAAATGGTGTTTGTAGTGTAAACACAGTTAAGCCTGAAAGTATTTATGAATAATAATGTTATCAGTGAAATGCATCAGTCAAAAAAAGCAAAACATTTCATACCCAGGGATATTAGAAATGTGAGATTTACGAGGTAGCTTTAAAGTTCAGAGCCATTTGGTTTGAAACTGTTCTCATTTCTTGCCTGCAATAGTTCAAAATAGATAAATCATAATGATTTTTGCCATGAATTTTCTCCTGTCTGCCTCTGTCAAAGCTGTTTATGAGAGCAGATGCCAATCTCTTGCTTTAGATTGCAATTGTGAATGGAAATTAAATGAAATTCTGTCATAGATTTCCTCCGGTGTTCTATGTCCTCTCTTGTCTGCGTGCCAAAGTGGTAGGAAAGTTCCTTGAAAAAGTCTCCAAAAGCAACAAGAGCAGATGAGCTTTCCAGGTGATTCTGTGTTTAGCGGAAACAGCGGCGCTCAGGATCGTGGCAACTTGAGCAAACACAGCGCTTGAGAGCCAAAGTGTCTGAGGTCACCCATTACTCAAAGAACACTTTTCAAGAGACAACCGACAAATATTTGTGTGAAAACAGAACAAAGAGAAAGCTCATCTGGGCTGACGTTGTTTGTGCAAAAGCTGCATTTAAGATTTATCCATACATGATTATGTCTGCTGTCTCACTACATATATCATCATATGCTGTTATTACTGTTTTTCTGACTGTCAGTCATTTTAATATTAGAAAAATAAACTGTTGTCTAATGACTTACGATCAGCTACAGATGTTATTTTAAAATGGCTGAGGTAATATCTTAATCCTCCGTCTTTATATGTGAGTTTGGCATTGTTTTTCTAGGTATTTTTCCATGTTGAAAGTAAATCTCAAACATTAAGACTAACAGATTTATTTATGTGCCATTGTTATAGTAACTTAATTTAAATTTTAGCACAACAGGTGCATTCAGTAGCTTTGCCACTATATGTAACTAAAGATTACACTGCTTTTTCTTCTGATAAATTTTATTGCATGTGATTCATTTTAGTGAATTCGCTCAATATTATTTACTGTTTTTTAATAGATTATAATATGTTCTTGTTTTCTAGCAAAAGTTTACCTTATACCTCATATTGATACAACTTTTAGTTATATCAATAAGTGCATTTTCTAGATGTATTATTTATATTTCAAGTAAATTTATCTGTTTCAATGTGTCATCATGTTTAGTCTCATTTAAGTACTACATATATTAAATACCAATCATCTGATAGATACTATCTTTTAATTTTAAATAGACATTTCTCCTTTTCAATTCTGAATTGCGGTTAATCAAACAGAGGTCAATTTAGTACTGTAGATCATGAATAGCTTGTATCAAATCACCAGTTTGTGTTGAAGGTGTTGACTGTGTATTTAATTGACATTACAGTCGAACATTTTCTCAAGATAGAATTTCTTTGATCTTTAATCTTTAAAAGCTGAACTGAGGTAACATCACAAATGGCTCTGGTATGAAGACAAAATTACCCTGCTTTGATCAAATGATCATTTATTTGTTTATTTATTCATCCATGATGTCTTACACAAAAAGTATTTGTCTTGTCCTAGTGATGGGACCGATTCTGATACATTTAAATCATGTTCAGGACAGTGTTATTTATTAATTAATTAATTCATTCATTCATTCATTACCTTCACTGAACTATTACTTTCAAAGACATTTCCTTATTTTATTCAGTAAATCAGAAATTAGGACCTTTTGAGAAACAACAGTAAATCAGTTCTGGCAATTTGCTGTACAATTACCAATACCGTCTTGATCTTTGTGTTAACAAAGCCAGAATATTATCAGTAAAAGCAAGTATGAGATCTGGATGTGCTGATGTAAGAAGTATGCTCTGGGCCAATAATAAATGTGGTGACCCGATTACTCCGCTCAGCAATAATTTCTGTGACACAGAAGTGCAAAAAAGTATAAAGTTGAGCAATAGACACTAACCAATCAAGGGTAGAAAACAAGCTGTCACAGACATTTAGACTAGAGTTCATTATACAGACCAAAGAGTGGAGCCCAGGGGAGCAGACTCAGACACAAGATCAGACTCAAGAACAAGGGCCGTCGAGATGCTTAGGAGACTATGGCCGGAGAAACAGATACAGGAACTTGGTCAGGCGAAACAGACAGAAGCACAACCAGACTAGACAGACATACATGCATGCAGACTCACACGAAAGAGCTGGAACAGCTGCAGTAGACTCAAGGGGGAACTGCAAGTGAGATCAGCATTACGTAAAACAGAGCTAGGGCGGTTTCTGGAACAGGCCATGGAATGGCCTCTGGTGCGGGAACCTACAAGACAGGCTTTCACGCTAAATCCAGCTTTCTCCTCCATCTTCTACTTTTACTTGAAGGAAAAATTGACATTTCTGATAGAGCAGGAGTGTCCAATCCTGGTCCTGGAGGGCCACTATCCTGCAGAGCTAAGATCCAGCCCTTATTAGGAAAAATTGACACTTTATGGAGCAGGAGTGTCCAATGCAGGTCCTGAAGGGCCACTATCCTGCAGATTTTAAATCCACTCCCAATTAAACACAACTGAACCAAGTTAATCGAGGTCTTTACTAGAATCTCCCAGGCACGTAAGTTGGGACAAGTTACAGCTGCAGGATACTGGCCCTCCAGGAACAGGATTGGACACCCCTGTGGTAGAAGAATACAGAATTATTCTTGAAGAGCTTTTCTGATTATGTGAGATGGTGTTAGGGGTTGTTGTTTGAGTCTATAGCAGGGCTGTCCAATCCTGGTCCTGGAGGGCCAATGTCTTGCAAAGTTTCGCTCCAACCAGCTCCAACACACTTGCCCGGAAGTTTCTAGTGAGTCTAAAGACCTTGACTAGTTGGTTCAGGTGAGTTTAAGTAGGGTTGGAGCTCAACTCTGAAGGCGAGTGGCCCTAGAGGAACAGGTTTGGACACCCCTGACCTATAAATCTCTATCAAACCTGAGAGGAATGTCCAATGATAAATGTCCAGGTGTCCAACCCTGGTCCTGGAACATCCTGCGGAGTTTATCTCCAACTTGTCCCAACATACCTAGATTCCAGTAATCATGAAGACCTTGATTACCTTGGTTCAGGCGTGTTTAGTTAGGATAGAGTTAAAATATGCAGGATAGTTGCCCTCCAAGTGCAGGATTGGACACCCCTGATGTGGAAAATCTCCATCAGACAGAGAATTCACCCTTTTAGCAACAACTCTGCTCCAGTACTCCCTGTACTCTCGCTTATCATCCATTTCAGGTCTTGGAATCTCTACTAATGAACTGATAAGTTGATTCAGGTGTGTTTCATTAGGAAGAGTTGGAAAATGTGTAGTGTTGGGGTGCCTTCATTAACACAGCTAGGAAAGACTGGTTTAGCATCTCAGTCATACGGCCTAACCCTTTTCACCAAGGTGTTAAAATTTCAATTATATTCAGCCACACCCACACAGCTATTACAAAAGCTCATTAATTCAACCACTGGGTTCAGATTTTGGTCAGGCATTCTGTAAAGTAGATAAGTCTCAGACAAGCTCAACACAAGCTCAACACAGAGCAGCTTTGTTGAAGTGCAACTGACCATGAATGACAGAATGAAACTGGAAACAAAGACTCACCAAGAAAACACATGAATCCACAGAAAATAATGAAGTGACAAAAATAACATTTGAAGGGACCAAGAGCAACATAGGGCTATTTATGCTCATGCTAGTAACCAAAGTAAGGCAGAAACTTGGTAAATGTCTTAATAGCAGCACCCCAAATCACAAAACATATCGAACATTAATGGTTGTTGGTCCAAGCAGAGCTAGGGTAAATTATGATTTGTTCACTAAAACAATAATTGGTGTAAATCAGGGTTCTCAACTCTGACCCTCAAGGTCCACTTTCTTGAGTTCCATCCCTAATCAAACACACCTGAACAAGCTTGTCAAGGGGAGCTTTTAAATACTCAAATTGATGCTTCCCTGTTTCCTCACTTCTTTGTCCTCCAGCCTGTGACCCGGAAACCGATCAAAGCTAATCACCTTAAAGGAGAGTTCTCTAATTGCACCATGAGGAACAAGGAGTAAGGAAGCTTGCAGAGGGGCGCAGCTGATGATGCTTTAAAATTATGCTTGAGTGATCAAGAACATTTCAATGTACAAAAAAATCGATGCGATTATCATGCGCATTTCGTCAGTAATGCCAGTTCTACAAAGAGCCGTAGTTCACAGACAAGCTACGAAATATTGTGTTCAAAATCGGAGGCTATACATATACGATTTTGAACTTGATATTGCATAGCTTGTCAGTGAACTACAGCTCTGTGTAGTAAATGCCACTCCATCTGACAGCACGTAATGGAGATTTACGACTAATCACAGAACCAGCATTTTACCTGACCTGCATGTTTTTAGATTGTTGAGGAAACTAGGTTTTCCCAGGAAAACTCACACCAACACTGGACTTGAAACAGGGATCTTCTTGAGTTGAGGAGACTCATGCCTGGTCATTTTAGCAGAAATCCCCTCTCATTCCTCTCCATTCATTAATAATTTGGCCAATCAGCCCATTGGGAATTCTTATGCTTTGTCCAGATGGCCTATCTGCTACTTCTACCAGACAATGAAAAAAACCTGCAAATAATTCATGTCAAACAATTAATTTTCATTGAGCTAATAGATTTCCCCTTGAATTAGAATTGCATGTTGGACTTGTGACCTTAAGCAGTAATCATTCGGACACCTTAACGCACCTGTGGTTCCTTAAGATCATAATGAAACTTGAACTGACGAATAAGCCCATGATTACTTTCAGCTGTATTTAAAAGACACTCGTGTGCCTCTGTTAAACTATTGTGATCAAACATTTGGTTTTCATTAGAACTGTCTTCTGCACAAGGACGAGAAAAAAAATTATGGCAGTCATTATGATCTGTCATTGCAGATTTTAGACATTGACAGTCATACCATGACACACAAAAACTGTCTTTGAAAATAAGATTATATAATGAAGAAAGAAACACAAGAGAACAAAATATGCAAAAAAAAAAATGGAAGTTTTAAAAACTCACTGAAACTACACGTAAAGCAAAGTTTTTTAAAAAGTTTTTTAGGGGTTAAACACCCAAACAGTCTCCTGAACCAATTGGAGGTCTCTGTCTTGGAGCTAAACCCTCTAGTACAGTGGTTCTTAATTCCAGTCCTGGGGGAACCTACTCTGCACATTTTGCATGTCTTTCTTATTTAACACACCTGATTGAAATCATCAGCTCGTTAATTCAGTTCATGGATCTCTCTCCTAATGAGCTGATGATCTCAATTAGGTGTGTTAAATAAGGGAGACATGCAAAATGTGCAAAACAGGTTTCAACAAATTCAGTCCTGGCGTGCCACCGCTCTGCATAACTTACTAGAGAAGTGTGAAGTGTGACATAAAATAAATACAGTTTAAATTCACATCTATACAGTCCCTTCAAACTGGAATCATGGTGGAACATCCTGTAATGTCCACTTTGCAGGGCACTTACGATCGAATAGAACAAATGTCTAAAGTGATAAAGAGATGCATACAAAATGTGCAGAGCAATGGTACGCAAGGACTGGAATTGAGAACCCCTGTTCTAGTGCCACCATCAGCTCAAATTTGTCTTTTCTTCTGCTTATAATGTTTGAGCTCTTTGGTCTGGAGAAATAATTTTTACCTTTTCAGTCAGGTAAAAAAAAAATTAAAAAATGTAATAATAGATTTTAATTCTGTATGCTAAATTGACAATTGCAACATTCAAAAAAGCAATCATTAATTCAACCTAATGTAGTTCCAGTGAACTCATCCTTGTTTAAGCAGCACATTTTCCAAAGAGTCTTACATCATCTGATAGGAAGGCATGATGTGTTTCACTGTGGGTTTGCAGTAAAAACCCAAATTGGGTGAGAATGCTTTTTAAAGCTTGTGCTTAAAGTTGTTCCCCAAAAATGCCTGTATGCGTGATTCTGCACACGAACATCAGAGGTTTTCAGAAGTTTAAGGAAGTTACACATATTAATGGACTATCATATGATTAATTAAATGAATTAATTAAACTTGCTAATATAATCATGGATATGGCTCTGAGATTGTAATAGTCATTTTTAAAAATACTATGAATGTCATTTTATTGCATCATTTTAGTGCGATTGATTTGAATGAAAATAACACACACACAATGCAATCACGCTCCCTGCCCCAGACTTGTAGTAATTCTACTTGAAATACATATACTCTGCTTGCATGTGTTGTGGTACTCATAGAGCAGGACGCTGAAAAACTGCCCAATGCAATGGTCTGCATGTCTCTCCTAATAATGTAATTTCTATGAATTATCTTTATTTGGAAGTTTCATTATGCATTTATTTATCAATTGTCTTAAATAAATACACACTGTAAAAATTAAGATCTGCTACATTCCTTATTTTATTCATCCCATGAGTGAAAGTGTGTGTGTTTGTCTTTGTACACATTTACCCCTAACCCCAAGTTATTTTTCAGGCCTTATAATGAAAATCACATGACAGATGCTTGTTCTTTGATGTTTCTCTCTCTCATAAGAGTAGTGTAGCAATCTACAACGATGCATGCATAGGATTAAATGAGGAAATCATAAAGAATGTGAACGTTTTGACATTTGCATTTGAACCTTTTGTAACGTGGAAGCGAGCATCACCAAATAAGACTGCAGAAATAATGGCTGTTTTCTGAAAGTTTTCCTAAACATTTGTCTGGTCAGTTTGCTCAAACAGAGTGCATTTGGAAAATGCTACAAAACCACAATGTTTACTGATTTCAGGAAATCAAACCACAAATGGCTTACTTATAGTTTCTTCTTCTTTTTCTTCCTCTTCTTTCTTTCTCTCTTTTTTATGCTCCTGCATATTAAACTGGAAATGAACAGTGCAATTAATGAAAGTCTTTTAACACAGTGGAAAATTAATGATCACACTTTATTTTAAGGTCCATTTCTATTTACAAACCATTAACTAAGGCTTTTTCCTCAAACTCCTAATTTGCTGCTTATTAATAATTAGTAAGGTAGTTGTTAAGTTCAGGTATTGGGTAGGATTAGGGATGTAGAATATGGTCATGCAGAATAGGTGCTTTATAAAGTAATAATAAACTGCCAATGTGTTAATAACAGGAATGCTAATAAGTAACTGGTTAATAGTGAGAAATGTTCCCTATACTAAAGTGTTACCAAATAATTTACAGTTCATTAACTTGTTACACGTTCAGTTATTCACTTTTACTTTATATGTAAAGTAAACATTTATAATAATCGCCTTAATAAACGAAATTTAATTTAATTTAAAGTAATAAATAAATAAATAAATAAATAAATATTTATATTTATATTTATTTATTTATCTATCTATCTATCTATCAGTTATGTATATTGGAGTGTTTTTACTTTGTATTTTATTTATTAATATTAACTGCATTATTTTAGTGTTGTGTGATAGTGTTTTGTGTTTGTGTGGATAACACTATATATGTTATTCTAGATTTGATGTTTTTACAGTTTTCAAAAGCAGAAAAAGGTTTGCAAATGAAAATGATAAAAAATTATCCAATCACCAGAATCTGTACAACCAAAGAAGTTTTTCATGTAATCTAAAAACAGAATAACTTTTTTACAATCATCTTTACTCCTTTACTGCAAAAAAAGAGAGACCTTTTTCTTGTTTTGAAATATTAATAGGAGGGCAGCAATAATTGCTGTACTAAATACACTGAAATGATTTTTAAAGTCTGATCTTAATGCCAAAGACAGAACAGCAGGGACTTCAGGTGTGATCTTTAGGATTATGTTACATCTTGAACCAATTTTAAAGCAGCTTGGGGTTCATTTGCCTTGTTCAGGGGGTACAATGGCAGATGAAGTGCAGGAAATCTGAGCACTGTGTCTCCCTGGTTAATTTATTTTGGATGGCCCAACTAAAATTTCTGCCAACAACACCACAGCTTTGCACCACTGAATTCATTAATATAATTAATAACGTGGAGTTTAGCGTGAACTCAGCAAACATAATCAAACATCTGCTGCAGAGATGTCATGAAGACACCCAGCACTGCTTCCTTCATTCTGACTGGGTCTTGTGCATAAGATGAACTGAAAGCTATGTAAACACTCTCATCCTTTTGGAGTTAAATTAGTGCTTATGTATTTTGTTAAGCCTGAAACTTGCCTGTTCATCATCTACTCAGCATTCTATCATACCCCTTTTCTTGCCATCGTTAGGCTATCGTTCATTTAACATTGCACAACTGTTCTGACACCAATTAAGGTAAATTATTACACAAACATCATCATCATGATTGTATTTTTCAGTTTCACAACAGACACTTCCATTTTGAACAATTAAACCTTTGTTCCAAATGAACAGTTAATCATCTCAGTGTTCTCAATTGTACTGCTGAAAGCCAAGGATAATCCAAGGGGAGAACAGAAAACAACAGTGCTGATCATCAGAGGTACAGTAGGGGAGGTCAGAGATAAATGCACTGCTTAATAAATTGCATAAATGAAACATTAATTACCAGAATGCACAATGAACGCTGAAAAAGGTGAAACAACCAACATTTATTTAAAGTGCACTGTTACAGTTACATTGGTCAAATCGAAAAAACAGCTTGTCTAAAAGCAAATAACACTCGCTACAGAAAAAAGTTAAAAGAAACCATTTTGTTTAAATAGTTTTTTGCTACAAGTGCAAACATACTGGCTATAGCTTTACTGGCTGCAGTAAACAGTTAAACATTATAATTATGGTGGCCTCCCAGGCAACTCTCCTTAATGAAAAATGGAAACAAACCAAATTTTGCTGAGATTGGTTTGGGGTGTGCTCAAATTTTAAATAAAATAATATTTTTTTTAAATAAATTATCGTTTTTATTAATCATTACAAATCAATCTCACCCCGGAAGAGCTGCCCAAGTTCACTGCAAAAAGTAAAATAAGGAATAACCGATAATTGATGCATCGGAGGTTGAGAGGGAAATTTGCCTACCATATTTGCATACTTTCATCACCTAATCAAGCTCTGCATGCTTTAATTTTGTGTTGTTAGAGGTTTAAATAACTTCTACTAAAACTGAAACTACCCTAGGCTTATATAAAAACTAAATAAAAATGTGTTCACAAAATAAAAACTAAGCTAAAATTAAGAAAATTATTAATGAAACTAATAAAAACGAAACTGAATTTTATATCAAATTGAAAACGACATTAAAATAAAAACAAATTTTAAAATGCAAAAATAACAACATAAGCACGTCTTTCATTAATTCATGAGAAGGGAGATCCACCAAATGAGGTGCCTGATCAGATTTCGGCACAAATTAATTCCTGATTATAACGCAATGCACAATGAATAAAGATGAGTGACAGCTTTTTAGTGTTTGGGTCTATGAACTGAGTCTTTTCACAACACAACAAAACCTAATTGCTATTCAAAACTAGCCCAAAACTAGCCCAATCGCATTTCGAGGGGGGTCCCTCTGGAAAAATTGCACTCCAAGGGGTAAAATACATGTTTTTTTGGTGGGGTTCCCCTGGTAACATTGGGATTTCAGGGGCTAAATATCAAATTACTGGGATCGCTTCAATCTGTGGACATGAAAAACAACCCGCGGCAAATAGTGTTAAATAGCCAATTCCGCGGCAAAAACGCAGACTTGGCAACACTTCCTGTCCACTCAATGTCCTATAAAGATACAGGTATAAAACGCCAAGAATAAACTCTTAAAAAAAAAACAAAAAACAAACAAAGCTGCAGAAACTGGAAACAGATTTCGTTGCTCTCTAACAATCTGCATAATGAACTGCGTTTGTTTTTCAGTCTTTGAGACTGACGCAACTGGGGGTTCGGTGCCTTGTTGAAGGGCATCTGAGTCGTGATACTGAAGGTGGAAGAGAGCGCTGTACGTTTACTCGCACCACAAACAATTCCTGTCAGTACCAAGACTCAAATGACAACCTTCGGGTTACAAGTCTAACTTTATAACCATTTCGGCCACGACTGGCCCCTCATCTGATAACAGAAACAGTCAGAACTCAGATAAGTGCATGTGCCAAAAAAAAAAATCTTTGAAACGCCTCTCGGACAGGCAAGTGCAGCTCCTATCTTTTTGAATGGGGAAACATCAAATTCTCCAAAACTGTGCACCAAGCTTACGATTAAATTTCATATTTGAAATCACCAATGAAATCTGACAACAACGGCCTCACAAATATTGTTCCTTACGCGCCAATAGCGTTAAAAAAAGCTTATTTTTCAGGCTAAAACAGCCAGTGCGCATGCGCAGTACTGAAAGCACGTCTTAGAATGCTGATTTTCTATAGCAACTGGGACTTCTAACGGCAGCTGCAGTGATGCACTGACTTTACCGATTAGCGATTGGCTCATTTATTCTGAAGACGGGGCTTCACGGCCATAATGAGCGTTGCATTTTTCCCCATTTAAAACTATACGAGTGACAGGTCTTGGGTATTCTATAGTCTTTGATGATATATTTCACTCTGTTAATCTTACAGCTTTTTACTCTTAAAATTACCACACATGTCCATTTTAATCTGATACTGTGTATTTCAACATGTTTATTTCCATCTGACTTGATTTAGTTCTACATTTAATTCAGTGTCTGCTGTTTTTAAAATTGCAAAGCTTTAAATTAAACACACTTCCCTGTGCTGAGCACTACATCAGCCTCTGCGTGTGTGAGGATTGTGTCTCGGATTCCCAGTGGGGCGGAAGGCATGTGAACCGGTGTTTGCCCCAGAGTAAGACATTTCAATCAAATGTATCACAGTGGTTTCCTCTAGCCCTGAGGCCAGCTCAACAGTCTTGTGTTATTGTTTACTGCTGAGGGGTCAGGGAGTATCTCCTTAAATCTAAATCAATGTCATTAATGCCTTTTGACTTTGTGCTGCAACTTGCTACCCAATGTCTCTGTGTTCATTACCAAAGGTCTTTTAGTCTGACCAGAGGTCAAAGTTCACCTACTAAACTGGTTCTCCAAATGCTGGAAAGTTTGCTCTGAAATACATATTACTTCAGTCACAAGTTAATTTGTAATCTTTTCTTCAAATTATCAGGCTTGTGTCGCTTTCATTGCATGGGAAAAAGCAGCTTTGTCATTGTGCTTAACATCTCCTTACACAGAGAACAGAAAATCATGCAGTTGTCCAACAACATGAGAGTAAATAAATGATGACAGAATTGTTATTTTGGGATGAACTAACCCAGTATAGCCATGTAATTGCTAAATATATTGCTGTTTAGTTGAGAGAAACATACAAAATAGTGTATGGCTGGTTACGCAAATCCTGGACTCACTTATGCAAATAGTGTGGAAAGTCTGCAGACTGGAAGTCTCTGGCGAACAACTGCTGTCATCCTTCATACTTCAGACCTTGAGGTAAATTCCTGTGGAAATCTTTTCTGTGTTTCCTACTGGCTTTACAATATAACTAGATCATTATCACAGAGCTTCAAAACCAACAATATGGATATGAGTCAAAATCAGTGTTATTGTAGTATCATTACTGTGAGTTACAATGACATTTTTTAAAGTTTAATGTTTTTAAAGGTTTAGTTATTTTGTTGTGTGTGTGTGTGTTTCATTTTAATTTTGTTTTATTTTATTTTATTTATTTTATCTTTGTCATCAAGGTAAATGAAATGCTGCCTTGGCAACTAGCTGAAATGTGTTTATTTTATTATATTTTATTTCAATTCAGTTGACATTTTTATATATATATATATATATATATATATATATATATATATATATATATACAGTAATTAAAGTTAATCATATGACAAGATGATACAAGTCATTAAAATGGTGTTAACATTAATTGCAGTTTGATTATTTTCACAACGTTCTGAGAATGGTTATTGCACTTAGCTACTACTTAGCTACTGTATAGTTGTTATGAGTTATTAGAGTTTGATAACAGCCAGAAATTGTCCAGAAATCTTCAGTAAGTCATCCAGCAGTATATGCACAGATCACCACAGGCAGTGTGATATGCTTATAATGCAAAACAATGCCATTAAAAGATTTTTTTTTTTCTTTGAGCTTTTCTTTGTAAGAGTTCAAAATTATTTTTGTTGACCAAAGAGTGACCCATGGGAGGAGCTGGGCTCAGTTAGCTTAGCATGTAAAAAAAAAAAAAAAGGGCTGAGCTTTATAGAGTCTGTGCTGTGGTCAGTGGAGGGAAATGCATTTGTATAAATGCCACCAGGTGGTTAGGACACATTGTAATGGATGGAAAATCAAAGAAATTTTCAGAGTGTTGGGTGTAAAAATAGTTATTATTCTGTACCATGATCTCAGAAAATAATGTTACTACTTCACAACTGACTGGCTTGTGGTAAAGATATTTATTAAAATTTGGTGGAAAAGCAGTGGAACCACAAGTATGCCGTGGCACAAGAAGATGCATGGCTTTCAGAAAATTTCCTAATATGATAAATGAAGTGCCCAAACTCGGCTATATCTGACAGCACTGCCCAAATTGGCATTTCTCAGCTACTCACTCAAAATGGGTATAAAACAACAGCAACCTATAGGCTCATTGCAATAATGAGAACATGATTTGTAACGTAATGCATTTTGATGTTTTCCTCACATAACCAGCTTTCCTGGTTTAGTAAACTTGCTCGATAGCTCACAACACTGCACTTGTGATGTGGAGCGCTCAGGTACGACTGCTGTGAAACACAAGTCACAATAAAAGAGTTCAAAAACTTGTGCAAGCAAGATAAAATGGCATAGTTGCTTTAGCAAATGTGTTTCTATCTCACATTTGCTTTTGCAGCACTATTGGTTAGGTTTAGGGTAGGGTTTAGTGTAGGTGGTACGTTGATTACAAACATGATAGATTTTTCACATTTTCCAAATTGCCACAATATATACAACAACCATAGCAATAAAACATCGTCAAATTCACATTTATCCGTTTTGGAGAAAAATGAATGCTATTAGCGCCACTCACTGGACATTTCACTTTGAAAGTGTTGGAAAACGTGCAAGAAGCAACCGAATATTAATTTGCAGCAATGTCGTCACAGAGTGCTTCCTGGGTTAGAATATCTCTAAGCATTCTCTTTCAGTTGCAAGGTGGAAAAAATGCATATTGATGAGGAATTGATTAGTTTAAACTCAAGAAAGCCACAAAGTTTTTCTGAATAAATGTTAAGGCAATAAATCCTGCTGAAACAACGAGCGTGCCATGTTCTTAACACTGTGTGTGTCTTCTCCAGTCCCGGATGTTTGTAATTGATCTCTCAACATACAAACCATGAGCATTTCTCTGTGGGTTGTAACGACAGCGTGGCACAAGGCCCTGGAGCAGGGCCAACACAAATGCGTCTGAGCCCAGTTCCTCAACGCACAATTCTGCTGTTCTGAGTTTTTACAAAATAACACACTGCATGTTCAGGTAAGGCGCTTTATGCAGTATATCTGTCAGTAGAGTTTTACCAAGGGCAATAAGTCATTCTGCATCTGAGGAGAGGATATGGTGCATATGAGAACTGGGCAGCTCAAACCTGGCTTTCTTTTGGTCTTCAGAGTCAGTCCATAAGGAAATACAAAAAACCAAAGCCTTCAGTTGGGCCTCAAAATTATTATGTCAGCTTTCTATAAGACATTATATCAGCCCAAGAGAAAAATTCATAAGCTTTTATTTTACACTGATGACAGATACTAAACTGAAGCCATACGAACTCCCTCACATTTTAGCATATCACTATTATACAGCAAGTTCTAAAAGAAGGAATTTAATTTAGTCAAAGTATTTTATGCCCGGATATTGAAGTCGCAAAATGGAATTCTATGTAACAGACAAATGGAACAATTGGAACATTTCAGTGCTGTTATGCAAAATATCAGCATTCCTGGAACATGTACAATCAAATTAAGGCCTAGTGCTAACTGATGGATCATACATAAAAAGAATTTCAAAAAGGACATTTTATGGATTTTAGCTGAATAAATTGTAAAAGCACTGTGTTTATTTTTTCATTCATTTGCTAGGACATTTTTTCTAACTTGCTGCAATTTTCTGCTCATTGAATAGAGCATGACTAATGAGAGAGCCCATAAAACAGACCACAAATTGAAAAGGCAATAAAGTAAAATGACCTTATTTTCATAAAGTCACGTGAACTGTTATGGGCATTTCTCATTCCCGAACAGATGTGGAAATAAGCATGGGTTACATGTGCTACACGCAATAAAGCCCTTTGCCATTCATATGAACTGTAATATCATCAGTCAGATGGGTGTAGAGCCGTGTCAGGCTGCCCCACTTCACCAGTAAACCCTCCGTCCCATACATGCATATTTGCATGCGTGGGGGATTCAGGGAATCAAAACACTAAAAAGGGAGGAAAACCATCAAAGACAAGACACACGCTGCTACTTCAGACCTACACTGACCCTTAGTGGTGAAGCCTGTGAGCATTAGTATATATTCAGTGTTTTCTAATGACATTTGTGCCTGTAAGAAAAATAACAAACTAGAGAAATAGAAGTAGGAAGGACAAACTTTGAACTCTGAAAGCTTAAAATATGTTTTAAAGTTTGTTTAAATAGATCCAATAATAAAAGCACAACTGGCAACTGAAAACATGATTTAACATGTTGCTAGCATGTTTTTATACGTTACTAGTTATGGTTTACACGTTTTAACACATTGCTAGAATGTTTAGGATTTTGTTGTTTGCATGCTAAAATATTTTAACATTAAATTAGCATGTTTTAACATGTTGCTAACCTGTTCCCAACATGTGTTAGCGCATTAACATTTTTAACACGTTTCTAACATGTTCAAGTTGCTTAAGATTTAGCACATTGCTAGCATGTTTTAATGTGCTGTGAGCATGTCACATCGCCAGCATGATTGAACATGTTCTAACACATTTTAGCCTGTTGCTAGCATGTTTTAACATGTTGCCAGCATGTTTTGCTGCTAACATATTTCTAACATGTTTTAAAACATTGTAAACATGATTTAACATGTTGCTAGTATGCTTTAACATGTTTATTGACCGGTTTTAACATGTTTCTAAGACATTTTGACACATTGCAAGCGTGATTTAACATTTTTAACATGTTGCTAGCATGATTTAATGTTTCCAACATGTTTTAGCCTGTTGCTAGAATGTTTTAACATAGCGTTAACATCTTTATAACATGTTTTAACACACTGCTAACACATTTTGCCACATTGCTTGCATGTTTTAACATAGTATGGTGTTAACATGATTTAGCACAGCTAACATGTCCTAAGCTAATTACTAGGCTTTGTTAGCGATACAACTGTTTCAAATTTGATCTCAGGAGAAGCAGCAGAAGCAGTATTTTAAAGAGTATATATGTTGCTAGCATGTTTTAGCATTTTGTTGTTTGCACACTAGAATATTTGAATATTAACTTGGCATGTTTTAACATGTTGCTAACCTGTTCCCAATATGTGTTAGCATTTTTAACATGTTTCTAACATGTTCTTACAAGTTGCTTGTTTTAACGTATTGAGAGCATGTCACATCGCCAGCGTGATTTAACATGTTCTAACACGTTTTAGCCTGTTGCTAGCATGTTTTAACATGTTACTGGTATGATTGTAGATGTTGCCAGCATGTTTTGCTGCTAACATTTTTCTAACATGTTTTAAGACATTGTAAGCATGATTTATCACGATTCCAACATGTTTTTGACAAAGTTTTACAATGTTTCCAACAAAGCTTGTTTTAAACGTTGTAAACATAATTTAACATGTTTTAAAATACTGTAAGCATGATTTAACATGTTGCCAACATTATTATGTTTCTAACATATTTTAACACATTGCAAGCATGATTTAACATTTTTAACATGCTGTTAGCATGCTTTAACACTCCCAACATGTTTTAGCCCATTGCTAGCATGTTTTAACATGTTATGAGCATGACTTTACATGTTGCCAGCTTGTTTTGCTGCTAACATATTTGTAACGTTTTAAGACTTTTTAAGACTTATCATTTTTCAACATGTTTTACCTGTTGGTATCTTGTTTTTAACATGTTGCAAACATGATTTAACATGTTTCTAACATGTTTTAAGACACTGTAAGCATGATTTAGCATGTTGCTAACATTATTGATAATGTTTCTAACATTTTAAAACTTTGCAAGCATGATTTAACATTTTAACATTCTGCTAGCATGTTTTAATATTTACAAGTTTTAGTCCGTTGCTAGCATGATTTTACATGTTGCCAGCATGTTTTGCTGATTTAACATGTTTCTAACGTTTTAAGACATTGTAAGCATGATTTAACATATTCCGAGCATGATTTTGCATGTAGCCAGCATGTTTTGCTGCTAACATATTTCTAACATGATCTAAGACATTTTAAACATTATGTTTCCAACATGTTTTACCTGTTGCTAGCTTGTTTTTAACATGTTGCAAACATATACGCTAGAATATTTTAATATTAAATTAGCATGTTTTAACATGTTGCCAGCATGTTCCCAACATGTGTTGGCACGTTGCTAACATTTTTAACATGTTTCTAACGTTCTCACAAGTGGCTTATGTTTTAGCACATTGCTAGTATGTTTTAACGCGTTCTAACACCTTTTAGCCTGTTGCTAGCATGTTTTAACGCTACCGGCATGATTTTAGATGTTGCCAGGATGTTTTGCTGCTAACATATTTCTAAAATGTTTTAATATGTTTTTATGTTTTAACTTGTTGCTAGCTTGTTTTTAACACATTGCAAGCATGATTTAACATGGTTCTAGCATGTTTTAAGACATTCTAAGCATGGTTTACAATGTTACAAGCATGATTTTACATGTTGCCAGCATGTTTTGCTGCTAACATATTTCTAACATATTTTAAGACATTATAAGTATGATTTATCATTTTTCAACACGTTTTACTTGTTTACTTGTTTACATGTTGCAAACATGATTTTAAGACATTGTAAGCATGATTTAACATGTTTCTAGCGTGATTTATTTCCAACATGTTTTAGACTGTTGCTAGCATGTTTTAACATAGCATGTTGTTAGCATGTTTTAGCACACTGCTAACATGACCTAAGCCAATTATTAGACTTTGCTAGTGATACAGCTGTTTCAAATTTGGTCTCAGGAGAAGCAGCAGCAGTATTTTAAAGAGTAGATACTGGTTTTGTTGACTTTTTGTTCAGAAGTTTCTGAGCTGGGCTAATTTTTCATAGTTCTAAAAATGCATATGTCTGCAGTTTGCTTATATTTTAACCAAAGATTTTAGGAGAAATATCTCAGACAAAGTTGATGTTTAAATGGACCAATAACTCTTGAGCTATGAAAGAGCAAACTCTGAGCAATAAAATTTCTCTGGGTGTGCATGTCATGAGAAACAAAACACCAGAGAGATCCTCTTTTTCCATAAGTGCACTTCCTGCAGATATTTTTCTTGACCTTTTAACCTTGTGAATGGATCACTTAAACATTGTTATGATGTCATCCCTCATGCATGTTGTCAGCACTGCCTTTCTGAGGTCCAGGTCAGGAAACCTTTCCACTATTTCAGAGTGAAGGAGAGTAAAAGTCTTTAAGCCACCACTGATTAGATAATTCAGTCTGAGAGGCTGGTTTTCAAGAGCAATATGTTTAAATTAGTTTTAGAAAGAGCAGAACATTATTTTCAGTATGTCAGTCACCTACAAAGCTTTTAAGAAAGAGAGCTGTGATACATAACAGCTTTAATAGCTGTGCGTTTTATTAGCTGTTACTTCCTGAAGTCTGGCTTCTCCTGGTCCTTGTGTTTTTTTTTTTTTTCCTTAGTCTTTTCATGTTCATTTTTTAGCAGCATATCCATACAGATTCTTGTCAGAGATTCACCCATGGTTATTTTCTACCAACTCCACGATTTCAGTTGACTGAAATGAAAGAAATAATTAGTTATTAGTTATAACATTTTTAATGCAGTCCACTTGACTGTATTTTGACTTTTTCTCTTCTCCCCTTCTCTTCAAATTTAGGGTTCTTAATGGATTACAGGACTTCCTGAATCGTCGTCTCTCATTCTAACACAGGCCAGATGTAGATGAGCATTCCCTGATTTCCCCTGAAGTCTTCAGCAAACCGTTTCGGACTGTTCATAATGTTCTCTAAATGTTGCACGCTGATGCCTGTGTACCATAGATTTGTTTTATAGTCAATCAGTGAACAGAATTCTGCGGTTTTCAGCGCTTTTAAAGACTTTCAGATGGTGATAATTTGATTTTACAAACAAAAAAATGAAATACTTTGCTCTGCAATATCATAAATACATAATGATTTTCGTATGAGATTTCCGTGCCTTAGTTGAAACTGCAGTGATTTAAATTCCCGCAAAAATGCCTGAACTTCCATGTCAAGGCAATCTAGTCTTCCTTGTAAGAAACAACTACAAGTTTTCCATTTGTATGAAAGTGATCTATAAGCTAAATATTGTCGATTTATTAAGTCAAAGTTTGAAAAGAAATCTTTATTTACATTAGTGTAGGAATTTGTTCAATGCCATAATATTCCAGTTACATTCAGCAAAAGCATCTGTTACTAAATGACTCTTAATAGCGAGACAAAGCAAAGTCGCAGACAATCTAAAACAGATCTTTCATTGTTTTATTTAATTTAGACGGTTATTTTAGGACGTTGTGTACTTTTTATTTATGTCTGTCAATTAAATGTATGTTTTGTTTTCCACAGTCTCATCTTCTTCTTCTTGGACAACAAAAACATAGAGGACAGAATGTTTGGAACTAGAAAAGCCTTCGGTCATTAGTCTTAAATTAATGGAGGATCCGGAATGAAAGAGGTTGTTGAATCATTTATTCCATTTGGGCGAGACATCAAATCTATTTGGCTGTATTTTTATGAATTGTAGTCACTGGAGAGAGAAATTACTCAGTACTAAGGAAGGATGAGACAAATGTAAGATGGCAATGTCAAAAGGTGTGAAAAAAAAAAAAAAAAAAAAAACCTGCATGTTTACCTGGAATTTAATTCATGCTTCACTTTATTTAGTGTTATATATTTACATAAATACCTCAAGTCACACTAAGGTACTGTATTGTAAATGATGTGGGATGAGTTATGCTCCAAAGTTTTGTACTTAGCTATAACCTCAGGACATATGTAAGAACATGAAAACTAAATGTGGAATAGTGTAAACATCTTTTGTTTTTCATTTAAACAGCCAGCCATGTGTTGTACTTTGCTTCGTTTTATATAAAGCAGCAAATGTCTGCCCTAATAGTTTTCCCTGAAGAATGAAAATAACATGATAGTTGTTAAAAAGTTTTAAAAACTGAGTCACAGCTTTGGCTGACGCACAGAACACGTGTGAACAGACCTTAACCTGTTCTGAAAAATTTCCCTCAGCAGCTCATAAAGTGGATAAATCAGAGGAGACACAGGCACTGCTGACTCGACACTTCTCGCCATTGTTGTGGCTGAAAGCTGACGACATGTGACTCGCCTGTTAACGAATGGAAAATAAAGACTGTGGGTTATATCTGGAAAGTGTTTTGGGAAGCGCGGGGCCTGAGTGGAAAAGCCCAGGGCTGCCTGTGGTCTGCAGGTATGTGCTACAGATCTCATGGCAGCACGTTTACTCATGCAGCAGTGTTTAACAGGCTTGAAAACAGCTGTTAGCATAAGGGCATTCCTGGACCATTATGTAACCCGGCACAGAAGTGTGTATTACTGCACTTAAAGTTAATTGGGTGAGCGAGGTGGGCCTATTTGAGCCCACTTCATACTGAATAATTGCTTTAAAATGAATTAGACACATTTGTTTTGCAGCTGTAACCGAGCAATAGAGATCAAAATACATACATACTGAACAACAATCATCAAATCAACATGTGGAATATCTACCATGTTTTTGTATTTATCACATTAACTAGCAGCATGCTCCATTACTGTTCCACAACTGTAATATGTTACAATAAATTACAAAATCTAACAAACTTTTCTGTTGAAAGTTTTGTTTCTGCAGTAACATATTCCATAAAGACATGAAACAAAAATGTATGGGATTCACTCTTAAGGGGGTCATGAAATGGAGAATTAAAATGTTGCTGAAACTGACAATAAACATACTGCTTTTAAGTTTTAACACTCAAAATTAACTCCCAAGTTTAAAAATGAATTATTCTTTTCTACCCTTCTGAAATGCACAGATTTGAAATCGGGAGGTCACAATTTCCCCCTTTGACATGTCCCTTATTACCGTCTTCTGAACAACTCATGTCTGACCATCACTCACAAGAGCGATACTGCTGTTGGATAAAGATGTCAAGCGTCCAAATCTTAAGACGTTTTGTCAGTTGATAAAGTTTTCATTTTTTCTTCACATTTCACAGCAACCTTTTTTGTGAATTAATCTAAACCTGTTGGCGGTTTCTTAAAATATCTTTTTTTGAAAGATACGACAGTGCCAAGCATTTTGGCAACACAGGTACGTTTGTAATAAACGTAAAACTAACATCATTGAGAGTATTAAGAGTATTGTTTGAGTGTTGCTAATAAAATCAACACATACTTTGGAAATATTTGATTGAGTTGAATATGGGGTTTTTATTTTTTATTTAATTTGTTTATTTATTTTTTTTTTTTTTTAATTGGATAATTAAATTTTTTATAGTTTATGTTACCACTGGTATTATTAACCCTGTACACACATTAGGCAGTTGTGGCCTAAATGTTAGAGAGTTGGCATTCTAATGCAAAGGTTGTGGGTTCAAGTCTCAATATTGGCAAGAATTCTAGTTGGGTGGAGTGAATGAGCAAGTGCTCTCATCCACCTTTCAGTACCCATGACTGAGATGCCCTTGAGCAAGGCATCTAACCCCCAAAAGGCTGCCCATGCTGAAACAGGCCAGTGCAATGGTTGTTTGCAGTCATGTGATTCTGATGACGCACAAAATGCAGCTGGAGGGCGGGAAGTGATTTTTCTCTATAAAAATCACTAGCAGAATCTCAAAATGTTTATGTTTTGAGTTGTTTATAGATATCGATCAAACTGAGAAGTTTCCTTTCGTATCGTGTATAAAAAATTTGCTATTCATAAGCAGGAAAAGGCAAGAAATTGCCTGACAAACGCAAGGAAAAGTGGCTTGTAAACCTGCGTCTGCGGTCAGGAGGAGAGTCAGATAATGCTTGTGTGTGCGAATGGTTAATAAAAGATATAATAATATTAAGATACAAAGATATAAAGAAATATATAAATAGATACAGGGTGAGACAGTGAGAATTCACAGTGAGACAGCAGTGACATTTATCCTGCATCCTTCATATAAATGTGTAATTCACTTTCAAAATAGTTTGTTTGCAGTCAGGCTTAGTTTGCTAAGCTTATATCCACCGCCTTGATGGCAGGCAACTATTTCAATTTAGCAGCACATAAAGTAAAACTTTTATTCAAATTCTGAACTGATTATAGAGAGCGAGCAAATAGCGCTTCCATATAGTCATTAAAAAGCTGTCACTCACTTCAGTTTATTGCAATCTCATAATGTTCAGTTATAATCAATCTCGAAACTACAAGTCTCACCCTGCATCTATTTATATATTTTTTATTATTATCTTAACATATTATTATATTTTTTCTTAACCATTTGCACACACAAGCATTATCCGACTCTCCTACTGATTACAGGCGGAGGTTTACAAGCCACTTTTCCTGTGCTTTTCAGTCAATTTCTTGCCTTTCCGCTTTATGAACAGCAAATGTTCATACGTGATAAAAGCTCCTTGTGGTTTCTCGGTTTGACCGATTTAAGCATCCATAAACAACGCAAAAAATTGACATTTTGAATTTCTGCTAGTGATTCCTATGGAGAAAAATCACTTCCTGCCCTCCAGCTGCATTTCGCGCCACAAGGAGATCTTTATAAACTAACCTTGAGAAACATAAAATAAAAACCTGAAGCTCCTTTAATGTTCTTTCTGCCCCCCATCCAAAAAAAAAAAATTCTACTTACATCATTTACTCCTGTAGCATAAATAATTTAACTTTTTATATATGGAAAGTTATCTCAATTAGGTGTGCACAAAATAACAAATTAAACAATTTATGTGCATACTATCATCATGTCATTTTTCAAGGAAAGATTAGTAATGCATCAATAAAATGAACTGCTATCAACAGCTGGTACAAATAAGCATTTGAACATAAAATTAACATGATTATGAGCACAACACAAATATGCTTAAATGTTGCCATCATTTTTAATGGACCAGTGAGAGACATATCACTGTAGCACTTTTCTACAGTTAGATTCCAGTTTAGAAAATAACATTCAACACATGGCAATTTGTAACAAATTTCACATTTTGGTGGATAATTCATATGAATCTCATTTTTAAATTTTTCTACAATCTGCTTACACCCCAATGATGGTTATGCTTAGGGTGGGTTTCATGCTTGCTCTTTTCTAAAAATCGTATAATTTCAGATTATTGACATTACACAAATTCATTAATAAATCAAGTAGTTTTGTTTTCCCTTGAGATCAGGTTGATAACATCAAGTGCAGCTGAGCAGAATACACAGGGTCTGTTCAAGGATACAGTTTTTAAAATGAATGTTGTATATAACAGAACTTAATCTGATAACGTAATATAAAGTGCCTTTTATTTTAAAGAAATATAGCACAAACACTTTTCAAGCAGCAAAACTTCCCTAGTAAAACAAACCTATGCCATAATTTATTTAAAATACATTTACTTCATACTAAGTACACTTCAAATCCATTAATGTATTTGTTGACATTTATTGACATTCACACTGTTAACTAGCTACTTATTAGCATGCATATTACTAGCAAATTGGCTGTTTATTCATACTTATAAAGCACATATTCTGCATGACCATATTCTACATCCCTAATCCTACCCCATACCTAAACCTAACAAATACCTTACTAATTATTAACAAGCAGCAAATTAGGAGTTTATTGAGGCAAAAGTCATAGTTAATGGTTTGTTAATAGCAGTAATTGGACCTTAAAATAAAGTGTGATCATAATTACATCTGTAATTAATTTCCGTTATTACATTTATAGTTACACTATTGACCCATCCATTACACCTTAACCCACCTTTAAACCTAGCCATAGTACCACTCCTGTCCCTAACCTTAACCAAATCCCAGCATAAGTGTTATGCAATATAATATGAACACAATAAGTACATTGTACTATTCATTTTCTTATGTAAGTACTGAATACTGTATACTTGCTGTATACCTGAATACTGTATACTTGCAATAGTTCCACTTAAGCACAATCAAATATACTTCATATATCTTTAGCTGGATCTAAGCACTACTTCCGCACAATTAAAGTGCATTAAGCACATAATTAGTTGTTCCATTTTAACAGACTTTAAGTATACCACATCATGAAATAAATATATTTTAAATATATGTTACTATATTTATTTTTCACTGCAGTTGTGAAGTGCTTTTTGGGGCCATTGTATCAGTGTTACTTCATGTCACCCAGAACCTACTACTTTTTTTAGTGCAAAAACAAGAAAATAGTTTGTTTCAGAGAGGCTGTTGCTCATTTCTGTGAACTAATTACCAAATCAACTAACTTTCCATGACTCAGTCGTCTTCATCTCTGCCCTTAGTCCCAGAACATTTGTGAAGGCTTGCAGTGAACAGAGCTGTCTCATGACTGATAACTCTAAGACTCCTGTGGTTTAGTGGGATTTATTATTCATGTATCATCAGATGATTTAGCAATGGGAAAGAAAGCGTGACAAACATAATGCCTGCTTCAGTCTGATTAGTATCATTGATATACTATTTTAGTTATTAATATTATATTAAATTCATTTTCATTTTAGTTACATTTTTAGTAATTCTGTGGTGCTTTGTCATTGTGACAATTGTTTTTTTTTTTTTATTATGTCTATATAGTTATTTTAGTACTTCAAGTTAAATTAAAAGAAAATGAGAAATGATGTCTTGGCAAGTAGCAAAAATAAAATAAGTTAACCCTAAGCCTGTTTGATGCGTCATTTTTTTCTTCTCAACCATCTATTATAGGCAATGGCAATGACAGTAATGGGTCCAGCTTTAATATGGACATTTTTGGATGTGGTGCATAACTGGGAATAATCACTTTGGATCTAAAATAAACTGCTTTCAAAATAAGACGCTCATGTCAATCAACTATCTCTGTCGGTGTGACGATAAGCGTTTGATTTAACTGGGCTCTTGATTCTTGAAAATTTAACATCAATTTTTCTCTGATTGCTGCAACTGCGTAAGGCACATCTGTTATTGCAACAGTTGTGAGAGAAACTCTGATCAGATCTTGATTACTTATTGACCTAGTCATCATGTAATAGTCAGACTCACAGGTCATATCAGGAGTCTGATGTCTGAGAATGTTAGCTCTTAGTCTCTTAATGTTATGACAATCAGATATTGTTTTTTTTTATTATTATTATTATTATTATTATTATACAGTCAGTGTTTTGAGCTGTCTTTTTGGCATGAATCTCAACAATGGTGACAATTTTACCTAAATTGACAAATCAGGTTACATCTACTGACTGTTATGCTTCAATAAAACTTTTTTTTTTTTCCTCGGGTTGGTTGAATTCAATTATAATCAGTAATCTTAAATCATTTATTTCATTTCAACAAAACCAGTTGTTGTAGATGTTACCACATGAAGTACAATTTCTAAGTTGAACCAACAAACTATTTTTTGTCAGTGTAGGGAGGGGGTAAAACTGAACATTTTGACCTCATGATATAAAGAGAAATTCTATAAAAATGACTGATAAAATCTATGTATGAGCCTTGTGATGGACTGGCCAGCCATTCGGGCAGTTTCACCATCTGTGACTCAAGATGCTGGGTTAGGCTTCAGTTTTCATTGACCCTAATAAGAACAAAGAGGTTTGTAATAGAAGGGATGGATGGATGACTTCTTAAAAGTTTTATTTAAAGTTCACAACTTTAAAGGCATTTTTTGAAGTATGTAAAAATTTCAGAACAACATAAAGTTCAAATTGAAGAATGAATGAATGAATGAATGAATGAATGAATGAATGAATGAATAAATGAACTGCAATTGACCTTACAGAACTGGGCTAATAGTGCTCAACATCCCACTTATAAATGTTGCAGTAAAAATACTATTTCATAAAAACTTCCATGGCCAGTGTTCATAAACAATGCCTATTTAAAATTTCCAGAATAACATCAAGTGCAAAACAAAAAAATAAACCAAAAATATTTGGTGTAAAATTAGGGAAATATAATGTAGAATTGCAGTAAAATAATAGTCTATAATGACAAGAAGGAATGAGCCACTGGCTCAACTTAACCCAGGACTTTTGTAGTTACAAATTATTTCATGGGCCTCTCTCCATCATAGAGTGAGTAAAAATGGACAACTCTTCAGATATGTGTGATCATATCACCAATTTTGTTTAACCTTTTAACTGTCACCCCCATTTTTTAACATAGACGTGAAAGTGCACTATCCAAACTTAAATTGTAATAATTCAACTCCTGTTATGACAGAGATTATTGAGGTGCTCTCTTGTGATAAATTAATCTATTCCTGTTCCTACATAATTTGTAGCAAATAACAGTGGTAAAATATCTATTTAGAAGTCTTAGACCTTTCCAACAACATATAATTTGTCATGATTAGATTAGGATTTAGTTGTAATATAGTGAAGTAAACTTAGGTGTCCCACTGAGGAGAAGGTGACAGTTAAAGTGTTAAGATTGCCTAAACACAAGTGGTGGCTCAACTTCCCCACAGGCTCAATTCACCCCGCTGTCCTCTACAATCAGCATTGGGGAGTAACTAGTTACATGTAACAAAATTCCGAAATTTAATTACAAAATAAATGTAATTGTAATTAGTTACAGTTACTGAGAAAAAAATGTGTAATTAATTTACATTTACTTTTGAAAAATGTTAATGATTACAAAGGGGGTTACTTCTGAATTTTTTTACACACACACCCACATACAGATTTAATTGACTTATCTCATAAATTGCATTGACTGCTATAAAATGTTTCAGGAGTTTAGGACACAGAATAGGACACATGCTTATTCGATAACTGTTTTATTTTCTATTTGGGTTTATGCATATACTTTATTTTTGAAGATTAATTGTTCTTTCCAAGGCATCATTATATGCCAGTGTTTCCTGTCATAACTACGCAAACATTTGATTTCAAAACCAGTAGCTATTAAACCATTTTTTGTTATGATTTCAAATCTGTATTTAACCTCAGTATGATCTCAAAGTAAACAAGAGGTGTTAAGTCTGAATTTGTGGTGGCTGTGCTTTAAATTAAATTATTACATGGCTCTGTGGAATGCTTGATTCTGATTGGTCAGTCATGACATTCCAAGGTATGTTATTCCCCAATAACAACTGGTAAAAGCTAATAACACAGACTCATCCCGGCAACTTAAGTCGGCGATATACGCTTGATAGTTTTTCTTGGTGGAAGCTTTGCATTTGGTTAGCTAATAAAATATTAAAACTCAATATTAAAAATTCCATATTATGTGTACAATTCCTTAATTCTGTCATCCTGGTATTGTGGACTCGCTCTGTTGTTTCATGCAAACGCAGCTGCTGCCATTTTGTTTTTTACACTGTAATAGATTATAAGATAACTAACGAACTACTATTGTAGGTAGTAGTACTTAATTATTTATGTGGTGAAATGTTGTGTAATAAATGTGGTGTGACAGCACTGTTTCCCCTAAATGTCTGTCTAGTTTAAACTTGCCACTTGCTAGCAACTGATTTCTTCACAAAAACTTTGCGTTCAAATATTTCAACTCTGATCACTGTCTATTCATTTACTTCTTTGGCAATCAGCTGCTTAATAAGTGGGATAATGTGGGATAATTCAAGTATTTTGAAAGTCTGACAGTAATCAGTGTTGAGTGCTACCATAAGGTTAACTCTGCCTAGTCTAAATGTTTCAAAATGATTAACAGCTGAAAATATTAGAAATTTTGAAAAGTAATCAAAAAGTAATCAAAAGTAATGTTACATTAATAAAGTAATTGAAAAGTCACACTACTTTAAATCAAGAAACATATTACATTTCCAAAGTAACCTTCCCAACACTGTCTACAATGCACTGAAAGTAGCAGTGGTGGACAGTAACAAAGTAGTTAACAAAGTACTTCATAACTGTACTTAAGTACATTTTTAAAGTATCTGTACTTTATGACGCAGAAGCGGTGTCTGAACAAACTGATTCTTTTCAATGAACCTGTTAAATCGATTCGCAGTCGCACCAAACGATTCATTCATGAATTGAAATGATCCGATTGCAGCTGTTCACGAGTCGACAACTCACTGATTCAAATAATCCGTTTAGAGTGAGTCTCCAGTGAGCTGAATTCATAAGTAAGAACTGGAAGATCTTGTGAGAGCACTCGCGACTGATGCTGCAAAAAGTAACTTACTAAAGTCGAATTTCAGGATTAATTATTGTAACTGAAAATCATATTTAAGTCAAAACTGTCCATTGTTTGTGAATTAAATCTGCTGTGAAGAGTGATCTATTTAAGCCCACTGAAATGCTTGAATTCAGACACATCAACATCAGTGCCTCTATGTTTTAGGTTAAAAAAAAAAAAAAACATAAAATTAAAATAACACAGATTAAATAACTCATGCACGTTCATATTCTCCACTGCTGTTATACTATGCATTTAGCCTTACGTGACATCTGTTTTTTTATTGTTTATTAACAATATAAATTTTTATATTGTTTGGATCAACTAGCCCAGTAGAAAGATATGAATGTTTCCTCATAACCATACTGAAAATAAATAAATATTGTTAGCTGATGCTAACTGTCTAGCTAATCTTTTCAGATATAAAGTCCAAATATTTTTATTCAACCACCTAGATAGATTACATCTGAGGGAAGAAGAAAGGATGTGATGTTCAGAACATGGTAACTACAGTAACTATCAAAGTGGGAAGTGATGTCCTCTGGGGGCATTTGGCCAGGGGTGTTTTTACACCACAGAGAAGGTTTGAGAGGAAAAAAATCATTATGAAAATATATTTTCCTTAAAATGTTCTTGCTAGCTTCAGGCCTTATTCTCATGTCAGATATAACTGTGACGCTATGCGAAACAACAGGCTTTAAAACACATTTTTCTTACTGGTGAAAATTAGATGGTCAAATCTGTTTTCCCTCAGGTACATCGTACAATATTACTACATCACTCTCATCAACAACAAAAATTTACTCCATATAGTGGTTATTTTGGGCAAATCCAAGGTATTTTGAGCAGTAGGATTATAAAAAATGTGTGCTAATATAAAATTAAATTAATCAGCCTATATAAAATTTCAAAATAAATCTAGCAGTACTTTTTTTACTTAAGTACATAAAAAATTGTGTACTTTTGTACTTTTACTTTTACTGAAGAAATATTTTATTATACGTATCTGTACTTTTACTCCAGTACTTGATTTGTATACTTCGTCCACCACTGGAAAGTAGACAAATCTGATGAAAAATGCTCCCCTCTGCTAAGGTCACGGCAGGGAAAATGAAAAGAAAAGTTCCAAGCAAATGCTAAACCCCGTACACACTTGAGGACTCGCAGTCTCTTGTTTTCTGTTGCGTTGATGCACACACCACACAACTAATCACAAACTGAGCATCTCAATTACACAATCCTCTCCTCCCAGTCTGTAGCCATGATCCTGAAATTCCATTCTTGCACAAACAACAGGAAGGAAGGGCTTTGTTTGCACAGATAGTTGCCAGTTTGATGTTTTGTTTTTGCTTTGTTACTGCCTCACCCTCCTTTCACTGTCTTTCATCTCTGTGTCAGTAGTTGCTCATTGGCTGCTCTCTTACCTGTCGGAAACAATGTAGACGCCTGGCTACGGTGAGTCAACACAGTGAGTTGGCTACATTCTATGGCGTCCTGTTGCAGACTCAAAGCATAAAAGGCCATGAACTTCTGTTTTGTAGTGTGCGCTATGCTCAAGAATGAGCCTTTTTTATTTGCCATTCACAACCCCAAGTAACCATAAGATGTGACTCATTCAGCATAGAGGGTGTTTGTCTTTTGAGGGCTGCACTCTTACACTTCTCATGTGCAGATCAGATGTTTAAAGCCAGCCATTAAAAGGAAATTCCATCATATTTTAGGAAAAGTCTTCAGATCCTGGTATGTGGTACTCCTCTAGAGAGATAACGGAGAGAGAAAATAAGACAGAATGTGAGTAAGAGAGCAGGGGAGAGGAAAAGGTCAAGAGGGATGATGGGACATGGCGCACTGTCAGGAAACTGTGCCTGTCTTTCAAATCTCTTATCCCTGTTGCATTCGTAATATTTCAGGGTTGATTGTTAGTTGAACAGGACTCTCATCAATGGCTAATAATAGTTGTAAAGTGATAGTTCACCCAGAAATTACAATTCTGTCATCATTTACTTACTCTCGTGTTGTTTCAAACTTTAGGGTGACCACAAACATGTTTTTCTGGAAAAACAATGTTGTCAAACTACCACACTTTACCAAGCAGAACACAATAAAAGATATTTTGAAGAACATTAGTAACAAAAAAAACTGTGGTTCCCATTGAAATTTCTCAAAATATGGCCTTTTTATGTCTACAGAAGAAAGGGTAACACTTTATTTTGACAGTCCACTTTAGACATTGCACTAACAAGTAACTATGTAATTAGTTGAAACGTCAATGAACTCTCAATGGAGTATTAAGTAGACTGTTATGGTTATGGTTAGTATAAGCTGACATGGAATTGCAAAGTTACATACAGTCAGCAGAATGTCTGTTGGAGAACCATCAAAATGAAGTGTGAACAGACAGTCTACTAATACTAAAGACTGCTAGTCTATCAAAACAAAGTGTTAAAGAAAGAAATTCATATCGTTTTGGAATGACATGAGGGTGCGTTACTGATAAAAGAATTTTCATTTTTAGGTAGACTATTTTTTAACAATACAAGAACCATTTTCTGACACAGTATGGCTAATGTACAGTTAATAATCCAGTGTATGCAACCTGCATAATACTCCAACATAGCAGATAAACAAAGCATGCAGCTTCTCTTGCTGCACAAAATCAGGATGGAGAAGATGACAACCCACATTTGAAAAAGTTAGCTTGCCATTTTTTTTTTTTTTTTTAATTCAAGCCTGTAAGTGTAACGGAGCGAGGGAGATGGAAAGCAGGCGGATCCAAACGCAAAGCTTTATTGATCAAAGACACAGTCAAACACAGACAGGGTCGAACATCGGCAAACATGTATATAGTCATGTGAAAAAGTTAGGACACGCTTTTGAATTCCATGGTTTTCCATATCAGGACATCATTAAAAATAACTGGTCCTTGGCTGGTCTAAAAATTTTGAAAATAAAACCTCAGATGAACAACAAAACATGACAAATTGCACTGTGTCATTATTTACTGAACAAAAATAAAGCCAAAATGGAAAAGCCATGTGTGACAAAGTTAGGACACCCTTACTGTTTACATTGGAATTAAGAGGGTAAATAACAGTCAGGCACTGCTAATCAAATACCTTTGATTAACTGATCATCAGTAAGTCTGAGCGCCTCTATAAAAGCATAAGCTTTGGCAGTTTGCTGGTCTGGAGACTTCAGGTGTGTGTTAACACAATGCCAAGTAGGTAAGACATCAGCAATCATCTTAAGCAATTGTTGCTGCCATCCATCTGAGAAGAGTAATAGGGCCATTTCCAAACAATTTGAAGTTTATTCACAAGTGGAAGACATTTAAAACAGACACCTCTCCTTCCAAGAGTGGACATCCCAGAAAATTCACCCCAAGATTAGACCATGCAAAGCTCAGAGAAATGGCAGATAACCCAAGAACTACACTTCAGACTCTACAGGCCTCAGTTAACATGTTAAATGATAAAGTTCATGACAATATCATTAGAAAAATATGGGACAAAAATGACTTGTTTGGAAGGCTTGGCAGAAGAAACCCTCTTCTATCTAAAAAAAAACATTGCAGCACAGTTTAGGTCTGCAAAGTTGCATCTGAACAAAACACAAGTCTTCTAGAATAATGTCCTTTGAACAGACAAGACCGAAGTGGAGATGTTTGGCCATAAATCACAGCGCCAAGTTTGGTAAAAACCCAAAGAGCATATCAGCACAAACACCTCATACCAAAAGACAAGCATGCTGGAGGAGGCCTGATAATTTTGGGCTTGTTTTGTAGCCACAGGACCTGGGCATCTCACAGTCATTGAGTTGGCCATGAACTCCTCTGGATATCAAAGTACTCTCGAGTCAAATATGAGGGCATCTGTCCGACATCTAAAGTTGGGCCAAAATTGGGTCATGCAACAGGACAATGATTCCAAGCACACCAGCAAATCTACAACAGAATGGCTGAAAAGAAAAGAATCAAGGTGTTGCAATAGCCCAGTCAAAGTCCAGAGCTCATCCTGACTCAAATGCTGTGGTGAGAGCTGTGCATAAGCAAATGCCCATAAACCTCAATAAACTGGAGCAACGCTGAAAAGAAGAGTGGTCCAAATTCCTCCAGAATGATGTGAGAGACTGATGAAGTCACACAGAAAATGAATGCTTCAAGTTATTGCTGCTAAAACTGGATCTACAGGCAGTTGACTCATAGGGTGTCCTAACTTTGTCACACATGGTCTTTCCCTCTTGGCTGTATTTTTCTTAAATAAATAATGACACTGTGCAATATGTCATGAGATGATGTTTATCTGAAGATTTATTTTCCAAATTTTAAGACCCGCCAAGGAGCAGATAATTTTTTATTATGTCCTGATACAGAAAACCATGAAATTCAATAGGGTGTCCTAACTTTTTCACATGTCTGTATTAGAGCAAGACACAAGAGTAATCCATCAAACAGGCAAGGGTCGATCAGCTGCGAACGTAATCCAAGGGGCGAGGCAAACGGGTCTTCCAAATAGAAGGGTTAAATCTACGACGGGCGAAAAGTCCAGGGCAGGCTGAAGGGCAGATAAGAGTTTCACTTATCCAAAGATGTTCTGAGGGCAGAAAGGAAAATGATTGGTTTACAGATTCAACCAATGAAATTGAAGCAGAGGCGGGGTCAGGATATTTGGACGTGTGGAGGGAGTACATCAGACAGAAACGTTATTAACGCTTCGTGGGAGGCATTTGCTGCAAGGTAAGTGAATTTACCATGTATTTTATTTAAAAATAATAATAAATCAACATAACTCTAACGTTTACTGAGATAATTAGCCGGCAAAGACGCACAGAACAAGTAATCATCGACTACATATCACATCATATGCATTTTCATTCAACTGCTTTATCAGTCCATCGCACCAAAGCTGCTTATGGGGTAGATTGAGTATAACATGCTTTTCCAATGTTCCCGCGCTGTCTGTGATACCGATATGAGGGACAACAGAACTCGTTCAAATCTCCGTGACATTTCATTAGTCAGTTAGCGCTAGCATTAACATCAGCGCTGCTCTCAGGGCAGGAGTACTCAATAGGTTCGTATTACTGTTATTTTTACTAAACCATGCGCTGCTCTCAGGGCAGGAGTACTCAATAGGTCCGTAGTACTGTTATCTTTAGTGTACTATGCGCTGCTCTCATGGCAGGAGTACTCAATAGGTTTGTATTACTGTTATTTTTACTAAACCATGCGCTGCTCTCAGGGCAGGAGTACTCAACAGGTTCGTATTACTGTTATTTTTACTAAACTATGCTCTGCTCTCGGGGCAGGAGTACTCAATATGTTTGTATTACTGTTATTTTTACTAAACTATGCACTGCTCTCGGGACAGGAGTACTCAACAGGTTTGTATTACTGTTATTTTTACTAAACTATGCTCTGCTCTCAGGGCAGGAGTACTCAATAGGTTTGTATTACTGTTATTTTTACAAAACCATGTGCTGCTCTCAGGGCAGGAGTAAAACTAACAGTACTAAACTAAATTATGCGCTGCTCTCAGGGCAGGAGTACTCAATAGGTTCATATTACTGTTATTTTTACTAAACTATGCGCTGCTCTCAGGGCAGGAGTACTCAATAGGTCCGTATTACTGTTATCTTTAGTGTACTATGCGCTGCTCTCAGGGCAGGAGTACTCAATAGTTTTGCATTACTGTTATTTTTACTAAACTATGCACTGCTCTCGGGGCAGGAGTACTCAATAGGTCTGTATTACTGTTATTTTTACTAAACTATGCACTGCTCTCAGGGCAGGAGTAAGAATAACAGTACTAAACTGAATTATGCTCTGCTCCCAGGGCAGGAGTAAGAATAACAGTACTAAACTGAATTATCCGCTGCTCTCAGGGCAGGAGTACTCAATAGGTTCGTATTTACTGTTATTTTTACTAAACCATGTGCTGCTCTCGGGGCAGGAGTACTCAATAGGTCCGTATTACTGTTATTTTTACTAAACTATGCACTGCTCTCAGGGCAGGAGTAAAACTAACAGTGCTAAACTGAATTATGCTCTGCTCTCAGGGCAGGAGTACTCAATAGGTTAGTATTACTGTTATTTTTAGTGTACTATGCGCTGCTCTCAGGGCAGGAGTACTCAATAGGTTCGTATTGCCGTTATTTTTAGTGTACTGTGCAGTGCTCTCGGGGCAGGAGTACTCAATAGGTTCGTATTACTGTCATTTTTACTAAACTATGCGTTGCTCTCGGGGCAGGAGTACTCAATAGGTTCGTATTACTGTCATTTTTACTAAACTATGCACTGCTCTCAGGGCAGGAGTACTCAATAGGTTTGCATTACTGTTATTTTTACTAAACTATGCACTGCTCTCAGGGCAGGAGTAAGAATAACAGTACTAAACTGAATTATGCGTTGCTCTCAGGGCAGGAGTACTCAATAGGTTCGTATTACTGTCATTTTTACTAAACTATGCGTTGCTCTCGGGGCAGGAGTACTCAATAGGTTCGTATTGCCGTTATTTTTAGTGTACTGTGCAGTGCTCTCGGGGCAGGAGTACTCAATAGGTTCGTATTACTGTCATTTTTACTAAACTATGCGTTGCTCTCGGGGCAGGAGTACTCAATAGGTTCGTATTACTGTCATTTTTACTAAACTATGCACTGCTCCCAGGGCAGGAGTAAGAATAACAGTACTAAACTGAATTATCCGCTGCTCTCAGGGCAGGAGTACTCAATAGGTTCGTATTTACTGTTATTTTTACTAAACTATGCACTGCTCTCGGGGCAGGAGTACTCAATAGGTTCGTATTACTGTTATTTTTACTAAACTATGCACTGCTCTCGGGGCAGGAGTACTCAATAGGTTCGTATTACTGTTATTTTTACTAAACTATGCACTGCTCTCGGGGCAGGAGTACTCAATAGGTTCGTATTACTGTTATTTTTACTAAACTATGCACTGCTCTCGGGGCAGGAGTACTCAATAGGTCCGTATTACTGTTATTTTTACTAAACTATGCACTGCTCTCGGGGCAGGAGTACTCAATAGGTTCGTATTTACTGTTATTTTTACTAAACCATGTGCTGCTCTCGGGGCAGGAGTACTCAATAGGTCCGTATTACTGTTATTTTTACTAAACTATGCACTGCTCTCAGGGCAGGAGTAAAACTAACAGTGCTAAACTGAATTATGCTCTGCTCTCAGGGCAGGAGTACTCAATAGGTTAGTATTACTGTTATTTTTAGTGTACTATGCGCTGCTCTCAGGGCAGGAGTACTCAATAGGTTCGTATTGCCGTTATTTTTACTAAACTATGCACTGCTCTCGGGGCAGGAGTACTCAATAGGTTCGTATTTACTGTTATTTTTACTAAACCATGTGCTGCTCTCGGGGCAGGAGTACTCAATAGGTCCGTATTACTGTTATTTTTACTAAACTATGCACTGCTCTCGGGGCAGGAGTACTCAATAGGTTCGTATTACTGTTATTTTTACTAAACTATGCACTGCTCTCGGGGCAGGAGTACTCAATAGGTTCGTATTTACTGTTATTTTTACTAAACCATGTGCTGCTCTCGGGGCAGGAGTACTCAATAGGTCCGTATTACTGTTATTTTTACTAAACTATGCACTGCTCTCAGGGCAGGAGTAAAACTAACAGTGCTAAACTGAATTATGCTCTGCTCTCAGGGCAGGAGTACTCAATAGGTTAGTATTACTGTTATTTTTAGTGTACTATGCGCTGCTCTCAGGGCAGGAGTACTCAATAGGTTCGTATTGCCGTTATTTTTAGTGTACTGTGCAGTGCTCTCGGGGCAGGAGTACTCAATAGGTTCGTATTACTGTCATTTTTACTAAACTATGCGTTGCTCTCGGGGCAGGAGTACTCAATAGGTTCGTATTACTGTCATTTTTACTAAACTATGCACTGCTCTCAGGGCAGGAGTACTCAATAGGTTTGCATTACTGTTATTTTTACTAAACTATGCACTGCTCTCAGGGCAGGAGTAAGAATAACAGTACTAAACTGAATTATGCGTTGCTCTCAGGGCAGGAGTACTCAATAGGTTCGTATTACTGTCATTTTTACTAAACTATGCGTTGCTCTCGGGGCAGGAGTACTCAATAGGTTCGTATTACTGTCATTTTTACTAAACTATGCGTTGCTCTCGGGGCAGGAGTACTCAATAGGTTCGTATTGCCGTTATTTTTAGTGTACTGTGCAGTGCTCTCGGGGCAGGAGTACTCAATAGGTTCGTATTACTGTCATTTTTACTAAACTATGCGTTGCTCTCGGGGCAGGAGTACTCAATAGGTTCGTATTACTGTCATTTTTACTAAACTATGCACTGCTCCCAGGGCAGGAGTAAGAATAACAGTACTAAACTGAATTATCCGCTGCTCTCAGGGCAGGAGTACTCAATAGGTTCGTATTTACTGTTATTTTTACTAAACTATGCACTGCTCTCGGGGCAGGAGTACTCAATAGGTTCGTATTACTGTTATTTTTACTAAACTATGCACTGCTCTCGGGGCAGGAGTACTCAATAGGTTCGTATTACTGTTATTTTTACTAAACTATGCACTGCTCTCGGGGCAGGAGTACTCAATAGGTTCGTATTACTGTTATTTTTACTAAACTATGCACTGCTCTCGGGGCAGGAGTACTCAATAGGTTCGTATTACTGTTATTTTTACTAAACTATGCACTGCTCCCAGGGCAGGAGTAAGAATAACAGTACTAAACTGAATTATCCGCTGCTCTCAGGGCAGGAGTACTCAATAGGTTCGTATTTACTGTTATTTTTACTAAACTATGCACTGCTCTCGGGGCAGGAGTAAAACTAACAGTGCTAAACTGAATTATGCTCTGCTCTCAGGGCAGGAGTACTCAATAGGTTAGTATTACTGTTATTTTTAGTGTACTATGCGCTGCTCTCAGGGCAGGAGTACTCAATAGGTTCGTATTGCCGTTATTTTTAGTGTACTGTGCAGTGCTCTCGGGGCAGGAGTACTCAATAGGTTCGTATTACTGTCATTTTTACTAAACTATGCACTGCTCTCAGGGCAGGAGTACTCAATAGGTTTGCATTACTGTTATTTTTACTAAACTATGCACTGCTCTCAGGGCAGGAGTAAGAATAACAGTACTAAACTGAATTATGCGTTGCTCTCAGGGCAGGAGTACTCAATAGGTTCGTATTACTGTCATTTTTACTAAACTATGCGTTGCTCTCGGGGCAGGAGTACTCAATAGGTTCGTATTGCCGTTATTTTTAGTGTACTGTGCAGTGCTCTCGGGGCAGGAGTACTCAATAGGTTCGTATTACTGTCATTTTTACTAAACTATGCATTGCTCTCGGGGCAGGAGTACTCAATAGGTTCGTATTACTGTCATTTTTACTAAACTATGCACTGCTCTCAGGGCAGGAGTACTCAATAGGTCCGTATTACTGTTATCTTTAGTGTACTATGCGCTGCTCTCAGGGCAGGAGTACTCAATAGGTTTGCATTACTGTTATTTTTACTAAACTATGCACTGCTCTCAGGGCAGGAGTAAGAATAACAGTACTAAACTGAATTATGCGTTGCTCTCAGGGCAGGAGTACTCAATAGGTTCGTATTACTGTCATTTTTACTAAACTATACGTTGCTCTCGGGGCAGGAGTACTCAATAGGTTCGTATTACTGTCATTTTTACTAAACTATGCGTTGCTCTCGGGGCAGGAGTACTCAATAGGTTCGTATTGCCGTTATTTTTAGTGTACTGTGCAGTGCTCTCGGGGCAGGAGTACTCAATAGGTTCGTATTACTGTCATTTTTACTAAACTATGCGTTGCTCTCGGGGCAGGAGTACTCAATAGGTTCGTATTACTGTCATTTTTACTAAACTATGCACTGCTCTCAGGGCAGGAGTACTCAATAGGTCCGTATTACTGTTATCTTTAGTGTACTATGCGCTGCTCTCAGGGCAGGAGTACTCAATAGGTTTGCATTACTGTTATTTTTACTAAACTATGCACTGCTCTCAGGGCAGGAGTAAGAATAACAGTACTAAACTGAATTATGCGTTGCTCTCAGGGCAGGAGTACTCAATAGGTTCGTATTACTGTCATTTTTACTAAACTATGCGCTGCTCTCAGGGCAGGAGTACTCAATAGGTCCGTATTACTGTTATTTTTAGTGTACTATGCGCTGCTCTCGGGGCAGGAGTACTCAATAGGTTCGTATTACTGTCATTTTTACTGTCATTTTTTACTAAACTATGCGTTGCTCTCGGGGCAGGAGTACTCAATAGGTTCGTATTACTGTCATTTTTACTAAACTATGCGTTGCTCTCGGGGCAGGAGTACTCAATAGGTTCGTATTATCGTTATTTTTTACTAAACTATGCACTGCTCTCAGGGCAGGAGTACTGAATAGGTTCATATTACTGTTTTTTGTCATGTACTATATGACTATATTCTGTATGACTATAGGCCTGTCATTGACCCTTTCATGTAGTTTTTCTTCTCTTTGCAGAAAAACTTCTTGGAAAAAGCAGAAGTTGTCACTGGTCCAAACTTGGAGAAAGGGAATCTCTGGACTTTCTTTGTAAGTTCATCTAGTTTTAGTTAAGAATCTTGTTTTTTTTTTGTTGTTTTTTTGAAGTGCTTATATTAAGTGTCAGAAACTCCAGTCTCACTTCCTGTTACCAATTACCTGTTAGGTTTGTTTGCATAATTCCAGCTTATGGACTTCATTAGCTCTCCCTCAAATGTCTACTCTGATCTGCCCTCAATCATTGTGGTTGTAGCTGAGGCCAGAGTATAGTAAGCTCTAGGAGTGGCAGGGTTTAAAGATGTATTACATGTCCTTAAGAAATTGTCAATTTTGAGGGAGTTGTATGTGATTTTTATCTTTAATCTTATGATTTTGCTAGTAATTCTGTTTGTTTACATTGCTACATTTCAGATGCTGTGCAGTGAGATGGTCAGTGATGTAGTGTTCCTGGCATGGAAGTTTCCTGCACAAAAGAAAGTGGTCCAGAAAATATATGAAAATGAGGATGTTCATGATTCAGTATCCCAAACTAAAGCCTTTAGGTAAAATTCTTTTTTTTTTTTTTCCTTTCTTTCTTTTATCATGACTGCCAGTGTAAATTGAAACAAAATTCTTTATGCATTTCCATTGCAGGAAGACCTTACAAACATTTCTGGAGACTTTGAGAGACTGGTTTTGAGAAGATATTTGGCAAAGCAACCTATGACCTTGGGCATGGTTTAAAGGGAGCCTGTTCAAATTTGTTGATTCATGTCTACAATAAAAATAAAAAATACAAAAATAAAAAACTTAAAAACCTCTAGGAATGATGATATCCACTAGTTAAGACTACAGCAGTTTAATGATACATCTTGCTGAACTTTTTTGTTGTGAAACGTTCCTGTGTTTTATACATGCATTTAATTCACTGGATTTGTAATTTTATGAAAATAGAAAGAAGTCATAATTAAACTTATTTTATTGTAATATTGGACCCATAAACTGATTATTTTCAATCAACATTTCTTTCATTCTGTTCTTAAACAATCTGTACAACAGACATTGAATGATACAACATTAACAACACGATTATTAAAAAAAAAAAAAAATAACTCACAAGTTATAATTAAAAGTCTTAATTTCTCTGCAATAGTCCATGGGAGGAACATTAAGTGGTTGCACAAAAATTGACTAGTACCTTTTGTAATCACATTTATGTATCACCAAGTGAACTCTGTGAGAGAAGCCCTATTTGGACAGTAGGAACATATGTAAAAATTTATGTACATGGCACCTCAGTGATAAAACTCATGGATTTGATTTATTCACAGTGTGATCATATGAACCCAGGAATGCACTGCTCATATGGCCTGTCGCATAGTTGTCTGCTATAAAATAAATGTCACATGCTTGGATTAAGAATAAATTTAAAATGTTATTTATTTAAATCTCAGGTTTAAAAATAGACCCACTATAGCTGAAATGGTTTTCTTAAATTTTATCTCTCAAAATGATAGGTGTCATGAGAAATGTGAAGATTAGCAGAAATAAGTTGCATGCAACCTCTTATTTACATGAGGTGAATCAATCACGTTTATTTATACAGCGCTTTTTAACAAAATAGGTTGTGTCTAAAGCAAATTTACAGTTTTTCTTAGGACAACAGAGTGTCAATAATGCAAAAGTTCCATGTTGCAGCAAAGCAGGGCTGACAGTGGAAAAAATTCTGAGCCTGAACTTTTTTTCCTTGCCCCCGAGGTGAGTAGGGGTGGGGGTACTATGTATGCGACGCACTTTTAGCACATAACTTGTTGGCCAGTGGGCCCAAATATATAAACAGCCTATGTATAACCCTGATTATCATTATTGTCAAGTGGCTCTTTTTAGATATTTTCATATTTGCATTATGCCCCCAGTATTATTCAAGAAAACACAGCATTTTCTTCTCAATATGTTCAGTGCCTAGATTGACATTATTAGCCCATCTTAGTACAATCACTGGAAGTAAATGCTACAGATGCTACAGCCATACCAGGACAGGTCAGTAAGTGGCAATAATAGTACTCCAAAGTACACAGGAATTGATTAACTAAAGGACATGAAAATGACACACATTCATTTTTCTTTAACAAATTTAATTGCAAAATATGCACCATTAAACAGAAACACCATAATAAATAAATATACTATAAAAGACAGTGTGGAATTAACAAAAAAGCATTTCTCCCTCCCTTTATTTCTTCCTTTCTGAACATAGTTTTTGGTCCAAAATAGGCAAATAGTGAAAAATATGGACCATTGAACTGAAAAACCATAATAAATAAATAAATATACTATAAAAGACAGTATGGAATTAACAAAAAACTTTTCTCCCTCCCTTTATTTCTTCCTTATTTTATCCATACTTTTGTCCGTGGCCTCGTCAATGTTGACTGAAAACATGCCATTCTTAAGCTTCTCAGACAGACGTTTTTTAAACTCTGGCGAGATGCCGTGTGTAAGAAGATAGCTTGCGTGCTGCCTGGAGACAGACAGATGCGCCAGGGCGGGTCTATCCTCCGCTAATTTCTTACATAAAGTGACGAGTGGTTGGGCAATAGTAAATGACAGGTCAAGCTCAGCAATGAAGGAGCACAAGCGAATTTTTAAATCAGTCACACGATCGGTCATTGAGGGTGGAATATCTGCCGTGGCTGTTGCCCCTGGCAAACGTGAGGTGTGTTGCAGTGCTCTGACTGTTGCTTTATGAACAGGGTCTAATTCGTGCCGTGACAGCACTTTTTTCCCACTAGTTCCATACATCAGTTTCCTTGCGCACACAGTGCAATAGCATGCTCCTGGTTGCCGGAGCTTTTGACACCAGCTTCCAAAGGGCTTTCCGTCGCTACCCACATCCTCAATCCAACCCCAGCGCCATTTATTCTTTATGCCTTTATCGATATCTTTAATGTCTTCCCCTGGCTTCAAAAACATAGCCATGACTTACGGTTTGAGTTGCCAGTATGAGACACACAATTGTACAGTATGGGAGCTAAAAACACCTTCGCGCATTGGAGCATTGCCTTAACCTGTATCAATCTATTTGACAAAGACACAAGGCCCGCCCCTTCCCTACTTCTGATTGGCTCATCGGCTAGTATGTGTATTGTTTGAGTCGTTGAGCGTTAAAGCTGCTCTTTGACCTGCGTATCTCAGATCTAGAGAAATGACAGATCAATATCCGCGAACCTGATTTTTTTTTTTTTTTTTCCGCAGCCACAGTACACCGGAAATCCGGCGTGGTGCCGGAACGCTATCACCCCTGAGCAAAGTCAGATTGCAGAGGACTCATTTAGGACATTTAGGGATGTAGAGGTCGTCTCTAGGTGCTGATCCATCATCTGGTGACCTTGGAATAAGAAAGAAACAGACTAATATTAGTGTAGATGCCATTCTTCTTATGATGCAATGAGTACATCAGGTGTTATGGAAATTATTCCCGGTTCCAGTTGACCTAATTAATGCAGCCTAACCATCCTTTAACGGACTTGAATTATAGAAATGTGTTAATGTGTTAAGTTGGCCGGGTTAAAGAGATGGGTCTTTAATCTAGATTTAAACTGACAGAGTGTGTCTGCCTCCTGAACAGTGTTGGGTAGATTGTTCCAGAGTCTGAGCGCTAAATAAGAAAATTATCTGCCGCCACAGTTGATTTTGATATTTTGGGTATTTTCAAAGTTTTGAGAATGCAGCGGACATGAGGGACTATAATGACAAGGCTGCTTGGTTTATATTTTTATGTATGTAATTGTAGGCCTATATTTTAAAATTGTATTGCATACATATTACTGCCATAATAATGACTAATTTAAAATGTTTAAGTACTTTTCTTGTCTTTTTGTTCTTAACAGCTCCTACCCACTGTGCTGGAGAAGTTATGAAATATTTTTGTTGTAGTTCATTTTGAATCAATTTCTTCAACCACACAACCTTGGTGCCTAAAAAACAGCATGTAATTTGGCTGAGAATTTTTACGAGGGTGATGGGAGAAAAACACCATCATTCTGGATTCGGATGGCCCTGTAAATGTTGAAAATCGCTTGCATCCCCATGATTAACAGTTACTGACTGAATCTGGCTATTATGTGCTTTTATCAGGTGGATCCAAACTTACACCATTTTTCATACATCTCCATTTTTGCACCATTTTGGACTGTTTTATAAATATAATGGTAATGTAATACAGACCAACTGAGTACTACTGCACCGAGAGCAGCGCATAATTCAGTTTAGTACTGTTATTTTTTACTCCTGTCCTAAGAGCAGTGCATAGTTTAGTAAAAATAACAGTAATACGAACCTTTTGAGTACTCCTGCCCTGAGAGCAGCACATAATTCACTTTAGTACTGCTATTTTTTACTCCTGCCCTGAGAGCAGCGCATAGTTTAGTAAAAATAACAGTAATATGGACCTATTGAGTACTCCTGCCCCGAGAGCAGGGCATAGTTTAGTAAAAATAACAGTAATACGGACCTATGGAGTACTCCTGTCCCGAGAGCAGCGCATAGTTTAGTAAAAATAACAGTAATATGAACCTATTCAGTACTCCTGCCCCGAGAGCAGCGCATAGTTTAGTAAAAATAACAGTAATATGAACCTATTCAGTACTCCTGCCCCGAGAGCAGCGCATAGTTTAGTAAAAATAACAGTAATACGAACCTATTGAGTACTCCTGCCCCAAGAGCAGCACATGGTTTAGTAAAAATAACAGTAATACGAACCTATTGAGTACTCCTGCCCTGAGAGCAGCGGATAATTCAGTTTAGTACTGTTATTCTTACTCCTACCCTGAGAGCAGCGCATAATTCAGTTTAGTACTGTTATTCTTACTCTTGCCCTGAGAGCAGCGCATAGTTTAGTAAAAATAACAGTAATATGAACCTATTCAGTACTCCTGCCCCGAGAGCAGCGCATAGTTTAGTAAAAATAACAGTAATACGGACCTATTGAGTACTCCTGCCCTGAGAGCAGCGGATAATTCAGTTTAGTACTGTTATTCTTACTCCTACCCTGAGAGCAGTGCATAATTCAGTTTAGTACTGTTATTCTTACTCTTGCCCTGAGAGCAGTGCATAGTTTAGTAAAAATAACAGTAATACGAACCTATTGAGTACTCCTGCCCTGAGAGCAGTGCATAGTTTAGTAAAAATGACAGTAATGCAAACCTATTGAGTACTCCTGCCCTGAGAGCAGTGCATAGTTTAGTAAAAATAACAGTAAAACGAACCTATTGAGTACTCCTCCCCTGAGAGCAGCGCATGGTTTAGTAAAAATAACAGTAAAACGAACCTATTGAGTACTCCTCCCCTGAGAGCAGCGCATGGTTTAGTAAAAATAACAGTAAAACGAACCTATTGAGTACTCCTACCCTGAGAGCAGTGCATAATTCAGTTTAGTACTGTTATTCTTACTCTTGCCCTGAGAGCAGTGCATAGTTTAGTAAAAATAACAGTAATACGAACCTATTGAGTACTCCTGCCCTGAGAGCAGCGCATAGTACACTAAAAATAACAGTAATACTAACCTATTGAGTACTCCTGCCCTGAGAGCAGAGCATAATTCAGTTTAGTACTGTTAGTTTTACTCCTGCCCTGAGAGCAGTGCATAGTTTAGTAAAAATAACAGTAAAACGAACCTATTGAGTACTCCTGCCACGAGAGCAGTGCATGGTTTAGTAAAAATAACAGTAATACAAAACTATTGAGTACTCCTCCCCTGAGAGCAGCGCATGGTTTAGTAAAAATAACAGTAAAACTAACCTATTGAGTACTCCTGCCCTGAGAGCAGTGCATAGTTTAGTAAAAATAACAGTAAAACGAACCTATTGAGTAGTCCTGCCCCGAGAGCAGCGCATGGTTTAGTAAAAATAACAGTAATACGAACCTATTGAGTACTCCTCCCCTGAGAGCAGCGGATAATTCAGTTTAGTACTGTTATTTTACTCCTGCCCTCAGAGCAGCGCTGATGTTAATGCTAGCGCTAACTGACTAATGAAATGTCACGGAGATTTGAACGAGTTCTGTTGTCCCTCATATCGGTATCACAGACAGCGCGGGAACATTGGAAAAGCATGTTATACTCAATCTACCCCATAAGCAGCTTTGGTGCGATCGACTGATAAAGCAGTTGAATGAAAATGCATATGATATGATATGTAGTCGATGATTACTTGTTCTGTGCATCTTTGCCGGCTAATTATCTCAGTAAACGTTAGAGTTATGTTGATTTATTATTATTTAAAAAAAAAAAAAATACATGGTAAATTCACTTACCTTGCAGCAAATGCCTCCCACGAAGCGTTAATAACGTTTCTGTCTGATGTACTCCCTCCACACGTCCAAATTTCCTGACCCCGCCTCTGCTTCAATTTCATTGGTTGAATCTGTAAACCAATCATTTTCCTTTCTGCCCTCAGAACATCTTTGGATAAGTGAAACTCTTATCTGCGGCTGAAGGCAGACAAGACGACATAAAAAGGCGAGAATACAAGACAAGGATTAACTAACTAGAAACACGACTGAACTAGACTAAGAAACTAACAAGAGGCTCCATACGGCAGCTAACACAAAGAGAGTGTTAAAAGCAATGCAATACTCGGCCCAGAATAGTGGGAAGGGCCTCGTATTTATACCATTCGTGATTGGCTGCAGCTGTGAACGTGTAATCAGCGCAATGGATGATGGGGAACGTAGTCCGGGGTGTGGTGTAACAGTCTGTGTAATGTGAATGGCAAGGCGAGCGGACTGGAGCCGACTGGAGTTCAGGACCAGATTCATGACAGTAAAGTGCTGATTAACAGTATATTAAATGCTTTTGTCAATTCTGTTTATAAGCTCTCTCTCTCTCTTTCTCTCTACTGTCATATTCTGGGTTAAATTCACTGGAGAAAACACAAAATATACATAGTTAAAAATGAATATGACTAACATTTTTTTTTTTTTTTACATTTCAATTGTTAAAATAATGTTTATAGCTTTTTCTAGAGCTCAAAATTGATAAACATAATAAATTGTTACTTAGGGCTCCATGATAATGGTTAAAAGGTTAATCATGATTATTTGGCACCAAAAATAAGGAAAAAGAAACTTAGGAGAAAAAATTCACAAATTTATTGAGTTTGACAAGACCAAAATAAGAGTAAACACAATGAAATCCACATCAAGGCAAGTAATGTGAGATTGCAAAAGTATGTATGAGTAGCAGCTACAAAAAAGCTGCACTCACACTGACAGCAATTACATTGCTACAGATCGGTTAGTAATAGGCGGCCCTGCGGTATCCATCTGTATTCAGCAGCACTACAAAATGAATAATGTCCGGAGAATTATGCCGCTGCCAGTGGGAACCTCCTGCAAGTCATGTCAAATGTCACTGTTCCTTGAGAATAAACCACACGACCAGTTCTTAAGCGCCCATGTTTGATTAAGAAGCATCACAATATGGCTCTCATCTTCATTTTTGACTGCAACACATTGCTCTAAATAATGGTTTCTAAATGTTCCTTGGCAACCGTGTAACACAAGAACAGCTGGAATTATCACCGCGTCCCGTTTAGGGTAATTCGAAGCGAAATCGTTGAAATTTCCATTTAAATGATTATCACAGCTCCCGTTTGGAAGACCGCAGCTGTCTCCTCCTCAAACTCCCACACTCTTATTTTATCGAACACAGATGCCGATCTGACCATTTGCTGCATCTCATGTGACTCACGGTTTGAAAATGGCTGCACAGAGACTGTGTGGTAAATGATGGTCTCATCTCTAATTCTCTCTTAAGCATCTGTGAAAGTCTGTTCTTAGACCACATAGAGATTTACTGTGTATGGATCAAAACATGTATTGTGTCTGAGATATGTTCCGGTCTGGTGTTTTAGGAGACTCCAGAGACGGACAATAGAGCCGTCATGTCTTGTTGGGATGGTAATTGATTGCAGATCGGAACTTGTGGCACGGGACTGTCAGAGATCATTTCTGAAAAAAAAAAAAATGTCATCATTTACTCTGTCCTAATGTCGGTGTAAAGCTGTATTACTTTTGCCCTTCCGTGGAATAGAAAAGAAGTTTCGAAGAATGCCCAAGCTGCTCTGTTCTCCATTAAAGAACAGGAGTCACAAAAACATCTTGCTAACATTCCTATTAAATTTACTCATTAAATTATTCATGTTATATGAACATTCTATTTTATCATTTTGGAAACATTAAAGGAAAGTTACTTTTCAATGTTGTCTAAGCCATCTGGAACTTGTATTAATGTTTGTTCATAACCTTAAGAGAATCTTGACAAGACGTTTTTCCAAAATTTCGGAGAAAATTCCAAAAAGGTAATCCAAAAAGAACAAAAAGCACCAAAAGGGTTTAGTAAAAATAATTTTCTAATGACATCTGATAACTTTGTGTCAGAAACAGATCAGGCTGCTTATTAGTACTTACAAAGCACATATTAATGGCATATTCTGCATGATCATATTTTTGATCCCTTAATCCTCTCCCATACCTAAATGTAACAACTACCTTACTAACTACTAATAAGCAGCAAATTAGCAGTTTATTGAGGCAAAAGTCGTAATTAAGAGTTAGTTAATACTGAGAATTTGACCTTATCTGAAATTTTAAGTCCTTATTCAGTAAAAATCTTCAAGTTTCAGAAAATGTGTATATATATAGCACATGCACCACTTTTAAGGCTCTTTTATGATACTCTTTCTGGAATTTGACAACCATTAGTCAATGTGAGCTTGTGCTGGAAAGAAGCACATTGGACATCGGCCGTTGGGTGTTCTTAGTAAATGATGACAGAATTGTCATTTTTTACAAACTTTTCCTTTAAAATGACAAAAATAGGCGAGGAGAGCACACACACTGTTCAAAGCATTTGATTTTTGGTAGTTTCATTAAACGAATACTGACATGCTGATGATGGGAAAGGTATTATATCCAGACTGTGAAATGGTGACACATTCCTTCATACTTGGTGTCATCGGCGGATGGAAAACAGCACGACTAGACCAGTGTTTAAACCATTATTGAGCAAGAGTCTATGAAATGCAACATTGATCTTGCCAGACTATTAATATAGTCGTGCTGTGAGAGAGACAGTCTATTAGGAAATCGTCAAATGGCCACATATTTGAAATGCCATAAATACTGAGCAAATAGCGCACAGTCTAGAAAGTATTCACAGCTTTATTCATTCATAAATGTCATTGTTGGTTAGTGCTGGGATATTTAGGACTGAGCTAATTTATAGGTTTTAAAAGTGTCACAGAGGCGGTGGTGTACATTACAAGTAAAAATACAATAAATGACTGAAGCAATGTTGTCCGTAATGATTTTGGTAAGAACACCCACAAAATCAGACCAAAGAAAACTGAAAACAGGAAGGTTCCCTTCCCAGCACAAGTAAGTTACACTGTGCAAAAAGAACCAATGCAGCATTTGCGGAAATTTCTCCAGAAAAGCAATGGAAAATCATACCAGCAGGATTTATTCTTCTCATTCCTCCTGCAAAAGTCTTCAGTGTTTGACAGGCCATATTTAGATAACAGTTCAGGCCTGTCAGTCTCGGAGAGACACAGTGGTCCCTGAAGAAACGGGTCAGGACGTAAGAGAGGCAGGGGAAGGAATTGTGCGTCTGCTGTCTGCCTGGAGCAATTTATTTTCACACTGCTTTTTTTCCTCCTCACCAACATTTCAGAGGTTTGGAAGTTCTTCATTAGCCGCCAACGCATACGTCATTGTAATAACAGCGAGCAGGGGTTTATTTTAACAGCCCGACCATTCATCAACCCCATACGCTCTGCTACCGCGTATAGGTTCCATATCGGCCTCCAGGTCCATTCAGCCAGACTTGTTTCATTTTCCCACTTGATACGGCGACTCAAAGCCACGGATAGCTTAGCGTTTGCCCAGACTCATTAAACGGGGATGGTTTGACATCATCAAGCGACGGGGCCTCTGTGCTTACTTTTTCCACTGGTGATCTCTCTATAGCACCACATGCCAATCATGGCCGGGAAAGCAACCGTGTCCAACTGTTTTTGATTTAACTAACTGACTGAGGAAGCGTGGGGTGGCTGTCTGAATTTTGCCTTTTAATACACAGTTAGACATTTCTGTAATTTCTACAGTTACTAACTGTATATCAGCCAGCATAATACTGCAGATTCCCTTTACAGTAAATAACTGTAATAACCATTGCATCATGGGAATTTTCTGTGATGTCAGACCCCACATACAAAGACTTACTGTATTTTTTAAAATTGCTGTATACTACTGTATTTGCTGTAAAGGTCTCATTGTGGGCGTTCTATTCAGGTCTAGGGTTAGGGTTAGGGTTTTATTTTCCTCATTTATTATATGTGACCCTGGACCACAAAACCAGTCTTATGTTGCACGGGTATAATTGTAGCAATAGCCAAAAATACATTTGGATGGGTCAAATTTATCGATTTTCCTTTTATGCCATCATAAGATATTTTGTAAATTTCCCACCGTAAAAATATTAAAACTTAATTTTTGATCAGTAATAGGCATTGCTAAGAACTTCATTTGGACAACTTTAAAGGCGATTTTCTCAGTTTTCTCATTTTGATTGTTTTGCACCCTCAGATTCCAGATTTTCAAATAGTTGTATCTCAGCCAAATATTGTCCTTTCCTTACAAACCATACATCAACGGAAAGCTCATTTATTCAGATGATGTATAAATCTAAATTTCGAGAAATTTACACTTATGACTGGTTTTGTGGTCCAGGGTCACATATTTGGATAGACAAAATTTGCCCTACACCTCGTCTACAATGCCACAACAGCTTGGGAAGGACTACACTGAATGTGTTGCATCGCTTGTAATGAAAATCCGTTTGTCCTTCATGTCAGACACAGCGCGAGCCCTTGAAGTACATCTGTAAGTCAGAAATATACCAGGGATTCACTTTACTGTCCGCATCCACTGTAGATAGTATATATACTGGGTTCTATATTGTCTTTTGTCGCCACTCGTGTCAGAGGAAGACGCTGAAGCAGCAGGACAGCGCCGCGGGGATGAACCCGTGAGAGCGGAAGAGTTACGGAGAATGCTGTTCCAGAGTGTGTCGATGCAACTTACGAGAGGTTAAGACCAGCAAGTAAGATAAAAATATATGTACGTTTGTCTAAGTGTTTGTGAGATTTTTGCACACCAGTTTAACCTAGTAATATTTACCTTTCAACATGGCGGTTACAAACTTTACTATAGTAAACTGCGCTGTTGTTTCATCTTTTGTCATCTTATTGAATTAAGTTACCGAATGAACATTATTTTTAACGAGCAACGCTTATCTTATATTAACGTTAGATTAACTAATGTGAAATTTTGTTCAGGTCTTGTTAGTAGTTAATGTTGGCCAGTAGCCTATTGAGAAAATAAAATCGTATGTTAGCTAGGTTAAACAAGTTATATAGCTAACTGTTAGCTGCCTTTCTAGTTTTACAATTAATTTGTTATAATTTTTAATGGAATTTAAGATTTACTGCATTTTGTGTGTGTGTTTGTGTTTTAAAGGCAACTGCAATGAAGCATCAAGAAAGACATGATCATGCCAACCACCCTGAGACTGATAGTTCATGGTAAGAAAACAACTATGGTTTTGTGATGTTTGTGTATTCTGTGTGGGGTTTTCCTTTCAAAAGTGTGCCATTTCTACTTGTTTTTCAGAGAAGACATTCCTGTTACTAACAAAGTGGATGGTGAGCAAAGGTGGTGGCCAAGTTTTGGAGCAGCACCTGGGTTTTGCAGATGGCTGTGTATTCTTTGGCTGCATGTCTTTTTCCCCATTATGTTTCTGTTGCTTATAGATTCTTTGTGAGGATACAACATAATGCACTGCAAAACGTCCTAAGACAAGGGAAATGGTGAAGATGCACTGTTCCAGCAGTGGAAGACTGTATTTTTAAGTGTTATACATGCAATGTTTTAAACAAAGAATTTGATATTTTGTAATTATTGATTTACAGTACTATACTGATGAATTTGAATTTTTATAGTTTTTTTTTGCAACTGTAAATTAAATACAGTCTGCTACTGTAAATCTTAATTACAGTAACATTAGTTTGAAATGTCTAACAGTGTATGTGCAAAAGAGACGAAACTCACTTAAAGGCCATGACTTCATCACAGTTCACTGTACTGGCTCTCTAACGAAATGTAAGTGTAACGCAATGTTAAAATACTTTCTCCTATACTGGGTTTAATGTGCTCAGACAACTAAGCGGGTGGACTTGCGAAGAGTGTAAACACAGTGGTGCCTTCCAAACCTTGCTCTGTTTGTTTGAGCAGCCTGACATGTCAACTTCTGACTCAACCAGTGCCATCAGTTTGGGACGGTACTACCTGTTTGTCCAAACAAGAAGAAAAGGACATTTAGAAGTGATTGGAAAACATGTGTTTGGAACAAGAGGTTTGAATGAGTCAGTGAGCCCCTGCTGGCAAATGATGTAACTACACTTTTAAAAATAAAGGTTCCAAAAAGAGTTTTTTGCAATTTTTGGTTTCCCAAAGAACCTTTCAGTGAACATTTTTTTTTATTTTTTTTTTTTATTGTGAGGAATATTTTAATAATCTAAAGAATGTTTTCCACTATAAAGAACCTTTTGTGGACAGGAAAGGTTGCATGGATGTGAAAAGTTCTTTGTGGAACCATCAATGCCAATAAAGAGCCTTTAAAAAAAGCTTCAGTTGATCAAATATTTTATTTTTATTTATTTATTTTTTTTTGTCTTCGGAATGGTGTACACTTATAAAGGCTCTTAAAAATACCTTATAAGTAAGTACACACCACTCTGAGGGCATAGGACAAACTAAAGCTTTCTGCAAGTAACAAATATATCCAAATTATTTCATTATAAATGTTTCGCCAGTGAACATCTTAAAAATGTTAAGTGGACGGCTGGCTTTAACATCACAGCTCAAAATAGTTGCCAATAAAACATTTGGGACTGTGCTTGTTTCTCTGGTGCCTTTAGCCAGTCGGCATGTTAAGACATCGTTTTCCAAAGCGATTAGTCACGTTGAGATGAATAGGATTTGCTAATAAAGAGCTGTCTGAGGGTATTATTAACCTCATTCTTTCATTTTGTTAGGTGTTGCTAACCACAAGAATTAAAGTTTGGCACATGATACACTACCGTTCAAAAGCTTGGGCCCAATATGATTATTTCATGTAAAAGTTTTTTGATCGAAAATATAAGAATATTTATTTCTGTGATGTAAAGCTGAATTTTTAGCATCATTACTCCAGTCTTCAGTGTCACATGATCCTTCAGAAATCAGTGTAATAGTCTGATTTGTTGCTCAAGTAACAGATTTAGCTTTTTATCATTATTTTTAATATAGTTTTTTGACTAAATTGCCAAAAAAAAAGTCACTTTGCTCAGAAAATAAAATGTAATTTAGTTGGGAAAACATGGAAATAGTCTTTTTATTCTATTGTTAGCCATATTTGTGTGTTTGGTCAGTGTCTTGGTTGTTTTGGTTCTTTTGCTGTTGTAGGCCGTAATGATCTTTAAAATAGCATAAATAATTTGACACAGTGATTTGGAACTCTAAAGCAGTCAATAGACCTGGAACTACTTCACAGCTGTGCTTTTCCTGGAAAATAACTGCTTGCCTTAGAATGTTCGTCAACCAGTCAGAATCAAGCATTCAGCAGCCCGTGGTATATATGATATCCTATTACAGGGAATGTTTATTTCAGGTAACTAAAATTTTCTTTCATAGTCAGTTAACTATAATAATCATTACAGTTAATCATACAATAACTCTAATAATTCAGAACATGATTTAAAATGTGATTACATTAAAACATCTCTCTCTTTCTCCTGCACAAAAGTGTGTTTAGGGTCATAAAGATGTCATCGTCTGAGCAGGAAGACAGAATGAGGTATAGGATCACTTATCTCATGCACACCTGGGGCAGGATCTGGAGTGGGCGGGGCAACATGTTAAATTTGACTGATAGGGCTGTTTGGCTTTTGGGGTTAAAGTGCTTATAGAGTTTAACTTTTTTACAGCATCCACAGCTCTAGATTTTGTGTGACAGCTGCTCGAAACAGAATGTGTGCTATGTGTGTAAAACATCTTCAATCTTAAATCTTAACAGGCTGGTGCAGGACTGCATGACGTGTACAGTACAATATAGAGGCTGTGTAAACAGGCAGTCTGGGTGGGATGAAACTCAAAGAATTTTCCATACGTCTCCCTGATGACTTTAACATGTCCTGCCAAACAACTGCAGCCGTCCTGACAGAGAAACCCCCACGGCACATACGAGACCGTGGCGTATTTTCTCAGGATTAAGTGTCTTTGTTTAGACCCTTGAATGGTTGTTCGTTCAAAGTGATGCCGGTCGTCTGTGGCCTCTACAGTAATCAAAGTATCTGGTGTTTGAGCATTTGTTCAGTCATAAATACAATTTTCCCACTTGCAGGGTCGGACACTTTGAATATGACCACAGTAAAAGAAGCAGCTCCCATATGTTCGTGAATAAAAGCTGAATGCACTTTTATTCAACTAAATGCTCTCATGTTTTCTCTGTACCTATTATTTCTTTGGTATGATTTACTTTAAAACCAGCTAGCAGTTGTAATTTATTAGTTGTATTGGAGGAGTCAGAAACAATGATGCTTTTCATGAGCATTAATTGTCCATGTATGTTTGCAATTATTCAGCAATTGTATTACATTCACTGGGTTTCCTGTTGGTTTTAATTAGCTCTGCCTCCTTTAAAGCAAAAAACACAGGACAAATTCAATGCTGCCACCTAGTGTCATGATTTCACAATACATGGAACAGAGTTCATTGTAATTGTAATTAAAAAAAAAAAAAATAAATCAGGGTTATGGCAAACCATTTCTGTGTTCTCTGTTAACAGCACAATTTCTGTGGTTTTACTTTACTATACTTGGTTAACAATAAGAGGACACAAAACTAAACCCATTTAAAAAAAAATAAATAAATACTTAAAATTACAATATATATATATATATAGTAGTCAACATTTGAAGTGGATCAAAACCTTCCATCAAAGTTGTCCCAAAACCAAAACAATAGCCGTTCTTGTCTTAGGACAACTTTGATTAACTTTTTTGATCCACTTCAAATGTTGACTACTTTATACTTTATATATTATAGTTTTTTTTTTAAACTTACTAAAACTTCAAAATGAAAAAATAAAAGAAACTAATAAAATACAAATAAAAAATTAATTGAAAATATAGCTGCAAGCAGCAATTAAGGGGCCCAAGCACTATAGAAGCAAGCACTGAGTAATTAATGCCATTTTAAGATGACTTCAGTCAAAATGGCAGAAAAGTTATATACAACTACTAGTAATATGATGTCATGGCTTATCATGTTTGACCAACAGGTGACATTGTTATCAAATCGCTGTAGTGTGTTCTGTGTGAGATGACAATGGCACATACAAAGTTTGGTGTCAATATGTTAAAGCTTTGCAGACATACAGTCTCAGGCAACATCTGGCATCATGCCTCAGATTTGTTGCATTACTATTCAAAAATGGTTTTGTCTATCAACACAAAATCTGCAACTTTTTGTCAGCAGTCTAAAGATAATCTAAATCGATCTTGGTGAAAATCGTACCAAATCTATACGTTTTTGCCAGCATGGTCTGAAGATGATCTGAGTCAAATTTGGTGAAAAATCGGTCTAACAGTCTAGGAGGAGTTCGAAAAAGTAGGTTTTCAACATAAATTAAAATGGCGGACAGGAAGCTCATTACAATAGGCCAGTTTAAACAAAAGTTATTGGTATTTTTCGAAACTTCATTATATACTTGTTCAGTACCATCAGGGCATGGTGTCGAAGACACATACTGAGCTTCGTAACAAAACGTCAATGCGTTCGTAAAATATAGCATTTCATGACAAAATCCAAAATAGCCGACACCCAAAATGGCTGACATGGGAAAATTGGGTATGGTTTGACACCGAATCTAAAGAGATCAATTGTGATTTTTGGCTAAACCATTCAGAAGTTATAAGCAAAATTGTCAATGTGTCATATTTCCTGAACACTAGGTGTACGAATCTAGCCTAAAGTCAATACGCCAAATCGTTGCGGAGATATAGCCTCACATCCTTCCAGACCTTACGGTTCAAAAGGTATTAGCATAAACATGAGTAAAAATTTGGACAAGTGGTGCCACTACAAAGAGTTAGAGTTAGAGTCAGAGACTCCAAACTTGCTGTGGTTAATATTGAGACTGTCCTCCATCAGTGTGCCAAATTTCATAAATTTGGCACAAGTGGTTCTATGGGCAAAAGAATAATAATAATATAGGAACGCCAATGGATACAATAGGGGCCACCACACCTTTGGTGCTTGGCCCCTAAATATTAATAAACTCTATATGTCAGTTATGCTAAAAATAAGCTCTAAGTGTAGATACTTTTTTCATAAACATACTTTACTGTTTAATCAAAGAATATAATTCAAAGACAACTTCAATTTCCTTTCTCAGAAATGCACATTTAGATATGTCTTTTTTTTTAACTTTTCCCACCAAAACAAAAATGATCCTAAACATAACACACAATAAAATATGAGTGCAAAAGAAAAAAAAAATATCATGGGATTTCATATCATTTTTTTTTCATGTGCTGCTATTATTTAAGAGCCCCAGCCCCTGGTGTGCTGGCAGACGGCATGTCTCCTGCACTGTCTCTTTCCTCTCAAAACGCAGTCTTATCACAGAGCACAAGATGCTTTCCATTAGCCGCGGGACTGCTGTGATCTGATTCATGCATTTCATAGAACACAAACATTTCCATGCGTCCTGGAGAACTGCAAGGATGCTGCATATAAAATCCTTGAGATAAATATAAACTACTGGAGCAATTCTGCCAAAACACATGGAAGAAATATGAAAAGGTATCAGAGTCCTCTATGGGAATGAAGCTTAACATGACTCTTAAATACAGAACCAGATTAAAATGACAGCGTACAAAATGACAAACATACTATGAATCTAAAGCACTTGTTTAGTGTTTGCCATGCTTTAATAGTAATATGTAATAATAATAATAATAATTGTAATTATGAATATTTAATAAAAATTATAATAAACATAAATAATAATAGTTTTTTTAATAGCAATCTTGTCTTGGCCTCGTTATACAAAAATCCCATGAGGAAAGAAAGAAAGCGCAAGAACATTAAAGACTTCTTGGGATTTTGGTTTGTTGTTTATTGTCATCATTTATCTTTAGTAATACTGAAGATGACCCAAAACAAATAAAACAATCCCATGTTCTAAGCTACAAAATATCACTTTGTAGCTGTTCTTCATTGGCTGATTGATAGAGCCTCAAAAGGATTTATGCTAAATGGCATTTAGCTGTATGCAGCATCCAGATGTGGGTGAAGTGCTCAGTATATCATCTTAAAATCAAGCACATTAAGATCTCTGATTCATCTGCTGTGTCAGGCTCTGTACTGCAATAATAAATCCAAATTCACACTGACTATCATCATCCAGACTGTCTCATGTGGCTTATGTGTGGTGAGAAGAACAAATCATTTGAGTTTGTAATTTTCTAGAGTAAAAATGCATAGTGGCCGGTTACAGTTTGACTGGCCATTTAATGAAACATGCAACTGCAGATTTTAGATTTTCTCAGAATTACAATAAAAAATATACTGGACAAAATATCAACAAATTAATACATATTTAACAAATAGATAATAGATATAAAATAGGTAATAGATATAATCAAATAATTCCTTAGCATTATATCTATGGCTTGTGTCTTTTATTACACACGTTATTATACATTACACACGTTGTTTTGGATTATTTTTTTATACAGCTAGTTATAAAAACTGTAACCTAACCCTGACCGACAGTTTTCTGTAATTAAGTAGAAAACTTTTTATACACTCCTAAAAGGAGGTTTTATCATGTTTAGCTCACTTCTGGGTACAAGTTTGTCCCCAAAATATAATTATGTAGACGCACACTAACTGTAGGAATGGGAAACTGAATTGCTCTCAGACACTGGCATGAAAACAAAAAAAATGAACATTTTTGAGGAACAGCCAGCACTTTAGCCAGTCTCCAAAACACAGTGTTGAAGTTAATAAGTTCCATGGGGTGAGAAGTGAAAGCTTTATAGTCAGTACAATGCTCTTAAAAAGAAACATCATTCCAAAACCATGGAGACAATTTAACTGGTATTTATTCCAAAGGTGTATCACACATGATTTTAATACAGAATATATTATATTACTATTGTATAAAATTATGCATTTACTGTTCTTGTGGCTGTAGATTTTGTAACTGGGTTTCCTGGATTTTTTTTTCTTCACCTGTCACCTTTATTTGACAGGACAGTAGAAACAGGAAACAGTGGGAGAGCTCAAACTTGGGTCACCCAAAGTGTATCTGCTCCATATGTTGGAACGCTGCCTTGCACTTTTTAAACAACTACATACATACATCCACAGTGCTCCTTCACTTCCTCCTATGACAACTCCTGTCTGCTGTCTTCTGTCACAACTGTCATTCTATCCTTACAATCCCCACAATCTCTGCTCATATTACTTTTTGCCTTTCACATATCTTAGCCTTGATGAATGATCATCAACTTCAGCTCAAGCTTGTGCAAACCAAACTCCTTGTCATCCCAGCCAAGCCATCAGCTGACCACAGCATCATTGTAAAACTGGATTTAACAACACTGCCAGAAACCTGGGGCCAGTTGCACCAGTTGTGTTAAAAGGAATAGTTCACCCCAAAAAAATTTCAATTTGCTGAAAATGTACTTACCCTTAGGTCCATCCAAAATGTTTATTGATCAGATTAAGTATTACATTACTTGCTCAGAAATGGATCCTCCGCAGTGAACGGACGCCGTCAGAATGAGAGTCAAACGGCTGATTAAAACATCACAATAACTCTAAATCATTATGTTTGCGTTTTTTCATGACCCCAAATCTAAACAGCGAACCATTGTAAGCATTCTCCATATGTATGTTAAAAAAAATGTTTCTGATGTTCTTTTGTATCAGTATGTATTTATTGCATAAAATGCAGTTTCCCAACATTATTTACATACTGAAAATACACATTAGATTATTACATGATTAATCAACAATAACGTATTAATTACATGAGGCAAAATAAGATAGAATCATTGTTAACAGGATAAAATGAAATTCACTGCATTTTAACATAACTTTTGCGCACATGGCTGCTATTTGATCAGTGAATGCCATAATTATGTGACTATGCATTACTTTAGTGAGAAATTACAATCTTTTAGTTATGTTCGGCCTAAAGAACAAATAGTGCAAATTAATTACAGAGTTAGTTACTTATTGGCTAGTTACTAAGCATCTAGCGTATAGATAATTTACTCACCCCTATGTCATCAAAGATGTTCCATGTTTTTCTTTTTTCAGTTGTAAATAAATAAATTTTTCTGAGGAAAACATTGCAGGATTTTTCTCCATATAGTGGACTTCAATGGGAGCCAACGGGTTGAAGGTTTGAATTATTGCTGTACAATTAATCGAATTTATAAGCGTGATTACAATTACAGATGCCACAATTATGTATTATCGTTCAAAGGCACAATTACAAAAAAAAAAAAAAAAAAAAAACCACCTACATTATTCTGCTTTGTTAAGATGTGTGTGTGTGTGTGTGTTTTTTTTTCTTAATGTTTTCATTTTTACATTTTTACTTTTTTATATTTAAAGAAGAAACTATATATAAAAATGTGGCATGCAGTTGCTTTGAACAATGGCATAAAGCTATTCAAAACATCATTCAATATAAATTGTGATAATCGTAACTAACAATCGGAATTACAATTTCAAGGGAATAATCGACAATTTTGATTTTTGTCATAATTGTGCAGCTCTAGTCCGAATTGCAGTTTCATTCGAGCTTCAAAGAGCTCAGCCAAGGAATAATTCGCTTATCTAGCAAAACGATTGGTTGTTTTCTTCTTCAAAAATTATGCTTTTATAAAAATTATACTAGCTCGACCTCACACATTGCATAATCACGCACGTGTGGCGTAGGCGGAAGAACCGACCCAGTCTTTACAAAGCTAACGTGCAACGAAAGTCAGGTCACACTTTATTTTAAGGTCCAATTCTCGCTATTAATAATTCATTAACTACGACTTTCGCCTTAATAAACTCTTTATTTACTGCTTAGTAACAGTTAGTAAGGTAGATGTTAAAGGTGCAGTAGGTGATTGTCTTCAGAAACAGTTGTTGTTATGCTGGTTGAAATGCATGCCGATAACAATCATTAAGTTACATGGTCTAAATGTATTTACATGTATATATACATTCTGTGGAAGGCGTAGGACCAAGAAATTTTCATCCAATCAAAATGTTCGGTCCAAACATTATGATAGGCTGTCGTACCTGCTGGTCAACATATGTATTTGCATACCTCTGTGCACCCTCTTCGCGCAGACAGCATACATCATCAGCGTGTTCACGAACACTTTGTAGACAGAGCGAGAATTGCAGGCAAACATCAACAACCAGATTTTCCTTCCTTTTATTGCAATACTTTTACTGACTGTACTATAAAGTGTTCTCGCGGTTGATGACATGTGATGTTGTAACGGCCACTAGAGCATTTACAGTAGTTTTGTGGCAGACTGACAACTGCGCATGTGCATAACGTGTGTCTATATGTTCTGGAAAGGTGAAGAGATGACTCACTCTACTGACATCTGTCTCTCTTTATTTTATTTATTTCCTTTCTCTTTGTGACCTGAGTTGGATGCATGCTTGTGTGCATTTTTCCTCGCTCAATCCCCATGTATGTGGACGAATGTGTCGGCACATGAGGCGTTTTATTAAACTCTGAGAAAATGCGCCATCTTCTCATCTCTCGTGCATTATTAGCACCACAGTTTTCCTATCTGGGCTGTTGAACATTTCAACTCAGTGTTACAATGTATTGTAGTAATGCTGTCTCTGGTCGTCTAGTTTGTGTGTGTCTAGAGAGGGTAGGACATTCGTTTTCAGTGCTATCAGGTTAAAGTTAGCATTTTCCAAGATCTCCTATTGCACCTTTAAGTTTAGGTATTAGGTAAGATTAGGGATGTACAAAATGTTCACGCAGAATATGTGCTTTAGAAGTATTAATAAACAGCCAATATGGTGATAATAAGCATGCTAATAAGCAACTAACAGTGAGAATTGTTCCCCATACTAAAGTGTTACCAGAAAGTCAAATACCTTTTACAAAAAAGGTAAAACAGCAATGTTGGATGATTTTCGAAGTTGGAGAAGAAAGATGAGATGGAGTTTTTCATCCCACCCTGCCATTTTGAACCAAAGTACACAGACAAAGAACTAATCGTGCATGACTTTTCCAACGTGATTACGCAATGCGTGAAGACGCACATGCACATCACAGAGCTAGTGCAAGACAAGCATTGGAAGTATATGAATTCGATTTTTTTTTAACAAAATTACTGATCATTTTGCTAGATAAGATCCTTATTTCTCAGCTGGGATTGTGTAGAGTCCTTTGAAGCTGCATTAAAACTCCAGTTTGGCCCTTAAACCCACTGACCACCTCTGAAGTCCACTAGAAAAATCCTGGAATGTTTTCCTCAAAAACCTTGATTTCTTTTCGACTGAAGAAAGAAAGTCATGAACATCTTGGATGACATGGGGGTGAGTAAATAATTTTTTTTCTGGAAGTGAACTAATCCTCTAAGAACTTACGAATGGCTGGTGCAACCCTACCCTGGGGTGTTGATGACAAATGAACAACCCTCATGTCAACAACTGCCCAGCCCTACCTGCCGTGCAGCTCCTGGTCCAGGTCCCTGTCATCTCAAATCACTGGCAAGCACTTTCTCACTCACAGAAACCCCCTGGTTTGGAGTGTATCACTCTCAAGGCTGGCCTTGACCTGGAGAACACTGGGTCTAAGAGCATGATGGCATGCTGGAAAGACCTCACCAAAAACACTCTGAACCTTTTAAAAGGCATGTGTTACAGTACAAAGAGCTGTTTCTATTCTTTTCAGATGAGATGTGGAAATTTATTGAGCTCAGCTGAGATTCCATCAATGTACCAAACGCTTCCAGATGGGTCCTTTGCACCCAAAGTATTTGAAGAAACCATTCTCTTTTCATGGTTTCAAACATCTTCTCCTACCCTCACTCTTAAGCAAGTACTCTGAACAACAGAAGTCATTTTAAGGCAAGGAGCAAACCACGTGCAAGCATACTAACCCTCACAGAGGTTTTGCAAGAGAACACAAAGAAATACTTTTCTGAGAGAATGCAAATATTTTGTAAAGTGCATGCAGAAGCATTAATATAGATAATATAGATTTTTCCTGCCATCTCATTTTCTTTCCAGCACAATGTCCGTGTAAATGCCCTGTACTCAATTTTTGCAGCCAACTGTCTTTGTTATCCAGAGTCAGAGATGGACACAGTTTTAACACCTCAAGTTCACAAGAGCACATTTTCAGAGGGGATTTGAATCATTTTGCTTTTATGCAAACAAAATGTGGTCAATAAGACAATGGTTTAATATTGTTGTCATTTTGTTGTCTATAGCAATGTCCAAAACCTTAGACAGCTGCCTCACTGTCAGTCCATGACTTGACAGACATCCAAATGAATGCAGAAATATTCTGCTTAAATTGTCTACCATGACCTGTAAAGACTTTTTTCTCTCATAGACTTTGTGGAGAATGTGTGGAGATGATGGTAGGCTTCAGGAGAAATCCCACCACCATCATGAACAACACAGTTCACCCTGCCACTGAGTTTGTTCATCTGTAACCATCAGAAGACTACAGCGAATAATTCAGATTGCTGAGAGGATTCTTGGAGCTCCCCTGCCCACCCTCCAGGACATGTACTCTTTGAATAGTGAGAAAGAGGGCAGGTAAAATCATCACAGATTCCACTCACCCTGGCCACAGCCTCTTTGAATTGTTGCCGTTGGGCTGGTATATGTGACAAGCAAAGCTTTTCAAAGCTGTGAATCAATTGAATCAATTCAGTGTTTAGAAAGAATTTGAAATGCTGCATGCTGGCGACATCTGCTGGTCAAACCAGTGTAAAATCAACAAGTTCTAGGCCCAAACATAATGACACATTTTACTGTTTGATGCTTTCAATTACAAATCATTAAATCCCATTAAATATCAGCGCTTGTATTCTGCATTTTAGTTGGAATCTTTCCTAATCAGACCACTTACGTGCAATTATCGCTCTACCTTTTTAATTACATACATGTGTTCATCATTATAGCGGCCTACAAAACACTAGCAAAGTTGAGGGGTAATGTTATGATGCATGTTGATAGCTGTATTTTAAGGTCCATGTATGGTTCGTAAGAATGCACTTTTTTATTTATTTTACATGCTGTTTCAAACCATATAAGCCTATGTGTGAAAGGGATCTTATCTTTGACAAAAATAAAACATGGACAAGAATAAAACAACACAGAAATATCATTGTGTTCTTATTTAAGAACCGAAGCTCTTCCAGTGTTTAAACCATTTCTTTTTTTGCACAGAACTTTTTTGCACAGAACAGAAGGAAAAAAAAAAAAAAAAAAAAAAAAACCTCACATGGCACAGATGGAAAAAGTTTGAGACTTTGCCCAAAACTCCAGTGGACTGTTTGCTCTGTTAACGCAGCTGTGCATTTTTTAGTATTGCTTTAACTATTGCATCTGATGTGACATTGTGGTCCTTTCGTGTCTCACTTATTTTATAGTCCAGAGTTCCCATAGGTTCTCCTCTCCAGGTCCCTGTCCTCTTGCTAAATTTGCTGCTGCTATAGCTGATGGCTGGTGTGACTCTGGTATTCAGCAATACAGTCCTTAAATGCAGCATCAGCATTAACTACACTGCCAAAACCAATGGTCTTAAAGCGGTCATCGGATGCAAATTTCACTTTTACATGTTGTTTGAACAAATGTGTGTTGCTGTTGTTTTCTATAAATAGAAACCCCTTTCTCAAATCAAGCCATTCTCAGATTCCTGGTGGAATTACGTAGTTATGCACAGGCCCCTCCCACGATAGTTGATTGACACTGGCGTTTCACCTTAGACCCGCCCTGAGTGAACTGTGAACAGCCCGCCATTGTTTCGACGCTGGAGCAGGGGAAGACAAGAATGGCTCCTAAGCGATTGTGGTGTTCTGTTGTTGTATGTAATAATGAACATAGCAGTCATCATTTACTCCTGACATCTGAGCCGCTGAAGACGCAGTGGATTACTTCAGTTTTTGAAGGGAACATGCTCCCCCAATCTACCTAAATGCATCTATGTTCGCGCAAATCATTCGTAATCCAGCTTCACCTACAGAAGAAGTGAGTATGAGGTTTTTTTCATAAATCTGTGCAAATCTACTTTCCTAATAATGTGCTAGTTAGCAAGTTCTGCAGATAAAGTTCATAGCCTCAGAGTACCGCTCATCACCCCACAGAAGAGAGGGATGGGGTGAGAAAGCTCATTAGCATTTAAAGGGGACATGCACCGAAATGGCTCGCTGTGAACAGAGCTGTTTTTGACAAGGTAAAAAGGGTGTTTTTTTACACCCTTGTTACACCATTGTTGTTTAACCAAATAGACTTTTCATAAAGACCCTAAAGAATCATATCAACTTGTGGAAAATGGGCATCCGATGACCCCTTTCAGTCTGGGATCCAAAAGGGTGACCTTGGCCAACATCTTTAAGAATTCTACAGCTCTGATGACTTGTTTTAGGATTTTGATCAAGTTATTTATGAGATCAGTTGCTGATGCCAGTCCTTATAGATGATTCACAAACAAATACATATACTGATAAGAAAGTGAATAGTGGACAGTTTTAAGTCATCTCACAGTGTCTTTGTGCCCTTTCATGCCATAGCTGAGCTCTTTCCAGAGAAGGTGGTTACAGCTTCAGAGATGATTATTGCATGAATAAGGTTTTGTAAAATCAGTGTTTGCATGATTCTGTATTTGGCAGAATCTGTATTAGATTCTGTAAATATTGTCACATTCTTTTTTTAGCCTATGTTTTTTTCTTATATGTTATATGTTTGGTCCAAGGAATTCTATATTTGTCATTCTTTACTTGCATAATAATAATAAAATAATAAAATAATAAAATAAAAAAAACAGTTTTGCTGCTTTAATGTGCTCAGCTGTGTGGGTTTCAGGGAACTTCAAAACTTCCAGCACAACAGTGGACAACTTGGATTCACTGGCAAGTTACTGCCAGGTATGCATCTATATTCATGCATGTCCACATGTCAGATTCACAGTGGTGTCCCTTTCACCTCCTCTGCCACCTTCTCTTTTGTCATTTGGTCCTTGCAGCAACCAAGTCCTTCAGTTCATGCTTTATTACCTTTACAATCTTCTTTACAAATGCCCTGAAGGTCCACCGCTGAAAATGGCTGCAAATCTGCAAATCTATCCACTAGAGCTTCATCAGTGTGCTTTTGCCTGGCTGAAAATAAAATAAAAGTAACTTACTAAACCATTCACCGTTCAATTTTTAGGCTTTGAGTGTTTGAAATTATATGCAGTTTTTTAGAGGCCCAGATGATTTAATGTGAAAGATTTTATAAAAACCTCATCTATGTACACCAGATGCTTCAACTCCACTGGATGAATGCCCCTTAAAGTAGAAGTCCACTTCTAGAACAAAAATTGACAGATAATCTACTCACCCCTTGTCATCCAAGATGTTCATGTCTTTCTTTCTTCAGCCGTAAAGAAATCATGTTTTTTGCGGGGAAACATTTCAGGACTTTTCTCCATATAATGGACTGATATGGTCTCCCAATTTTGAACTTCCAAAATGCAGCTTCAAACGATCCCAAATGCAGTTGTAAACGATCCCAGCCGAGAAAGAAGGGTCTTATATCTAGCTAAACGATCGGTTATTTTCATAAAAATAATACAATTTATATACTTTTTAATGTCAAACACTCATCTTGTCTCGCTCTGCCTGAACTGTTTTTTTCCGGTTCATGACAGTTAGGGTATGTCAAAAAACTCCCATCTCATGTTCTCCCTCAACTTCAAAATCATCTTATATCGCTGTTTTACCTTTTTTGTTAAAATTGTTTGATCTTCTTTGCATGATCACTTTGCAAAGACTGGGTCGGTACTTCTGCAGCGATGTAGGATGACTTTGAAATGATTTTTGAAGTTGAGGGAGAAAATACGATTGGAGTTTTTCGACATACCCTAACTGTCTTGAGCCAGAATACACAGAGTTCAGGGAGAACAAGGCAAGACGAGCGTTTGAGATTAAAAAGTATTTAAATTGTATTTTTGTTTTAATGAAAATAACCGATCGTTTCGCTAGATAAGACCCTTCTTCCTTGGCTGGGATCGTTTGCAACCGCATTTGGGATCATTTGAAGCTGCATTTAAACTGCATTTTGGAAGTTCAAAATCAGGGCACCATATCAGTCCATTATATGGAGAAAAATCCTGAAGTGTTTCCCTCAAAGAACATAATTTCTTTAGGGCTTAAGAAAGAAAGACATGAACATCTTTGATGACAAGGGGGTGAGTACATTATCTGTCAATTTTTGTTCTGGAAGTGGACTTCTCCTTTAAGGGTGTTGAGAGCACAAGTGTCTCAACATTGAGACGTTATTGTGGTATGGCAGTTGTTGGTCATGAAACATACATATACAACAGACCAATTCAACCCACAACATCTGGCCTTGTGTTGTTTGGTTTATAGTAAAACCATGATCCGCACTCACAAAATAGTTTTCTTTTTAGCGTTTATTTTACGGTACAGACTGGGGGCGGGGCCACAAATCCATGATTACAGTTTACAAACCCGCAGAAACAGATTGCAAAATTGTGCGCACGGACTATGAATTTGTGGGTACGGTTTACAAAATCTGAGCATACCGATTAGAAATTCATGGGTATGGTTTATTAATCCGTGGGCACGATTTGTTAAACCGAGGGAACAGTTTAAGAATTTGTGAGTACAGTTTATAAACTGAGGTAACGAACTGCAAAACCGTCGCCACGGATTGTTTTTTTTTTCTCCTACAGGTGATTTCCCAGGCTCCGTACTAGTAAATTAACTAGTAAATAAAAAAAAAATCAAGATAACTTTTAATAAAGTTCTTTCTTATTTTCTTAATGATTCTTTCTAATTTATTATTAACAGTTGTTTAGCTAGCGTTTACATCGCAGTTCTTCGTGTACCAAAATGGTGAAAGATGCTGCATTCCCATTGTTATGGATCATGTTAACTGGGGATATGCGTGTGCACGAAACGTGTTTACCTGAATTTCCAGAAGATGTTGAATGGTGACAGATTCGTCACATGCCATATTCCACACGGATCATAGTACAAAAAGACGTTTCACCAGTTGCTTTAAACTCTCTGTTCCTGCGTATTTGACGCAATTTCAAGAAAGTTTACTGTGTTGTCATGTCACGCTCACAAAACACGCCCACAAAACAAAACACGCCCACAACATGGGACATTTGTTTCAATGGACGTTCAAACTTGCCAGAGCATTTAAGTAAAACTGTAAGTCCTATTTTCTTTCTAGTGCATCATATTGATTCTGTAGTGTGCTCTCATGTTCTAATCACAAAAACCTAACATATCAACCAATATTAAGTTAAAATTAGCAGTAGACTACCTAAAGAAAACATAAACTGCAAAGTCCTTCTGTTTTAATGTCATATGAATTTATTTAAATTGTAGTTTACTGTTGTGTGTGACCAAGTTATTTTCTAATTGATGTCATATATATTAAAGAGAGAGAGAGAGAGGGAGAGATACTTTGCCTTGAGTTTGTTCAAAGTGATTTACTAATAAAGCAACTATGCCTATAGATTCATGAAGGTAACTAACACATGCACTGTTAACATTTGCAACTGATTTATCAAAAATCATTTATGTCATGTTCTGCTCTGTGTAAAAGGATTATTTTATTCTCATGTTTTTGAACAAAGGTTTCTGGGCCCTTAGAAAAGTCAACCTTGATGAGGGAAGAACGCTTGTTCTTTTAATGTTGTGATTGCAGGGCTTGTTTGGCGTATACCAGTGGACTCCAGGAATGTTCATCTTGGATGAGAAGATTCATATTGGTTTTATGACCGATCTGAAATCAACATTTTGGCTTATAAAAAATAACATCACATTTTTTCATTTTTTCCTTTTTTTTTTTTTTTTTTCCAATGACAGAACTCAATATTTAGAACAAATTTTATTTAATATTGCAGATTGTTATCATATAATCATTTATATTAACTGAATTTTCTGTTTGTTTATATAGTAATAGTTTATTGTACATTATGCTCAGTTAGGCGCTTGAATTTGAATGTTGCAAATCAAATTTGAATTTGAATTTGAATGTTCTCTTTTTTGGATCTGTATATACTTTGTCTTTAGTAATTTTTTTGAGTTCATGATTTCTGCTTTTTTTTCCCCTATCCTACATACTGGTCTCTCGCCAGATGAGCAGTGCAAGCCAAACACTTTAATATGTGTGATGAACACAGGAAGGTATTTTTGCAATTGTATGTCATATCTATGTCATGTTTATATTTTGAAGGTGACAAAATAAATTGCTTAGCTGTTTAACAATTAAAACTGAACCATTCTGTGGGGTCTTTTTTACTGACTGGTTGTTTTTTCAGCTTCCATATTGTCTTGCATTGTATTTTGTAAGTCCTGTGACAAACACTAAGTGGCAATCCCAGATTTTCATGACATAAGTAAAAGATATAATATAAAGATGTTTTTTTTTTTTTTTTTTTTTCTTCAAATATGGCCGATATTCTAAGACACTGGTTCCCAACCACGTTCCTGGAGGCCCCCTAACACTATGCATTTTGCATCTCTTTTTTGTCTGACACACCCATTTCAGGTCTTGGAGTCTCTACTAATGAGCCGATTATCTGAATCAGGTGTGTTTGATTAAGGAGACATGGAAAACATGCAGTGTTGGGGGGCCTCCAAGAATTTGGTTGGGAACCACTGTTCTAAGACATCACTAACCTCAATCATTTACCAACATAATTTACAATCATTTATCACATGAATACCTCTCTACCACACATCAATTTACAAAAAAAGCTTTATTATTTACTTTTTTGTTAGACTTATTAAACTAAAAATATGACACAATAGTCTGTTAGATTTATAAATACAGTTTAATGAGCAGGGGTCTGTTTATATGAATTATAACTTTGGATTGTGCCAGTAATCTGTATCAACCTAGTGGTATTAACATATTCTCTACCCTAATCATATTATGTGCCTTCAGTGTTCTCATCTGTGAATGATTAGGAGCACAGATGAAAAGGTCTATAAAAACAGTGTCTTTGTGGTAATTGGCACCATTGTAACTAGGCCACATACAGCCCAGACAAATGGAGCCAAGCAAGGTTCAAGAAATTAAAAACTTTTTGCAGGATAACCAATATCCAGATAGCTGCTCAAGTAAGAAGCGCTATTATATAAAGAGATGATGTGAAAATTTCACACTGAAGGGTAAGGGTTTTAAGTCGGTCTCACCACATACAGGTAATATAAATGTTACTTTTATTAATTTTTTTTTTATTTAATATCAGATGGCAAGCTGCATTACAGAAGAAAAAAAAAAAAAAAAAAAGAAGAAAAAGACAAGTCAGTATTTGGTTAAAGTTGTCCTTTCACCCAAGGAGGCACACAACATCTTTGTGGAGTTCCATGCAGGCCCTTGTGGTGGTCACTATGGAGTAGAGAAAACTCATAATGCCATAATCCTAAGATTTTACTGGCCTGGCATGGAGCAGAACATCTGCAAGTGTCAAGTCAAGTCAAGTCACCTTTATTTATATACCGCCTTTAACAATACAGAATTGTGACAAGGCGGCTGTACAGTATTAGATAGGAAACAGTACATCAACAATGCCAAAGGCAACAGTAAACACTCACATTTTAGGTAAAGGTAGTTAATCAAAAACAATAAAATAAAATGCAATATTGTGTTGAGAGAAAGTGTCCCCAACTAAGCAAGCCAGAGGCGACAGTGGCAAGGAACCAAAACTCCATCGGTGACAAATGGAGAAAAAAACCTTGGGAGAAACCAGGCTCAGTCGGGGGGCCAGTTCTCCTCTGGCCAAAGGTCCCGTGGTCTTGTGCCGACAGCCGTCTAGGTGACGAGGTCTTCACTGTGGATCCGTCTCTGGGGCTCATCTAGTTGATGTGGACTCCGATGACATTCAGGGCTGTAGAGGTCGTCACTAGGTGCTGATCCACCATCTGGGCTGGGTTCGGACTGGATCCGGGGGACTGCAGTGACCATCTGATCTGGATACGGACTGGATCTGGTGGTTAATGTGACCTCGGGATAAGAGAGAAACAGACTAATATTAGCGTAGATGCCATTCTTCTGACGATGCACTGAGTACATCGGGTGTTATGGGAAGTGTTCCCGGTTCCGGTTGACCTAATTAATGCAGCCTAACAATCCTTTAACGGATTTGAATTATAAGAATATGTTGATGTGTTATGTATAAGCAAGGTTAAAGAGATGGGTCTTTAATCTAGATTTAAACTGACAGAGTGTGTCTGCGTCCCGAACATTGTAGGGTAGATTGTTCCAGAGTTTGGGCGCTAGATAAGAAAATGATCTCCCGCCCGCGGTTGATTTTGATATTCTAGGTATTATCAAATTGCCAGAGTTTTGAGAACGCAGCGGACGTGAGGGACTATAATGTGATAGGAGCTCGCTCAGGTACTGAGGAGCTAAACCATTAAGGGCTTTGTAAGTAATTAGCAAGATTTTAAAATCTATACGATGTTTAATAGGGAGCCAGTGCAGTGTAGACAGAACCGGGCTAATATGATCATACTTTTTGGTTCTAGTAAGAACTCTAGCTGCTGCATTTTGGACCAGCTGGAGTTTGTTTATTAAGCGAGCAGAACAACCACCCAATAAAGCATTACAATAATCTAACCGTGAGGTCATAAATGCATGAATTAATGTTTCAGCATTTGACATTGATAGCATAGGTCGTAGTTTAGATATATTTTTGAGATGGAAAAATGCAGTTTTGCAAATACTAGAGATGTGGTTTTCAAAGGAAAGATTACCATCAAATAGCACACCTAGGTTCCTAACTGATGACGAAGAATTGACAGAGCAGCCATCCAGTATTAGACAGTGTTGTAGGTTATTACACGCTGAGGTTTTAGGCCCAATAATTAACACCTCTGTTTTTTTCAGAATTTAGCAGTAAGAAATTACTTGTCATCCAATTTTTTAACTCAACTACACAATCCATTAGTTTTTCAAATTGGTACGTTTCGCCGGGCCGCGAAGAAATATAGAGCTGGGTATCATCAGCGTAGCAGTGAAAGCTAACACCATATTTCCTGATGATATCACCCAGGGGTAACATGTAAAGCGTAAAGAGTAATGGCCCTAGTACTGAGCCTTGCGGTACTCCATACTGCACTTGTGATCGATATGATACCTTTTCATTTACTACCACGAATTGATGGCGGTCAGAAAGGTACGATTTGAACCATGCCAATGCACTACCACTAATGCCAACATAATTCTCAAGTCTATTCAAGAGAATGTTGTGGTCAACAGTATCAAACGCAGCACTAAGATCCAGTAGCACTAACAGAGAGATACAACCACGATCAGATGACAAGAGTAGATCATTTGTAACTCTAATAAGAGCAGTCTCAGTACTATGGTATGGTCTAAAACCTGACTGAAAATCCTCACAGATATCATATTTCTGTAGGAAGGAAGATAATTGTGAGGATACAACCTTTTCTAATATCTTTGATAGAAATGGGAGATTCGAGATAGGTCTGTAATTAGTCAATTCGTTGGGGTCAAGTTGTGGTTTTTTAATTAGAGGCTTAATAGCAGCCAGTTTGAAGGTTTTGGGGACATATCCTAATGACAGTGATGAATTAATAATATTTAGCAGAGGATCTATGAGATCTGGAAGCAAGTCTTTTAGTAGCCTAGATGGAATAGGGTCTAGCATACAAGTTGTTGGTTTAGATGATTTAACAAGTTTATACAATTCTTCCTGACCTATAGTAGAGAATGAGTGGAATTGTTCCCCAGGAAATCTATAGCGCACTATCTGATGCGACACTGTAATTGACGGCTGCATGGTGACAATTTTGTCTCTAATTGTATCGATCTTAGAAGTAAAGTAGTTCATGAAGTCATTACTGCTATGCTGATGGGCACAGTCAGTGCCTGTTGGTTCTTTATTTTTTGTTAACTTAGCCACTGTATTGAATAAATACCTAGGGTTATGTTTGTTTTCTTCTAAAAGAGTCGAAAAGTAATCAGATCTGGCCGATTTTAACGCTTTTCTGTACGATAGGGTACATTCCCGCCAAGCAGTACGAAAAACCTCTAATTTTGTTTTCCTCCAGCTGCGCTCCATTTTCCGGGCTGCTCTCTTTAGGGCGCGAGTGTGCTCGTTATACCACGGGGTCGGACAGTTTTCCTTAATCTTCCTTAGGCGCAGAGGAGCGACCGTATCTAGAGTCCTGGAAAAGAGAGAGTCAATAGTTTCTGTTACATCATCAAGTTTTTCTGAGCTATTGGACATGCTGAGGAATTCAGATAAATCAGGAAGATTACTTAGAAAGCAATCTTTTGTAGTAGAAGTGATGGTTCTACCATACTTGTAATAAGGAGTTGAATTTACAGTTTTAGTTATCTGGAGTATACACGAGACTAGATAATGATCAGAGATATCATCACTTTGCTGCAGAATCTCAACGGCATTGACATCAATTCCATGTGACAGTATTAAGTCTAGAGTATGATTTCGACAATGAGTGGGACCTGACACGTGTTGTCTAACTCCAATAGAATTTAGAATGTCTGTAAATGCAGCTGCCAGTGCATCATTTTCAATATCAACATGGATGTTAAAGTCACCTACTATTAAGACCTTATCTGTAGCCAACACCAGCTCAGATATAAAATCAGCGAATTCTTTAAGAAAATCTGTATGGTGCCCTGGTGGCCTGTATACAGTAGCAAGTACAAACGTCATGGGGGATTTATCATTAACACTTGTTTCTCTGGATAATGTTAAAGTGGGTAAATTAATTGTTAGAAATGACACATTAGATGTTGTCCATTACATTAAAGTACTATTACATTAAAATGGTTACGACCCACCTCTGCTTCAGATAGCTCAGTGTCCTCAGTGTCAAACCAGGAGAAAGTCAATACAGGAGAAGAAGGCATACAATCCAATAACTGAGAGTATGATACATTTAGGAAAGTAGCAAAAAAACTCAAACGTAATGTCCACACACTGGTACTGCTCCATAGAAAAATATTTATTTGTGGCAACGTTTCGACCAGTGGGTCTTCGTCAGGTACACAACAGATAAACTAAGGTACAACTCTTTATAGATATCAGGTGGACATCCTAATTAGAACACATTCAATCATTATGTCTACTCCCACACTGAGAGAGAGAGAAAGGGGAGAACAACCACACAACACTTAAACCCAATAAACGTACAAATCAATACAGATAAAAAACTAATCAATAAGAACTCCTCAAAACCTATAAACAATGCTGAAAAGTACAGAAGAAGCACAATCTTAGGCTTAATATCGAAATCTTCACAACGTATTTAAAGTATAAATCCAAAAACATTCCCGTTGTAAATGTTTCCTCTCAAAATCCCCCCATTTATAAGTAAAGGTACACTGGGCACAGTTACCGCACTTATAATTGCCAGGAGGAAGAGTAAAAGTAACTGGTTTCACTACGTCAGACGAGCGCTCTGATCGTACAAGCATATCACGCAGGTTACTTTGATGTTTAAAAACCAAACGAGGGCTGTCTTTAAAAATCTCAGACAATTTAGAGTTGCTGGAAATAATATGCCAATACCTGTATAAAACTTTACAAAATTCTGCACCCAATGCTGAATACTTAACTGAACAGATAGGGCCATTACCCGGTTGCATTTTCTTACTCGTAGCGCCTAGGCACTGAATTTGAGAAATTTCATCAAATTTCGTTTTAGCTTCCTCTATCCATTCCCCACGATAGCCGCGATGCAAAAATCTTGTAGTCAAATCAGCGGACCATCGAGAGTAAGATTCTTCAGTGCTACACACTCTACGCACCCACTTAAACTGGCTAATGGGTAAAGGTTTTGAATGAAAACTATCACCTCTTAAAATTGTATTACGACCCGTTGGTTTATGATACAACTCAGTTTAAAGTTTACCCTCAGAGATGTGTACTTTTACATCAAGGAAACTGATCCTCACTGTATCACACTCCATGGTAAATTTCAAGTGTTCAGTTCTAGAGTTAAGATAATTCAAAAACGTCAGTAATTCAGCAGGTGTAGGTTGTACCTTTAGTTTATCTGTCGTGTACCTGACGAAGACCCACTGGTCGAAACATTGTCGCAAATAAATATTTTTCTATGGAGCAGTACCAGTGTGCGCACATTACGCTTGTGTTTTTTGCTAATTTCTGATTTTTTTTGTCCTGCACCTGGGCCCACCTTGGGTCTGGGTATGTGCACACCTTATTTATATTTTGGACAAGAAAGTAGCCTTAATCCTGAGTGTTTAAAACACTGATTTCCATTTCAGATCACAGAACCTCTGGAATTAGTTGGGATGGATCTTATTGGCAAGTTGACTCCCATTGAAAATGGCCACCAATCTATGTGTTATGGTGGACTATTTTACGAAGTGGTCGGAAGTCTATCCTCTGAGAACAAAAAATGCAGAAGAGGTCACACAGTGCATTCTGGATTTTTTTTTTTTTACAAATTTGGGAATCTTAACTAATCAGGGGAGAGAGTTTGTAAACAAGGTTGATTTAACACAAAAAAAAAATTCAAAACGTATTAATATGACCATAAACAATAAATCTAATTTTTTTTTTTTTTTTTATTCAAAGGTCAATTTTAGCCTGTGTGACAAACTGGGCATTACCAGGAGTTTCTGTTCACCGTACCATCCCCAGACAAATGGCCTTGTTGAGAGACTGAATGGCACAATTCTAAGGTGTTTTTTTTTTTTATATTAAAAGACACGTTGAATAGTTTTTGAACGTTTCATGATTTTCTTTTTTTAATCCTTAATGTTCAGAAGTCTCACAAAAATGGTTGGGGAAAATCCTTCATCTTGGCACATACATCTAAGTGCTACAGTGTTTGCACCAAGAACAAAAAAAACAAAGCACAACCAAGTTTTCTCCATACTATTTAATGTTTGGGAGAGAGGTACGGTATCCATGTGAGGTACCGAAGGATTATGAGGTTAGTGATTTGGTTTTTTTTTGGTTTTTTTTGTAACAACGTGATCTAGAAAGATGTGAATGATTATTGTGAATGTTTTACTTAGATCTGTCACGGAAAAGTGGAAGCCATGGTTGCCACTGAGCAACTTTCAGAGGGGTTGAGCGACAGGAGGGAGACCATGGAAGCTGTCAAACAGTCTGGACAAAGTGCGGAAGAGGAAAATGGAAAGAGGGCAGGAGGACAACTTTGTGGTTGGAGACAAGGTATTGGTGAGGAATGTTCAACAAGAGAACAGAAAAGGTGGAAAAATGGACCCAGACATGCTTGGTCCATTTACTGTTGTAAATATTGAAGAAAAAAATAGTTGATTTAGATTCAAAGAAAGGAGAAAAAAAAAAAAAAAAAGAAATTTAATACAGATCACTTGATAAAGTATGTTGAGCCAAAGCCCCACATCCCAAAAAATGGATTCCGTCTAACTCTTCCAGTTCTCCTCCTGCCAGTCCACCTCTTCCCAGGTTTCCTCCTCCTGCCTCTTTTCCTAGTTCTACTGAGGGTCTGTCAGCCCCCAACAGCACCTCCACCTCAACCCATCACATTTGCTCCCCAGACACCTTTCATGCATCGGTATATTCAGCAGAATATGGTAAAAAATTAAGTGGTTTGACTATATTTGACTCTGCCAAAGCTCAGTATTTTACTTTGTGATCTCATGTGTTTTATTTTAGTGATAAATGATATATGAGAGGGCAATAAACAGCAAGTGCTATGGAGCAAAATGGGCACTTACAAGTTGTTCACAAACAACATGATGGATCTGGCACCTGGCAAACAGTTAGAAAATGAGGTAGGGTTAAGTATGCATTCTCAATTTTTGCATGGTTACCTGCATTATGGTTCTTTGTGCTGGTAATCGTTACTTTTAATTTTCTTTTTGTAAACAGGTTGTCAATGCTTATTTAATCTGTTTTTAAGGTGCTGCAAATATGTCAGGTGAAAAAAATGCATATTTAATAGATTTGTACCAGACGACTGCAATCTCGAAAGGAAGCCAAAAAGGCTTGAAAAAGGTTTTTGCATTTAACATAAGCCCCAAAGTATTTCTGTATATTTACAGAACACATTTGAAACCGCTATTGTATTGTTTTTAGCTTGATCCATCCAGTTATGATGTGCTTTTTGGGGACAACATGTATGTGACAACAAGCATTGGACACTCATAGTAAGTGTCTGCAAGTTTCTTAATGTACACACAACTAGACACATGAATAAGTCGTAATGAAAAGTTGAAGTAATAATCTAATGACAGTTGATGTTTGTTTTAAGCTATGTTCCCACAATTATCCAAATCAATATATAGCGACCCTTTCGGTGCTAAACAAGCAGCAATAACCAAATGCAGGGATGTGACAAGGCAAGTAGACAAAGTTTCTTGAAACTGAGAGGAAAGTGTTTTACTGTATAATGTGCTATTGCCTGTTAATGATGAGTGCACTTTCTATTTAATAGATCTTTCATGAGGATGAGAGGGCTTAACATTTCATTGATTGGGGGTGCCAATCAGTTGCTTATCCACCCAACAGGATTCCACATCATGTGGTGCATTTGTTTGCAAAGTAAGCTAAATCTACTTTTATGGTTTTTTTTGTTTTTGTTGTTTGTTTGTTTTTCTCCAGTTTTGATTGCACAGATTCTTATGGAGGAAGAAATGACACTTCTTTCAAATGAGGAAGGGGCTGCATCAATGCGCATGGAAATTGCAAGAATGCTTTTGAGAGAATCTGGAGTCTTTTATGCCTTTTTTTTTTTTTAACCTAGACACCTTTATTTCTCCAAAAATTCTGGGCATGATATGACTGTCTCCACATATTATAGATGACATTTCTGTACCATTGTTGTGGAGAACAGGACAAAGACCAAACTGACCAATAGGTAAAATAATTTATACACTGCAAAACATAAAAGTATCTGTTCTCCAGTAGCATGTAATCTATTGTGTTTGTTTGCTCCTCCTTAGATTGAACGTTCTGAATGTGGAAGGTGGTCCCCACTGGGACCGTGTGGGCAGACCCTCCACAGCTGGCAAATACACCTGTCCTGCATGCATTTAATGCATTTGTCCTGTATCATCATATAAAAATAAGTACACTAAACTAGTAAATCTTTTTCACATTTGTCTTCTAAAAGTCTGGAACAGCCTTCCTGATAATGTTTGGGGATCCCATTTTAAATCTGGACTGAAGAAGCATCTTAGCCAACATTCATATAATGCATCTCATAACCTTGTAATCTAGTTATAGGTAATCAAAAGCAAATTATCTTTTGCCTAAAATGCTATAAACTGCTGCTGTTCTAACCCTTCTTCGTTGCTTTTCTGTTTCCACCTTGGAATAGGAATCCTGAGGTAAAGATAACCCCAGCACCTGTGAAGAGATGACAACCCCTGGACATCATATTATACTAACGTTGAATCAGCATACAAAACTGCAAAAGTATCCTATTTATTGCAATTATGATCACAATAAATTATTGCCTTATGTTCATTGTGTCTGCTTAACTGAATACATAATGCTGATATTAGTGCTCATTTTTGCCTTATAGACATTACACTGACAGTCATTTTCAGGTTTCTCTTCAGAGTAACATAGAAAAATGCATTTTATTTAATGCTGCTTTGAAGCTATATGTATTGTGAAAAGTTTTTGTTTGTTTCAACACTTAATGCCATTCAATAAATATTATTCACTATATCCTACCTGTATGCCACAAATTCTGAAATGATATGCATATGCTTAATTAGTTTATCACTCTTGTAGGATCACTGATGCTTTAAAAAAAAAAAAAAAAAAAAAAAAATTCCCTTTAACCACAGCAGAATTGGTGCTCAAATTAAGCATTTTTTAACTGCATATACACACACGTTGCAAAGAAACTAAATAAATGGGCGTGGTCTATGTGAAGCGACATGAAAACTTCCCTTAAACGGCGTCTGATACATTTGGACCGTGACAGTGAAAACAGCAGAATCCAATAACGATACAAACATTCACGGAAAATGCTAAAATCTGCTCTGTAGAAAATACCCTGTAACGAATCTGTCGCCGTTCAACATCCGCTGGAAAGTCAGGTAAAACTATCTACGTGCACGCGCGTATGTATCCCCAGTTGATCCATAACACCATCTATGAAGCAGCATGATCGTCTCTGAGTTGTATATATTTTACACTGATACTTGTGAATTTAGAAATCAGTTTACAAAAGAATCAGTTCCCGTACCTGCCCAGTTAAAAAGAAACAACTTGGACGTAATAGCCTACTCAGGATTTCCTCAGTCATCTACTCTTTGCACCTTATGTATGCCGTACCAAAGTTCATGCTGTCTGTCTTCTGGCTTTAAGAACTTTTCTGTTTTTCGGCGGTAGAGGTACGCTTCTCCTTTGTCTCCGCCAGTAAAGAACGATAATAAGTGTGTTGGATCATGCAATTTTCGCTCTCAAAATCACCCAACAACGCTACACTACCAGCGTATCCACAGGGGCAGCTGCAGTCAATGAGCGTGAGGGTTCGCGTGGGTCACGTGATTTGAACGAAAATAAATTTGAGTTGGGCGACTCTTAAAATAAGTAAAACTCTTTGTATAGAAACCTTTTACGAGTAGTTTTCATATGATGTGACTGTATACCATTCAGATGACTTCATTTAAAAAAAAAAAAATCTTAATGTGTAAAGCTGTTTCAGTTAGCGCCAAATTTCTGAATTCACATTTCTGAATTCACATTAAAAAAATAATCATGTCATAAAATGCTGCAATTATCCTGTAGATTTTTTTCAGTTTGTTTTGGCCTTTAGTCCTTTTTATGAGACATGTTGGAATGCACGTTTTCTAAATGTATAAAATGCAGCAAGTTCGCATTTTATACATTTAGATCATCGTCATAAAATTATTGTTCTCTCACTTGTAGAGCAACTCTAAAAACTTAATGTGAGTATCTGCTAATGTGAAATGTGCAACACCTCCCAGTCACCAATGGAGGGCCCCCTTATCACAGATTTGATGTGAGGTTTACAAGGTGTCAGTCATGGCTTTTACAGTGAGTTTTGAAGAAGCAAAAGAAAAACGGACTTGCCAGGTTTGTGACATCAAATCTTTGTATCAAAATTTTGTATTTGTATTTTTTGCTTTAAGTCAGTGAAATAGTATGTAGCCTACATAGTAGCTGGATACACAGGGAATCTGATTAAGACATATATAAACTTCTAACTATCTAAATATTTGTGTGTATATCAAATTTATGCTTAAAACAAGAAAGAAAGAATACTTTTGATACATTTTTGTTTTTTTTTTCCAGACAACAAGACTTCTTAAGTCATAAATATATCTTAATTTAGGAATGTTAAGATATTTGTAATGGGAAAAAAAAAGACAAAAATACAGAGTAAGAAAACCATTTTGTGCAGTGTAATTTTAGTTTAATTCACTACAAAACAAAGCCATTAATCTGCACAAATTATCTGTTGCATTTTGGTCAAGCTGGGTTTAGCACAAATGTCGGAATATGTTTGGATTCAGTATAATTATTTTATCATCTAGTATTGATTTAGCAACATTAAACTGGTCTTGTAGTTCCCATAAAATCCAGGCATTTCCAGCAGAGCTCAATTAGTCTGAGAGAGTGGGATTCAGAGATGTGTGAAGTGTGGCAGATGTGGATGAAGACATCTCCAGGGATGATGTAATCCACAAATGAGAGTCCTTCTAGAGTGCTTGCTAATTCTCCTCCTCTTCACGGAGGACACCAGCACCATATCAATATCTCGTTCATATTTACTGTGTGCAACTGTACGGTCGAGTCTGAGCTGCTCAGGACTGATTAAAGATTACTCTCTCTGTGTCTGACCTCACCGATCCCTCCCTACCGATCAGCAGGACTCCAAGTGCTCAGAATGAAAGACTCTCCTCTCCTCATGCTGCTGTGATGAAATACACTGTAACCTCACAGCAGTGTAGAGAGACTTCCTCCCTTTGTTAATTATCTTGAGCATATTTGAAGCAGATAAAGTGATTATGTGGCTGGAATAGAATTACAGTGAGACACTGAGTGGGAGAGGTAGAGAGCGAGAGCTCATACGTGGATATGTCAGCATGTGCACTGACAGAATAAGACTCAGGGTTTTTTTTTTTTTTTTCTTTTTTAAATCCAGCTAGATTTAAACTCGTGATTAAAGAAGATAATGTTCACTCGAAAAAAGAGAATTTGCTGAAAATGTACTCACACTCAGAGTTTGTTTCTTCATGAGAACAGATTTATTGAAATTTAGCATTACATCACTTGTCCACCAATGGATGTTCTGCAGTGAATGGGTGCTGTCAGAACAAGAGTCTAAACAGCTGATAAAAGCATCACAATAATCCACAGATAATCTACACCACTCCAGTCCATCAATTAACTCTTTATGAAGTGAAAAGCCGAGGGTTTATAAGAAACAGATCCGTCATTAAGACATTTTCAACTTCGAACTCTTGCTTTCTGCTAAAATATCCTAATATATCCTGTTCTCTATCCATAATATTAATTTCTCCAGTGAAAATGTCTGAATCAGGAGTGAAATATGCACAGATCAAGCACCTTTTACAAGAAAAAACAGTAAAAAAAAAAAAAAAAAAAAGTTTGATAGGAGAGGACAACAGGGAATCACTGGAGGAAGTGTTATTATGGATTATGGATTCGTATTTTAGCAAAAAACAATTTGTTTGATTTGTTTCCTTCAGATATGCAGCTTTTCACGTCAGCAATGGCTGCAATAACTGCATGATGATGGAGAATATCAAACAGGAACACTTTTTTATTAATCCACAAAGGAAACTCAGGAGTAAACTAAAGCACAATCACATATGATTTAACATTAAAAGTCTTTCTTTTTTCAGTCGTAAAGAAATTATGTTTTTTGAGGAAAACATTTCAGCATTTTTCTCCATATAATGGACTGATATGGTGCCCCGATTTTGAACTTCCAAAATGCAGTTTAAATGCGGCATCAAACGATCCCAAATGCGGTTGTAAACGATCCCAGCCGAGGAAGAAGGGTCTTATCTAGCATAACGATCGGTTATTTTCATAAAAATAATACAATTAATATACTTTTTAATGTCAAACGTTCGTCTTGTCTTACTCTGCCTGGACTATTTTTTTTTTCCCAGTTCATGACAGTTAGGGTATGTCGAAAAGCTCCCATCTCATGTTCTCCCTCGACTTCAAAATCATCTTATATCGCTGTTTTACCTTTTTTGTTAGGGGTGTTTGATCTTCTTCGCATGTTCACTTTGCAAAGACTGGGTCGGTACTTCTGCAGCGATGTAGTTGCGGGAGAAAATACGAGTTTTTCGACATACACTCTTATAAATAAAGGTGCTTCAAAGGGTTCTTCAAGCGATGCCACAGAAGAACCATTTTTGGTTCCACAAAGAACCATTCAGTCAAAGGTTCTTTAAAGAACCATTTCTTGCTTACCTTTTTATAATCTGAAGAACCTTATTTGCCACAAAGAACCTTTTGTGAGACCGAAAGGTTCTTCAGATATTAAAGGTTCTTAATGGAACCATTTAGACAAAAAGGTTCTATGGCATCGTGAAGCACCTTTATTTTTTAGAGTGTACCCTAACTGTCTTGAGTCAGAATACACAGAGCAAGGCAGAGAAAGGCAAGACAAGCATTTGAGATTAAAAAGTATTTCAATTGTATTTTTTTAATGAAAACAACCAATCGTTTCGCTAGATAAGAGCCTTCTTCCTCGGCTGGGATTTACAGCCGCATTTGGGATCGTTTGAAGCTGCATTTAAACTGCATTTTGGAAGTTCAAAATCGAGGCACCATATCAGTCCATTATATGGAGAAAAATCCTGAAATGTTTTCTTCAAAAAACATAATTTCTTTACGACTGAAGAAAGAAAGACATAAATATCTTGGATGACAAGGGGGTGAGTACATTATAGGTGAATCTTTGTTTTGGAAGTGGACTTCTCCTTTAACGAGACTGAACAAAGACCTGAGGGAACCTAAGAAGTTAAATATGGGCAGGGCTAATCAACAGAACTACAAACAAGTTACTAACAAGTATTTTTGGAAACTAATAAGAAACACAGGCAGACAAACAGGTAAACAAGGAAACCAGAACACAATAAACCCAGAAGTAAACAGGACATTTAGTGAACAGACGTTGATGGACTGGAGTAGTGTGGATTACTTGTGGATTATCATGATGTTTGGACTCTCATTCAGATGGCACCCATTCACTGCAGATGATGCATTGTTGAGCAAATGATGCAATGCTAAATTTCTCTAAATCTGTTCCCATGAACAAACAAATTCATCTGCATCTTGGATGGCCCAAGGATTTTCATTTCTGGGTGACCTATTGCTTGAACTCTCTGATTGTAATAACTCTTTTGTGCTATAAAGTGTTTTTGAACTTTATTTTATGGTAAAACCTACACTGAAAAGAAATAGTGTAGAAACAATTTTCGCTCAATTAATTACAAAGAAATGGCAAGTTACACATTGAATTAAACATGAGATTTTGAGGTAGAAAGACTGAAATAGTATTTTCTTGCAAAACACTCCAATAATCCTAGTTTTATTTGCAACATCGAAAAATAATTTTTACTGTGTATCGACAGACAGCTAAAAGCTCAGCTCAATATGGCCAAAATATGGGCAGGATATGTTATTTTGTAACAATCAAAACCAGTGTCTGCTTTCACTTCCCATTCCCATAGAGACACTAATGTTATCATGTTGCTAATTAGCTTCATTTGCGTAGGCATCTGTAGACGGCTCATAGCTGCAGTCTGTGAGCGTATCCTTCACCCTGAAACTCCCATTGAATTATCCTGTAGATTTCCCCTCTGTTGCCTCCCGGCCATATGAGTTGCCGAACATTACTGAATATATTGCTGTCCAGTTAAAATGAGACAATACAGTTTTTCTCTTTTACTATAATATAGCAAAGTATTTCTTTAAAAAGACACTTATTTGACACATATTTGACACATGGCACATTGAATTACTCTGTGCTCTTTGATTTTGTCTCACCACTCGGCCTAGGAGTGATTTGCTTTGTAAGTCTGGTGTCTCTTTTGACACCTGTGTGAATTGCTGTAACCTGTTTTATCAGCAAAGGTCCATGGACTTTGCTGTAAAATATATGGCTTGCGACTATGTTGTGTAATGTAATAATGAAATCATTGAAAAATTTGGTCTTGATCTTATCCAAAAAAAAAAAAAAAAAATTAAAACTTTATAAAATAAGGTAAGCTCACGTGTCATATGATTCTTAAAGCAATAAAATCACTATTATTGCATTTAAAATCACATTTTGCCAAAGTTTATCACCCCATTGCTACTGAAGTATCACTTTTTGCATTTATGCCACATTATGATTACAGTGAAACATGGCAATTACACTTATTAAAAATAAAGGTTCTTTATTGCCATCGATGGTTCCATGAAGAACTTTGAACATCCATGGAACCTTTCAAATGCAGAAAAGGTTCTTTATAGTCGAAAAAGGTTCTTTACATTTTTAAAATGTTCTTCAAATTGGTTGTTTTAAGAACCGTTCACTGAAAGGTTCTTTGGGGAACCAAAAATGGTTCTTCTGTGGCATCACTGCAGAAACACCCTTTTGGAACCTTTATTTTTTAAGAGTGTATGTTATGAAGAGGGGACTGAATTTTGTTACTTATCATTTATTTAAAAAAAAAAAAAAATGTCTATCTACAGCGAAATGTTGGTGCATGTGTGTTTGAAAGCATGCTTGGTAATTAAAGTTAAACCCTTTCCCTTCTGCCTGTGTGTGCGCTAGCATTCATCTTCACATCCATTCTCCATCGTGGATGCGTTGTGGTGTCAGCTCTACATTTCAGGTTCGCCTAGACCCCAACAGCATAAAAGCCATAAAGGTTTCATTTTCTTTCATTTAATTTTATTTGGTGTCTGTTCAGCTAATTTTAATAAAATTGTGAGGGTCAAATTTACCCATAACTAAATAGAAATAATATTTAAAATAGATGGAAATTATTACATTTCTCAGATATATTTACATTGATCTTTAGTGTTTTTCATACTGTCGATTTAGTCATTTAGTCGTTTGTTTGTTTGCAAATTGCATGGAAACCAGTGTGGGTCAAACTGAAAAAACTCTTGGGAACATGAGAGTAGATAGTTCACCTCATTGGTATCGGAGCCCAACCAAACATCTTTTCACCACTAGGTGGCAGCATTCCCAAAAGACCAACATCACCCCGCCTGCATTTTTTTTTCCAATACCATCTCTTTAATGCAAATCTCAGCCCCAGTGCCTTTGACAATAAACCAGGCTACATTTTTCCATGAATCTGAAAGCAGTTTGGCATTTGTTGTACCATTCATGCTGATAGCTTTATAGTAAATCCATATGTAAATAACTGCATTTTGTGCAAGTGTTATATATTCTCCAACTGTTAAATAACATAATTTTAATAAGAAAGAGACAGACTCAGGTGTATCTCCTGAGATTGCCTTTTTTTATAGGCAGTAAGCAGGGACAGTGGGTAAGCGGTGATCTAAGCCTGTGCGAGGAGGTAAATGTCATGCACTGCTTGTTTTTATTGAAGGTTCTGGCGCAATCTGCCCTTTTCCGTTCCTGGGACCTATTGTTTAAATAGGAGCTTTTAATGCAGGGCACCAGATGGGCCCTCAAACAAGTGTGGATAGAGGCATGTTTACCGGTCAGCGGTGTGTGCAGAGCAGGTGAAAATATTGAATACCCCGCTTCAATGGCCGTGAGGCAGACGTGATACTTTTGCTTGTAAAGCTTTATTAGGCATGTGCAATTGTGGAGAGGATATTAGCATACAGAAGGGAGGATATGAGAGCAGATATGTGCAGCGATTTGAAAACACATTTAAAAGGAGGTGAAGTTGTTCCCGCACTAGACGGGATGCATCATTACTGTATTATATGAATAAGAGCCTGTTTTATGACCGAGTGCCAAATTAGCATAAATAGCTGACAGGGAGGGTTTTACCCACCTTATTTTGCAACGTGGAAGTGAGCTATTTTTTGTATGTGTGCCAGACTTCCGATTCATTAACTGCTAACTACAAAAAAAAAAACAGTAAACTGTAAAACTATTAGCACTACAAACCAGTGTGTTTATGATCATAATAGTTAAATAAATGTTTGCAATATCAGCATAACAGATTGTTTTTGTACAGGTAACATAAAACAAGTTACAAATGGCTCATATCTTAAAAATAAGGTGGTTATAATGCAAATATCTTTTGTTTGATGTTTGAGATTAGCAGTACATGACAGTGATGCATATTCCCCAAACAGACACATGACATTTTTGAAGATGCTCATAAATAAGGCTATTATCTTTCTCTATGAAGAATGTTTTTTTTCATATTACAGTGACATTTCAGTAATCAGCGTGGCACAGAAAAATAGGTGGAATGCCCCAATTACTGTCTTGTGTTATATAGGATGTGTGTCGTGGATTGCGTATGTTTGAGCACCTGGCTGTCTGTCAACACAGGATCAGGTCACTGTGTACATTACGCCGCTCACAGCCATCTCCGCGAACGACAAAGGCTGCTCGGTTTCCTGTGATTAAAACTGAAGGCCAATACTTACCACACCGGGCCTTTGATTAACTGCCTCAATTTTCTTTCTTTGGAATATTTTGATAATTACGTTCTTTTTTTTTCCATACAATCTGCTTCTGATGTCACACGTCATCAATTTTCTGGGTCTAAACGCACCTTCAGATACCAAAAGCAAACAACAAACAGTGCTCACAGTGTGCTGTACTTCCTGATCTGAACCTTTATCTCCATACTGAAATCTCAATTAGCCAGACAGTGATTTCATTTTTTTTCTGAATCTGTAAAATGTTGTTCGGGACGCCATGAGCATGGGAGATGATAGTGTATACCGTGAGTTTTTAAAAGCTTAGCCTAAATGTGTGATTTAAATAAACAGTGCACATAAATGGCTGTTGAGATGGTATTCTCAATTGAAACAAGTAGAGGTTTAGACTTGGAAACATATCTCTTTAATGAAGAAGCTGCACAAAGGAACAGTGAGTTGACTATAAAACACATGCTTAAGACCCAGACCAAAACCAGACTCCTCATAGCCTAGATCCAGACCAAAAACCAGGCTGTCTATTTTAATACAGAAGTGCCCAAGCGTATTACTATGAGGGGCCAAAAAAAATCAAACTTTGCTGAGGGCAGTGAGCTAAAAGTAAGTGCTGCTACAACTGTATTGTAATAAAATGTGCATGTGTGTGTGTGTGTGTATATATATCAAATTCATTTATGTGAACACTAGGAAATATTCAGTATCTCTTTATTTCCCTTTAATACAGTTTCCGACCTTAAAATTCTGAATAGTTTCCCGCTGAGTGTCATCTATCAGATTGAGCTTTTAGCTGGGACCGAGATGGGTCTTGCACATGTTGCCCAGTTGGGTCCCACCAAGTGGCAGGTGCAATCCCATATGAAATCCATGTGGGCAATTAAAATGGGGCCATTATGGAACCCATGGACAATCACATAGAGCCCATTTTTCAGCCCATTTCAAACCCACATGGGCCCCACAATGTTAGCTGGGTTAAAGCTGGGACTGAGATGGGTCTTGTGCATGTTGCCCAGTTGGGTTTCACCTTGTGACAAGTGCAATCCTATATGAAATCCATGTGGGCAGTTAACATTGGGTCATTATGGAACCTGCAGACAATCTTATATGGGGCCCAATTTTTCAGCCCAGTTCATACCCATATGGGCCCCACACACAAATGTTGGCTGGGATAAGTGTTTTGAGTTTGGAGAAGAAATCTCATTCCGTTCCAGAATTATAGGCATCTTACTAAAAGTGGCCCAGTCCCTTTCGAACATTTTGCCATTCCTTTGCGATGGTGATTTGAAAGTTCCAAAGTTTGAAAGTTTTTTTTTTTTTTTGATAATTATTGATATTTGCTCTCTAGTGAATTTTCCTGCACTGGTTTATTTCTGATCGGGCGAAAAACCTAGGACTATAGTTTGCAAAAGTAAGGTTTTCAAAAAAAAAAAAAAAATTAGCTAGGCTCACAATCATACTTGCATGCGTTTAGTCCAGTGTGAGCCAAGGATTTTATTGACATAAGACACTTGAGTCTGCGACTGATGGTTTAGTTGCAACACATTCTCATTCCCAACTCGTCACATATTGACTCTTGGTCAGGACCCTTTGGCGTCACTTTTTGATGCACAGGGTACTCCTTTAGCGTAATTTTTCGACGTGCAGGGTCCTTCATTGCTTTAAATAAGAAAACCTTGTTGTCATAATGCTGATGGAAAAAGCACTGGGAATTTTATCGTCATGATTAAATTATAATAATAATATTGCCATTACTGCATATATGTTGGGGTGTGATTTTTCAATGTAAACATTCACAACAGTTTTATTTACACATTTACGAGCATTAAACCAACGCCTGCCCCTAAACCTAACCATTTGTCATTAAAACACAAGATATAATAGGCAGATACAGCTACAGTGATAATTCATTTAAAAAGTATTAACATTAATATTCCAAGTCTTCCGAGGCAAAACGATTGATTTGAGAGAGGAATAGACGCGATCGCCGTCTCCATCCACAGTCTGTTTGTGCGGAATTTAAAAAATGCTGCCAGAAGAAGTGTTACATCAGCCTTGGTTGTGAAATGCCATTGGCTCTTGTGTGCCTCGTGACCGATTGCATCATGTTAATGTTCGGGAGTATCTTTTGAATGAGATGTGAGCGTGTTAATGGAGCAGGATCATTTTCAGCGATTATACCTTATGTTTTACTCTCTTCTTCGCATAAAGATATCGTGGACTCAGAATGCAGTGCTTGTTTCTGGTAAGTTTCTCCAATAAATACCTGTGACTGTACTTATGTTTGCCTGTTACGTGTTTTATATTGTTTAGATGTGGATAAGTTTAGGGTAGGGGTGGGGTTAGGTGCTCCAATGAAAGTATAAATGTATATAAAATTATTTATCTTTTGTTTTTACAAATGCATGCAAACCATTAAATTATGGCAAACAACTGAAATCAATGGAGGACCCTGCATGTCCAAAAGTGAAGCTAAAGGGGTACCGTGAGCCGTCAAAAAGTGACGGCAAAGAGTCCTGACCAAGCGTCAATATGTGAGTTGGGAGTGAGAACGTGTTGCTCTAACAATTACAATAGGGTTTCAGCGCTACACGGTTGTACCCCTAATAATTGATCTGTTGATGTTTTTTTCGCTGTAGCCTATATACATGATATTAACTTCTATAATAATGAGCATTCACACAATTTTGTCTAACCCCTGTATATTCTCTACATCTCAATGCAAAAATGAAACAAAATGTTAAAAAAAAAAAAACAAACATAAATTTGAAATGAAGATGGGTGTCAGTGGGATTTCCCTTACAGTACAATACAGTTTCCAGCCTTCAAATTCTGAATAGTTTCCCCACTGAGTGTCATCTATCAGAACATCCGCCAGTTGCTTCAAAGATGTTGGAGGAAATTGGCTTCTCACTCTTCTCTCCAAAACTATCCACAGTGGTTTTATAATATTCAAGTCTGGTGTTTTGTCTGGTTGGGGCAAATGATAAAATTCATCCAGGTGCTCCTACTGTCCAGGATTTATGATCATGACACCATGTTTGTCACATGCTAGCATTGGTTTGTGATTGAAGTTTGAGCTCTTTCATGGATGGTGGCTTTGTGAAGCTCTCTGTGGTTGGGTTTTTGAGAAAACCGTGTCTTTATGCTGAATATTGAGGTTTGCTTTCACTCGCTGTGTTGTTTACACAAGCCATCTTGGTGATCGATGGTCTCTATCATTCACTTTCATCCACTATTTTTCGTCGCTGATGAAGTCGTGCCATGCTTTTTGTATGCAGTCATAATTGTAAAGACTGCTGTTTTTAAAACACCAAATAATTGTGCTGTTAAGCTTACAGATGTTCTTGCTAAATGTGCTTCCAATAAGCCCAAAGTTGCTGGACACAGCTTATGCTACAATGATATACAGCCTAGACAACATGGACAAAGAAAAGAAAAATAAAAGAATATAACTGCAAGCAGAAATTATTGGGGTTCAAGTGCTTTAAGGCATTTAAGCACATATGAAAAAAAGATATTATTTAGCAAGCCAGTAACCACCTAAATCAATGATTTAAAAAAAAGCATTTTTTGGCAAATCCAGGTAATTTACCATATAATTATTATGTTTTTTTCATGTTTATGATTGTTATAGCACCAGCTGTGGTCTGATCTCCTTAAAACTTTGCATGCTTGTTTAGAATCACCTGTCGCATGTGCTTAGCAAGTTTCGTGAAGTTTTGCATTTTCCTTTAGGCTTTGTAGAATTTTGGGTAAATTTGGACAGGCTCCTTTTCTAAATGACCCCGTTATAGCTTCCCAAAGGGTAAATTTTAACGTTTTTTTTTTGTTGTTGTTGTTGTTTTTTTTTAGAATTTTTTATAATTTTTGACCTAGAGCAGGGGTGCCCAAAGTCTTGGAGGGATGTTTAGCTCCAACTTGCCTCAAGACACCTGCCTGGAAGGTTCTAGCATGCCTAGTAAGAGCTTGATTAGCTGGTTCAGGTGTGCCTAATTGGGCACTGCAATAAACTCTGCAAAACACCGGCCCTCCAGAACCGAGCTTGGGAACCCCTGACCTAGAGAGTCCAGAGAATTGTACTGCAGTGTTTTTTTCCAGATTAAGCGAATCTGCCCCCCCAGCGGCCAATTTCTTTCAACTTTCTCACAGACCTTTGGGGCCGTGAGTCAAACAGGCCCACCGAGGTTCGTTCCGATCAGCTTCTGTTAACCTTGTCTAATGGATCCTCAAACTTCATCAGCCAGTCGCAACCATGTTTTTTTGAGATACGCAAATGTCCTTATAGACACTTCTGGCACTGTGGACCAAGACCATGCACAGCGATTTTCATGTCGATGGGCCAAATGGTTGCGTAGGTATACCCATTTTAAAGTTCTTTTTCTCTTATAGTGCCACAAAGTGGTCAAGCTCCACATTTTTTGTTCTGTGGCCTCAGACTGTGGTCTTACATAAGTGTTTTGAGTTTGGAGAAGATATCTCATTCCCTTTAGGAGTTATAGGCATTTTACTAAAAGTGGCCCTGCCCCTTTTGAACGTTTTGCCGTCCAATTGCGACGGTCAGTCGAAAGTTCAACATTTTTTGATAATTATTGATATTCACTCTCCAGAGAATCTTTCTGCAGTGGTTTGGTTCCGATCGGGTGAAAAACCTAGGAATAGCTTGCAAAAGTATGTTTTTCACAAAATCTAAAATACTCCAAAATTTTGCAGGCTCACGGTCAAATCTGAGGCATCAGGTTTGGGAGTTATGAGTGATTTCGCACTTTTGATCACTGTAGCGCCCCCGTCAGGCTGACTGGGGCGAGCCTCGGTCACGTTGACGGCGGTGTGAGTACTACCATCCCTCCAAGTTTCAAGTCTCTACAACTTACGGTTTGGTCTGCACGATCACTTTCACATGGAGATTGTTGATCTTTGGCCATTCTAACAATTACAACAAGGTTTCAGCGCTACACGCTTGAATCCCTAATAATTGCACAGTTTTTTTCACTGTAGCCTATATAAAAGCTAATAACTTCTATAATAATGAGCATTCACACAATTTTGTCTAATCCCTCTCTACATCTCAATGCAAAAATGAAACAAAATGTTAAAACAAAAAGATAAATTAGAAATGAAGATATGTGTCAATGGGATGTTTTATCCAATACCACCCTCCTTTGTGAATCAAATCAGTGGTCATTATGGGATATCTTTGCTTTGCTGATTTTACCAACAACCATGAATTGCACTTTGTACAGTGATAGTTGTTGGTCATGGTTGAGAGCTTTAACAGAGAGATTTAACAGACATTTTTCATCTGAAACGTCTTGTGGTGTATTCACAGGTAAATATTCTCATAGTATGTGTGTTCCCTAGAAATTGAACCTACAACCTTTGTGTCTCCAGGAACACAGGATGTCTCGAGACCAAACCCACAAGAACAGCTCATTTCTCATGCAAGTTCAGTATTGATCATTTCAAGCATTAATCAGGATGTTCATCCTAACACAACACACAGAAAGCCACCACCTTCTCCTCTGGCCTTACCAGCTGCCCTTTGACCGATGGCCTTTTCATACTGGCCATGTGCTGCAAGACAGAAGGGTCTCCTCACATTACTCACAGGGACAGCCGAAGAATCAGTGCAGGACGCCCTCGCCAAAACCCCTCGGACAGAGACGGATGACCAGGAACCCCTACTCCCTTCAGTGGCTGTCAGCCTGGGTGTCCGTCAGCAGCTAATAATGGAGGGAGTCAATGGAGCGAGGTTTAGGTCAAGTTTGGAGCCTTCAACGTGGGACTGTCATCAAGCAATCAAATCAATCATATTCAGCGTTAGGAGCAAAGATCTCAAAGGGGAAAACTGTAATGGACTGCCACATTCCGGTATGTATGATGGCCACTTTTATAGCTAGTTTGTGAAAAGACAATGGGTGAAAGGATGAGCAGAGACAATAAGAGCAAAAAGATTTACAACACAACAACAAGGGTCAATAAGAAAAGGCACAATGGCCTTCAAAACATGTAACGCCTTCTTGCCATCAAACAATAGGGAAAATATTCACACAGAGGAACATTTTATTGCTCAGAGGTTGCTCTTTGAACATTTATCATCCACGTTTCATTAACTTTATCTCAGAAAACTCTTCCAAAATTCAGGGAAAATAAAATATACTTACAGAGATATTTAAGTTAATGAGAAATGTGTGAGATCTAGTAAAATCTCCTCCTGCACTTTCTATCACATCTGCATGTTTTTCTATTGATTTTATGTTATAAACACAAAGGCCTGTAGCAATAAAGTGTTGTGATATTATATGTTCAGAAGAAAGTGCAACAAGAAAACAGATTTTTGAAGTGTTTACAATTCTTTCTACTTCAAAATTTCTTGCTTAATTCAGTGTGTTACTTGCCATTTCTTTGTAACTATTTGCGAAATATACTAGCAGTTTTTGAGTGAAAATTGTTTGAGAGTAAATCCCACACCATTTTTTTTTTCAGTGTATATGAAAAGCAATTTTGGTCTTTCCAAGAACCCTCAGTGGACAGAACCTTTTTTTTTTTTTTTTTCTTAGCATAAAGAACATAATCTAAAGAACCTTTTTCCACTATAAATGGAATGGAACGTTTATGGAACTAAACCATAATGCCAGTAAAGAACCTTTATTTTTAGTATTGTAAGACATCACTGCCACACACTCTCTTTCTCGCTCTCTCTCTCTCTTATTCTCATTCATTCTTTTCTCATGTCACAGAGCATCTTTCACCTCTGCTGGCGATGCTGAAGGAATGCGGCCTCAGATTAGAGCCACCTGTCATGTGAAATACCAGAGCCACACTCCCCATTGACATTTCAACATGACATTTGAGATCCACTCCATCTCACTGAGGGAGACTATGAAATACACCTTCCTTTTGCATTGTCCCATTATGTGCAAAAGACACAGCATCAGAACATTTACAGGACAAAAGATTTGGCCATTGTGTTGATCACATTAACTGGGTAACCTTTAATTTGGGACTGGCGCTTGGCCTACAGTTTTCATTTTATTCACTTCATGACTGTACAAAAAAAAAAAAAAAAAAAAAACATTTTAAGAATAAAAGATTGGTTAACCGTAAATTACCTTACTCTACATATTGAGAAATTACAATAAATCTAATGTGACATTTCAAAAAATTTACAGGGTTTTTTCCCACTTTTTTCCCCAATTATATGATTTACACTCGCAGAACATCATCCATGTTGTTAAATAAATTTTTGCATTTTAGTGTCGTGTGTTACCAAGGATGATGTTTTGTATTTGTGTGACACTGTGCACCTTCTGTATATCAGTATTTATGTAAACTTGTGGAAAAGCTACTTGTGATGAGCTTTAATTAATTAACTGTGAGTGTATTCCCTATAGTACAAAAGTAATATATTTAAAATACATTTATTTCATATTAAGTATAGTTAAAATCTATTAACATAGTTACTGACATATTGCTTGAGACTTACTGATATAAAAATTATAATTAAACTTTATTTGGAGTACTACTTGTACACAATGCACATTTTTAATGTCACTTTTGTTGAGGATTGTATGATCTTTGAATAATATCGGTCTTTAAATGCACAATATTTAAAGTGTACCTAAAGTATACTTGCAATAGTTACACTTTAGCACAATCATATATAATTCAATTTATCTTTAGTTGGACTTTAGCAATACTTAAGTACAATTAAAGTGCATTAAGTACAAAATTAGTTGTTCCAATTTAGCAGAGTTCAGTTATACCAGTTTACTATAGTCAAAGTAAGTACATAAATATGTAAATATATTTGTAGTACATTTAGCATGAAATGAATGTATTTCAAATACTTTTTAGTATATTTATTTTTCACTAGGGTTACAGAGGTACAAAACATATTTTAGTACTTGAGTACACTGGTATTTTAACATTATATCAGTTAGTTACATTAACATCAGTTAGTTTTTACAGTTTTTTAGCTGTAAATGTAAGCTCTACACAAAATCTTTTTACTGTAAATTTCACAGATTTTTTTTTTTTTTTATTAAATTATCTTTACAGTGTTGAAAGCTGTTGTCCATAAGAAAGAAGCCACTACCCTAACTCTACCCTACCCATAACTTACTAGTTATGCTAGTAAAATTTGTGTTACCGAAAAAAAAGAGCATCAGTACATGCTAAAGTTGTTATTTAATAAACTTTTCTTTTTGTTAAACTTTGTTTTGCCATTTTGAAGTTTATATGGCCTTTGAAGATATGAGTTATGAAGTGTTATAAAGCAATGGATTTAGACACTGTTAGTTGGCACACTATAGACCTATTGAGGCAGACACTTGTGGGCGGACTCCTTTGACCTTTTAACCTTTTGACCAGTAAGCCACCATCCTGCAACCGACTAGAACACTCTAGCAATCATCCAGCATGCTCTAGCAACCACCTATAACCCCTATCATGGTGACTGGTGACTCTTGCATGGGCAATCAACCTCCAACACATTTAGGTTTTGCTAAAAGCAAAATTATGTCTCAGTTTCTCATTTCTTCTGTCCTCATTTGTTATTCACAATTCATCATTATAAAGCAATGATTTTGGAACTTACAATAAGATGAAATATGACATAATTCAAAAAAGATTATGAGCCACAACAAACAACATCAGCCAAACGAGAGTAGGTTTTCGATTTGATTATCTAATCACATTCCTTGTAATCTCCATCAGTCCTCTAAGACCCTTCCAAACCGGCTCATCACGGCTGATCATGTGATTGACGGAGGCACGGCAGCACAAATCAGCTCTGAGGATCTAGAGCAGCACATGGAGAATGCTGGTGATTAATGTGCCCATCATGTGAGGGAGAATTTATTTCTACACAATTAGCATATCGCTGATTGTCTCAGATCACACCCTGTTCAGGCCTCAAGGCTTCATGATACTGTGGTCATATGGAAAACATAAAAAAGAAAAGAAAAACAGACAGACAGATGAATGATGAAAGTATGCAGTTTCCCTTTAAATCAGAATCAGAATTAGGAATTTGTTGTGTTTTTTTAAGGAGCTCTTGGTACATACAAGCATACATACATATCTGACATGAGGACAGAAAACATTTAAATAAGTAAGACTTAATAAATAAAAATACTGTCTATGAATCCGGAACAGAAGATTTATGTACAGATTTGTGCCTATTTAAAAAAAGACAGGGTCGTAAAAATTCCATCATAATCTATTATTACCCATCATTTTAATTTTCAAAATTTCATTATAATGACACATTTAATTGCTTTTATTTTTGTTAACATTTTCATTGTTTAATTATGAACCTACAGGACGATATGCTTATGCATTTATTTTAAAGAGAACAGATGAGACTGCATAGCTTTTCAAGTTCAACACCACACTCTCCAGTGACAGCGATTTTAATATTTTCTCATTTTTATGAACCAATATCGATTCATAAATCCTAATCGATCTTTTGATCTATGCTGTTTTTAGTTGATGAATGAACAGTACATAGTGTGACTCCCATTAAATAAATCGTAATAGGCTAAGCTTTGTGTTACTTTTGATATGAAACAAAGTCTCAGATTTCAAATTCTATCCATTTCATTAGGACATTCAAGCAATAAATACAGTTTTGGCGCTCTTTAATGTGGCGTGATAGATTTCTGGGTACGCGTTTGTGTAATCAAACGCATAGCAAAACATTCGTGACAGTTTTGTTTTTGTTCTGGATCCAGTGCTCTGCTGCCACACTGGAGCACACTCACCACAGGAGTGGTAATTACAGTTACAATTTACAATAGATCACCCTCAGTGTAATCTGTCAAAGTGACCGACGGCTTTCAGATTTTTGCGTCATTGATAAAATAAAAAAAAAATCTGTCGAGGACAGACAATTTTCGGTTTACATGACCTCTATATATATATATATATATATGTATATGTATAAATCTGTCCCAATAGCTCTAAAATATAAATGATTATTACACTATGATCCAAGGTAAGGCAAAAAAAAAAAAAAAAAAAACTGTTTAGAAGCTGAATTTATGATGCTAAAGCTCAAAAGAAAACAAAAGAAAATGTACATAGCATTAAATTGTGCAAATAAAAAGCAGAGAGATTTCAATCATGTAAGTGATATATATACACTACACAGCCTCATTGGATTTTGTATCTATTTTACTTTTTGGCAAATAGATGGCTAATATAATCATATGATTTTCACATAACCGGCTGACAGTTATGTGTACGGGTAGAACTTCATGCTTACTTTCTTAAAGTATGAATTCATGCAAAATTGCCATCTTGTTTTCCCATGAGATCCAGCTGGGATTACTGTCTTGACTTTATATTAGAATAGTTCTGATTCCAGGATGACTCATTTGTTTTATTAAGATGGATATGAGCTGGATTACAACTAATCCAATGGAGGGCTGGCAAATGTTGCGCCTGACAGTCCCTTTTACCGGTTCTCCAAAGTGCAGTCATCCACACCACGGCCTACCGTGTTAACCGACCTAAGCGCGGGTCAATCTCTTTGTCATGTCTAGTTTAAAGCAGATGTAAAGGCATTGCCTTAAGCTAAGCGTCTGAGCTCATTTCCAGGGTCTTATTATGCAAACCACTCCCTGACGCCCACAGTCTAATTAGGCCTAAATTAATTTGAGTCCAATCTTTTATGTCTCTGGCCCAGGCTGTACCACTTCCCTCCATTTGCAGAATCATATTAATGTTCGTGTGGGAGCACTACTGCTGCAGATGAAAAGACTGATACAATTAATTAAGTCCTGCCTCTGTTCTTGCCTCCTCTCGGCAGAGAAACGATAAGTGCAATGAGCTGCCTCTTATTAACCCCATTATATGGGCTAATAAGGAAGATCATATACAAATCAAGGATGATGCACAATTATACGGGAATGCAAATGATGGCAGCTAACGAGCTGTGTGTCAATGTTGGAAATGCTTTGTTTGGGAAACGCGACATTCAGCATTCTTAACACGGCCTCGTTTATTTGTGTGCCTGTGTGAGCGTCTGCGCGGGCATAATTGCATGTTGCATGTGCATGCCAACGAGCGCTTGACGCTCTTCTCTCATCCTCTTTATTTGATGTCAGTGCGGTCAAGAAATCTGAGCTTCTACACTTTTAAAAAGGACCTTTAACAACGATGGAACTTTTGCTTTGCACAAGTATCTTCTGATTATTAAAATGTTTGTCACACTAAGAACAAAAATGGTTCTTTTGAGAACTGTTGACTGAAAGGTTCTTTCTGAAACCCAGAATGGTTCTTCTATGGCATTGTTACAAAAATACAACTTTTGGAACCTTTATTTTGCAGCATAAGGTGGTTTGTAAAGCAAAAGGCTGCTTTCAGAACCATGGACAGCAGCCATTGAGTCCCAGTGTTTTCAGCACTCAGTTGCCTTTAGCTTTGCTTCAGAAAAAGTTTCATTCATGGTTTAATTTGGTAATATGGATATCATATTCCTACACCAACTCAAATGTATGCATATATGCTCCATGTATCATGACATATTAACACGCTTTGCTTATCCTTGCTACAATATATCTGATATGTCTTCACACAAGCCAGAAATGGCCATTTTGCTTTGCTTGTTTAAAGAGTTCTTCAGAAACAATGGAAGGTTTAGAGAAAACAAAATAATCACGTTTTGTGTGGCTGGAGCAATAGCATGTGCCAGCCTGTAGGAGGCACAGTGCAGACCCTTACCACACATTGCTTAAACACATTTTAAACTCTAATACTGTCATTAAACATTTAGATTTGATATTTGGTATTTGGCTCTGGAATTGATATCTCTTTGCATGACTATTTATGTTATTTTTAAACTCTACAACACAAACAACAGTCAAACCGAAATGCTCACACAGATGTAATAAAGCCTGCTCTAATCTACGTTTCACTTTTGGCATTAAACAACGGAGCTTGTAAACAGCCATGGCATTCGTTACGATGCCCACATTTGTCTTGTTATGAGTTTAGAGTAATATGTTGATGAGTCTTTACTGTGATCGTATTGAGAGGGGGGCTCGTGGCCAGTAGGGGAGGGGTGCGCGCCGGCCGAGCAGCTGTATGCAAATGAGACGCGACAAGCACGCGCCACACAGCAAACACGCGCACATACGGCCGGTGCGCACGCACACAATCTCATTAAAATGCCATCGAAGTGCATTGTGCTGGGTAAGACCTAGACAAACAAACTTCACAGAATGTTAACACAGAGCAAAACATGTTCCGATAAAGGAAAAATGAGTAAAGCGTCTGAACTTAAGATGAACTGAAATATTAGATGAGCGCAAATCCAGTTGGGTGCAGATGCATGATTTAGGCAGAACTTTTGGGAACGTTTGGATGGAGCAGCGCAACTACGCATGTTATAAATTAGAAACATTCGACTCTTGCGTGTCGCGATAAACTCCGCTAGTCTTGTAATATTTGTGAAACTACAGGGGAGAATGGTGGCAGGCGCATATCTCAATGCTTGAGCAATTATTTGACTCGGTCATACAGCAGCTTTATGCTAATGAGGGGCACAATAGATGAATGCAAACCCGTGCAACACGTCTGTCCAATTATGCGCGCAAAAAGAGAATTTAAAGCAACTGTTTCACAGAGTAAAAATAAGACTTTCGTTTGGTGTTGTGATCCTAAATCTTTACAGTTAAAATCTGCCACAGAGCTTTCCATACTATGCATTTGCTAAAATATAGTAAACTAACTTATTGAAAAGAGTCCTCAAATCATTTGGAATTCAGTGTTTCATTTCTAACTTTGATTCTCTTTTTATTGTTTTTATGTCTCAAAATACACCAAGGATCAATTTATTAGTAAAGTAAACGAACACATTTTGTAGTCTGAAGAGCATCAGAGAAGTGAACACTTTGTGTGTGTGTTTTTAACTAGGCTATATTTAAGTTCATTATATTTGCAGGAAATGCGTGTAGCGCTGCAATGGAAAGCGTTAAATAAAACGTTCTGGCAAAAGCTTCAGTGTCTGAAGTTGTCAGCGGTCAGGGTGGTTTGAAGAAATGCAATGATGGCTGACCCCTGGCTTGACCTCGAGGTCAGTGCTCATCTTTGATTGCGTCCAGCACGCGTCTCTCTTTTGGCCAGATTGCTCGTGTATCCCTGTAGAGGTCAATTTGCTTTTCAAAGGCAAAAAAGCCTGTGACGGCTGGCCAGACGCGGCCATTGTGTTGAGAGATGAGGGCTTCTTCTGATGACTTATGCATGCGTTAGCCAGCTGATTTATACTGCCCTCAGACAGACGCGTGGCATTACAAATCTCTCTAATGTCCAGATTTGCAAACACAGGAAGCGCTTTGGACATATTTAGCATGTTCGTGTTTCGTACGGGCTAATTAACAACACGCAATGTGTAATTACTTTGTGGAGCTGCTTGGAAATACAGTGTATTTTTAAGTGTAAGATATTTACACGAAATACGCGTGAAACGGAAACTGCAATCTGCAAACATGGGCGACACACACACACAAAACAATTCCCCCACTCAAACTGTTAGTTTTTTTTTTTCGAAGATTAATTTATTTCGCACGACATATTACATAATGACTACAAAATAAATCGTCCTCTTCTTGTCTACTTTCATTTCAGCCTGTGCAATAACTTGCATTTTGTACTGCAAATTTTGGCTCTTATGATAAATTATTGAATGAACGCAATTCTAGTCACTTCTGCATTTAACGTATTTAAAAAAAAATATTCTCAAAACTACGATTTATTCAATTAAATTAAATATTCTGCTGTCCATATTGTCCCGAGATAATTTCATGTTAAATGAAATTGTTAAGCGTTCTAAATGTATAATACAGAGCAATGCATGAAGATTTAAGTGAAGACATTCCCCATCACAGGTCTAAACTAAGCATTCGGAAAGAACTTTCTTTGTTGTCGGTCATTTGAAATTCTGATGATGACGACGATGATGGCAGTGAGTGACATTTCCTTGTGTGCCCTACAGCCGCGGCACGCGCTCCTCTCTATACATCTCCATCAGACCGTGAACAGAGTGCAGCGCGCATTACTACAATAAAGGCCAGGTACATCTGCTCTGTAGCGCCCGGTTCGAGTCTCTCAGCCCTCCCACGGGCAATTCCACAGAGATCTTCGCTCGCTCCTGATTGGATGAGGATGGAGCGAAGAGGGGCGAGAACAATAACATCATTCCAGCTTAAAAAGAGTGCAGCTATGCGTTGAGGAGCAAAAGCATCTCTCAGAGGGAGGGAGGCGGACGACGCGTTTGTGGCTCTGGATCTCGTCTTGTTGTGCCTTGTCATCCTAGCCTCATCCATCCGCCGACATGCCCAAAGGATTCCTGGTGAAAAGGAGCAAGAAAGCAGCGCTCGTTTCGTACCGGATACGCTCGGATGAGGACGGAGGAGCCGCTCCAGAATGTCAGATCGCGCAGATCGCCTCGTCTCCACCCGCGCCCAGCGCCTCCAAGCCGGACAGCATCACCTCGGCGTTCCCGTCGGACGGAGCGGAGGCGCCAGTGCCGGTCCACAGCGCCAAGCCGGTGCAGTTCGGCAACCCGGAGACGGTGTACCAAGCCCTGTACAGCCCCACCCGGCCCATCAGCAAGGAGCACGACAGGAAATATTTCGAGAGGAGTCTCAATCTCGGCTCGCCCGTCTCTGCCGAGTCGTTCCCGACTCCCGCCTCTCTCACCAGCCTGGACCATCATCATCTTCTGTTCGCGCCGGTCGACTTGAAAATCGGCACCAGCAACAGCAACCGGAGCGGCACGGCGCCCGCGATCCGAACCGGCGCCAAAAGACCTTCCTCTGACGCCGCCGATCATCGTAAAAGCAGCAAAAGCGCCAAGAAACCCAAAGCCATACGCAAGCTCAACTTCGAGGACGAGGTGACCACGTCCCCGGTGCTGGGCCTGAAAATCAAAGAGGGGCCCGTGGAGCTGAAGCCCCGATCGGCCTCAGGCAGCACCAACAAGCCCCTGGGGGAGTTCATCTGCCAGCTTTGCAAGGAAGAATACTCAGACCCGTTCTCTCTGGCACAGCACAAGTGCTCCCGGATAGTGCGGGTGGAGTACAGGTGTCCCGAGTGCGAGAAGGTCTTCAGCTGTCCGGCGAACCTGGCCTCCCACCGGCGTTGGCACAAACCGCGCGTGCCGAGCGCGCCCAAACAAGCCCTCCAGCCCGCCAAACCTTTCCCCGAGGAGTTCCCATGCAGCGACAGAGACTCCCCGAGTCCGGGTCTGTCAGAATCCGGCTCCGACGACGGGCTCTACGACTGCCAGCACTGCGGGAAGAGATTCAAGCGCCAAGCCTACCTGAGGAAGCACATCCTGGGACACCAAGCGCAAATCCAAAATCAAATCCTCGGAGAGGCTTTCCGCACCGCAGAGAGCCCCGACATCGTGCCCTCGGAGGACAGCCAAAGCCCGGGTCCGCTCAATCTAAGCCCCGCGGACTGTATCGCGTGTCCCGCTTGCGGAGAGAAGCTGCCCAACCGGCCGAGCCTGGAGCGACACCTGCGCCTCCTGCACGACGACTCCCAGGCGTTTCCCTGCAAGTTCTGCCCCGCCACTTTCTACAGCTCGCCGGGTCTCACCAGGCACATCAACAAATGCCACCCCACCGAAAACAGGCAAGTCATCCTTCTCCAGATGCCCGTGCGCAACGCCTGCTGAAGACGAACCCACACCGATCAGTCCTTTTAGAACGATCTATTTTCTTCATCCAATCCCTTGCTAGAAAAGTCTGGAGAAAAGTATTAGTTTGGTCCTTACAAAGGTATTTTTCTAGAACCCTTGCACACATGGTAATGTAATAGCTCCTAGACCTAAGATATGTTCATGTACCTCTGCCTTGAATTCACATGCTGTGCGTTTGACGTCTGTAGCTTTAATCTAGTATGTGAATTACGGGACTGAAATGTTCTCTCTCTCGCTCTCTCTCTCTCTCTCTCTCTTCGTACTGAAAACTACAACAACAAATCTTGAAAAGTTTCCCTTTAGTAGCCAGAAATGCCTTTAGAGAAATACATCAAACTACTGCCTTAAGAACTCTTCAGTGTAATGATTGTTTTTTTTTTTTTTTTGAATGTCGGCACACAATTACAGCTTACTATCATGATGTAAAATTATTGTAATATGTTTATTCGTAATATTTTATTTATTTATGTATTTATTTATTTTCAATGGCTTTGTATAAATTATTGTGTGACTTTTCTCCTGTGTCACATGTTGCAGTCGAATCGTTGTGTCGAGATCATCTTGTCTTGGGTTTTGTGCGCTCCCTTGAAACGTGAAGCTCTTATAGATGCAATCTTTTTCTACGTATACAGCTTATTTTCCTAAATGTTTGCTACCTAGCGCTTTATATGTGCGTCCGTGTTGTCTACTCAAATAAAAATATTTTCAAAATGAAGCAGCTTTTTGTTCGTGCATATTTGCCACCCAAACCTACAACAGTTCATTCCTATTAATACAGGAAGTTATTATCGCTCAATATGAGCTGTTAACGGACTTTAAACACACTTTAACTATGGGCACATTACTGCAATTCCAAGAGCCTGTAATTCATACACACATAAAAGTTCCATCTATATTTATCTACGGATTTATACAAAGTGAACAGAAACATATGACCTTAAAAACAAAGTAGAGGTGTAAAAGTTAATGTGCAGCCTGACCAACTGTACAAGGTGTCTTTCCACAGGTGTCAAACGCTCAGATGATATACAGTAAAACAGTCAGCCAACCTCTGGCAATTCACACCTTTCAGTTTCTATTCCAAACCATTTTCCATGCTTTAAACAGCAGCAGTATTGATTTTAAATTGGTCAGGTCATTCCCAAGTCACTACGTAAGCTCTGCTTGATCAATGAAATAATGCAGTTGGCCCACTGTAAATTCAGCTGAAATCATTTAAAGGGTGACAACTGCTTTTGTAATAATGAACTCAGAAATGCACAAGGGCACCAACCCCGTAATGCATTTCAGCACAGGCATTATTGATTCTGAGCCCAGTCAGATCCATTTTTCTATCTGTGCCTGCTTCATACGAATTTTTTTTTTGACCATGACATCTCTAAAGATGCAACTAATGCATCTTGTGCCCCATTTACTAAAGAGTCAATATCTCATTGTATAGGATAAAATAAGCTCACACAAATCAAACAATGAAGGAGTTATCAAGGTGAAATTTGCAAAATGAACATCTGATTGTTTAAACTAATGAATCCTCTGTGCACATTATTCAAAGTTCACACATGAAGGCTGTCATCTGTTTCTCACTAATGATTTCACTCTTAATTCATTTTATGCGGAACTATTATTAGAGTGCAAGTGGCAAGAAAAAAAAAAAATCATACATTTTGTTTTGGTCAGACACCCACCCACACACACACACACACACACACACACACACACACACACACACAGTCAGTAATTAAATGTGAGTGTGCTGGAGGCCACCTGCATGAGCTGTAGGTGTTGGAGCGTGTGCACCTGTACTCCGGTGAGGGACGCGTCTGTGCTCATGGAGCAGCAGGGGAGACAGATGGGAGGGAGGTCAGGTTACCCTCAATATTCCCTCAGCTCCAGCAACAGAACAACCTCTAACCCTGAGCATCACTTCCACCCACTCACTTCAACACACAATATGGCCATGCATTCTCTCACAAGAGCACGGAGTCATGGATGATTTCAGGCACATATACAGTACAGCACTTCATCATCCAGCTTCTCCAGGTCAGAAGCAGGAAACGAAGAGGTCAAAATCAATGTCGTAATTTCATGCATAAAACACAGGGTTTCAATAATCACAAAATGACTCCAATGACTCATTTTATGTTCCACAGGAGAAAAATAACTCATACAGGTTTGGAACAACATGAGTAAACAATTTTATTCAGTTTAAAATTTAGAATTGTATTTTCTTGAGTGAGCTACCTTTTTAAAGAGGAGATAGTTGACAAACAATTTATCTATTTAAGATTTTATTCAACAATAAACATTTAGGTAAAAATGTGTCCATTTTAGTTAGTATAACCATTTACTTTAGATTTTCCACCATTTTTAACCACCCTTCTTGAAGTTCACTAAAAATCTTTTAAAGTTGTAATTAAAACAAATATTATTGGGAAAAATAATATTTTAGTCTTTATACTTAAGAATTTCATGTTTAATCCAATGCCAAATTACTTGTAAAACTTACTAGCAAGTATTTCCGAGTGAAAACACGTTCCTGCACCAGGAATAATGTCCCAGTGTGACATTTTTTGGTAGAAATGTTCCAGCAATCTCAGTTGTTAAATGGAATATAAAATTACAAGTAAAAGCAACAACTCATGAATCACGAAACATCGAATAAAACAGTCCGAACAAATGCATATAAACATGAACTTCAAATCGATTTAATGAAATGTTTCGATTTCTTCACATTTCTAGTAAAGATAAAGCGATTACTTTTTCTATTAAAAACAGTCTGATATGTTAACAAGTCATGACGAAATCTTCAAGCTTCCTTATCTTCAATGTCTTATACAAAGATTATATTACAGGCATTAATATATTTATATCCTTCAGAATTTAGAACATTCAAAGAAAACAAAATAAAAGAGAGAGACACAATATACAAGGCTACCAACAAAGTCTACAATGAACATCATCATCAAACAAAAGTTAGGCCAGTTGCAGTATTTTCAACCCTAAGCCCCTTTCAAATCCGCATCGTCCCAATTGAGATCCGGGGTGGAATCTGGGCTGTGGGTTTGCATACATTCGTCAGCGTTTTTTTCCATTTAGAGCAGACTCAAAGAGCACGGAACTCAGCGTTCGGAAGAGAGAAAAAGTATCAGGCGAAGCGAGACAATAAAGACGAGTGTACAGGTAAGGCAAAGTAGTGCAACATGTGTCCTGTTGCAGCCTGGGCGGAGCCTGCGGCATGTGTAACACCTGGCCTCCATGGCAACCGGGCCGGGTCTCTACGGGAACAGAGAGGGGGCGGCAGGGCGTTGGCAGGAAAGAGAGAGAGAGAGAGAGTGAAGCGCTGGCATGCTGCTGGTACGGTAAAGGGCACTCGGAGAGGCACGCGGGAATCGGGGAAGCAGGTGGAAAAGAACCCCCATCCAGCATCTAATCAGACAGAAGCAGCTCTCACAAAACGCAGACAATCTCATTCAATTTACTCTGGTGAAATGTAAGACTCGTCGGGAAAACATGGTGCTCTCCACGTGGGAAGTGTGGGATCAATTAAAACACAAAGAAAACAGCACAACCTGGAAAACCCGGACAGGTATTACACAGGCACTGCGAACGGCTTCCTTTACACACACCCAGTGCAGGCGTTCAGCTTCACCTGAGGAGCTGGAGGCTTTTCCTCCGTTTAGTCAGGTATAGTACGATGGCAGATATATTTTTCCGTATATATACACAACATGAAACAAATATATATATATATATATTATCATCAAATCAAATCAAAATGAAAGCAATGTACATCCAAACACAGAGGGAAGAACGGAACAATCATCAACCTAAGGAATCTTCACCAATGAGCGAGTGCAAAAACATTGGAATGTTGGAGTAGATTTACAGGAACGGAACATGTTCAAATCACTAATTAAGAAGCACACATTCATGCTACACCTCGACAGAATTACAAACATGAGCCTTTTACCATTCTGCATCTTGCATAAATCAGTTCTATAAAATAAACAAATGAGTTGCTTAAAAGTAAATCATAAGAACAAAAGAAGACGAGTGATTTCATCGCAGTCTGTTGCACTTGAAATGTCACTGATTACGCTATTAAAGTAAAAGCAGATTTGCTCTTTTTTGGGTGATTCAAGAGTGTCAGTATTTTCTCAGACTGGCCCAAAGCGCGTCTCAGTGAAAAAACAAAAAGAAGTCTCGCCCATTTGCATCAATGATTCTGTTTTCAGTGTTTGACATGAAGAAAAGCTCAAAGAACTAGAGCGTGTGAGTATTAAAAACTAGCTAAAGCCTCAGGGTTTTTTAAATGTTTCATATTATTCATTTCCTAGGCAAATTCTGGGACAGGTGCGGTTGCGTAAATGCAGCATTCACATTTGCAGATTTACTTCAGCATTAATTCAGTTTCTTTCTTCACGACATAATTTTGCGACAGCACTGCTACTCGGCTTCAAAACAGAAAAAAAAAAACAACAGGTGTGAAACATTACAGTCACATAATACATTCATCCACACAGTTTAAGGACAATGCAGTCTGACGGCCGGACGACGTGTTCAGTTCGAGGACTTGCTGATGGCGCTGGCCGAGCGGCGGAGCTTTCCGGAAACCCGGTTCTTAGAGGCGCGCGGTATAGTGGGCGAGACCTGGTCGCCGGAGTCGTTGGTTGTCACAGTAACACTGAGGTCAGCGCTCGTGCTGCAGCTGAGGGAACCTGGGAAATGAGGACATATTACACGCAGAGTGAAGAATACGCAGAGATGATATTAATAAGCTTGCTTTCAAACTGATAGCATGCCATTACTCAAGCAGAAAACCTCCTCGGATAGAGACGGATGTGAATGGAGATAAAGTGAAAGGCTGAAAACTCAAAATTAGCCCTTAACCATTTGACTGGTAATTGCTGCAACTGTCATTCTACAAAGCACTTCCACTTTGCTGCAGAGAGGAAAAAAAAAAAAAAAAAAAAAAAAAAAAGGCCATGGAATGAGAGAAAAGAAGAAATGCAAAATATGGATTCTGCTGGCGATTTGAGATACTGGGTACTCAAGAAAGCATCTAAATTAAACAAGCTTCCTGCTTTGTCAAGATGGCATCTGCTTGGCTATTTTCTTTCTTTCTTTTCGACCGTTTTCTTTTTTTTTTTTTTTACGGGCATCTCAAGTTTCTGCGAGCAGATGGTGTGGGGAACATGCGCTCATTGGAGAGGACCTCCACTCCAGGGCTTCTTTGAAAGAGGGGGAGGAGAGTGGAGAACAACAGTCTCAGCATGTGAAAGGAGTCGGGGAGGAGTGAACGAGCGCGGGGTGGTGTCCGTTCCACACGTCCGCAGAGACCATCTCAGGGGGACTCGGGATGCCAGCAGAGAGCAAACGCGCGGATACCCACAGGTCCGTCCGTCCGTCCTCTCTAATGCTGACTGAACTATCTATCGTGCGAGGGATTTCTGTCATTTATTGATCCGAGAGATGACTGGCCAGCTTGCGTTTCCACACTGAAGCTGAGCCGGGGTGAAGAGCGTAAAGATCCAGAAGTGCCACTCATCACAGTGATTGACTAACCACCTGATCATCAGATTTAATTTAGCCCCGGTGAGGCTTGTGAATCAAATCAATCATGCAAACCCTGGAAATTTATTTATTTATTTTTTTAGCAACTGTCATGTGTTGTTTTCGTGAAGCCTTCAAAAAAAAAAAAAAAGTGCAAAAATAATAATAAAAAAGGGTGCTTTGCGTGAGAATCATGTTACATGGGGCCAAACATAAAATAACTATACATATATACATATGAAGAGTTCAGATGCAAAACCCTCTAAAAGCCACCTCGGTCAAAAATGAGATAATGATACTGAGTGAATGCTCTCGACACACAGTGTACGTCCATCAAATACTTTTACATCAAACTTGCTAAATTCCAGCCTCAGCCCAATCAGAAGCACTGGTACTTACACAGAAACCTATACAAAGCAGCCTGATAAAAAGCTTATTTTACGTCAGATGGACTTCGAGGCTTTTGCATCTGAACTCTTCATATATGCTACCGCTCAAAAGTTTGGGATCAGTAAGACTTGTAATGTTTTTTAAATGTTCTCTTATGCTCATCAAGGCTGCTTTTATTTGATCAAAAATACAGAAAAAAAACAATAATAACTGCAAAAAGTTATTATAAAATAATGTTTTTTATTTCAATATACTTTTACTGAGCTGTTACTCCAGTCTTAAGTGTCACACAGTCCTTCAGAAATCATTCTAATAAGCTGATTTATTATTAGAATTATCAATGTTGGAAACAGTTGCGCTGCCAAATATTCTTTTTTTCAGGATTCTCTGATGAATAACAAGTTAAAAAGAAAAGCATTTATTCAAAATGTATTCATCTATTTTGACAATGTAAATCTATGTTATCATTTTTTATTAATTTAACACATCCTTGGTGAATAAAAAAATTAATCTCTTTCAAAAAAAAAAAAAATAAATAAAAAATAATAATAAAATAAATAAATAATAAAATTTACTGACCCCAAACTTTTGAACAGTAGTGTATATTGTATAGAAAAGATTTATATTTTAAATAAATGCTGTACTTTTAAACTTTTTATTCAAAGAAGCCTGAAAAAATTACCAGTTTCCAAAAAAGTATTAAGCAACACAACTGTTGCCAGCACTGATAATAAATCAGTATATTACAATGATTTCTGAAGGATCATGTGACACTTGCAATGAGCATTGCATCACAGGCATAGATTATATTTTAAAGTATATTAAAATAAAAAACATTATTTTATAATAACATTTTGCAGTATTATTGTTTTTTAACACATGAAAACTATTTATATATATATATATATATATATATATATATATATATATATATATATATATATATATATATATATATATATATATATATATATATACACACACATACAATTACATTTGGTTTTCTATTTTTTGTACACATTTTGTAATTTATTTTAATAAATTAAATATTAAGTATTATTTTAAGTATTATTCTGAAACATTTACATTAGGAAAATAAAAGTGGAGAGACCAAAATGTTCCACAGAAGGACATTTATTTATTTATTTTTTTCATGTTTTAATGTTAATGATTTTTTATTTTTTAAATACACTAACCAGTCAAAAGTCTGGTCACATTGCTCATTCTTTATTATTATTATTATTATTATTACTCATCATTTACAATAATGGTTTTTGAAAAACAATGTTTGTTAAAAGAAGAAGAAGAAGAGAGAGAAAAAATAAATAAATATTTGCATTGAAACAAAAACCTTTAAAAAAAAAATGAAAAAAGTCAGTTTAATATTTCCAAACTTTGTACTGGTAGTGTATGTGTACCAAATTTAGAACTTTACAGTGAACTTTGGTGCTAGGTATTCAAATTTATACCCAACAACATAATCAAATTCATGACTAACAATCTATAATCAAGGTTACATTCATCACAGACTACATGCTCAGAATTTATACAATTATTGTATAAATATCTGGTTTGGCCTCTAAAAAAAAATGATATGTGTATATATATATATATATATATATATATATATATATATATATGTGTGTGTGTGTGTGTGTGTGTGTATGTATGTTTAAAGTAAGTGGCCCTCATTCCCATTGGCTCCCTGCAGCAATCCAAACAAAAGCGTAAGTGACAAAGACATTTTCCAGTAGGGCAGGTGTTAGTGTCAGATGTGGCCTCAGGCAAACAGACACACGCCAAAGGACAAAGCAACAGGAGAAAAGAGGGGAAAAAGACAGAATAAAGCAGAGACATGCAGGAGAGGAGGATGGAGACCCATTCATGCTGCTACTGTGTTACGATTACTCCGGCGGCGTCCATAATCAGAGCGCGCTCAGAACAGCCAGCCCCAGTGCAACTCTGCCTCTGTGTTCCTTTAAAAGCTCCGAGCAGACGCAGCTCATTAGTGGAAATAAAGAGGGGAAGATGAGTAGACGAGCCGGGGAAAGGGGAGGGGTCTCTGTGACAGAACGCAAGCTTCCGTTCAGACCGAGACTCTTACCTTCCGTTACTGTACTGACACCTGTAACACACTTAATCTACAGGGGGAGAGAAGACAATAGAGCAACACGTAAGCGGCGCAACGTCACGAGGGATTTCAAAGAGTGACTGTGTGTGCGTGTTTGTGACAGAGAGAATGAGAACGCTGTTGAAAATATGGGGGTTAGATGTTAGTCCTGAGGAGTGAAGGAAGGACAACACAAAAAAATGTTAAAATACACAACGTACAGTGATCATGACAAATTGTGGATGTTAGGACAAGCAGACGGTGAATCACATTTCTATTCACACTGGCCCACTTCACTTCTTCTTTGCGCTTTCTGAGAATGAAAGAGTGTTTAACACGAACAGAAGAAAAAAGCTGCGGGATGCAAAACACACAAACCTGCTCTTTTTCAAAAGGTTTTCACAATACGTGCATTAAACTCGTGTTACGTAACTGAAGCGACTTTGGTCCAAACCAAAGCATGAGGCCCTGAGTGAGGTTATTTCTGAACGGAAGTGATCGTTTGGTGTTTGTGCTGGAATAATGGTCACAAACAGTGCAAGGTGATATTTTGCATTAGTGAGAGTGTAAATGATATTTGTGAAGAGCTGTGGCCTACATACCTGTACATGTTTAATGAGACACACTAGTCTGTTGTATTTCAGAGAAGCAGCTCTAGTCTACCAACTATGATATTAAACAAAAACACTGTCAATACTCAACTCAATTATATGACTAAATGGCACCCAATCCTGCATGGATACAACCATATATATCTATTTACCTTACATGTAGTTGAGCCTGACCTCAAAGTTCCGTTCCAAAACCTAGTGAGCAGCCTACATAGACAGCGTTACCATCTCCCTGTTTTTATTTTGAAAATGCCAAATTTTGCAAATAATCAGAAAAATGAAAATGCATTTGCAGAAAAATTCCTCCATGCGCATCAAAAAAGTCATGTGACTTTGTGCTATGGGTCGGCATAATCTGACTAACCAGCGGACCGATCTTGTTGCACAGCATCTGAAATGTTGTTATGGGCCTTCTTAAATGCCTCTCAAAGTATTTCTGTGTAATTGCCTCTCGGAACTGTCATCCACGACTGCATTTCTAAACAGCAGGCATCCACCTCCAAAAGCAATGACCTCATTTGTTGTGTTCCGTCTGCTGAGTTGCAAGTAATTTATTATATATGAAAATGTTTATATGCAGTGGCTTCTCCCACTTTTCTTAGCGATATGCAGTGCCAGTTCATCTGGAAGTGATGATTTTGTTCTGGTTTGAAGTCATCTTTCCTCCAGAAGGCCAAGCGCTTGGTTAGGTTTAAATGTGGGAAATTACGGATGTGGCAATTGCAATCATTGTGAGAATATGGTCAAGACAAATATATTTATTGATGTAACATCAGGCCATGAGTTTAAGGAAAATTCATTTATCAGTTGCAATACCTCATTTGTGGTGTATAGGCTGGAGTGTCCATGTGGCTGTATTTACATTTCGTATTGAAATAATAAGAATCGTTCCAGTGCTTTGAATTGTTTTGAATCTATTTGGTGTGATTATAGTTATGATTAGTAATCCTCTCCTTGTTGTTTTGATACCTGTTCAGGTGACTATGTCATGTGACGAACTGATTGCTTAAATGAACTGAGCGTGTTGTGTGTAAATTGACACCCTGGTGAAGGCGAGTTAGCTGAAACGTGTCGGTGTGCAAATGTGTCGTTTTTAAAACTTTAAAGCCATGTGAATAAAGGCTTTTTATATTCTTGGACTTTTGAGTTTGTTGATGATTTTGTTCTCTTTGATTTGTTGGATGGAAACTGCAACTTTAAATGGAAACCCAGCACACTCTCAACACAAAGGCTGCTCCAAAAGGATGGAAGCAATATTATGCTGTTATTCAAGATTCACTGCCATTCAAAAGTTTAGGGTCTCTAAAAAGCCTCCTGTGCTTTTAGAATATATGGCAACTGCGATACTGTTCTTTTTCTAGATTCTAGATACTTTAATGAACAGAGCAGCATTTATTTTGAATTGAAATCTTTTGTAACACTTTAAACTTTCTGTTGCTTAGGATGCTGTCTTGGAAGGTAACTGCATATGTTTGAACTAGGCTTTGGAACAGAGCTAATAATTTTTAATAATGACTGCACTTCATTCCACAACTATAACACTGTTAAAAGAAACCATTGTGGAAAAACAAGGAGGAAAGCCTGTGTGCTGAATTCACTGTCATAAAACAGGGAACATGCAGGGTGTATTGAAATGGGGAGAAAGAGAGACAGAGACAGAGAAAGACAGGTCTGTGTAACAGACGTGTGGGGCCACATGCCTAATGGAGGAAGCAGGCAGAAAAGTCTTACAGTCCAGCTTGGCCCAGAGGTAATCCACGTCCCAAACCATCCCTGGCCAACGCCTGCCTGCTGTCATGGGTGAGATGGTGGTGAAACATGGAGCAGCGTCAGACTGTAACCCGCACAACAGCTAAAGCCCTACTCGATGAGCTGGTGTTTTGCAGGTGCCCAGGCCTGTCTGAACTCCCATCTACGGGTCTGAACCATGAATTTATGAATAAATCTATAGCTGTTCCAAAATCTAGTGAGCTGCCTTCCTGTCTATATAAGAAGTTATCTCCTAAAACATTTTATACTGAAGCCACTGAAATGGTGGTGAAACTGTACAGATTGTAAAATTAAGAAAATGGGTTACTATGTATCCATTTTATTTTAAAGGAAATTCATTAAAAGTGACTTCCTATATAATATTTTATAAAATCAGCTTGTAATATGTCACCCTGGACCACAAAACCAGTCATAAGGGTAAATTTTTCGAAATTGAGATTTATACATCCCCTGAAAGCTGATATATGGTACAGTATGAATTTTACTAAATATCTTCACGGAACATGATCTTTACTTAATTTCCTAATGATTTTTGGCATAAAAAAAAATACAAAAAAGTAATCATCAATAATTTTGACCCATACAATGCATTTTTTGGCTATTGCCACTAATATACCCCAGCGACTTAAGACTGTTTTTTTTAGTCCAGGGTCACATATTTGAAATATTTTAGAACAGATGGATAAAACTGACACTTTTAGTTTCACATCTATCCATCCATCTAGCTATCTATCTGTGTCAACCAATCAGAATCAAGTATTCAACATAATTATTCTGTTGTAAATGTTGTAAACTCTCTAGGCTTCAGAGCAGAGCTTGTATTTTCGTGTATGCACACGCAGAATGACTTCTTTCCAACCTAAGCCTGCATTTTACGGGTAAGTTATGAATTTAATTATTAATTCGTAAATAAATACTAAATTTGGTTTTGGTACCACAAACAGAAGAAACAGAAAAAAGAAAAGAAACATGACAACTGAGGTTAAGCACAAAAAAAGAGTGAACATGAAAAAGAAATTAGAACAAAAGAGACAGAGAGGCCAACAGAAGAAAGAAGAGAGAAAAACAATCCAGGGAAGCAGTTTTTGATGTGTTTGATGGAGGTACAAGAAACCCTGAGATGCAAAAGAAGAGAAAGCCAGAGAAATGGAGTTTGAAGTGTCTAATGGGATGAGATTCTCATTCTCTCAGAGTTCAGTGGGTGTGTCTGTGAGCTGCTCCCTGTGCAGTCAACAGAGGTCACCACAGTGATTGTCAACGCCTTTCTAGGAAATAAATGGGCATCGCTAGAGGAATCAAAACCGTCAGAGCATAATTCTGCAAAATTATCCCCAAAAATGTGTCTTGTATAGTGCACTACACCATCACTGCTGCATTCAGGGATTGGGTCAATTAGCATCCACTTGCACAACAAAGTCCACATATGAAACAAACAAACAAAAAAATGTACACAACAAAGAAAAGTAAATAAACTCTACAAAATGCACTGCATGCCCAACCAAACAGAACAGAATAGTCTTTGCCATTCAGGAAACGAAATAAAGATAACCAGAATAAAGATTTAATAATGAAAAGGTTTTAAATATAGGCAGATTCATGATTGTATGGGGGAGTTATTACTGATAAATAAAATTAAAACCATAAAAATGTCATTACTTGAAATAAACATTAACTGAAATAAAATAAAATATAAAAATAAAAACCTTCAACCTATTTTATTTCAGCTAACTATCAAGGGAAGATTTCTTGCCAGGGGAAGATATACAACCTATATACACAGTCTTTTAAAAATAAAACCAATTAAATGACAAAAACACACAACTAATTTGCTAAAACCAAAAATAAGTATTATATATATATTAAAAAAAATAATAATAATAAAAAAAAAATAAGACAATACTGTATTAAAATGATATAAGAAAAACAATGACCCTTGTCCAGGGTTCCCACACCTGTTTAAATTTCACACCAATAAATTTCTAATCATTTGTGATTACTGGATAAAACATATTTGTGAGATTGGATTCCCAATTTGCAATTTCTAGCCAGGTAAATATTTTACAACTGAGCATAAGTAAACGAAATTCATTTTCATGACAGAACATAATTTCCATGAGATTTCAAGGTTTAGAAATCACAAATCATATTAACATGTTGGGAACCTAATTCTTTTAGCAAGTGTACCTTAAATAGATTTTTAACCACATCATTTTCTCTTTTCAGTTGTGTAATTCATTAAGCTATACTACACTGCATTTTCAGTTTGATATACTGGGCTTTTACAATCATAAGCTGTATTGATTTTATTTTGGCTGTCTTAAAAAGAAGTGCCTGAACTGTCAGTGCAGGAACATCGAGGCTTCACCTCGACCTGTGCACTATTTCCCCTCTAGAGTCTGACAAAGCTTTTAAAAAGTAACTGCACCAGACAGTCTATTCAATTTAGAGATTTCCCAATTTCATAAACAGCGGAAAAGAGGAATGCAGTGGACAATGAAATAAAAACAAAATAACTGCACTTTATTTTACCATATGTGCACTTAGAGTGTACTTACAGTGCACTTAAGAAAGTACCACAGGTACCTGTAACTTTACATGTTTTATGTTAGATTTGAGGTTAGATTCTGGGTTAGTACAGCACTTATTACCTGAATGTTGTAATTAGTACAGTAAGTACCCAGTATGTACAAGCACAACAGGATGGTAAAATAAATTTCTACCAATGACAGGAAATGGAAAAGGAAAATAAAAGAATAGAGATGGTGTCTCACCTGCACCTCCCGTTGGCCAGTAGCTGGGGGAAGGCGAGAAGACCTGGGCAGCAAAGTCCTCAAAGGTCATGTTCTCCTTGTGGTTCTGAATGATGGCCTCCAGGTAGAGGGCCCTCTCCTCATAACTGAGAGTCCGTCAAGGTCAATCACATTTACATGACAGAAAATCATCACAGTGTTTGAAATTACCCAGCAACAACAAATGGACAAAGGGACGATAAAGATAAACAAGGAAATCAGAACAACAATGCAAATCCAAAAATCCAAAGTTTTTTTCTTGATGCTGTCAGCCTCTAAAAACAGACTCCTTTGGAGTTATTCAGAAGAGTTCTGTGAGGAACACTGAAATTCAAGCATGCATATTCAAACATGTTGAATCAAGATGTTTGCACCACGTCCGATGCCAATGATGCCAAATGCCACCGGGTCTCATGAGTTTGGTTACCAACCGAGTCTGAATATGCAGAAGTGCAAGAAAGCTTTTCGAGATCTAACGGGGCAAGAATAGAAGAAAAAGCTTAACAAAACAAATTTGGTCGGTTTCTCACATAAAGCTATTGTGTGACTGTGACTTCAGAAGCACAAACACACAGATAAATTAAATTAGAATACATAATATGTTATTTACAATATTTTAAATGTTTTTATGAGAAATCGCACCATTTATTTAATCACAATAAAGTAAAAGTGGCAATATTGTGAAATATTCTTACAATTGAAAATAGCTTTTTCATCCTGTTTTAAAATGCAATTTATTCCTATGATGGCAAAGCTACATTTTCAGCATCATTACCACTCCAGTCTTCAGTGACACATGATCCTTCAAAAATCATTCTAATATGCTGATTTGCTAGTAATTATTACAAATGTTGAAACAATATAATATGCACCTGCGTTACATCTCTCGCCTCCCCTGAGCCCGCTGAGTTTCATCAGACTCCCTTTAGCGTGCCATGACTTTTTTGGGGGTAATTGAGAATGAATGGGACAAAGTAATGTGAGAGGAGGCAATGGGATATGATTGGATATGACTGGTTATGTTCAGCTTTGATTGGTTAATGCCATAATCCCGCCTCTTGTTTTCCTGCGCGATCCGCGTTTGCGAATCAGTCTGAATGAACAATATACAGGCATTAACGGTACGATTCAATAAAAAAGTAAGTGAACAATTCACACATCTAAATAAAACCCCTTTGTAATGTTAAAATGACACCTAAAGTGGCATGAAAACATGATTTGTGGGAGTTTTTAGTGAGTAAGTAAATCTCTGTTTCCGTGAGCAATATTTACCAAGCTATGACGGATGACTTGAATTCAAAAATAGTTAAAACTATTGAAAAAGAATAGCTGAACATAAGTTCACAAATAAAATCTAATGTTTAAATTCTTACTTCCTTGAATTCTTTTTTGGAATAAATGCAAAATGCTTAAAAATACTAACTTGATTAGATTCATACCCAACTTTAATTGTTAATGTAAAAATATAAAAAAGATCTTTTTTCTTTTTTTGATAGTGTAAATAATGTTTAACCAAGAAAATGTGATTGGGACATTAATTTACATTCGATTAAAAAAAAAAGAAAAGAAAAATGCCTCCATTTCAGAACACCACCGCACACCACTGATATGTGAAATGTGTGTGATATATATACATATATATGCACATTAAACTTAAACTTCTTTGTATTATAATGTACAAGTCTTGGTGACAGCACATGATTATAATGCATGGAAAGCAACAGAGTGAACATCTTTTGCGTTCTAGGGAAGAAAGTCATACAGGTTGGGAATATTCATCTTTTTCAAAAGTACAGGCAGCTAACATTATCAGGGGAAATAAATTACAAAGTAGATGTACCAGAAGACCTTTAGAGAAAGGATCAAAAAGCAACAACAACAAAAAAGTTTATTACGGTTTGCTTTAATTAAAGTTTTGCTTGAGGATCCGTCACATTCCAATTGGCATTTCAGGGCAAATGGCACTTTCATGTAATAGTGTGGGCGCTTGTACGATGGCAGATGAAACAAATCAGATCTTCCAGCAGACTCCTGAGGCCATTCGCACTGGAGTCATTACACACATGGTGAGCGTAGCCTGTTCAGTTACAGCTACAGTCCGTTAACCGTCCAAACAAACGCACGAGCAGGTGTTTCTGCCTTGATGTTCACATACACACCAATGCAAGCCTGGCAATCACTCAAGAACTAATACACGCATACAATCTGCGCGTATCGCTGTATTTATATGTATATGGCATGTGTGTGCGCTCTAATGTCTAATGAATAGGTTGTGGAGTGGAGGCAGGGGCGTTCCAGGGCCACATGCCTGCCTGCTGAAATTCTGGAGGGCCCCACTGATGCCATTCCCATCTCATTAGGGAGGCTGCTTATTCCGCCAGGCGCTAGGCTGTTGCCAAGGCCTTTGCACTCCATCATGACCACGCTGGCTGCAGCACACCGCTCTGTGTTCGAGCGAGCCAGCGTGGATGTGTGTGTGTGTGCCACGTGCCGGCGCAGCAGGGGCTGAGGCAACCGTGACAAATTGTTGAAAAGGTCCGTCTGAACCCAGCACTGACAAGCACCTGAGCCTGAGGGCTGCACACAAGGAGAGAGCAATCTGCTTCACTTCTGCATGCTTTTCTGCTAAAAACACGCAGCGGGAAGGGAGGGGGCACACGTATCTGGAAGAAAAACTTCATGCACATTAGCCATCTCTGGAATCGAAACGACCAGCGACAGACGGCACGCCGTGTTCTGAATGTGTACATACCGGCCTGAGTGCACATCTAAAAACGGCAGGTTTTGCTACTATAGAAACATGGACAGCATTACGGTAAGGAGTGTTTACGGTTCGACAGGAATGAGAGGTAAAAATGCAAGTGTTAGAGGAATAATAAAAAACACAAATAGCCAAAACAGCGACGTAAAGAGCATTAAGTAATGGGAGCCAAAGAGAAGTGTATGTGCGTGAACTAGAGGACAGAGGGAGAGGGAGGGAAAGAGAGGAATGAGAATAAGGGATAATAAGCCTGATCCCACTAGGTCAACAGAGCCATATGGTGTTCCATTATCAGAGATGCAGATGACTTAAGCGTGGCTCAGCTATTGAGATTCCTAAAACAAATATTGACCTCAGCCAGAGTCACTGCTGCCATCGGCCAACCTGCACTCCCACTTCCTGAGGACGAAAAAACCCCCCTAACCTCTCATCTATTGAAAAAATGTATGCAGCGGTCACAGCACATTACGCATCGCGCATTCATCTGCGCCTAAACGATGTTTGCGGCTTCGCATCAGTTCTGGCACACCTCTGATTTTTGTGATACTGCGTAGCCTCGGCAGCTGTTCACATACATGTACGCTGGTGTTTCGATATGGGATTTGCTCTTTATTGTATGAAAAATGTGTAGACAACTAGCTACAAAAAAGTCATCAGGAGTCAAAACAATCAAGCTGCTTTTGCTTAATCTATGATTTGTCTGCCTTCACTGCCCAGCATCTCATCTCTGTCTCGGGTTTCTCTAATTGTTTTGGCACAGGTTGTTCCGTTGAATGCACAAGGTGGGCTGGATGACGGCAGTGTGGATTAATTCAATAAAGCAGGGAACAGTGACGCAGGCTTCTCGCGCCGTCCGAGCGCTCGTCTCTGCCGGAAGCGGGGAGAACACGCTGAATGTTTGCACGGACAGAGGTCGCTCGGACGACACCGTTCCAGAATGCTAGCGCTGAGAGGAAAACAAACACAGGGCAATTCTGTTTCTTACGCAGGCGAGCAGGAACCTACACAAGTTGTCGATGAGAAGAAAGTTAATCTGAACTTTAGGGATTTCCCAACGTGATTGTAATTTAAGTCACCCTTTCAGCACCTGCGATGGAAAACTCTCCACTCCGATAGAAACGAAGCATAGTGGGAATTTCCGAACGCATTAATCGCAAGAACACGACTCCCAAATGCTCGTGCACCCGGAACATCTACACAGAGTGTTCTAGAAAGTGCTGGAGAGAGGGATGCGGTGTCAAAAGGGCAAATTTAACATCCCCCTGCCATGTAAAATAATGTGATGACCTCATTCAAGCACAGGTCAGATTGTGCGTAGATGGGAGAAAGGGATAAAGGGGGGGAAAAAAGGGTGTAAACAAAAAGTACAATAGCGCTGTTACACCAGAGAGGGAAAAACAGATGAAGCAAATCCACTTTGGAGGAAAAATGTCCTCTAAGCATTTTGCAGAGGGGCTTTAACAGATAATGCTCTTTTTCCACTCTTTTGGAGGCCACTTTGCCACCCCACGGTGCACCAGGTGACAAAGGCGAGGCATTAAAGGCTGTCGAGAGCAGAAGCCCAGGGGAGCGCACAGACTCATTGAGTATTCAGGAACAGTCCAAAACAATCTATTCAACCGGGTCTTCAACCAGAACACTCGGAAGCAGAATACAGTCAACTGTTTTGTACATATTAGTACAACGAATCAACAAAGGATTAGTTCAAATCACAGGAAAACGTCTGGATTCAAGTATGAATCTGAGTCATCACACAAGGGTGTGCAATGATTTTGGTTTTAACGATGTGGAAGCTGACATTATTGAGTATGGCACACACCTTGCAAAAACAGCATCACTCCTTGAGAGTTAACCCCTTTTAGTGTGTGTTGTAGCCTAGTATAATGCACAATGCACCTACATTCAACATATGGGCCTAGAAAAGCTTCTTTATGAGTTTTTCTTACATCATAGATTTAAGCAAAATTACATGCAAGGGTGCTGTTTTCTTCCAAAATATCAGCGAGATTACAAATGTGATTGATCATACAACAGTTCAGTAATCAAGAGGTTAACTATGGGAGTTACATTATAGACTAAATCTTTTTTTTTTTTTTGCTAACAAAAACCATAGAATAACTTGTGTGTCTCCAAGTCATGTTTCATTACTGAATTAATCCATGTTTTTGAACTAATTGGTTGAGTCAATAATTCAATGATTCATTCATAAAGACAGCAGTCATTTCCTTCACTCCTGAATGAATCAGTCATTTAAACAAATGATACACACCTACTGGGTATTTCAGTGTCAAGTATGTGTTAAGTTTCATTTCATTTTTTAATTATTCTTATTTTAATGTGCTTTTTTTAAGCATTAACATTAATTGCTTAAATGTAAGAATCTGTCACAAAATAGGATGCACACATCTAGTTAGGTTCTAAAAAAACTGCCATTATAAAGGTTTGAAACATCGCAGCCTGTTCATTATCAAAATAAAATACAGTTAAAGAAACATATAAAAAGTTACACTGCTCTGTTGTACAATCTGTTGCATTCAGTGTGACCACCGCCTCACTGTGCTAATATAGCCGACGCGAAAGGATGATTTTTTTTTTTTTTTTACATCGAGTCAAGTACAAAACCTATTACATAATAAATAATATTTTAGTATCCAGATATGTCGCGAATATGGAAACGGTTGGTTTCGTACCGAATGAGAGAGGTAGGCATCACCTTAAAATGATTTGTTTTTGGATTGACATTTATAGCCTAAACGCATAGCCTTAACTCTAGAGGATTTGTTGTGGAGAGAAGGAAAAACTGTTTATAATGTTTGTAAACATTTTGCTTCTCCTGCATTTTAGCCTACAGTACTTCTGAATGTAAAAATAAAATGTGACGTGAATCTACGCAACTTGTGTTTTTTTTTTCCTCTCAAAACACAATTTATACAAGTAGTGTTTTTAAACAATGCATCAAACATTTTTAAATATCTTTAAAAAATACTTTAATGTCTTTAAAGCGTTAACAGACTTTTTCTTTTGTTTAGTAGCCTACATTTTCTCCAAAATCTAGAAAAGATGCTGCCGAATTGGCTGTGACTAAAGCGCAGCAGGTTAAGATACCAGATCCCTTTTTTTTGTTTAAGTAAAGAAAACACTGCACTTTATTATTATTATTATTATAGGCAAATAATAATTATTATTATTATCTTTTTTAAATAACATTATTAACCTGTATTATTTCTACTCAAACCGGTTTCAGAACGACTATAATACAGAGGAATGCAGGAACAGAAACGTTAAAATATCGATTCTGCTTGGAGTGAACCAACTGAATTCAAACCCTGCTAATCACTGCACAGAAAAGCCTAAAACAGCCAAGTAACCAGCACAAAAACACACTGTGTGAAGATATGCTTATAAACATGTAGATGTAGATTTTATGTGCTGCTACTGCTAGTGGTATAGTTTTGTGATGCGATTTAGTGTAATTGTATTTTTGTGCTTTTTATTTATTTGTATGACTTTTAGTTTTATAAAGATATGCAGACCCCAGGAATATCAGCAACCACTTTGTGGAAGCTAATGGGGATCCAAATAAGCAATAAACGTTAAACACTCTGCAAAATTTTGTCTAATTATTGATATTGACAAAATCCTAGAAAATACTGAGATGTCATTTTTGTCACACAACCTACTCACATATTACACTATCGAGCTAAAACAGATGGTTTACTGTACACGTCCATTTGTTTATATCACCCAAACCCTACTAAATTAGCCGTGGTGAAATGATAATTTTTCCTGACGTGTGTGAGAGGGTGATAGAGCGAGATGAAGAGTATGTGTGCTGTTGTCCAGATGGTAAGGGGTGGCCAGTGGGGAATTGAGAGGTCAAGCACTTTGGCAGATCAAAGCCAAGGTCAGGTGGCAGTAGTGGCCATGTTCAAGGTGCACAGGGGCTCAGAGGGCCTCAGATGGCTTCTCATTAGCAGTCAGCTCAGGGGCCAGACCCCTGGGACCGCCTTCTGAACCCATCCCACCCAGAAACCCCTCCCCTCTGTCCACACACACAACAAAAGATCTCACCCCGCAGGACACCTCAGCCTGGATACAACACCGCGGTTTCAGGGTCACAATGCCAGTTTGACAATACGAAGAAATCTGTCATTAACATGTCCGTGGAGATAAGGCAGTAACAAATGACTCAGGGTAATAGCAAAGCAGCCACGGTTAAGATTACATCATGAAATATGACGAAATCGTCCTGTTAATGGACTTTAGTCAGAGTAGACACCTTATGTAGTTTGACGTGGAAGAAAACAAGGCTGTGAGGGATAGACATGCAGTGTGGATATAAGGGGCGACTTCATGAAAATCTTTTTAAAGGAGAAGTCCACTTCCAAAACAAAGATTCACATATAATGTACTCACCCCCTTGTCATCCAAGATGTTCATGTCTTTCTTTCGGCAGTCGTAAACAAATTATGATTTTTGACTGGACTGATATGGTGCCCCGATTTTGAACTTCCAAAATGCAGTTTAAATGCAGCTTCAAACGATCCCAAATGCAGTTGTAAACGATCCCAGCCAAGGAAGAAGGGTCTTATCTAGCGAAACGATCGGTTATTTTCATTAAAAAAAAAAATACAATTTAAATACTTTTTAATCTCAAACGCTCGTCTTGTCTTACTCTGCCTGAACTCTGTGTATTTTGACTCAAGACAGTTAGGGTGTGTCGAAAAACTTTCTCCCTCAACTTCAAAAATCATTTCAAAATCATCCTACATCGCTGCAGAAGTACCGACCCAGTCTTTGCAAAGTGAACATGCAAAGATGATCAAACACCCTTGACAAAAAAAGGTAAAACAGCGATAAGATTTTGAAGTTGAGGGAGAACATGAGATGTTTTTTTTTTTTTTCAACATACCCTAACTGTCATGAACCAGAACAAAAACAGTCCAGGCAGAGTAAGACAAGACGAGCGTTCGGCATTAAAAAGTATCCTTGGCTGGAATCGTTTACAACCGCATTTGGGACCGCATTTAAACTGCATTTTGCAAGTTCAAAATCGGGGCACCATAGAAGTCCATTATATGGAGAAAAATGCTGAAATGTTTTCCTCAAAAAACATAATTTCTTTAAGACATGAAAGACATGAACAAGGAGGTGAGTAAATTATTTGTAAATTGTTGTTCTGGAAGTGGACTTCTCTTTTAAGAACATTAAGAATTGTTTTTTTTTTTTTTTTCTCAAGGATACAATCTAAGAAGTTTGTAATTTTCTAAAGAACATCTTTTTTTCCTAAAGAAGAAAATTACAGGCTTTGGGTGCTTATGAATGTACAATGGTTCTTGCCAGAGACTTGCTGATCAACTCAAAACTCAAAGGCCGTCTTTTTTTTTTTTTTTTTTTTTTTTTTTTTTTTGCACTGGCAGCAGATTACTGTAATAATCGTAATAATTCTAGTAATGATTTTAGTCGTGACTGGATTCAGAGTTGTGTTTTTATGTTTTTAATGTGTGTTTTTTTATATTTTACATAGTTATTTTTCAGAGAGCCTAACTTAAGATGAAGCAGTCTGTTGCAGTTAGATAAATTATGAAACACCTTACTTTTGAGGATTTAAGACTTAAGAAGGTAAAGGTCATTCACGTTCATTTAGGAACATTCTTTAAAACAAAAAAAACAAACAAAAAAAAAAAATTCATTCTATGTTTTGTTTTTAAAACAATTAAAATGATTGGTTATTTTCTTAAAAAAAAAAAAAAAAAAAAGAAAAAAAAAGACAATTTATATACTTTTTAACATCAAATGCTTGTCTTGTCTAGCTCTGCAATGTGCATGTGTACTCTGTGCACCTCAGGGTCAATACAGTTAGAGTATGTTGAAAAACTCCCATCTCATCTTCTCCTCCAACTTCAAAATCGCCCCACATCGCTGTTTTACCTTTTTTTGTCAAGGGTGTTTGATCTTCTTTGCATGTTCACTTTGTAAACACTGGGTCGGTACCTCTGCAGCGATGCAGGACGATTTTGAAGTTGGAGGAGAAAATTAGATGGGAGTTTTTCGACATACCCTAACTGTATTGAACAGAGTGCACAGAGTACGCAGAGCTAGACAAGACGAGAATTTGAGATTAAAAAGTATATAAACTGTATTTATTTTTTATTTTTAGAAAATAACCAATCATTTCACACAAACATAAACATAATTTCAAAAAAACAACAGAAGATCTTCATGAATGAAGAAAGAAAGAAATTAAAATCTTCAATGACAAGGGGGTGAGTCAATTATCTGTAAATTTCTGTTCTTGAAGTGAACTTGTCCTTTAAGAATAATTTTATACTTAATATTTTGCAGGGCCTAAAATTAGCACTCGCCAAGGGCCGAATGAGTAAAAATCGGCATTGGCGAGTATATGTAACAGTGTCAGTTGGCAGTTGGCGGGTAAAACTTTTACAAATTATAACAATGCAATGTACACTGTAAAAAAATAAAAAAGACAATTTGTTGAGTCATCTTAAAATAATTTGTTACCCTGCTGCCTTAAAATTTTAAGTTCAGTCAACTAAAATAAGTTTAGTCAACTTGAAACGTTAAGTTGTACTAAGTAACAACTTAGATATTTGTGTTTGCTAAACTTAACAGATGGGTAGGTAACCCAGCTGCCTTAAAATTTTAAGTCGATTCCACTCAAATATCTAAGTTGTCACTTAGTATAACTTAACATTTCAAGTTGAATAAACTTTTTTTTTTTGAGTTGACTGAACTTAAAATGTTAAGGCAGCCAGGTTACAAATTATTTTAAGTTGACTCAACAAATAGTTTTTTTTTTTTTACAGTGTAGAGAAAACAACAGCCATTTTTTAAAGAGATTTGCTGTGAATAAAATAATCTTTTCCAAAGCAAGATCACCATCATTAGCTGTTCTGTCATAAGCAAGAGGAAGAAGAAGATATTGCTGCTTCATTTCCGAAGATTAACCTTTTCCCTTCTTTATTCTTTATGACCCGAGAATGTGGCGACACATTACTCCGCCTAAACGGTGCAGTGAAGTATAGTTTGAAAGGTTGCACGTTTCGACTGTATTTGCATAAACTGAGCCGCTTCGGACAGAGCATCAGTAGTGCTTCAACGGACGAACAGGTTTGTGACAAAGTGCAAAGAGCACAGATGCACATACTATCCCAGAGGCCTGAGGAAGAGAAAGAGGTGTAACGCTCGAGCCGTTGAAGTTGGGTTTAGTGTTTTATTAGCATTGCAGGGGTCAATTAGCAAACAGCGGCTTGAGGCCTTGCACTGCTGTGTCTGGTTAAGATGAAGAAAGGCGAGGTCTGATCGGAGATGGAGGCTGTAATTGAAACATAAGGAGCCTCTGGAGTTCTAGCCTGAGGACAGGCCACTGTGCTGAGCTTCTGCATTTATCTACAGAGCTCGAAGCAGCTGCAACAGTCATAATGTTCCCCTCACTGATGCCAACTACACTATTTTATTCACATACTGTTTTCACTTAACAATACAGGAATGTATCTCTGCTTTTAAACCCTGAAGAATGCCCACAAACTTTCATTTTATCTGCACTACTGTAATCATGAATTTTATTTGGTTTTACAAACCAAGATGAGTCAAAACTATTTCCATTATTCCTTTATGCCATATTTAAAGAATAAAACTAAAAGGAAAGAAAAAGAAAACAAAGGTCATTTGTACTATAAACAATATCATATTTTACTAAAAAAAAAAAAAAAATAAAAAAGAGACTGCTCAACGTTCACCATAAGATGACTTGGAAAACTTAAAACTAAAGATTATTTCTGTATTGAATGCACTGCAAAACATGATTTTCTTACTTAGTATATTTTTGTCTTGTTTTCTAGTATAAATATCTAAAAATTCTTGAATCAAGATGAATTTACTTTACAAGTAAAATGACTAAAGATATTAAGTCTTGTTTTGTAAAACGAGTTTTGTTAGTTTTTGCTTAAAACAAGAAACATAATCTTGTTTAGCCTTTGAATTAAGATTTTTTTCCTTATCCCATTGGCAGATATTTTTGCTTGTTTTAAGTAAAACTTTAAACAAAATTTAGATTTTTTTTTTTTCGTTTTTAAGAAAACAAGACTTAATATCTTAAGGGATTTTTCTTGTCAAGAAAATGCATCTTGAAGTAAGAAAATAATTTTTACAGTGCAAACAAAATGCAATCGCCACATTTCTGCTTTTAACCCCTTTTGTTTGTTTATTAGCACTATTGTAATCATGAAGTTTACTATTTGGTTTTACAAACCAAGATGAGTCAAAATGATATCCTTTATTCCTTTATTTTCTTTATGCCATATTTAAAGAATAAAACAAAAAGGAAAACAAAAAGAAAAGAAAAAAGGTGATTTGTACTACAAACAGTATAATATTTTACTAAAAACAAGAGACCGCTCAACGTTCACCATAGGTCTTCCTCGTTACACTGCTATTAGAATGTTATTTTAATTAACCTCTATTATAGGCATAAATGACGGACAGGAACTTTTAAGGACAGACATTTAAAGTTTAAAGAGCAAATGCAAATTTCCGTCATTTCACCGCTGTCACTATCAAGACACGGCAAAGGTTAACAATACGTTTCTGCTCGGTCCTCTCTTATTTGGCCTCTGAATGGGCTCTTGTGAGAGGATGGAGAAGTTGAAGAACTGGAGAGTGACCATGCATGCTCAACCTCCACTCCAGCCAAGCACCAGCCATTAACCTCGACCAATCACATTGACCTTGCCGTCTAGCCGGGGAAGAGGATAATTGGCTGGTTTAGGAAAAAAAAAGCCCCGCTGCTTTTGGGATATTGTCCGAGCGAGCGTACTGCTGACATTCTCCGTGGCTGAATGGAATGCTCTGCATACAGATGCCTTTCCGCATTTCTGCTGCACTTTCGTTCTAATTAGGCGCTGACACCACCAGTCAGATCAAACAGACGGCAGGGCCTGACTCATTTCCACAGTCACAGCTACGCTCTTGATTCCATAGTATCACTACCACAGACTGACACTGTGCTATGCTGAGAGGGGCTTGATCTTGGGTCTTCGGGAAAATTTCTGTAGAAATCAGTGAGGGGTGAAAGTAGATTGTCCCCTCTCTTCGGTAGTATGAAGAGCCAGCTAGTAATTAGACTGATTTCTGCGTGTGTGAAGCTCTCTGCTGTCTTCAAAGGTGAATGCTGAGGTTTCCTCACTTTTTGCTACAGTAGTTATGTGTTGTTTAAACACAATCCTTCTTAGTGATTGACGGCCCCTATCATTCCCTTTTAGTTTCTGCCCACTATTCTTTGCTGCTGAAGTCTTGCCATGTTTCGTGTTTGCAGTCGTAATCGTAAAGATGCCCCTGCTAAACAGGCTTCATGATTTTTTGGAAGTCTGACAAATCGCCCATTACACTGAGCACTTGTGCTAAACACTGTGGAAAACAACTTACAATACACTGAGATACAAACCAGATAATACAGATAGTCGCAGAGTGGGACAAGGTGGTCGCACAAATTCACTTGGCTGCAGCTAAATTTGCGTTTCAACACACACTCACACAGTGTTGCACGATATACCGGTACTTAAAAAGTATCGCGATACCCTACTTTTAAAAACGGTACAACTCCACATTTTACTAGTACTGGTACTTTAAGAATGCATTTTAATAAGAGCCGTATTTCTGTGTTAGTGAATGGCGCAGACGCGCAGTTTTGTTCACTACACACATACGCACGACTCTCGCTGTGTTTTCAGCCTCTGCCGCCTCAATATATGAACACATGAACATAATCTCTAGAACTGCTCTGAGTGTCACTTCATGACCATTTTACCAGTTTTTTTTGTGGAAAACTACCATCATATAATGAAGACCCTAAAGGTCTTCACAGCAACCCGTCAAAATAAAAGTTTGGCTTAACTTGACAGTCAGAAATATATTAATATATTACTTAATGTAAAGATACTACTACTACTAATAATAAAAAAAAGTATTCATTATTAAAACAATATTTAAGGAATATTTACCAGAAAAAAAAATATTTACCAGAAAATTGTAAATATACAACACAGTATTTCTGGAAAAAAAGAGAAATAATAGCCAATTATAAATTAATTATATATAAAATCTAATTATCCTTTGTAAATTCATCAGACATGCTTTTGATTACTAAAATGTAATAAAACGATTAAAATATAATAGAAAAAACGAAATTCACAAACAAAACTGAATTTGAGAAAAATAATGAAACGTATTACATAGGGCCCTAAAAACATGTAATTTTTATTAAACTTTTAATAAATTGCTGTTAAATTCTGCAAGTTTGATGATTTCAATTAATTAGACATGCTTTTTGATAATATATTTCTTTTTAATGTGACCATTAAAAGAGAGTCTAGAAAAATTAAAATGGAATTTATGAAAAAATAAAACAGATTTCATAGGGCCTTCTTTGTTTCATTTGTGTCTTTGTTTTATTGTAGTTGTCCTTTAGTTTGTTACTTGCATCTAGATTCTTACTATTAATAACAAAGATAAAATAACAAAAAATGATTGTCATGATATGAATTGTTGTTGTGAAATAAAATTACTATATCATGAAATAAGATTTGGCTTTATCCTTTATGCTAACTTACCAATATAGCAAAGACCTACATAACTGTAGGCTGGTAGTTGTTCACCATAATCCTATGTGGTGGCACTGGCATGTGATTATTATTACTTTATTTTATTTTTTATTTTTTTTTTAAAGGGGGGATGAAATGCTTTGTTTTAAAAGATAAAATAACTACGATCTCAATTTGGATCATCTATTATTCAATTACTTTTCCTGTTGTTCTATGTTTTTTTTTTCGTAGTATTGGTTCAGTAGTAGTATCGTGATATTTTAACACTACACTCAAACACTCTGGGCTGCACGATATGCCAACATTACTTTACAAATTGCGATACTGCTTAGTGCTATTTTCAAATCGCAAAGGCCACTATTTAAAACATGCGTTGCGTGTTTTGAAGCATGGGTGAGCAAGAGTTGTAATAACAGTGAGGGTCTCAGAGCAACGGTTCATTATTAAAAGGCTCGGTCTGCAAAATTAATGAGAAGACACTTGCTCACTTCACTTCATTCTATTTGAGGTTGCATACACCGGAAAATTCAAATGTTACGAAAAGTGTTTCAGGCGTGTTCATTAATTTCTATCATCTGTTTGAACTCGGCGCTGTATCTTTCCAAGAGATATAAAAAGTTTGTTGTTTTCGTTCCTTCGTATGCATTGGCTAGCTATCAATAAGGAAACGGTCTGTAAAAAAACATTTCACATGTATGGGGTGAGCGGGCCGCAAATGCGGGGTTAATTGTAAGTTACATTTTGTAACAGTACATGATTTAAACATTTCCACCTGTTAGCATAAAATTTTTTATAAAGTGTCCTATTATTTCCTTGCTATATCATCACTATATAGAGAAAAAATGTTCCAAAGTTCAAAAATCTTTTGTCTATTTTAAAAATTTATTATTTTTTTATTATTTTAATCTTCAAACTGTTTTAGATAGTTCTGCTTTGCTTCTTGTGCTTTGGTTAAAAAAAAAAAAATAAATGGAAAGAGCCATACACAAATGGAAGGATCATGAATGCATTTTCTACACTGAACCCCACGATGAGTTTAACAACACTCGCCGGGCGGATTTCAGTTCATAGCCGCGCCAGAGTGAGCGTTTCGAGTTTTTATGGACATATTTCATAGACTCACTAACGTCTGTTAATAAAGAAATTAAAACCTAAATATTGGTAGTGAAATTTTACAGTTGTACTATAAAATAATATGGTGATTTTTCTTAAATACTTAATTTTTGCCATATTAAACTTTTAATTAAGATTAAGCTTACAGTAATGTCAATTGTTTTTTTGATCACTAATATTTTGGTGCGTCTAATAGTTTTCAAGTAGCAGTCTATGGAAGCCATGTAATTAAAGAATTAAAAAAAAAAGTAAATTTAAGCGTATATTTCAATTCATTCTGGCTTTATTATCGCAATTCTGAGCTCATATCTCACAATTCTGATAAGAAAAATCAACTTGTCATTCCCTCTTTTCCCCTCGCCTAAGAACAATGAGTTTATATCCCACACTTCTGCCTTTTTTTCCTGAAGAATTGACAAACTCGCTATTGTTGAGTTAAATCAAGTTATAAAGTCTGAACTAGAAGATCTGCAAGAAAAAAAAAAAAATTGGTAAATGTTATGTAAAAGGTTCTAGGTTTAAATAGTATTTCATGTTGTAACTGTAGGGCTAATACAATATGTCCCCTATTAACTGCATATGTGAATATTATGTAGACCTACTGTTTAAATCAAATTTATGCTTTAAGAGTAGGGTACTCATAGTAGGTTTCATCAATAGTCTGTTTAAATGTCTGCATTCAGCTTCAAATGGTGTCTTTTGGCGACAGTGTTCTATAAAAATGATTTGCATTCCCATTCGAGGCACAACATTAATTTTTTTCTCTTATTCCATGGATTTTTTCTGTTTCCCTCCATTTTTTACCAGTGTTTTTCTGCCACCACAATGCATGCAGCTGCAAGTGACGTCTACTCCAAATTGGTCTATTAAACCTGATAATAATAATGTGAAGCGTAAAAAAATGTGCGCTATTCAAGTGTCTGTGCGGAGTGTGGAAGCCGAACAGTAGTGCGCTCACTGCATGACAGATGGAGGTGCCGGTGCGGTCACTTGCTCCGAAAATACTCCATCATTTTTGATCATACAGATAAAAGTAATGCATCTTTCAAATCTGTAGAGACTCTATGTGTATTTGTGTGCACTCAGATTAACAACAAAATGTTGTGCTTTTGTAAAATATTTAGTCGGGGCAGCCCTAATTTATATATCCACTTATGGGCTGACCTAACTAATTTGTGCAAAAAAATCTGAAGTGCATGTACGACCTGAGCTTACAGAGTAAGGAAAATCTGGGAACATATTATGCTAATGACAAAATGTATTTAACGTAGTGTGTGCATTGAAAAATGAAGTAGATTTTAGGTTTTAAGCCATCTTTTCATCTCTGACATTTACATATGAATGTTGCATTTTACCCTCTAGTGGCAGTCACACAGAACCTTTAAACTAGTTGTGAAGCACTGTTGTCCTCTGCTTATTCACTATGGTAAAAAGATTGAATAATCAATACATACACATATGAGCTGAATGATCTGAAAGAAAAAAAATGCACATATACACAGAACATGTTTTCCATTCCAATGTGCTACTTTTCCATTGTTTTTCTATGTAAACACGCACTTGACGGACATGCATGACTGTTACCAAAGTCCCTTTAAGGCAAGTCATTTCACTCGGCGGCCATCTTTGAAACGCCTTTTGGGCATGCAAGCGCAGCTCCTATATCTTTGAATGGGGAAACATCAAATACTCCAAAACCGTTCACCAAGCTTACGATTAAATTTCATATCTGAAATCACCAATGAAATCTGACAAGAATATTGAAATATTGTTCCTTATGCTCCAGTAGCGTTTAAAAAAGCTTATTTTTCAGGCTAGATCAGCTGGTGCGCATGCGCAGTACTGAGCGCACGTTAAGAACGCTGACAGTTTCTATAGCAACCGTGACTTCTAACGGCAGCTGCAGTGACGCGCTGACTTTACCGATTAGTGATTGGCTCATTTATTCAGAAGGCGGGGCTTCGCGGCCATAATGAGCGTTGCATTTTTCCCCATTCAAAACTACACGAGTGACAGGTCTTGGGTATTCTATAGTCTTTGCCGTTACGCACGTGTCTCGCGTCTTTTGCAGCTTTGTGTTAAGACGCCTTGTCAAGTTAAAAAGAACTTTTACACTGAGCGCAGCTCAATGTCAGTTCCAAAGCAGTGGACCATTCGGAGTGGAAGTCGGAGGCGTTAATCTAAGCTGCGCTTTTTAAAAACCATTCCTGAGTACTGCGTCTCGCATTCTGTGTGAATGGCCCCTTAAGACTGCATGAAAACCCATCAGGTGGTTATATATGGCCTAGTCGCAAAGTTCAAATATTTCACCACAACCAAAGATCAAATCGGATACGAAAATTTCACATACACATGCAGTTCCGGCACTACTCTCCAATGAAAATGCATGATTTGCATGACATGCAGCATTTCAAGAAGAACACTCAGCCCTAAATGTTAACTCAGAACAGACACTAAATGCTCCGCCGACGAAAGAAGTGAAGTATCGCTTCTGTAACTAATGAACCATTTATGAGGGCTTTTATGGGAGGGAAAAAAGTGTGTTGAAAAGCACATCTGAGAAGAGCTAGAATCCAGAGATGTACCGATAAAGAGAGAGAGAGTCTTTCCTTACAAATGGACTCGATGCCAGTTACCGTCAGCCTCAGTGCCCATGGGATAGCAGGTGTTGATTGGTGGCTTTCTGTGGCACCGCTGCAAGGGTACCTGTTGTCACGGTACTGGACGGAGGCGCGAAGCACGTCTCGGTGGAAAAGCCCAGAGGAGGTGTGAGGTGATTATGGGATGGAAGGGGGAGGGAAAGAGAGGGAGAACTCCAGAGGGACGAGTGAAACAATGCTGCTGATGTGCTTGTCATTAGCTCAAGGCCCTGGCGTCTCATTAGTCAGCTTGTTCTCAGAAAGAGACGATGATTACTGATCAAGAGCGCCGGAGCGAGCGAGCGCATGCGAGAGAGAGAGAGAGATGACAAACTACAACAAACAAGGGTGGGGATGCATCAGAAAGCATCCCTCTTGCCTTTCAGTCAGTAATGTCAGCTTCCGAAGGATACGCGCGTGTACGTGTGTGTGCGCATCTTCCACTTTAACGAGAGGCTAATTAAGCCCAAAGCCCAGAGCTGAGGGGACAGGAAGGGGAGTTAAGACAGGTTAATTGAACCTCCAGGGGGACGTTCACACCCTCCACATCTCACCTCTCCAGCATCCATCTCAGGACGAGACGCAGCGACGTAGAATTACGAGCGTGACATCACTGCCCATGCGGATTCCCACATAGAGCTGCCAGACCGTCCGAGTCTGAGCACAGATTTACGGCGGGTCTAAATCAAACGTCTACAGTTCCTCTGCGCTACCTGAGCGTGACACACAAAGGCTCCTCTGCCTACGGCGCTCCAAGTATTGATCCGATCCACGGGTCAAAGAAAAGGGCTTGTCGGCACAGAGCGAGAACGCAGAGAGGTTAACGGGTTACACCGTACTGAAAGATCCACCGCGGTGATACAGGTGGCACTCATATTATAGATCTCAGGGGAGCTGTCGATTAAGCTTCGCTGCATGTGACTCAGCAGTTTTTCACAGAGAAGACGTGGATCCAGTCCATCCTAAAGACCACAGAAAGCTTTAACAGAGTGTGACTGAGACAGGAAAGCTTAGGAAACATTTGAAAATGTGAAAACATGTGAAAAGAGCCAGGGAGTGGGAACACAGCAACCTGGATTTCTCTGGATTTCTGGATCTCTCTGAAATTGTTCAGTGGTCAATGAATGGGAATGCCAGGCACTTTAGTTGAGACATTCTCAACTTTTGCTCACATTACAGAGTTGCTTTTGCAAACCACTTCCTCTGTGCGACAAACCATAGGCATTGAAATATATAGTAGGGATGCACCGAAATGGAAAATTCTAGATGCACTTGGCTGAATTATTTACAATTTTATTAAATAATATAAAGTAATTTCATAAAACATAATAAGAATTAATTCAACTCAATAAGGTCAGTGATCCTACTTTTAAAAAGATTTATTTTTGGCCATTTTTCTCTTTCAGCCGAAAGGTTCATCCCTAATATATAGAAATCACTGAAATATTGGATTTGCTGCATTCAACTCTAGTGTGTAGGCATCCTAAGACTTTCAGAAGACTGCACTATCAAACATTGCTTAACTGCAAAACCTAGGTAGCAGTCTCACATTTTACTGTTTACATAACATGCCATGGTCAAAAATTGAAATATTATCCAGCATGACTTGAAAATGCTTCAAAAAGCATCTTGTGTTCGTCTTCACATGAGCAATATCACAAATATTTTCTTTGTAAATATAATATTGCAACACTGTAATGTTGTAATAATTCTAAATAATCAATATAATGAACTACAGTTAATATTGCATATATTATTGTAAAATTGCAATGAATGCACTTTTATTTACATGAAATTTAATTACCACTAACAATTGGCCAAGCAGGAACAGTTATTGCCCATTGCTGGTAAACTCAATACAATCAAATAGCAGCTGATGAATTGGCCTGTTCATTATACATGATTAGAAACAGTTCCTTTTTATTTTAAAAAATATTTTTTTCCTCTTCCTTGCATGTTTTGTTGTCTTTTTTCCTGATAAATGATTTAACAAATTCAGATTGTCGGATGTCCAACCAGACACAGCTTTTTTACTCTTTGAGTCGCACACTGGTAAAGCCTTTAATAATCAAGCAAACAAACCGCTACTATAAAAGGCAACTGGCAACAGCACCGCTTTTAAAAGAAGTTATAATAAGATGGAGCCATCAAGGCAGACGCATCTCAAGTCAGAGGTGGGCAGTGCAGGTTCTTTGAAGAGCTCTTTTGTATCAGACACAGGGCTCTTTGTGATAAAAAGCTCCAGCATTTATAAAGCCCTCCTCACCGAGACAATGAGATTAATTCACATGCGAATATGCATTGGGTGCTGAATAATCAGCTAAACATGCGGTTCTGAATGGACGTGGATTGTAAGAGAGAATCTGTGATCCTCTTGTAAGGTATCAGGCAGATGCATGAAAAATTAATAAAGGTGTTGAACAATGCTGCAAAATCTGACAAGGACCAAAAAATCTACCTCCAGCTTCAGTGAAAAAAAAAGCTATACTAGTCTTTCTACAATATCAGTAGTACAGAGTATCAGCTCAGTTCATGCATTTGCCTTTACCACATGCTGTTTAGCAACAAACAGTTTGACCAATGACAGTCAAAGATAATTACACCGTTAAGCTTTCAAAAATGGCCACGAATGCAGACTAGAGAGATAGAGATGGGTCATGTTGATTAACCCACCATCCAGTCTTTTTTGTCCATCTAGACATGAGTACTGTGTTTTAAAGGAGAACTCCTCTTCCAGAACAACAATTTACAAATCATTTACTCACCCCCTTGTCATCCAAGATGTTCATGTCTTTCTGTCTTCAGTCGTGAAGAAATTATAGTTTTTGGAGGAAAGCATTTCAGCATTTTTCTCCATATAATGGACTTCATTGGTGCCCCGATTTTGAACTTCCAAAATGTAGTTTAAACGCAGCTTCAAAGGGCTTTAAACGATCCCAGCCGAGGAAGAAGGGTCTTATCTAGCGAAACCATCTGTCATTTTTTTCTAAAAATAAAAGTTTGTATACCTTTTAAGCACAAAAGCTCGTGTAGCACAGGCTCTGGGATGCGCTTCCAAGATGCTACGAATTAGTGATGGGTCGAATCTTTAATGTGACTCGGGAAGAACGAGTTATCTCGGGGAGTAGGTTCTGTACTGGAATTAGTTCACCTGTTTTGAGTCTTTCGGTTTTTTCGAGTTGTTCGTTCATCTTATGTCATGTGATGAACGAACGACTCAAACCCGAAAACTTGTCAGATGAGAGGTGAGGTGAGCTAATCATAGACTAAAGACCCAGGTAAACAATGAATTAATCTTTTCTGTTTCTTATAGCATTATAGTTTTGTCTTGTTTGTAGTGTGATCAATGTTTGTGTAAGCAGTAGGTGTGTTAGGGAAGTAACACATAACATTTTAATTATATTTTGCTAAAATGAACAAAATGACTCGAAAAAAGATTCGTTCATTTTGCTGAACGAGACTCAAAGGTCCGAGTCTGTAAAATGATCCGAACTTCCCATCACTACTAAGAATCACGTGTAAGTTCATCGTCTGTGTACTGAGTATGGCGAAAAACTCCATCTTATTTTCTCCTACAACTTGAGAGGAGGATATCATTGTACCTTTTTGTTTGTTAACAGCATTTACAAACTTACTTGCACTTTCTTAGTCTTTGCGCGTTTGCTTTGTAAACACTGGGTCTGTAGTTCTGCCTAAGTTCCGCATGACTTTTCGACGTGAATCAATAGTATGTAGTGTCGTGAACGCGCATCCCAGAGCTAGTGCTACATGAGCTTTTGTGCTTAAAAAGTATACAAATTCGTATTTTCCGAAAGAAAAAAATGACAGATCGATTCGCTAGATAAGAACCTTGTTCCTCGGCTGGCATTTAAACTACATTTTGGAAGTTCAAAATCGGGGCACCAGTGAAGTCCATTATATGGAGAAAAATCCTGAACTGCTTTCCTCAAAAACCATAATTTCTTCACAACTGAAGACAGAAAGACATGAACATTTTGGATGACAAGGGGGTGAGTAAATTATTTGTGAATTGTTGTTCTGGAAGTGGACTTCTCCTTTAAGGATGGTGTGTCAAGTTGCTATGAAAATGCACCCTAAGAAATGTATCTGATCAGGTGAACCTTAAAGCAGTCTAGAAAATTAAACAAATCTCTCTTAAAATTCATTAGTCATTCAGGCAACCCATGACTAGTCAATTTTGAAAATATGTAGTTTTGCAGAGTCCCACACTGTAAAACAACAACAATAGCAAAAAACAGAATTTGTTGAATCAACTTAAAATAATTTTTTACCTTGCAGGCTTAAAATTTTAAGTTCAGTCAACTCAAATAAGTTTAGTCAGCTTGAAATGTTGAGTTGATTAAACAATTTGGTTTGATAAACTTAAAATCTGAGCTTGTTACCCAGCTGCCTTAAAATGCTAAGTTGAATAAACTCAAATATCTAAGTTGTCACTTAGTACAACTTAACATTTCAAGCTGACTAAACTTATTTGAGTTGACTGAACTTAAAATTTTAAGGCAGCCGGGTAACAAATTATTTTAAGTTGAATCAACAAATTGTTTTTTACAGTGCAGTGTGTGAATGTCCAATATGGAGATGACCAGTTTTCTGTTTTTTTTTCTGTAATACAAAACAACAATTTTTTAAAAGCTTGAATATTTGAAAATCTGAAAAACGTAACACTGTTTTGTTTTTAAATAAAGAGTCATGTTCACTACTAGTTTTTGCTGTAGTATTAAAATAGCCTCAAGAATGATTCACTGTTCACTGGTATTAGTGTTATTTTAGTATCACTGAAATACCTGTATGGTTTTTATTAACATTTTGAAATAGTTCACTATTTTTATGATTTTTTAAATATTTTCTGTTTGCATTTTAATTACACTTATATTAAAGTTTTAGTGATTTTTTTTGGTGTGTTTTTTTAGTAGTTATCATTTTTTTGTTTAAATAGAAGTAGACAGTTTTGCATATAGCACAAAGCTAGGAACAGTATAAAAAATGCATATAGCAAATCTTGATATAGTTTTTTATTAATTGAAATTCATTAAGCCTAATATTAGTATCACTACTGAAATTTTGATCACAACAACTTGAACAATTAGGTGAGGATGGGGAAAGGTGGTTAACAGACTTCTGGTTTAGCAACTCTTTCTCTCCATTTTCTCTTTTTGCTTTTTTTTTCTCTTCTGGTAATTCCTGCTGCCTGCAGGCGCTCCGTGCAGTCAAGCGCACCATTACGAGGCAACAATTAAGCAGGATGTGGAAGCCGGCACCTGGTCCAAGGCATTCAGTGGCTTTCAGCAGCAGCTGACTGTACAGTGTCCTCCACACCAGGTGGTCCTCCTTCAATGACATTAGCTAGTGACTCCAGGGTTAATAAAGGGCCCGCATTGGCCCAGTGTGCTTGCACAAATCCCATTCACTTAGCCACAGACACTGGCTCTTTAAATGGGCTGACCAAACAATGTGCACTCCCAACACCCACATAAAGAGAGCTCAAACACACAATTTGGGAATGTTACTTGTCATCAGAAAGCATACAGGCTGTCTTTAAAATGTAAATACATCTTACGGATACACGGCTGGAGCAGCTGTAATGTTGTGCCACATCATTCCTACAACAAACTGGGCTCCTTTCCTGCACAATAACAGTGTTGTGACAATACAAACCTATCTATAGTTCTCATGATATTGCGTTGATCTTTAGGTTATTATTATAGTTGTAAAAAATTGTTCAATTAATCAAGCAGCACATCATCCAAATCAGCAGATTTTAGTATTGGCTTTCAATTTCATTATATTTGCCTATTATTAAAATAAAGTAATAATGCACAGATTGTTTCAGGGATTACAAATCCTGATCCGGATACCTGATACTTAGATATTGCGATGCAATGTATTTGCATTTATTTGATCAGAAATACAGTAAAAACAGTAATATGGTGAAATACTGTTACAATTTAAAACAAGTGTATTTATTCACAATGGAGTTTATTCCTGTGATGCAAGGCTGAATAAAAAAAAAAAAAAAAAAATAAAAAAAAAAAATAAAATAAAAATATATAAATATATAAATAATATATATAAATATATATATATATATATATATATATATATATATATATATATATATATATATATATATATAATAAATGAATACAAATAATAAATAAAAACTTGTCTATGTCTATGCATTTAGTTGACAATACTGGATGAAAAAATTCAGTTCATAAAAGAAAGGTTTAAAAATAAATAAAAATAAATAAAACACAAAACAGATGAAGAAACTGTGATATCAACTGCAGGAGACAAAGATTTTTGCCATCATATTTATGGGAGATCAAGACAAAACCTACAGGCTGATGCTATAGACACTTTCTGGTCATCCACATCCTCACTTCACAGCTTTGTGCAGCAACCGTGAATAAGACTCATATGCATGACAACAGCTATAGATCGGTAGTGGCTCTGCCACAGTAATTAAAAGGCTGTATGAAGTGTTTGAAACCAAGACGTGCAAATCACAATGAAATGCTAAGTGCTTCCATTTCAGCGACATGCTGGATTGTCTGGCAATCAAAAGAAGCAGCAAAAATAAAACCAATCACAGACACGTAATGAAGTTCCAAACAGGCGCTCAAAAATGAAAATACTTTATAATGAGCATTTCGCAAACAAACAAATGAATCACAGGAAACATTACGGCATTATTACAGGCATCCAGCGTAACGTTCTGATGGCAGAAAAGCTGAGGAACATTAGCGCAGCTTAGCCCTTCACCAAGCAAACTGCACTCTTCTACTTCACAATGTAAAGAACCTCCATTTCCACATCAAAGCCAGACTGGAAAAAAGCAGGATGCACACTTTTATGTCGCTCTGCGGTTTTTGCTGTTGTTTTGTTTATTCCCCCATCCTCTTCGCAGAGACTCCGTTTTGTGTGAACATGCAAATGGAGAAACACAAGGACATCCTTTAGCTCAGAACAATCACGGGCAGCGCGTGGAGGAGCCGTCTCTGCCTTTGAACTGTTTAAAGTGGTATTAATGGCCAACTTATAAATAATCAACTAATTCCTCTTTAAAGATATCCGCCAGTGGGGCACTGGAAACCGAGAGCGCTGTAGTCTTTAAAGAAGCGGCCCTCTCTGGCCCGAATGCGCAGTCAGACAAGCGCATGAAGCTCTGCATGTTCAGAAAATCTGCTGTTTAATATAACATTTTAAAGCTACACAACAATTTGTCTCTTGCACAATGTGTTTTACTTATATACTGTATCTATCTACAGTATGTTGCCCCCTCAATGTATGGTGTAACAACATTTATTTTTAAACATGTATTTGGTATTCAGCACCTTTTATCTCCACTCTTTTCTTTTATTCTTTTCATGGCTTTGGAAAACTTTTCTCGAATGTTTCTCTTTTTGCATAACTCCAGGTCGTCGACACAAGCTTTGTTACAATTTCTTTCTAGAATTTAAATGCCTTCTCCAAATCGTTCACGTCTCTCCGCGAGCGATCGTACAGGTACGGGTACATTTGTACCAGCTCAGCTATTCGACACTCCAGTGTATTCACGTTGCTACTGCTAGTAACTTCACTAACTTGCCGATGTTGTTCTCCTGTCTGAAACGAACAGGGTTTAGGAGCCACAACAAACTCACCCAGAAAGTTTGCTTTGGTGAGCTGTTTTGAGCTACCCAAACAAACTCAAAATGAACTTCGTTTTGGCCTGATTTTCTTCAAAATGATGTCATGTCCGTCCGTTCTTCGATTTTCTTTGAAGTATATCAGGGCCTTAACCCTGTAAAGCCTGACATATGAACAGTAAAAAAAAAAAAAAAAATTATATATATATATAAAATATATATATGTGTATATATAAAATAGTATATATATACACTACCGTTCAAAAGTTTGGGGTCAGTACGTTTTTATTGTTTCTTTTTTTTTTTTTTTTTTTTTTTTTAAGAAATTAATACCTTTATTCACCAAGGATGTATTAAGTTAATAATTAAAAGTTTATTAAAAGTTAATAATAAATAATTTACATTGTTATAAAATATTTATATTTTGAATAAACACTGTACTTTTTAAACTTGTTATTCATGAAAGAATCCTGAAAAAAAAAATTACAGTTTCCAAAAAATATTTGGCAGCACAACTGTTGATATTATCCAACATTGATCATTCTAATAATAAATCCGCATATTAGAATGATTTCTGAAGGATCATGAGACACTTAAGACTGGAGTAACAGCTGACAAAAATTCAGCTTTTCATCACAGGAATAAATTCTATTTTAAAGTATGTTAAAATAAAAAACATTATTTTATATTGTAAAAACAATAAAAAAGCAATATTACTGTTTTTTGTTCTATATTTTTAATCAAATAAGCATAAGAGACTACTTTAAAGACTATTACAAGTCTTACTGACCCCAAACTTTTGAACGGTAGTGTATATATAAAATAGTAAATGTGTTTTTTTGTTGAGTATCAAATTTGATCCATCAACCATTTATGGCTCATATGGTATGACAGTGAGAATTTGGAACTCATACTCAAGTAGGAAAAAAACAGCTCAGTTTTCCCGGGTACCGGCACCAGACCACCCCCAACCCCATAAAGCTGTAAACCTAGGGGAAACACTGGATACTTACATTAAATGATAAAAATACCAGTTGTCACTCTATATCCACCAATAATATGCCTTAGTAAGATGATATTTAAAAACAAATATATATTCGTCAAAAGCCTGATGATTACATTTGTGACTCACTGATTTTTGAAAAATAAAATATGTCTGGATAATCAAGTAAAGCTAAGCTTCTTTAGTCCAGTCAGTGTTCATCTTGAAAGATTACTAACAATACCAAAAGTTAATCTTACATTTACTTTATGAAAATCAGTAAAGAGTTCACATAAATATAAATATAAATATAAATAAATATACACAAATCACAGGCAATAGGTTGAAAAAACCCAAGAATATTCCTCATGAGAAGTCATGGCCTTTATACACCTATATTTTATCTGGTGTAGTGTGCTGTAGTGTCAAAGCTGATTTACAAAAACAACAAGGAAAATACGTATCACGAGATGTACAATATACTCGGTGGCTCATATGGTGGCTGACATTTGAGTGACATTTCGGGAAGAATTAGATATGTGTGGCATAAGAGAGGATAAGCAGCGACGGCAGTCTTCATTCAGGCCCAGAGAGCCAGAAATGAGTGACCGAGCTCTGGGAGATTGAATGGTAATCAGAGCACTGCTGATATTCAGCGATTGAAGACTCTTTCTCACCATTGGAGGATTTCAATATCACAAGAGCCCTAGAGGCAGTATTCTTATCAGCAGCGGCCTCAGACAAAGAAACCCCCCGAATGAGATATGAGCTTTAACGAGGGCCGGCGCTGAACAACCGTGACGATTAGCGAGAGGAGAATCAGGCATGCGTGAAGACACAAACACAAAGGTGCGAAGCCCCTCTCCCGCAAACAAACGCGTATACATCCTGGCACGCACTCGCGCGCGCGAACCAACGCGAGCCTGGAGACGCCAGAGATCTTTTGAGAAAGACTATCATGCGAAGAATACCTCCGCTGCCGCAGGCAATCTCATTCTAATGAGCGAGAAACAAAACACAAACAAAACAAAAGCAACAGTGCTCTGGAAACACGCCGTCCGATCTCTCGTACATTCAAATACTCCCACACTTAAGTGCCGAAGCTTGCCAGAATTGCTCATTATCACTCCCTTTACAAGACTATAGACAAAGCGCGCCAGAGACGAAACCCACACACGGCTCATCAATGCGAACGCGTTCATTGTGTACACGGGCGACAAACAAAAAGCGGAGCCACATCCATTTGGATAACCTGAGAGGGCTAACAGCTTTCTCCCAGAGTTGGCAGCCTGAGGAGGGAGGAGAAGAAAGTTCATTAATTAAACAGGGCTTGGGCAGACAGATGGAACCGCTAGCTGGATGCTAATTACTCTGAGAAGACGAGCAGGTTTAACACTCGTCCTCCCCTCCTCCGCCATCAATCACAATTAGCACGGCTCCGAAATGTCCATCCTGCTCAGCGGACCAACAACAGGATGAGCGAGAGACCGAGATAAAAAGAAACTATCATCTCTGATCAACTTCATTCTCGTTTAGTGATTTTGACTCGGGTATGGATGGGAGGGTCATTCACCAAAGTTACGACACCAACATTTCTAGTGATCGAACACAGGTTACAATTACTATTTTATTTCCTGTTACAAATGAAATAAACACTTCGCGCACAAGTTCACACACCTTGTACCTCAGAGGTGCTGAGAAGTGTTCTTTACCTTCTCCATTTCACTGTTCTGAGAAAATGTCAGCTGAACCAGCAAGCAGCAGCAGCAGCAGCGAGTAGCTGTTTGTCCAACTTGACATTTACTATGCCCAGGTATAATAGTTCACATGCAGTGTGGAACAAAACTCTTAATGACCATTATGAACAAACACTGATAAAAATGATTCTGTGGTGTAGTAAATACTACAGAAAAACAAGAGTAATTTCAACACAAAAAAGTTAGTTCAGGCAATAATTAAAAAAAACAACAAAACAAAACAAACAAAAAAAAACTAAAAAAAACAAAGTAAATTCTATATTATTACTTAATTTAAGCTTGTAGAAGTTAAAGCATAAATATAAACCTTATAAAATTAAAGAAGAAGTTCACTTCCAGAACAACAATTTACAGATAATGTACTAACCCATTTGTCATCCAAGCTGTTCATGTCTTTCTTTCTTCAGTTGTAAAGAAATTGTGTTTTTTGAGGATAACATTTCTGCATTTTTCTCCATATAATGGACTGATATGGTGCCCCGAGTTTGAACTTCCAAAATGCAGTTTAAATGTGGCTTCAAGCGATCACAAATGTGGTTCTAAGTGATCCCAGCCGAGGAAGAAGGGTCTTACCTAGCAAAACGATCGATTATTTTCATTTAAAAAATACAACTTTTTAATCTCAGACGCTCGTCTTGCCTTTCTCTCCCTGAACTCTGTGTATTCTGGCTCAAGACAGTTAGGGTATGTCGAAAAAAGACCGTATTTTCTCCCTCAACTTCAAAAATCATTTAAAAATCATCCTACATCGCTGCCCAGTACCGACCCAGTCTTTGCAAAGTGAACACGCAAAGAAGATCAAACACCCTTAACAAAAAAGGTAAAACAGCGATATAGGACGTTTTTGAATTTGAGGGAGAGCATGAGATGGGAGTTTTTAGACATATCCTAACTGACATGAACCAGAATACACAGAGTTCAGGGAGAGCAAGACAAGATGAGCTTTTGACATTAAAAAGTATATAAATTGTGCTATTTTTATGAAAATAACCGATCTTTTGACTAGATAAGACCCTTCTTCCTCGGCTGGGATCGTTTACAACTGCATTTGGGATCGTTTGAAGCCGCATTTAAACTGCATTTTGGAAGTTCAAAATTAGGGCACCATATCAATCCATTATATGGAGAAAAATCCTGAAATGTTTTCCTCAAACACAATTTCTTTACGACTGAAGAAAGAAAGACATGAACATCTTGGATGACAAGGGGTTGAGTACATTATCTGTCAATTGTTGTTCTGGAAGTGGACTTCTTCTTTAAGTAAAACCTACTCAACTTTTTTTGTTACCAGTGTTCTCATCATGCACTGGGCATGAATAATTAATAAGGCCGATTTTTTTCCATTTTCCAGCTGTATTTACACAGTTTTATCATTGTTTTTGTTGTTAGATTTAGTTTTTGTAATTTTGTTATATCTGGAGTATTGAAGTATTGAAGTCTCCGTGTTCGGATGAGCGCCACTTTACTGATTATGTAGATATAGTGTCTATATGATATCTATTGTATAATTTACTTAGATGTTTCTGAGTAACATACACTTTAAAAGCACGGTTTAATTAGATGCTATATTAAGTAAAATCAAAGTATTGCCAAGTAAGCTTTGACTAAGTAAAAAGTACTCAAATGTTTACTGGCCAAGCTTAAGTTACTTATTTTCTTTATTAAATTTACTTAACTTTGGTAAGTACATATTACTTTACTTAATTCTATAAGTGAAATTATCATTATGAAATATTTATTTAATTTCTCTTATGAATGTTAAGTTCAATAGTAAGTAGACTGCACACAGCAGTAGCAGTAAAATTGACTTAAAATGTGCAAATTGTTACAAAGATTTTTTTAAGTAAATCCTACAAGTTATTTTTTTTTTTCAGTGTGGCTGGGTGTCTTTGGCTCACAAAAATGAGTCTAACATTTATATTTAAACTTATATTTGACATCAAGTTGCATTTAAGCAACCTGGTCGGTACATTTTTTAAAAGAAGTTTCTTATGCATCTATTCATGCATCTACGTGATAAAAAAATACAGTAAAAACTGTAATATTGCAAAATAATATTGCAATTTAAAATAATACTTTTCTCTTTGAATATATTGTAAAATGCAATTTATCCCTGTGATCAAAGCTGAATTTTCAACATCATTACTCCAGTCTTCATTATCACATGATCCTTCAAAAATAATTTTAATACGATGATTTGCTGTTTAAGAAATATTTACTATTAATGTTAATGTTAATATTTTCAGGATTCTTTAATAAACAGAAAGTTCAAAAGAACAGTATTTACTATAAAAATAATAATTTGTAACACTTAGATCCATTTTTTGCATTCTTGCTGAATAAAAACCATTAATTTCTTAAAACAAATGCACTTTTTTTCCCCTACTGTATTGTGTGAACATTGTTGATGAGTATAGCAGACAAACACTGAAACATATCAAAATTCCATCTAAACAAACTGCAAATCAGCCATAACAGGCAGTTTCACTCGGAAAACATGATGCGTTTCGATAGCATTGAATGTTAAAAATCAAATCTACACTTTCGCATGGAGGCAATCGTTTTTCCATTGTTTCACATTTAATACAGTTGTCTCCCATCTGCACAAAATAAACAATAACACAGCAAAAAACACTACGGCAGAGTGCAAAAACACACGCTGGCAGGTGCCAACAGGAGCCGCTCTCACGCTTACAGGCGCTTTAGTAACGTCACTCCTGAGGGAGCATTAATAAAGGAGCAAGCTCTGCGTAACTCTACCTCACACACACACACACACAAGCTGGGGGATCCCACCCTGATCTGGCAATGGCTCCTCCATTCACAATAGTGGCAGAACACAGACAGATGTCAAGCATGAATGCCTAATGGAGTGCTAGTGATTTTTTTTTTTTTTTTTTTTTTTCATTTTGTGTGGGAGGAGACAGAGGTTCAAGTTTAAACGTAGACTGTCAAATTCAATCACATTGGCACAGACGTTCTGTGATGCAAAAAATGCAGACCATTTTGATTTAAACCAGTACACTGGTAAAAACAACGATTCTTTAATAGCAGCATTGGTTCCGTGAAGAATCTTAAACATCCATAGAACCTTTCCATTCCACAAAAGGTTCTTTAAAGTGAAATAAAGAGGTTGTTTAGATTTTTAAAAGTTCTTCACATTTAGAAAAATGGTTCACTAAAAGTTTCCTAGGGGAAATAAAATCTTTCTTCACTCTTAAAAATAAAGTTCCCTTATTGGCATCTATAGTTCCATGAAGAACATTCAACTACCACTGAGTCTTTCCAATGGACAAAAGGTTCTTTAGATTGTCAAAATATTCTTTACTGGAAAAAAAGATTTTTAGAACTTTTCACTGAAAGGTTATTTGGGGAAACAAAAATGGTTCTTTTATTGCATTGCTATGAAACCTTGATTTTCCAGAGTACAGAACACCCTGGCAATGACTCAGTATTAATTTAGCATGAGCAAGCACCACAAAATTGTTTTTAGAAAATGTAAAAATTAAGAAACAAATGGTTACTTCCCATACCCTCGTCCTTTTTACAACCCAGAAAAAAATAAGTATTTAACGCATTAACACTGTGGTTAGAGAGCGGCAAAACAAAAGGAAAAGGAGAATATCATCAAGTGTGCATTTCATTTCAGGATGATAAAATATGAAGAAGTTTGACCCAGTAGCATGCTGTACTCATATCGAATTAGACACGACTCGATGACCCGGGAGTCTTCCTGCTCCCTGCGGAAATTTGATTAAAAAAGCTATTGAGGATTCCGAGCATGATGATGATGTGCAGAAAAGAAATCCCAGGCAGAGCCAAGGCTGGATAAACATGAAGTACATGAGATTCATGCACACACCTATTACATCTGCCACCTGTTTTTTTTTTTTTTTTCTTTTTTCTTTTTTGTTGTTCTGTCACAGAGTTGTTTACTGACCTGTGTTTAAGTCCTGGCTTTACCATAAGAGAAAATCCCCCACGGGCATTTGCGTGTGTGTGTGTGTGTGTGTCACTATTCTTTGTTCCAGGCATCACGAGCAGCAGGAGGGGTAGAGAGAGTGAGAGAAGAGTAATGCTATGAGTCATTCAGTGTTAGAGAGAGAGGGTGGGTGGGTGGGAGAATACTTGAGTATTTCATATAAAGAGGCAGCAGTGAGACGCCATATGCCATATGGGCAAAACTGACTTTCCACTCATGGCTGGGCTTGACAGGCCTGTGGATGGGAGCCCCCCTTGATTGTGTGTGTGTGTGTGTGTGTGTGTGTATATATGTGTTAGACAGGCTATGTTCAGAATAAAATACTAACTTACTGAATGCTGTGCAGTATATATTGTCCAACTATTCGCAGTACATATTATTCCACAGTCGCAATTCATCGTTTTCTTACTATTGCTCCAAGTTACACTACATTGTTTGATTGATTTGAATTTGTTCAATTACTATATGCAAAATGTTTCATTAAGCCAATAAATTCAAGATTACTTGTTTAGCAAATTTTCAATTTGTAGCAACAAATTGATCTTCCATTTTGGTAGCGTTACTTAAAACGTGAAATGAACTATGCTGTTGCGAAGGCACAACTGCCTTAAAATCTCAAGATCAATGAGAAACGATGAGCTCCTAAAAATCACAACACGACAAATAACTTTTGTCTAAAAGGTTAGACCAAAGTTAGCAAACTGCAAAACAATAATCCCATAAGTATAAGCGTGTAATTTTGTGTATTTAATTCAAGCTGGAACTCACAAACTCTAAATCTTTAGTTGCTTTTTGTTTTTTTTAATTATTTAATTATTTCTGCACCACTATTAGGGCCCTATTAATTTTTCTAGACTCCTTTTTAATGGTTGAATTAAACTGTATTAATCAAAAAGCATGTCTAATTAATTAAAATCATTAAACCTATAAAATTTAACATCAATTTATTAAAAGTTTAACAAAAATTACATGTTTAGAGCTCAATTAAATGTTTTATTTTTTCTCACCTTATATTTTGTTTTATTGTCTAACTATTTGAATGCATAAAAACAACTTTTATTTATTCTTACAATAGCCTTGTGAAATGTTCCTCCCACCCCCCTCAGAAATTGTCTGTTGTGTATTTAAATTTTTCTGGTTATCAAATGAAGGCATAAAACGTTGATATAATTTATCTTTTAATTAATGAAAATTAAACATGCTATTTTTTGGCAAATAAATGGGATTTACTATTAAAATTGAAACATGGAAGAAATAAGTTTTATTTTTTTCAACAGTAGTAGTGGTAGTATCACGTACATTCTACTAAATAATAGCAATATATCCCTATTTCTGGCACAATGTCTACAAGTTAAACCAAACTTTTATTTTGACGGGTTGCCATGAATTCCTTTAGATTTCTGTGTGTATATGATATGACGCTAGTTTCACTCAAATGAAACGGCAAAATGTTCATGAAGTGACTCTCAGAGCAGTTCTGGAGATGTTCATGCATTTATGTCCTCATTTAATGAGACGGCAGGCGGTGAAATCACCGCGAGCGTCAAGCGCGCTTCAGTAGTAAACAAAACTGAGCATCTGTGCCATTCATTCATTCAGACAGACCGAGAGGCACGCAGAACGTGCAGGATTCATATTTAATTTGTCTTTTTACAGCTTAATATTAACAGATACTAGTCCATATCGTGATTTGATTTAAGTGTAATGGCCTTTTACTTAATTAGTCCAAACTTTGATAAATTCCGTGATGTAAATTCTGTAAATTTAAAACTGTAAATTCCCTTTTTATGACTGGATTCCACGATTCTGTCCGCGTTTTCCGTATCACGGAAATCATGGAGCCCTACACTATAATCTGACACATATTTAACATTTGGCAGTCTCAAATAGTGAGCCACGAAACTATCCATCGAATTGCAAATGGAAAGCAAAAACAAGGGTGGCATGGTAGCATGCTATTCAAAACGTAGACTTACACTGTTTATGAACGTGTGCAGGCATGGACAAAAACAGAGAGACTGGGTGGGTGAGTGAGTTGGCGTAATTCAGTGATCTGAACACATTGGATTTTTTCAGGACCTCCGGTAACAGCTGGCGAGTTGGGAGACCCAGGAAAGCAGACAGGGGAGGGGGACTCTTCAATGCTGTCCATACAAACAATTGGGCAAACTGCTGCACCATCATTTAAATGCTGTTATCTGCTATTATACTATGTTGGTCTATTATAGTGGAATCATTATTTTCAAACATACATGATTATAAATGTCACACGAAGGTCAGCGGGACGGCCTCTTCCAGTTTAACGAGGCAGTTCTTAACCAGAATAATCTGCAAAGAGTCGACAGTCAACAATCCTTGAGATGAAGCTGATACGCAATTTTAATATAGCGCATGGATCTTGTGCTTGTATAAGAAACTAATATGAATGCATATATCTGTGCTATATGGCTAGGTGCCCACAATGACAACCGAACAGTCATATTCATAACCCTCGTTCCAAATCGCTTGTACTATGGTTTATATGAGACCACATCCCCAACTTACCCTCAAATATCCTCCTACCATCACTGGTGCTAAAAGCTGAATCTCGCATGACTGACGGCGGGCAGGAACAGATTATGGCTATTGATTGGTGCCTAGAGATGGATCTGAGCCAGGAGGAGAGAGGGAGTAAGCAGGCTAACTCCATCGATTCTTGTTCAGCAGGGGAGGCAGCACAGAGACTGAAGGTCAGCGAATCTCTGCTTCACTTCTTTAAGGCCAACGGTCTGCCATTAAAACCCCACGTGGACTAAAGCGTGTCAACTTCATGCAGAGGCTGACAGAGAGAGAATGAAGAGACAGTGTATGACACACTGACCTTAGGCCAAGGAAGGGCTCAGTGGTAAAAGAGTTAAACCAGCTGCTCAACCTAAATAACTCAATAATGATACAGGATGACATGGACAGCTGACAGGAGCAGTCTTTGTCCTGAATTGCAGCAGGACATTTTGCAAGTCAACGTAAAGATGGCTGAATTAGGAACAAGAACACTGCGCAAGCGTCAACCATTACCATGGACGGCATCTGAAGGCCTGATCACACCAACATAAACATTCGGTGCAACAATTCACACCATTTTTAATGCTGCCAAGTTTGTTACGACTGACAGGAACATTTGCATGCTATCAGTGCAACTATTTTTTTTTTAATAAAGAGCTATTAATCTCTTTTCCATCGCACAGTGAAGAAAAATGGCCAAAAGATAGGATTTGTTTGCATATTTGGTCACATGCCTAGAGCTGCTGCTGTTACATAAAACCACAACTTGGTGGTGTTCACAAACAGGGGCTGGATTCACAAAAAACCTAGTGGGGAATTTCAAATATGGAATTTAATCGCAAGCTTGGTAAACAGTTTTGGAGAATTTGATGTTTCCCCATTCAAAGAGATAGGAGCTGCACTTGCCTGCCCGAGAGGCCAAAGATGGCCGCCGAGTGAAATGACTTGCCTTAAAGGGAGTTTGGAAGAAGAGCTGCTTTAGTAACATGATGTCGCCATGGCGCGGTTACGGCGAGGGGCGTGACCCTTTCAGAACACGCTCTAAGCAATTTGCCAATCACAGCACACTGGCCCAGCTAACCAATCAGAATGCATTTTGTATTTCGGAAGGAGAAGTTTCATCAAAACAGAAACTACACAACACTTTCAAGACAGACTGGGAAGAGAGACACTGCAAAAATGTCAAATATGTGAAAAACAATGTGTTTGTGGAACAATCAAGCATGAAAACCTATTCAAGAACTCAAAAACTAAATCAAGACTTTGTAAAAGGGCATAATAGGACCCCTTCAAAACAACCCAGGCTTATGAAAATACATGCATCTATATACACTTCTGCAACACTGTAATTACATAACCTTACTGCATGTTTGGGGCAGTCTCAAAGTTAAATGTCCAGAGAGTGGCGCTAAAACACACATTCAATAGGTGACCGTGGCTGGTACAGGCACGTATTGCTGCGTTTTTATTATGTTGCTTGAGGAAAGCATAGCGGCTGTTCAGAATTCAAATATCCAGGGAGTATCGCTAAAGGATAATGCCCTATTGTATTGGAAATATCCGCTACACCAAACTCAACTCTAAACCCACCCGACAAAGGCAAAAGGGATATAAAAATGCATCTGTTGATGCAGCCATGCTATTTTTAAACTTCCTTGCGGATTTGAGCTGTTTTGTCGAATTGTAGTTTTCACAGGGTTTCACAGGTACCAGAGCTCTTCATCACTAAAGTGCAACACTGTATGGCGTGAGCTACTGAGCAAACCTACTGAATTAGAAAACTCACATATATGAAACTGTCCATGCAACAACAACAACATTCAAAAGTATCAGTTTTCAAACTGCACAGGATGGCATAATTGTTCTGAAGTCATACAATTCTGCAAGTAACTGTGAAAATTAGGCTTTATTAATCAAAACTCTGTACCTGTAAATCATACTTTGAAAAGGAATACAAGCTGACAAGAGTTTTACTGCTTCTTTTGTTCATTTCAACTGGAAACTGCAGTGATTCGTACAAACAGGTATGTTTTTTTTTTTCAGTTTTGCAGAAATGTATGTAGAAGCCTGTATTTCCAATGAACCTATGTTGCTTTAAAAATAAACGTCAGGCTTTGGTGTTTCTAATTGTATGATGGTTTCTGCCGAAGACTTAGCGATCAAAGCTCAAAGGCAGTCTCTTTTTCGGCACTGCCTGCAGATTACTGTAATAATTCTATTAAGCATGCACACTATTTTTGTCATGACTGGTTTGACTGGATTTGGAGTTTTTATTTTCTGTTATTATGTATTTATTTTATTAATTATTATTATTATTTTATTTCAAATGTTTTCAGAGAGCCTGTCTCAAGATCTGGTCTGTTACATTCATAAATTTATTAAACCTTACTTTCAGTGCAGTTATTTACAATGAAGTTTAAGAACATTCTTTACAAGAACTGAAATTCTTCCAAGTTCTAAGATTTTTTTTCTCTCTCTAAATCTTTCTTAGTTTTATTCTTAAATTATATAAAATTTAAAATTATAAAATTATAAAATAAGCAGAATAAGCAGTTTTAAGCAATTTTATGCTTAAGCAGATTGTGTGAATCTGGCCCCAGAGTATTTTGCTAAGCAACAGTGAAAATCAGAGGAAGAATCTAGAACTGACTTTCATCTCTGTACTTGTGGATTTGGTGATATACACCATAGCAAATACAAAAATCTGTACGGCTGCTTGAAAACATGTAAATAATGTTTGACTTTCTTTCTACTCTGTGCCAAGCAAGTGTTGGAAACAGAAAGTTACATAGCGCTTTGTGTACCCAGAGAAAGCAGAGTCATTCTGCTTTTCTTGAAGCACCATCAGACCCTGCTTTTTTATTAAGTTCAATTTTGTCTGCTATTTTTTTCTAAATGCTTTGCAAAGACAAATAACATGTGAAAATCAGACCATTTTTGTGTTGAACAGGCCTTGATTCTTGCTTGAGTTCGCAATATATGGCACTACAATCGAATAGAACAAAATGATACTCCCAAAGTCCAGGGAGTAGCAGAGAGTTGCACTGGTGGGGGTGTTGATGTTCAAAACTGAACAAACACGGTCATATGCACCAATTACCTTCATTTTAAGAGTGATTATGTAAATGATTTTAACAGCTGTAGAAAAAAAAAAAAAAAAAAAGTCAGCTTTTTTTTTTTTTTAATCCTATTGTATGCCCCCTATATGTAAAAATACTATATGGCACAAGCAAAATGGCATAATTCTGTGACGATATTTGCATCTTCTTTTAAAGCTTGAAGCTTGTCACTATTCACTGCCATTATATGGACGAAAGTGAGTAGAACATTTTTTAATTTCTCCTTTTGTGGTGTGAAAAAGAAAAGAAGGTCAAATGGTATTAGAGCAACACCAGGGTGAGTAAATAAAGCCTGAATTCTCATTTGTGGCTGAACAATCCCTTCAAGCGAGCCCATTCTGCTCCTGAGCGACATAAAGAATGTCAACAAGAGCGTGAACATGAAGGAACAAAAGGCTCGTGTATCAGCTGAAGATGAATTTTCCTCATTTATTGATCTTGTAATATATCCTAAGTTTCCCTGCACAGGGCTTCAGCATGGCCCACTTCAAACTCGCAGCGGCCGATGAATCAATAATCACGACACATTATGCGCAATGTGAAAGGTGTCAGCAGGAGCGGGGACTCTCCATTCAAGCTAAGCCCTTTGGAAAAGCATAATCCCAGAGCCGAGCGGGACAGAGATCCATAGATTAGCTCCCAACACTCACCTGCACACACAGACAATAGAAGGGAAGGGTGTGGGACAGCGCAGGGCACAGGGGTGGATTGCAGTGCCCCATGCCAAGCGCTGGTGGTCATTTCACCAAAACCCATCCAATTAGAGCTGAGTGATGGTGTAGCCCGCTGGAGGCCCCTCCATCTCTGCGGCAGGGCCAGAGATAGACACCTGCTTTTATCAGCCTGTGCAGGGAGCACGAGGACTCTCTTTGAAGAAATATTCAACTAATTACGCTGGAGCACCAAGCACAACAAGCAGGAAGATTGCAGGGACCCTGACCATTGTGAAGCAGAAAACTCCAGAGAAGATTTCATCTCCACACAAAAACAGACATCTTTCAGCCTGCGAGGCAAGGTCATTGTTCTGACGGAGGGAGCGACAGACCGTAAGAGAGAGAAGAAAGAGGACTATGTTCACAGTGCCGCTGAATGTGAACCAAATCTGATTTTTTCCTCTGATGCAGATTTGTTGTGGATGACAGCGGAAACAGTAAAAGTCACACCCATTCTGACTATTCTGATCTGGGCCGCTTTCAGATGTGGAAATAAACTGGATGTGTATCAGTCAATATAACAAGACATTTTAGCCTAAGTGGAAAGCCATGCTTCGAGAGCCTGACGTATACAGTATAGTCCAAGGCATCCTGAAGGTCTTAAAGACAATAGTGTTGAGGTGCACAATGAAATGGAAATAGCAATAGAGCTTTCATTTTGTACTGTTTTTTTTTTTTTTCAAGGACTTTAATTAGGGATCTCACTTATCAAACAATGTCTTCAATTTCAAATTGTAAAAAGAAGAGAAATAGATAAATAAAAATACGTAAAAAAAAAAATAAATAAATAAATAAATAAATTAAATAAATTAAATAAATAATAATAAAAAAAATGGCAAAAATAAAGTGAAACACATAGTATTACTAATAAAGTATTACAAAGTATACTACACTTTTACTATAGTAAAACCAGTTAATTTGTATTTGTGTATACTTTCTTTAAGAAAATTTGAAAAAAAAAAAAAAAAAAATTGCTCCTAACTCCTGATCTAAAACAAATGATTCACGACCCCGCGCCGAAGTCCTGATCTGATTAAAATGATTTACGTTCCGTGCTCCGAAGTTCCGAGCTAAAGCAAAAGATTTGCAAACCCGTTCTGATCTAAATCAAGTGACTCCTGATCTACGCTCTGAAGTCCTGATTTGAATTTGATTTAGATCAGGATTTCAAATCATGCATCGCAAATCTTTTGATTTGAATCATTCAAGTTGCTAAATGATTCACGAACCCGTTTCAATCCAAATCAAATGATTCACAATACGTCTTCTGAAGTCCTGAAATGAATAAAATAATTTGTAATACGCAAAGTTCCAATCTAAATCAAATGAGTCATGATACGCGATTTGACTGATTCTGAGTTTCTAAAAACTCTGTTTGAATGAATGATCGAAGTCACGAGTTTGACTAAATCGCAGCGGTTTCAGCATAAATGACTCAACTGATTTGGTTCTGATCTGTCCTCTTCGTCTTTTTGCATCTTCAGCCATGTTTACACGACACTGCCAGTACTACTGGCTTAGCTCGACTGTCTTCTGACATTAACTGAAATAGGAGAAAAAGGTATGACGTTTTTTGAATTGTGCGAATTTTACGCGAAACGATATATGTGCTTATTGACAAAATTAAACCTTTATTTTATAGATACATTGTCTTTCAATAATTCAAGCACTTTTCAAGCACCTCTTCAGGAATATTGCTATTTTAAAGGGGTCATCAGATGCCCATTTTCCACAAGTTGATATGATTCTTTAGGGTCTTAATAAAAAGTCTATAATATACTTTGGTTAAAAATTCTCAATGGTAGTGTAAAACAGCACCCTTTTTACCTTGTCAAAACGAGCTCTGCAAAAATCATCCCATTCTGAGAGACTGTTCCTTTAAATGCAAATGAGCTCTGCTCGCCCCGCCCCTCTCTTCTCTCTGCTGCTCTGAGAGATTGTTTACTTTAGCCGCATTTAGTGCGTTTAGCCGCAAAATTTGCTATCTAGCATGTTATAAGGAAAGGTAATTGCAGAGATTCATAAAAAAAAAAAACCCTTATACTCACTTCAGCTGTAGGTGAAGCTGATCTGAGGTAAGACGCTCAACACACATCAATGTTCAAACAACATGTAAAAGTGAACTTAGCATCCGATAACCCTTTCAAATTTTGAAAAGTCAAATTAAAGTACTTCAAGCACTAAAATGACTAAAACCAAATAAAAATAAAACTATTTAGAAACACTTAAAACCAACAAAAATGATGAAAGCATGTAACAAAATTTCCAAAAATTAACAAAAAAAATTCCCAAAGCCTCTTTATCCACATAATTAATCACTGTTGTTTTTACACACACGCAGGTCACTTTAGGAGCACCGTCTGTTCAGGTCAGTGTCTGACATGGGACATACTTCAAACATCACAACCTCAAACCAACAACAACAAAAATGATTTGGAATCAGGCTTGTGTTGTGAACTTGGACAAAGAGATTAGCAATGGAAAGACAAACAGAGACAGAAAGACACACAGAGAATGAGTGAGCGAGAAACACACACTTTTGTGTGAATGTAAGAGGTGACTGTCGAGCAGATGTTCTTGTGACAGACAGATAAGAGACAGTGGTGTAGAAGCAGCACCCAAAAGCAGATCAATTATTCATAGAGACAGATCAAGTCATTGCAGGAAGCTGTGAAAGCAGAATATCCTTAATGGCCTTTCACACCCTATTCACAAGAGACAATTAACAGTTACACACACACCCACTCACAATAATGATCAAACTGACGCAATATCACAGCAGACAGGAAAGAGCAGAATTAAAAATCAGACATGATGCAGCAATATCTACTTATGATCTATTCCACATAGCACTACATGCGTTCAACTTAATACACAGTGCTGTAGGAATACCTAATTGGTATTTTATTTATTTTTTTATTTTTTTACTGCTAATCTGTAAAATTGCAATCAATTTCCTCACACATACTATCGTTCAAACTTTGGTAAGTTGGTTTTATTTATTTATTAAATAAAGAAAACCTTTTATTAACAAGGATGCGTAAAATTAACCCAAAGTGTCAATTCTATTTATCAAATTCTATTTTCTATTTATCCTAAAAAAAAGCCATGTTTTTCGCAAAAATATGAAGCAGCACAACTGCTTTCAACACCGATGACCATATAAAGTGTTTCTTGATAAGCAAATTATCATATTAGAATGATTTCTGAAGTATCACGTGACACTGAATGATGCTGAAAATTCAGCTTTAAATTACAGACATAAATTACATTTTAAAATATATTCAAATAGAAAACAGTTATTTAAAACTGTAATAATATTTCACAATATTACTGTTTGTACTACTTGTTTTTTTCATGATATACATGCAGTCTTGGTGAGCAAAAGAGAATTCAGTAACACTTTACTTAAAGCCTTTATGTATAATGCACTATAAAAATAGGTTTAATGCATTAATTATGCCCTGTAATGCACCTTATAAGCATTGTACAATCTCATGAATAATTGTAACCACATTATAACACTTACCAATTCATTGTTTCGCTATGCATTTTAAATTCGGTTATAATTATTTTTACGACAAGATATAATGCATTACACCGTACATTATGAATAATAATAACGCGTTATATCCTTTAATAATCCTTTATAATGCATTATACATAAAGGCCTTAAGTGTTACTGAGATTTCTTTAAAAAAATATCTTCTAAAACCTTTCGATTTGTAATGTGTCTGTGCTAGCTGCATGTCTCTTGTATCACTTTCTTATTGGGTACAACAACTATTTCTTGTCAAATCAATATATTGCGACCATATTTGTATTGATATGGAAAGTAGTCTTGTAAAAAAAAAATGGGATAATCTCATAATGCTCATTATTCTAAAATTTTTGATAATTACCAACTGACTTTATATTTTCCCATTTACCATGTTAGGTCAAATTCTTGATTCTAATCGGCTGAAAGCCACACAACTAAGCTGATGCATTACATTACTTCACTTCTAGATTAACATGTTCAAAACTAGCAATGGCAGCTTACGCTGTCTTGCTTTCTAAGCAAGGTACTCAATCAGTGGTGAAGTATAGAGGAAGTTCGGCATGCAGAAGGAAAAGGTATGAGAAACAAATGTACATTTAGCCATGGTTTAAGTATAACAATTCCTGGTCAATGAATTATTGGAAATTAATGGACACTCAAGGTGTAAGGCTTTCACGGTTCAACATGGGAATTGATTTGTAATAATTCACCAGCCTGAGACAATAATTTCCTATATAACAGACACAGCATGTCTGTTTCAATCTGTTCCCTAGTTCAGTAGAAAATATGCACAACCCAGGCATTTCTAGGGTCATGCCAGTGCACTGAATCTTTTGCTCCTTAACAATTCCCAGCATACATCATAAAAACCATTTACTTACCAGAATATGACATCCCGTCTTTGCCAGAAATGGAGGACGAGTTGTACTTTTACCGGCAAAAACAAAGAACAACACACAATGCCAACAGAATAATCGCTCATGCAATGATCTTTGAGGCAGTTTCCTGTGTCCCAATGTTTAGTGGAAGTCATGTTCACTACGAAATGATTCATGGCATAGGGAACTACAGAGTGGAATGAGACGCACTCAGAGTGTGTTGGCACCAATTCACATACAGATACTGAAACGCTGTGATCTCACAGTTACCAACCGTAAAGGTGAAGGATACAAACTCTGGTAAAGCGGCAGTCGAGACTTCACAGCCCTGCTGGCATTGATGCAAGTGGCCCGCACCAGACTCGGCAACAGCGTTCCGGTCACTATCGCTCCGTCGAACAGAGGCCCAAAGAAAGGAACCTGATTGAGACAGAGCAAATAATGAAGAAACAATGTCTGTAAGTTTTAAACGTTTAATCCGAAATCAATTTACACAAACTCTAAACTCGACGTCGCATGTGATACGTGTACGCCACAAACAGACTGGAAAAAAAATCAATGCGCAGGACAGCCGAATCTAGGCGAGGGATAATGCAGCACTTCCATTTGCCAAGGCTTGCGTTTATCGAGTGGATGAAATGAGAGTTATTTGAGTGGAACGGCAGATAGCAGTGACACAGCTGAGGGAATTTCACTAATTGCAGCCGGTGACATGGTGCAGGAACCATACATCTGACAGCATCCAGGCCACTCAACGCACAGCAGTCAAGTCTCGTAGAGGTGACGTGTTTGCGAGAAATTACAAATGATACACGCTCGGTTTCTCTGGGGATCTAGTGGCAGACGCGGGAGGAGGAAGATGAAAGGCAGCTTGACCGCGATGAGAGTGGCGTGCCGACAGTGCAGTAATGGACTTCCAGCATTAGTGCTTTCAGAGAACAGACAGGAAGAGATACCATCCAGCCCTTCCAGCCACAATCTACATCTCCTGACAATCAGCGAAACATCGCACATCCTGACGAAGATCTTAAGACGCCTCGGGAGAGGCATTTCACGTAATATATGAAAATCTGCTAAGTTATGGTGGACGGTTGCGGTTTTTAATGTAACGTAATGTCATTATCTGTACGACGAGGGACGTACCTGGGGTTTTTTCATGATCTGAACAAAGAACATGTGGTTTTTCATCGGGTAGATGATGATGAGGACATCTCCGAAGTCAGTGGGAATGATTCCTCGTCTGTAGTCCCGCGTGTGCTCCGACCACACGATGTGCACTTCGTCGTTTCCCAAGTGACGAAGCTACGAGCAACCAGAGGCAAAACGCATCAATAAATCTGACATGCAAACCAATAAAACACTGTCAACATCAGTCACAAACATCATGAGGGCTGCACATCAGGGAAAAAACAACCACAGACAATCTTTTTCACAGCACACATGTATTGAATAAAATGAAAAACACATTCTTAGATAGAAAAATGTAAAAGGACTGTGGGCATCAAAAAAATATGACTCAATCTCACAAACACGTACGTTTTCTTAGTGACCGACAATAATTCCAGAAAGAAAAGAAACACTGTCCATTTATTTTAGTACATAACAACTGAATTTATTTTGGGAATTTTCAATCTGAACTCAAATGAGCTACAGAAATTGGGTTCATTATGTTTCAATCATTTAAACAAATTGACTTTAGCCAGAAAATTGGACAGATTTTCATTTTACATAAAAATATACATACATTTGTAGGAAATGCATTTTTCAGACGCTAATTTTTGGGACCTCGGGAACATGTAATACATGGGCGCTGAGAGTCTGATTAATATGTGGTTCTAATGTTGAAGCACAAGTAATCTACTGCAATAATTTGTTGCACATAAAGAAAACTGTATATCAGAGCAATGGGCTCAGAGATGTGGAACTACTAGCTGTCAATCCTGTAAAGGCTTTTATATTCAGACAGGAGATGCTGAAACAATAACCAATAACAGTTTCTAGTACTCAACCGGTATGAGTCAGCGCTGATAAAGATGCATCTAAAACACAGGGAGCATTCTAGAACTGACAGGTGGAATGACGACTTCTGTTAATGCTGATAATCTTGTTCTGTTAATGCTGATATCTGATCAAATGTTCATTTTAATCTTTTAGCTCTGGTTTAACAAACCTTCCTTTTCTTAGTTTGAACAGCAGCTACGCTAATTATGTTCCTATTTGTTCTCTGTTTTTGCCATGGGATTGACATCCCATGGTAACTAGGAATTCACAAGCTCCAGTGTGGATCCAGAACACTTAAGAAGAGATGATGCCAACCCCACAGAGGACTTCAGATGATGCCAACCCTGAAAACATACAGCACTACCGAATTCTGCTACTAATTTATAGTGTTCTTTGTCTGTTTGATTACGTCATTAATTGATCTTTACCACACATCTCTACCATATGTACATCAAGCTACTACTACATATATTGTAAAAATGTCAATTTGGTGTAAAGCTGCTTTGTAACGATATGTATCGTGAAAAGCGCTATACAAATAAATTTGAATTGAATTGAATTGAATAATCTTGCAATAACAACTTTTGATTGGTTCCTCGTATCAACACGGCTAACTGCACTTAAATATAAAGCCATTCATGCAAATCTAGGGAGTTTTATGTGTCATGCATTATGCAAATGGCCTATTTCAATGTCAAAACAAAGAATTCTTCTGAAAGGTGATAAGTTTGCAGGTATGCAAATTTGTATTCCAGTCTTTTTAATAATAAACCGAAAGGAAGAAAATTAAATGCATATCTTTTTTTCTTACAGTGTATTTGACTGAATAATGAATCTACAAAAGAAGTGACCTTTTCTATTTATTTCATGTCATTGACTTGAAATGAGTGTATACTATGGAATCTATTGTCAGCAGGCAAATTGAGAATAGCGTGATAGAAATGTTTGCTTATATCACCCTAATCCAACACAAAATGATTTTTCATGCATCAAACAAGTGTTTCTTTGTGGGGCTCACAGCATCATTTACTGTCAAAGACTAAACAAAACAGGAGCACCACAGACAGACCATAAAGACTTCATTCTAAATAATTAACAACAATTAAGTGGACTGTTACCAAAATGGTGAGAAATTAAAGTGACCCCTGTAATCAAAAAAGAGGAGTCTTGGAAGCGTGTCGCTGCGTCGGCGCGGCCTTAAGCGAGCTCCTCTCAATGGGTCGTTAAACATCTGCCGATGCACCCATGCCTAATGAGCCATTACCAAAACATGTCCTCTTCACCAAAAATGCAATTACCACATTTCCCCATAAGCCCTTAATTATGCTAATGGGCTAAAATTAAACAACTCCACAACAAGCTGATTGGGTCGGCACATACCGATCCATTTGGAGAGTCAGCAGAAGAATTGGCGGCATGTAAACAGGTTGGGCGGAGAGAGGAAATACACGACGCATTGTACACATACACCAGATGCCATTCTCAATGAAAGGGGGCAGATGTTAAAGACCGCAGACTTCTAAGAAACCATAGAATAGGCTTAAGTAGAGCGCCTGTGAAGGTGTTGTGGGTGGTTGCCAGGGCGTTGCTATGCATTGCCAAGATGTTCTATGCGGTTGCTAGGGTATTCTGGGTGGCTGGTGGATTCTTCCCGCACAAGCCAATAGAGTCCATCTCTAAGACCTTTTGATATGCTGGTGTCAAGATATGGCTCAGGTCCTTGAAAGGCTTTGGGATTTTAGCACATGATTTGAAGTATCATTCCTGTTTATAAAATAAACAGTGTTTAATCAGGGCTGAGAGTTTCTGAGAAAATATGGAGGACACAATAGGTGCAGCGTCCGTAATAATGGTGAATTTTGTTCAAATTAATGAAAAAAGTACATTATTTATTCATCTTTTTTATGTAGAGTTTAAAAAAAATCATATGTAAAATTTTATGTAGAAAAGGTATATGGCCATCTCACTCTGACAAAAGTGATCTGAACACACCTGACATCCTAATTATGATTTCCCAACTCAAAAATATGAACTTTCCAGGAGGACTTGAATGCATCTGAACACTCTATGAAGTTTAATGTAATCACATTACCACGTTTTCAGTCCCCAAATTTAAGACCTCTAAAATGATAAGTTAGACTTATTTAGTAAGATAATATTACGATATGAAATCCACGATACAATATTTATTGTGATATTTAAAAAAAAATAAAGACAAACGAAGAATTGGAAAAAAATTTCAAAGTTAAATTATTCTAATGTAAATTTTAAATTTGGATTGCAGTAACGTTACTCATTTAAACTGCTAGCTGTCAGCAATTCACACCGCACTTTTAAGCGTTTATTTTGACAAAAAAACGGCAGTAGAGTTTTTCTTTTGAAGGAAAACTCCAGCTTAAAGTGAAAAGAGGCTTACAAAACATGCCTCACTACAAATCTAGTGAAATGCTGTAATAATCTGCTGTGAAAATAAAGCGTAACTGGCGGCCATTGCGTTCCCAAATGTGCACTAAACTCACAGCACATACAATTAATCAGTTCACTGAACAGAAATTATGTTTTTTGAGGAAAACATTTCAGCATTTTTCTTCATATAATGGACTGATATGGTGCCTTGAGTTTGATCTTCCAAAATGCAGTTTAAATGTGGCTTCAAACGATCCCAAATGCAGTTGTAAATGACCCCAGCTGTGAAATGGAGGGTCTTATCTAGTGAAACGATCGGTTATTTTCATAAAAATAATACAATTTATATACTTTTTAATGTCAAACGCTTGTCTTGTCTTGCTCTTCCCAACCTCTGTCCGGTTCATGACAGTTAGGGTATGTCGAAAAACTCCCATCTCATGTTCTCCCTCAACTTTTTGATTTTTGAAGTTGAGTGAAAAATTACGATCAGAGTTTTTCGACATACCCTAACTGTCTTGAGTCAGAATACACAGAGTTCAGAGCAAGCTCAAGGGAGAGCAAGACAAGATGAGCTTTTGACATTAAAAAGTATATAAACTGTGCTATTTTTATGAAAATAACTGATCTTTTCACTAGATAAGACCCTTCTTCCTCGGCTGGGATCGTTTACAACCGCATTTGGGATTGCTTGAAGATGCATTTAAACTGCATTTTGGAAGTTCAAACTCGGGGCACCATAGAAGTCCACTATAGGGAGAAAAATGCTGAAATGTTTTTCTCAAAAAACAATTTCTTTATGGCTGAAGAAAGAAAGAAATGAACATCTTGGATGACAAGGGGGTGAGTACATAATCTCTAAATTGTTGTTCTGGAAGTGGACTCCTTTAAGCCCATGATATAATTGTTTAATGCTAACTGTCCAATACTTTTAAGTATGAGTAACGGAAATAGTGACATTTGCATTAGCAAATATGAGAATAATGGTGGCAACGTGTGTACACTTAAAAATTAAGGTTTCAAAAGGGATGTTTCACAGTGATGGCATAGAAGAAACATTTTGGGATCCCAAAGTACCTTTCAGTGAACAGTTCTTTTAAAGAAAGTGTGTAGCGCATAACATACACATGCAGACTGTAAACACACAGACACTGAGCAGAGCAAGAGATGCCCTGAAGCTTAAAATCTGCCTTGTAAAGAAGCAGCGTCCCACCCTCTGCAACAAAAGAGTGTGTGTGTGTGGTTGGATGACCGGCTGCCTCCTGACACCGTGGCCTCGCATGGCAACACCCTCCCAGTAACTGCATTACTAGCCCAGCCAGCTGCTCTGCTCCGTTCTGCCCCCCAGCACTCAATTGGATTCAGGAATTCTTCTCTTTTTCTCCCTCTGTTTTCCTTGCTGTCGATTCTTTACCCCTCCTTTCTCTCGCTACCTCTGAAAGTTGCATTTGTAAATTAGAGGAGTTACTTCCTGTCTGCCTGTGGCTGATAAAATAGCCCTTTCACTCCTCCCCACACACGTGCCGCCCAACAGTCGCCCTCTCTCGCGGCCAGAGCGGGAGCACGGCAATTACGGAGCCTGATGGCCAAAATGAACCGAGCGCGTCTCGCGGCACACACTCTCCCTCCCCACTCCGAACGGAGGAAGCGGAGTGTGGCTGAGATGGGCTAATATGAGCTCTGACGGTGAGAGGCTTCAATGTCCGGGAGCCTGATGAATTTTTCTCTCCGCAGGCCTGCGCATGATCAGATTGAGCGCTCAAACTAAGCAGGTTCCTACCGGCTCATTTTGCCAGCGTTAACCTGCTAACGCATGTCGATCGCTGTCCCGCCGACACGGGCGGAATTCGATAGCAGGGCCCTGCTGGTATCCGGCAGGCCTTTGGCCCTTGCGGCGTGAGTTAATGTGCTGATCGGGGCCCCGGTCACAGCGCGCACAGGAGACCAGAGAGCGAGAGCTGTTACTAAACCTGCACATGCTCGCCTCTCTCGCTGACGACACGGTCTCACAGCTCTCAGCGGTCTGACAGAGCCGTGCAATCGGCAGCACGGTCCAAAAGTCACGCTCTACATGTGTGTCACTCACCTGCTGTCAAGTCTGCACGATGAACTGCAGTCATTAAAACACCATTTTAAACGGAATGAAATAACAGTTTCAATAAGAGTTTTTTTTAGGGGTAAGCAAACATTTATGTCACAGTATTCTCATCAAATTTTTGGTTTTAAGAAAAAAAAAAAAAAAAAAGTGTCAGACCCCACAAATTAATTACAATTTAAACTCATTAAAATGAGAGCTTAGGTTTTTCTTTTAATGCACAGGTCACAATAGTAAAAATAGTAAATTGAAATAGTAAATTATAATAAACACAATATTTTCCAAATTTTTGAATGTTTTTTCCTTAGCATTTTTGCATTTTTTTAGTTGCAGTACAATCATGTAGATGTGTGTGTGACAGAGACTGTGAATCCTCCATCACTGCATTTTACTGTTTTTACTGTTCTTTTTGATTTTCGCTTATACACTATCAGTCAAATCTTGAATAGTAAGATTTTTAATGTTTTTAATGAAGCCTGCATTTATTTGATCCAAAGTACAGCAAAAGTACAACAGTATTTTTTTTTTGAAAATATTTTAAAATGTAATTTATTCCTGTGATTTCAAAGCGGAATTTTTAGCATCATTACTCATTATTATTATTATGTTGAAAATGATATTGTATGAAAATATTATTATGTCGCTGAGTAGATTTTTGTCAGGTTTCTTTTGTGAATAGAAAGTTCAGAAGTTCAGCATTTATCTGAAATAGAAATCTTTTGTAACATTATAAATGTCATTATCAGCTTTATCATCAATTTAAAGCGTCCTTGCTAAATAAAAGTATTAATTTCTATAATTTCTTTTGAATGGTATAGTATATGATGTTACAAAAGCTTTTTATTTCAGATAAATGCTGATCTTTGGATCTTTCTATTCATCAAAGAATCCTGAAAAAATAAATAAAATAAATACTCAACTGTTTTAAATATTGATAATAATAATAGGAAATGTATCTTGAACAGCAAATCAGCATGAAATGATTTCTGAAGGATCATGTCACACACAAGAGTGGAGTAATGATGAAAGTTAGCTTTGATCACAGGAATAAATGACATATTTTAAATAGTAAAACTATTTCACAATATCACTGCTTTTGCTGTATTTTGGATTAAATAAATGCAGGCTTGGTGAGCAGAAGAGATTTCGTTAAAAAGCATTAAAAAGCGTACTGTTCAAAAACTTTTGACTGGCAGTGTATGTGAGGCTTGCTGTTCTGTTTCCTATTTTATCCGAGTGAGTCTGGCCTTTAAAGGAAGCACCAGCCTAATGGGTAACATTCATTTTAGCATTTATAGAAATGTTTGTATTTTGTATTTTAGTTTTATCTGTCCAATTTCTTGTATTTATTGATTTAACTCTTGATCTTAAATCATTTTAACTATTTACTGATATACTGAGACGAGTTTATTTTAGCAAAATGGTATGTTCCAATTAGCAGGAGAGGGTATACGTGCATTTAAGATGCTGTCACTAGATGTCGTGAGGTTAGTGGATGGATTTTCTCATGAACAAAAAGAAACTAGTTTATTGCTGTTTGATCACAGTAAAACTGGAAACCAGCAGTTCAATTTTTTGAATGGCTTTATGAATTACTTGTGTTTTAGTTTTTTGCAGATTTTGCACATGTGGTTTTAAACAAACTACACATTGGATGGCAGTTTTGTTTGTGTTGTTACATCTCCAGTGTGATATTTCACTTTCGGTTACCTATGGCGAATGCTTTAATTCTAAATCATCGTCATACATTTCTTTGTCCAATTTCACATGAATGTAGCATGGCATACCTAAGACCATTTTGGTGACTAGATATGATTAGCAGATATATGAATGCACTCAATTTTCACTCAGCTTTTTTTTATAGCTTCTGTGTTGCTGTTTGTCAGTGGCAGAACAAGGACTAATAGGAGAAAGCTTTGGAGCACAGCAACAGCAACTAAAAGGCTGGGTTTAACATAAGGTCATTTTAAAACTGAAGTTTTTTTCCCTTCTCATGTCCTCTCTGAATGTCAAGTGACTGGAAAGCCTGAACTTTTTACTTTGCACTGTTCACTTTTTTAAAAACAACTTTCCAACAGTTTCTTGTGTCAATCAGTAAATCTCCTATCTAAAGGCAAAATGTTTATTATAATGTGTATGGTTCTTGTCAAACAGGAAATGAGGTGACCGAAACTACCTTTTTGGTGATGGAGTCGTCTGAGTCAGAAGGCATCCGAGTCGACACATGGAAGATGACCTCCACGTTGGAGGTAGCGTAATATGGTGCTGTGCTACCTGTGCTGCCATTTCTCTGCAAACCACCCATAAACCCACAGTGAGTGGCCAGATTCACCTGAAAGAGAGAGAGAAACTTCCTGATGCTCTGACTTATTTCCAGGACACAACATCCTCTCACTACAGACTCATCTAGTGCATTTGATGTGTTATTTCACCTCCCATCCCAGCCCAGAGACAAAGTCCTCATAAGCCTGACTGCCCTCCGTGTTGGACAGAATGGAGCATTTGTCCTCCTGGCCTTCTCCAATGTAGAAAACGGCAATCTTGTGCGTCTCTCGACTGGAAACAGAAACACACACGATGAAGTGACACCGTGCTAAACGTCATGACATTTCAGGTGTCACAATATTTGATGTGGACTGTGTATATAAGTGTAGAAACATCTCAAAGACAAAACGGGGTGCACCTGAGCTAAATTTCAAACACTATAGCGAAGGATCTGAATACTGATACAACGTGATTGTTCAGTTTTTTCTTCTTAATAAATTCGCAAAATTTTTACAAATCTGGTTTTGCTTTGCCATTATGGGTACGGAGTTTAGATCAGTGTTATTTTAGTATCACCGAGATACTACTAGTATATTAAGATACTATATTAGTATATTTTTTTATATTTTGAATTAGTTTTTATTTTTTTATATTGACCTTTTTGTTTTCATAGCTTTTATTAGTTTTTTTTTTTTTTTTTTTTTTTTTTTAATTAATGAAGTTTCAGTTATTTTATTGCATCAAGTTAAAAAAAAAAAAAAAAGAATATAAGAAATTTTGCCCCGGCAACTAGGTAAAACAGAATAAAAAAAAAAAGATTTTATTTATATTTTATTTTATTTCAAATAACAAAAGTTTTTTTTTATGGTTTTAGTTTTATTTAACTATAATGACTGTAGTTAAAATTTACGTTAAAAAAAAAATACAAAATAATAATAATAAAGCATAAGGCTGCATATATAAATAATATATACATGTGTGTAAAAATTAGAAAAAGTAGAAAGGATCTAAATTATTTTAATTCCTGGGTGTTACAATTTTATGAAATGTTCCATTTTTGTTAAAAGACATCATGTGGTACGAAGAGTTAAGCACAAAATGTGGAACAGCGGTAAAGGCGGTGATGCTTTTGGTAAATTAATAATAAATAATAATTAATTTGAACTCATATCTATTAGTTCTCTCTCTAAAGAACAGTTCTTATTTCTTTAAAACAAGTAGGTAAGTAACAGGATGCCCCGTACGGCACCACCTTTGTTGAGCTTATTAAATCATATATGTGACCTTGGACCACAAAACCAGTATAATTGCCAATTTTTATAAATTGAGATTTATACATCTCCTGAAAGCTAAATAAATAAGCTTTCCATTAATGCATGTTTGGTTATGTTTTGGTACAGGACAATATTTAGCTGAGATACAACTAAAAATCTAAAATCTGAGGATGCAAAAAAATCCAAATATTGAGAAAAATCGCTGAAAAAAAGTCTTCCAACTTAAAGTTCTTAGCAATGCATATTACTAATCAAAAATTAAGTTTTAATATATTTCTGGTAGGAAATGCACAAAATATCTTCATGGAACATGATCTTTACTTAACATCCTAAGGATTTTTGTCATTAAAAAAAATTGATAATTTTGAGCCATACAATGTATGGTTGCCTATTTCTAAAAATATACCCATGCTACTTAAGACTGGTTTTGTGGTCCAGGGTCACATACTGTTTTATCATCAAAACATGCCCTTTATTAAATGACTTTTTTGCAAAAAATGGTATAACTACAGCTCTTCGCTAATAAATTAAATCCAGGTATGCAGTGTGTATGTGTGAGGCGTGTGTGTCTCTTTGAGCGGTGTTGCTAAGGAAGCATCATGCCCTTGCAGTGTGATGTTTGGCATGCTCAGTCAGCGGTTGCCATGAGTGGGCCGGCTATGCATGCGAAGGGAAACGGTGGCCCGATCCTGGGGGTATTCTTTAATAAGCCTCTGTAATTAGCCACTCTGAGCGCCTATTGATCGCCTTTGGCTGAGAAGTGTGGAGCTGTGATCAGCCAGACGTGGGCAGGATTAGGCCGTGAGGAGCGGAGTATCTGAGAGTGGTCTTAAGACATGTCTCCTTAATAGTGCTTTTAAAGGATTTAGCCACTCTCTGTAGACTGGCATTAGACTGCATGATTGAGCTCTCCAAATGCATGCTGTTGTTTGCTGCTGATTTTTAGCGTTAAGTGCCAAGGAGTCAGACGGAAGGTTACGATAATGTTTTCATGTCACTGATTTACTTGATGTGTGATTATCTGTATGAAACTTTAAGGCACGGAGATCAGATGTTGCGCTCTTCTGAAATGAGGTCGTATAGAAGCAGAAATCCTTACCATTGCCTCGAGTCCAAATTCTTCAGCTCTCTCAAGAGCTTGGAGTTCTTCTTTAGAAGATGAAAGCTTTTTCTAGGAAGAGAAACAGAAATGGAACAGTCATAAAAACCAGGAACAACTTTCTAAAAGATTAATGGTGAGACAAAGGCAAATCACCCAAATTTTTTTTTTTTTTCAATGTTAAAATATTTTCTTTTATCCCAGTTCAACCAAAGTACAACCAAGGTCTGCAAGTACTCTACAGACTTATTCCTCTGAAGACCAGAAACACCACATCATCATTACATTGCTTCGGATTAAAATTAATAAATACATTCTGTTTAAATAAATAAATAAATAAAATGTAAATTTTTTTAGAATCCATGCAATTATATTCACACATTTTGTGGCATGCTCATATATCAGTGATGATAGTAATTTCTGACAAAAATCTTGAAAAAGTTCAACAAACAAATCATGTCAGGGCATAACATAACATGATTTGGTCTGTGTTTTAATTCTTTGTTTAATTCAATGAAACAGAATAAGAGTCCCCACATTTATTGTTATGTTCTATCCTGTAGAAAAGGAACAATGACCAAAACAATGCCTACCACTATTAAAGGGAAAGAAATCAACCTGCTTAACAGCTTATAAATACTTGGGTGGTTTGTTATTCATAAAGAAACACAGATGTAATTTGTTTTGCTCAGAATCGATCTACAGAAGATGCCTTTGGAAAAACTACATTTGATAGAGTTTTAAAAAATTTAGAGAATCTGGTTTTTAGATTTAAAATTATCAGATGAGACAGCCACAGCTAGTGAATTATGTTTGCTTATATTATTTTTATTTGTATTATTATTTAAATATATTAAAATAGAGAACACAAACTTTTATACTGTAAAAATATTTCACTACATTGCCGTTTTTTACTGAACTGTACTATTTATACTGTATGTTTACTGCGTAAATTTGTTAAAATTATAATTTATGATATATGTATTTATTTATGGTACCTTTTTATAAAACACTGGCAGGAAACCAAATTTCCCTATGGGACAATAAAAACAGGACTCGAGTCACAGCTTTGTGTGAACTTCAGATATTGACAGAAAGTCTTCTCAACCATAGCTCTCACATCTCATTCACACACATTCAAATTTTGCATCTTAAAGGAGAAGTCCACTTCCAGAACAACAATTTACAGATAATGTATTCACCCCCTTGTCATCCAAGATGCTCATGTCTTCAGTCGTAAAGAAATTATGTTTTTGAGGAAAACATTTCTGCATTTTTCTCCATATAATGGACTGATATGGTGCGCCAAGTTTGAACTGTAGTTTAAATGCGGCTTCAAACGATCCCAAATGCAGTTGTAAACGATCCCAGCCGAGGAAGAAGGGTCTTATCCAGCGAAACGATCGGTTATTTTCATAAAAATAATACAATTTGTATTCTTTTTAATGTCAAATGCTCAACTTTAAAATCATCCTATATCGCTGTTTTACCTTTTTTGTTAAGGGTGTTTGATCTTCTTTGCATGTGCACTTTGCAAAGACTGTGTCGGAACTTCTGCAGCGATGTAGGATGATTTTGAAATGATTTTTGAAGTTGAGGGAGAAAACATTTTTCGACATTCCCTAGCTGTCTTGAGGCAGAATACACAGAGTTCAGCTAAAGCAAAACAAGACGAGCGTTTGAGATTTAAAAAGTATTTAAATAGTTCTTTTTAATGAAAATAACTGATCATTTCACTAGATAAGACCCTTCTTCCTCGGCTGGGATCATTTACAACCACATTTGGGATCGTTTGAAGCCACATTTAAACTGCATTTTGGAAGTTCAATATCAGGGCACCATATCAGTCCATTATATGGAGAAAAATCCTGAAATGTTTTCCTCAACAAAACAATTTCTTTACGGCTGAAGAAAGAAAGACATGAACATCTTGGATGACAAGGGGGTGAGTACATTATCTGTAAATTGTTGTTCTGGAAGTGGACTTCTCCTTTAAGAACCAATGAAGGGTCATAAGAACCAATGAACAATGATATGGAAATGGGTGACTGAATTTCCATCTTGGGATGTGCTATTCATTTAAGAATATTTCCCAGCAATTCTCATGAAATACTGTACCTGCGATCCCATGAGTTCATGCCGAGGTCATTGAGGAGAAGCCTGCAGAGGTAAAAAGGAGATTTTGGCTCGTGGTGCGTGGGCTCTGTCTGTCTCTCCGCTCTGACGCTGGGGTCTTCGGTCTGTCGTCGGGCCAGCTCCTCGTCCTCCTGCCTGGCCTGTCTGCGGATGGCATCCATGATGAGCCCTTCCATCTCCGGGTTCATGCCGATGGGTGGAGAGGGCGGCTGGGTGAGCCTCAGCTGGGGCTGCGGCAGGCACTCTGGGCTGCTGTTGCCAAGGTCTTCCAGTAGCTGGTCCAAGACATCCACGCCATCTTCCACTTCCAACTCAGAGGAGCATTTACTGGAGCGGACGGAGCCCTGCTTTTCAGAGCGAGTGGCGTCTTGAGACAACCCATCTCTGCTGCCAGCCGAACTCATGCCAGTTCCGTCCAAAGTGCAGAACAGAACACCGCCGTCCCATGAGTACTTTCCCGAGATGTCCCTGACGATGACGCGGACCTCAGAGGAATGATCCCTGGGGTTGGCACCTACCGCGGCCGTGCTGGAACTGTCAGAGGGGATCTGCAGGTATGAGACTAGCGTGCTGTCATTGAAGACAAAGAGCTGTAGATTGGGGCTTTTGAAGACTTCAGACGACAGCTCAGAAGACTCTACGTAGGGGTTGTCATGGTTCTCGCTGACCAGGCTGTTTAAGAGGGCAGGGCCGCCGCTAAGAGGATGGTGGCCTAAATGATTGACCAGGTGTGTCATTACCATCCGAGCAGTCAGAGGAATCAGCTCCATGCTTCTCCTTTTCTTTTCTGGGATATGAAACAACTTTAGTTTAGTAAATTAGAAAACACACAGCTTGCAGGTATATTCAGAGAATTAGTTTTGTCATCAATTTGTTTGATCTATTGATTTATTTAAAAAGGGACAATGCACATTAAGAGAGAGAAAGAGAGAGAGAGATAGAATAAAAGCACAATACAGAACATGGTCTATGTAGCTCAATTAAACACAAATAAATAGCACATAATACACTAAGATAAATAATGTACAATTTTAATATAGTCTCTTTATGAAAGTAAAAATCAACTGACTATCAAGAATTCAATCCCTTATACTACATTTAAATGGTAAAATAGGATGCATTTATAGTAAGCATTAATGCCGTCAATCGATTTATAAAAATAACTTTTTTTTTTAAAAATTAATTCCAATTCTAAATTAAATATAAATTAATCCTTATTATTTTGTTTTGATAAACAGAAGCTTAACTGTACTTCAAGTGAGAACAAACCTCATTGGTTTTTGTGTGTCAATCAAGCAAGTCTGATCTTCCATGGACCATATATTATGTGCTCTATGTAAGTGTCTGTTCATCATATAAAGTGATTGTGTCTCTTCAGACTATTTGGATTAAAACTGCTCAATTCATATGGATTACTTTCACAATCTTTTTATGAACTTTTTGAAGTGTCACAACTTTGAGGGACACTCACTGAGCTGAATAAACAGCTTTTTTTGAAGAAATAGCATATTTAGTGAACCGACCGCCTATCGGCTAATTTTTAACATGCTTTACACTAAACAATACCTTTGCATTGAACTATTTTTAGAATTTACACAAAAAAAAAGGCATTTTATAAGAGAAGTCACTGACTTTTTGCGACAGGTGGGATTCAGTTTACGGCATTTCCCATTCATTCCTACGGTATCTGTAAACGCCGACTTTAAATCTGTAAACAATGAAATTAAATTTTCTACCTATTAGATTGTGTTTTATTAACATCTACACCTACCCCAGCCCTAAACCTAGCCCTTACTATAATACAAAAACTGTATTATAGTTGTACAGTGTGACAACAAGTACACTAGATTGATGTGCGCATGCCCAGTTGCTACACCTGGTTGATACTTTCCATTCCTCAATTTTCACGTCTTGCTTTTGGATTTATTATAAAGTGACTATTAGAAACAAATTTTAGTACTGTACTGAAGTAGTACAGCAAGTACAATTGAATAATAATGCATTAAATATTTTGAAATATTTTCAGATTTAATTTAAAACAAACATTTTTAAACACTGCCTTAAAATGGACACATCAAAAAGAGTGCTTTAAGTTTTATCTTTAACTGCAGAAGCTGCTAAATATATTCAGCCAACAAAGACATGTTGCTGTTGTAGTTTTGTTACTCAGAATTTACTCTGCATCACTTAATGCACAGGTCTATTTTTGACACTGGCTTGTCAGAAAGTTTGTTCCGCCCAGTGCTATAGTTATCACTGTCAACCACAGCAATGACTGGCAGAATAATTTAGCAGGTTTTGTAATTTAAATTTTAACAAACTTAAAAACTTACGGGATCTACACAAATCACACAAATGACCCATTTTGAAATTAAAAACAGCGAATTTCATTTTGCAGCCATGATCATAGATGTAAGTGACGACAACATTTTTGGATGAACTATTCCTTTAAACATAAAATTATAAAGTTCGCATTGCCTCATCACTATTGTGTAGAAATCTGCTCATTCCTGTTATATTACAAGACTCTGTGGGATACGTGATTCTGATAAGGTCAGTTGTGCTATTCTGTGGGTCAATTTAACTTTTTGTGTATTATGTCTCTTATTGGCCACTTTTGAATATGTAGATATTAGTATAGGCAACAGATATTGAAAAATTCATACTGGCCAAATACTAGTTGAACGCGTAAGTTTAATGTCTTTCATATCACTCTGAACGCTCATCTCACATAATCAAACCATTTCAACTGAAATTAATATTTCATGCCTATTCCAGTCATGTAAGTGGGATAATGCACAGTCAGCTGGTCATTATCCCAAATGATCACACATCTCTCTGGAATATTTGATTCTGATTGGAAAACACAATTAGGAAGGCATTTTTGTTTAATGACTGGTGTATGACTGACATTTTTCGGGTAACAGACGTCTTGACCAGCTGACTGTGCACAGTATTTTCTCTTACTTATTCTCAAAAGCTGGTCAGTACATTGGTTTTTAGCTGTCATGACCAATGGAGGCCATTTTCCCACATTTGCACCATGTACATGGGTGTCCATACAGACACCTTTAAAATATCTATTCATTCTCCTAAAACAGACTCAAAGGACTGCACTAATGAGCATCGCACCTTTCGTGAGGAGTGAATAGGGCTCTGCAAGCACTATGAATTAAAAGTCCTCTGAATGCTGAACACCTCTCAAAGTGAGAAATCTAGTGTTGTCATTAGCAGATATTAAGATTAAGATAAGAGAGAGAGAGGAGGGGGAAAAAACCGAAGTGCTCACATTGTGACAGTGCTATCAATACCATCATCCCCATCAAAGTGGAAAAAGCTCTTTGCAAAGACGAGCAAGTTGCATTAGGGATGCACAGAGCTTTGAAGTGAACTAATCAATATGAGCTAGGTACTGGGATATTGCTTATGAGTTGCTCTTTGGCTGAGGTTGTTTGGTTTTTTTCGAACGCAGGGATATAAAAGGCATGTCAATGGATGGAGATGTTTGCGTTGCAAAAGCCAGCATTCTTTTTCTTCCTCTACTCCACAGATATAAATGTACTGTCATAAAAGGCATCCCTGTTGAAAGAACCCCCCCACAACCCACAGCCCAAGCCCACCAAAAACAGATGACATTTGATGACATGCCAAGGTAGAAAACACACAAGAAATATTGCCTAATGGATAAAGCAAGGTCGGAGAAAAAAAAAATGATTTCTTTAATAATTGGCATAAATGGGCTTGCTTTGAGTGGATGAGGGAACTAATGCACACCTCTTTAAAATTCTATTTCATTTCACATTGTGCTACATTTGCTCTAATATGATTCACGAGAGCTCAGGATAAACTCAAAGGACAAATTAAAAATGTTCCTTTTTTCTGCTTTCTTTGCTTTTCAAAGTAGATGCAGCAGTTTCGCAATTAATGCTGAAAAGTTGACATAGTAAATTTAGTCAAATTTGCCTTTACATTACAGACATTAAAGAGTGATTTGTGTTGATGCGAAGCAAAAATGCTAATGTTTCATGACAAAGCTAATCAAAAATGACTATTTAAGGTGATGAAATGCGGTTAATGTCACTGTATATAAATTTGGAAGCGTTCATAAATGTAAAAATGCAAAAGAAAGTCCTTACCTTCAGCCACAGTGAGGAGGTTTCCAAAGTCTCCCATGACATTGTGTACAGGTGGTGGTTCAAAGCTCTTGACGTTGCCCAAAGTAAGGAAGGGTTCATAGTCTGTCGACAGATCAGCAAGGCTGAGGAGGTAGTGACTCTGTTGAGTGTGCAGGTTAGACCCTGACACACAGGTGTGCAGCACCTGAGACAGCAGAACAGCGAATTAAGTATACCGGTAACACGAAGAATGACTAAAGGAAAATGAATAAAATGAAATGAAAAGAAAAGATCTGTGGGCCTAATACAGAACCCTGGGGAACACCTTTAGAAAAAAAGCGAGATTATTTATTTAATAAAAATGAGCTGCATTCTCAGTTGTTCTTGGCTGAATTACAAATACAACACACAATGCATAAGACACTAATGGCATTGCTTAGATGTTAATGCTTTTTGAAAGTCTAATGAGAATGCGTCAAATAGCGAGCTCTGTTAGGATCAACAACTCGGAGATTACTTCAGCCATGAAGACGCTCTTCTTGGCACTCCACTGAGATGCATTAAAAAGAAATCTGTAATAGATTGAAACATTGTTGTTACACCCAGACGGTGTGGTTGAGCGCTACAGGGCCGCCATATGGAGATGGGACGATATTTACAATGCTAAGCCAGGAAACCCAGCGAGAGGGGCTTTATGGGCTAATAATCTATTTCTCCAGTGATATGGGAGTGTATCGATGTGCAAAAACAGATGGCCATGGCTCTATTGGCTGGAGAAGATAAGACACAGTCCAGCACAGTTTATCATAGTGCCTGAACAGGTTTGCTCTGTTTGATTTAATTAAGGCTTTATCCCTTGGCTCATTCTCAAACACCGCACACTCACGCAGCAAACAACCGCCCTGCAAGCTACATAAACACGATCAGATATAAACCCATGTTGTAAAAATACCTAAAAATAAAAGCGCACAACTTTAATTTGCCACATAATCACCACCATAGAGCCATTAGTGCCATCTGGCTCAAATGGAAACTGCTGATATATCGGAGGTACAGGTCATTCAGAGGTGTGATGGATCATCTCTCAATGTAAATCAGTAACAGACCCTCTTACAATGGACTTCAGTCAGGCCGTATTTACTTGTAAGGGCAGAAAGAACTGCTTTTCCTGTTAGGAAAGAAACCGGCCTAGCGCGCAAGCAGTCATACAGTGAAAAACAAAAGAAATTGTTAAGTGTCAAACTGCATTTGCCTGCTTTGATTTTCATTAGTCTATAAATGTTGTAAGTGGCACTTCTCAAACTGTGCTGCATAAATGAACCAAGACTCTGTAACATTAAAGGACGGTCATTACCAATTATTATTGGAGTAGTACTATATAGGCTCGAGATGCTAATCATTATTTCTTGCACTTAACTGAGACACGACACTCGAGCGCACGAGCACTGGTGCGCTGTCCTGGTGAGGGTTCCGTACATGCGCTCGTGTTAGAACGCTATTCAGCTCTGACAAATGAGAGATTAAAGTAATCCCACTGAGCATATAATAACTAGCAGAAAATGATTAACAGTCAAACGAGTGCAGAGCAAAACAAAGCACATTTATTCTTCCCTTCTCCCCTTTGCAGCAGGTGCATTTTCTCTCATATGATGATGAACCGAATTCTTGAGTTCAGCATTCACTGACGAGCTTATCAATCCAACAATGGGACATTTAAATAATTTGCCCATTTTTTTCTGGGAGCATGACATCTGCACAAAGGTCTGTGTCTGTCTGCATCTGCACAACAGGCCGGGACTAATATCTCATTTATTCTGTGCCCCTCAATGCCCTCTCATTAGTGTCTGATGACTAAATATGAGCTCTGAGGGGACGAGTGCATTTTTATTAGAGCGTAACGCACACACATGCGCTGGAATATTTCAGCTTTTTTTTTATCCCTTTACCCACCCTGTAAATGTAGTCCAGTAGAGGGGCTTTCTGCGAGGCGGGGTCGTCCAGCACGGGCATAGTGATGGGCTCCAGTAGGATGCTGAGAGGTACAGCCATGCACCAGTCCAGCAGGCACAGCAGTAGAGACACCATTAACTAGAGCGCACGGAGAAAGCATTCATTCAGCACGCTCTTGACACAACTACAAAACAATCAATAAACCTGCCAAAGACAAGCTGTTAGGAAGGATGGAACAACGAGCAGAGACGCAGAATAACCGAGAGCTGGATGAAGTGCCGTATGCTGCTCGTTTTGAATTCCCACGTCCGACACTGCTTAGACAAACAGAGACGTTTTGCTTGCTTACCTTTTTATCTGCCTCAACTGTCGAGTGTTCAGCGCTGGGCAGAAGAAATGCTATGGTTGCTACAAAAATCTACAACACAGAGAAAGCAGAGATTAAGCGGGTGTCACAATTTCACAACAGATGCACGACGCTGATGGAGACGGTTCGTACCTCTATGATTCTTTTGGGAAGGGACGGATCCAGTCTCTGTAAGTGCTGCCAGTGAGAGATCAGTAGCTGAAAGATGTCACAGGCCACATTGGCCACCACCTTATTTCCAAACTAAAAGACAAAATTACATTCACTCACACGTTAGCGTCCAGACAAAATAATAAAAAAAAAGAACATAAAAAGGCCTGTTTTCATTACTTCTTTCAGTAAACGAACATGACCAGGAGGATTTTTTTATATGCACAATTTCATATTAATGCTCAGCAGATGGTTTTACCTCTTGTGATTTATAAAATATACTGTACTGCTCAAAAGTTTAAGGTCAGTATGATTTTTTTTAATTAATATTTTGATTTGAATAAAAATGTCAGTAAAGACATAATTAAAAAAAAAAAAAAAAATCTATTTCAAATAAATGCTACTTTCAATTAATAATTCAAATAAATTCTGTTAAACTGTCTATTTATCAAAGAATCTGACAATATTAAGCACCGCAACTTTGATAATGATAATGGTCAGAAATGCTTCTTGAGCAGCAAATCAGCATATCAGAATGATTTCTGAAGTATCACGTGACACTGAAGACTGGAGTGATGATGCTAAAAGATTCAGCTTTGATCACAGGAATAAATTACATTTTAAAATATATTACAATAGAAAGCAGTTACAGTAAAATGCAGAATTAAAGAATTTAGATTATAGTTTTAGATCATATTTTTACACGGTTTATATAGAGACATACAGATGAAGTCAAAAGTTTACATACACCTTCCAGAATCTGCAAAATGTTAATTATTTTACCAAAACAGGAGAGATTATACAAAAAACATGTTATTTTTTATTTAGTACTGACCTGAATAAGATATTTCACACAAAAGACGTCTACATATAGTCCACAAGATAAAATAATAGTTGAATTTATTAAAATGACCCTGTTCAAAAGTTTACATACACTTGATTCTTAATACTGTGTTTTACCTGAATAATGTTTTTTTTTTTCTTTTTTTTTTTTGAAAGTTGTTCATGTTTGTCCTGAACAAAAAAATCTTTCAGGTCCCACAAATTCTTTTTTTTTTTAGCATTTTTGTGTATTTGAACCCTTTCCAACAATGACTGTATGATTTTGAGATCCATCTTTTCACACTGAGGACAACTGAGGGACTCATATGCAACTATTACTGAAGGTTCAAACACTCACTGATGCTCCAGAAAGAAAAACAATGCATTGAGAGCCGGGGGGTGAAAACTTTTTGAATTTGAAGGTCAGGTTAAGTTTAACTTAATTTGTCCTCTGGGTAACATGTAAGTATCTTCTGTAGCTTCTGAAGGGCAGTACTTGTCCTCAGTGTGAAAAGATGGATCTCAAAATCATACAGTCATTGTTGGAAAGGGTTCAAATGCACAAAAATGCTGAAAAAACAAAGAATTTGTGGGACCTGATGGATTTTTCTGAAGAACAGCGGGCAGTTTAACTGTTCAGGACAAACAAGAGACTCATTAACAACTATCACTAAACAAACACACAAAAAACACAGCTGTGGATCATTCAGGCAACAACACAGTATTAAGAATCAAGTGCATGTACTTTTGAGTGGGGTCATTTTCATTCAACTATTATTTTCTCTTGTGGACTAGGCATCTTTTATATTAATATATCTTATTCAGGTCAGTACTAAATAAAAAATAACATGCATTTTGTATGATCCCTCGTATTTTGGTATCATAATTAACATTTTGCAGATTCTGCAAGGTGTATGTAAACTTTTGACTTCAACTGTATATGCAGTATTTAAGAAAGGCAATTTGAATAATAAACTGTAAAGAAATGACACTAAATGTCATTAAAACATTCTTTGTATCATTTCTATTTCTACATTTATTATTTCTATTTATCATTTACTTATTTAAAAAAAAAAAAAAAACAATTGCTGGGTAGATCCCAGGTTAATGGATTGTGTGTCTACTGCTCTTCCCTATAATTCTCTCTTGTTCTGGGCTCATGCGGAATTTGAGGGGAGAGAGTGAGTGTTTTCTCAGAGTAATAGAAGAGAGGTAGCCACACATAAACTCCCAACAGTTCAGCACATGCTTTTAGAGATGGAAACCCTGTTCCTGAAGCTTTATTTTGACCTGAGCTGCTTTGAGTCAACATGAACAGGATGTGATCACAGCTCCATAACAAAGGGAATAAAAACACTCAAGATGGAAGCTATCATTTGAAAATGAGTGATTTCAAATGACTCAACTACATTTTAGATAATCTTATCAACTATACTGCAATTTAACAATAATAAAGTATTTGCTAAGTATTTGCAATTTGTGGCAACTTTATGTTATAGTACAATGGGTGACCATTTATTACCATATATATATATATATATATAATTAATCAGGAAAAATAAAAGCCTATTTGACCTGGCAAAACAAAAGGTTTTCCTATGAAGACTGAATGTAACAAACATGCACAATCACACATATACGTCTCTATTCTATGGTAGTTTTCGGATGTGAGATACAGAAACTGGTAATTTAACTCAAATTAACTAATACAGACTAGAAGGAGAGACTAATACAACTTCAGAGTGAAGAACAGATCACATATAATCACCTTCAACGTGACACCCAGGACATTAATGGCATCTTTGACCTGATGGTGAGTTTCTGTCTGTCTCAGCTCCTCACACACCCACAGCCCCAGACTGCAGATCGCTATACACCTAAAACACGGTAAAATACCATCAGATCATTAGGAGCCCAAAGGAGCAGCCATCCATATCATTCACAAAGTAAAACAAATCAGTGTGGTCGTAATCATGCACGACTTTTAAACAGGAACAAAAATAAAATGTAAAAAATGTATGCAAGATCACTACACATAAGGCTCAGTGAACTCAGAAATGTGGGTTGTACAGTACCTGGCTCCTTCACATGTCTCATTACGTGCTGTCTTCAAAAGAATGTTCACAAGGTAGTCCTACAGATAGAAAGCAAGACAGTTAATACTAATATATTTGGCAATATATTAAGGTTCAGTTTTGTGGTCACGTGAGCATTGTTTACATATTTGTATGCCAGATTTTTTTCTGTCACTTCACACCTTCAAAAATCTGTATGTGGAACAAAAAAAAAAAAAAAAAAAAAAAAAAAATCAGGAATATCCTGGCTGTTCTTTTTAATTTATTGAAAGCAAATTTGTAAAGCACTTTTCACACACAGCTGTAAAGAAATTCATACTGATTTAGATGACGATATTAAGCCACTTGAGCAATGCGACTGCAAAGATGCTACAGAAATGGCAACACTTAAATGACGACTGGAATATTACAATTACTTTTCAGTCAAAGTTTGTTTGAACATACTTGGCTACTTTCAAACAGAGTAAAAATTAGAAAAAAAGGTGTGCCCCACCAGATAGTGAAAACAGGTCATTTTGGATTTTTCTTTTTCTTTTTTTTCCCCCTTAAATGTTTCTGTTTATTTGGTCCATAGATTTAGTTTGTTTCAATATTTGACGTTTTCTCTAGTTTTTTTATTTATTTATTTTTTTTTACTTTTTCCTTTTAAAGAAAAAAAAAAAGGGAAAACAATACAGCAATATGTTCTCTAAGTATAGTTCGAGTTTCACTTTCACTTTCAAATTAGCAGCAATTCAGTGTCTAGCAATTGTTTTTTTTTGGTTTGTTTGAGTTTTCCCTCTTTTCCTCGCTTTTCTTCGGTAAAAGCACCATGCACATTTTACTTTCATTTTCAAAATAGCAGCAATTCGGCATCAAGCAGTTGTTTGTTTTTAGTTCATTTGAGTTTTCCCTCTCTTCTTCACTTTCCTTTGGTTTTAAGTAGCTTGTAAAAGCATTTTACTTTCACTTTTAAATTAGCGGCATTAACATAACGTGACAAACTTTTATTAACAAAACGAATAAAAATACACCATGTTATATGCCTAATAAAAAATAATAATTTACACAAAGTTTAAATAGGTATACAAAACTGAAAAACAGTAAACACTGTAAGCAAATAAATAAGAAACGTAGAACATTTATTAGAAAAACGAATAAGAAAGCTTGGAAGCACGGCATACACCTTTGATGTAGTATATATATATATATATATATATATATATATATATATAAAAAAAAAAATACTAATTACACAGTTTAAATAAATAAATCCAGCAAACACTGTGGAACCGAATAAATATGAAACTTCCACTATTACCTTAGATAAATGGCAGAAGTCAACAGGCTTTTCAAAATCCAAAATATTTTTAAAACAGGCGCTTTCGCATATCGTTTTGAAACTCTTGCGCCATGGTCTTGTCTTTCTCACCACTTTCCTCTTGTCAATCAGCTTGACTCACTCTCTTCAGGTGATAAATGAAATCTGATCTGTGATTCGACTGTTGTTCGGCACACTGCATTGAGCAGCAGCGTTGTTTTACTTGTATTTTCTGTTCTCTAACTAAACTAAATGATTTTTATTACTATAAAAAAATCTAAATGACAAGTTCTTTTTCGTGTGACTGACAAATGAAGCAGCACATACCACAATCTACCGCGTATTGTTTAATGAATATTGAGCAACCTAAGCCATGTAAATCCGTGTATCTTTCATCCATTGGTTTTTTGATTTAATATTGAAAGAAGAAACATGAGAAAACGGCTCCTTTTTCGTTTTTTAATTTTTTTCCAGAAAAACGAAAAACAAGAATTCAGCTTGATTTTTCGTTTTTCGTTCAGGGGTGGAAAAATGAATAAACATCTTGAATATTCGATTTCTACACGTGGACGGAACGAAACACCCCTTTCTGCTGATTGGTCAGCGGATGATCAAACCGTGCCCCAGTCAGTTCTTCCGCAGTTTCGCACAGAATAATAGCCCTCTGCTGCTGCAGTTGAACGGATAATTAACGCGTTTATTGCAACTACGTGTAATCTTTTTCTCATCAAACAACCATACTAACGAATAGCTCGACACAAGCCAAGACAGGGCTTTCTTCTATGTAGACATAAATTTACTTATGCTTTGCATTAGTTGGCAGGATTTGATGGCACATAAAAAAAAGTGAAACTCATGATTCTCTGCCAAAGTGCAAGCAGGACATTTATTTCCAATAAATAAATAGATCGATAAATAAATAAATCAAATAATAACACCTAAGGTGAGTAGGCCTAACCTATAGTTCATACAGTTCCAATAAGCTGCAGTGAATAAACTCTAAGCAGATAAACGCACGTCAAGTGCAGACCAGTAGTGAAGTGTAAATACACAGCAGTCATAACTTTGTTTTTGCTGAGTTTATTTAATTAATATTGGGTATTAATTGATGTTTTAATTACTCTGCCAACTAAACTTCCAGAGCAAGTTGTGCGTTCTCTCCGCGCTGCCATTGTGCACATACACATGAACATTTACTTCACCTCACTTCATGGCAAATCCTTAAATTACTGTTATTCAGAAAACAAACAAGAATAAAAAATATAAGTAGCCATGTAAACTAAAAATATGGTACCCCATTTAAAAATTATAAACAAACATTTATTTTAAATGCCGAAAGGCATTATTTGAATCCACACTGAAACTTGCACAGACGTTGAACTTGCATCTCTCATTCAGTCCAAAGTTTCCATAGCCTGTTTGCGATTTACCTGCTAAAATATTTTGGAAAGAAGGCTTCTTCAGTCGGGTCCCAATAATATGCAAGTAAAATAACTAAAATAACTAGTTAAGCTTAATAACTTTTAATATGTTCGGTTGACGGTATTTTAATTTGATAATAAACAGTGCACTGATTGTGCGAGCGCGCGAGGCGCCAGCGCCATCACTTGAATTTCCTTCCTTTGTACCAGAAACAACTTAATACTCTGTCATTTACAGTCATACAGATAAGAGCAGGACATCATTCGAAATGGAAAAGTGTCTTTTTATTTGTGTAAAATCAAAATGTATGCAAAATTCATCCCTTAAAAAAATATAGAAAACAACAGAACGCGCTGCTTTCGACTCCTTGCACATCTTTCTGGCGTATGGCACAATCATGAACCATAACACAGCTGACGCCTCCACTTTTAACTTTCTACATTAAGCTTATTTGACTTTAAATGCATTATATAAGTTACTTTGGAATAAATCACAGCATGTTTCATGATAAAACACGTGACTTACAGTCCAGAAAATACAGTAGGCTATAGCAAATTATTTTGCACCCCCTGGCACTTTGAGAAAAGCACACAGAAGAAAGCCCTGTCTAGGCTCTGCCCCGGTACGGGTTGTGTCGAGCTATTCGAACATTCAAGCTGTTTATTCACTTTTCCACCCCTGAACGAAAAACGAAAAATTTTAATGGAAAAAATGAAAAAACGAAAAAGGAGCCGCTTTCTCAGATTTCTTCTTTCAATATTAAATCAAAAAACGAATGGACGAATGATACACGGATTGATGTAGCACAGAAATTATGCTTTCGCTTCACTTTAAAATGAAACACACGAGGTAACAATCCCTCATGAAAAATAATGCCATGATCATATGAATTTAAGCCTTGCTGCTCTGATTTAAGACCTTTTCAAGGCCTTAATTCACAGAAAAGTGATTTAAGACTTTTTTAAGACCCGCGGAAACCCTGAAAAGGCACCCTAAACCCTCGGTCTTTCTCTGGGTCCGCACTTTCATGACGTGATGCTGCTTTGACTGTCGGGTAAAAGTCTGCTGCCGAGCTCGCACCAGTGCTTCGCATAACGGCCACCAAGGGGGCGCTCACGAGCACCCTTCTGAACGCTAAAATGACGACTGGGACATCCGACTGTCTCGTGGACGGCCATTGTAAGTCCATAAGACTGCAAGTGCACATGAAGTATTCTATTTGGGACAGGGCCCATATGACACATCTTCTGAAGCCATTCAACATCTTTGTTTGAGGACAGTCATTATCAACTAAACATCTTGACATGAAGAAAGTGAGTCATATAGGTTTGAAATGACAGAATTAATTCAAATAAATCTGTTAAATGACACTAGGCCTCTCCATCTGTAAATGATCTTTTGCATTTGCCATTGACAGTTTCACACCCAAATGTGTGACCTGTGATGCCATTAACACGCTTACTCTAACAGCTGAATAGAGAGCTCATTTTCACTACAAAAGCATCATTAGATATGTGTAATAAAATGTGGGATTTGCTTGATTTTTTAAATGGCATACCTTCATATCCTCTTTGCCAACTACGATATCCTCAGATCCAGGAACAGACTGCAAAGAGGGGATCTGTTGATACAGGTTAGGGAAGCACACCAGCGAACCAAGAACTGACTGAGCCTCGACCCGTGGAGCCTGACATGAACATAAATGGAGAAAACACCAGCATGAAGGTGTGTGCTCTGTAAGTAGCGTAGGTGTAGAAATAATTATTTCAGGACTGACAGCAGCAGCAGTACCTCGAAAGAGTCAGTGTTGAGGACACGAGCAGCCGCGGTGATGAAGTCTCCCACCAGCATGGTGAAGCCCGGGAGGCCCAAGAAGAAGAAGCGCGGTGAGCACCATCTAATCATCGTGTTCAACACGTCCTGAGCAAATCAGAACATGAGAGAGGAGGAACAAAAAAATGAAAAATCGTGTTTTAAGATATTCTCTTTGTCACTTTTATTAGAGGACAGTAAAACCGTGGTGGATGACGTACACAAATCAAGTACCTGAATAGGTATGGATAAACTGATAAAACATTACTTCACTAAAAGTGTTAAGTAGTCCTTTTTAATTTTACTTGAGTAAAAACACAGTGTCTGATTTTTAATTTTAAAAAGTAAAAAGTACTGAGCATATTTATTTTGCAACTTTATACACTTCATACTACAATAAGGATGATGAATGGATGAAAACACTGAATAGGTACTGATCTGCACATAAGCTTAAATAATAAGCATAACTATTTTATAGTTCAATATATTAAACTATCAATTTATTTTGCTGTAACTCAAGTGTGCAAACAAGTGAAAATAACAAAACATACCATATGGTATTTAAAAATGAAGAAAAAAAATGTGTGGTGAGAAATGGTATAAATACAGGCTACAAGCTGCAAGCAGCATTGAAAGGGCCCTCGCACCCGGGCTACACATTAATGTAGTAAATATAGAAGAAGTATGTCAAAGTCATTTATATGTGCAAAACTTCCTGCTACCAGCTGGTGGCGCTATGACTATAACAGGATTTTGGCAAGTAGATGTCTTCAGGCCAGCACTTCTATCAAACATATGAACACGGACACACCCTTTAACAAAAACTCAAGATCTTTGCAAATTTAACATTGCAAAGGCCTTTAGATTCGACTGACCAAGTCATTAAATCTCTGTGAGGTGTTCGTTAGAGTGTTGCCAGCAGGTGGCGCTATGGCTATAACTAAATATGGTCATGGGCATGTGTTCAGGACAGGACTCTTATCAAACATGTGAATTTTGGTGCAGATTGGACATTGTTTGCCTGAATTATAACAACCATTTTCATGGCGAAACATCAAAGTTTGTCAGGCCGCCACAGACGCAACGTTTAACGAAAACTCAAGATCTTCGAAAACTGACCAAATTTGGTCTGCTGATCTGTTTAAATCTCTAGGAGGAGTTCATTTAAACGAACGGCACAAAACTTGATGAGAAAATTCAAAAGAACAGCCTTCCTGTTGGGTTTCGGACTACACACCAAAGGACTTTTTCGTAGGTACTGGTTACATGTGTCTACATTTCGTACATGTACGTGAAACATAGCTTAAGGGGCACTTCATTGCAAATTTTATAAATGGTGCTATTGAGCCATTTTGCCACACCCCTATCAGATTTGAATTTTCACCACTTTTGGCGTGTGTAAAGTTTCATGAGTTTGAGCATGTTTAATCCCTAAAATGCGATTCATTTTGGAGAAGACGAAGAATCTGAGCAATTCCAATTGTTTCCTCACACCATCGGTGCTCGGGCCCTAATAGGACGTCACATGGGGCAATGTATGTTAACATAAAAAAAAATAAAATCAAATACATAAAAAAAAAAAAAAATACAATCATGCAAGCATAGCTATTTTATATCACTTGAAACTGCTACAACAGTGGAAAAGATGCATGTGAATTTATCACACAAATGCGATTTTACACACAAATGTGTATGTATCCACAAACGGGCATCTCATGAAACAACCTGATTAGTTTACAAATAAATCAAAACACATCAAAAATAAAATACAGGTATTTGAAAATTGTACAGTAAACCTACTTTGTACTGGCAGGAAATGAGATCAAAATCACTCACAACAGATTCAGACTCAGGTTAACTGCATGCAACATTTGCATGGCTACGTCTCTGGACTTAAGTTACTCTGAAGGTGCGAAATGTTACATAATTCAGTGTATGCTTTAACCGCTTTATAAACCACCAACCATTTCTGTCTCTCTCACATCAGTTTCTTGAAACCACCGTAGCATGTGCACAAACAAACAAATGCATAAACAAACACGGCTGCTCCGTAACTGCCACATTCATCTTCCTTAATTGAATCCTTTGTAAACACTGTCAGACGAAGAAAAAAAAAAACAACCCACCAATATAGACAACCTAGCAGCATAAAAAGAGTCCTGCTGAGAGGGAGATGTGAAATTGGTGGAAGTGGTGCATCTGCAGGGACATTTTACCCTCATTCTGCAATAACTGACCTTTGCAATGCTTAGCAACCAGTAGTAATTAAGCGCCACCAAACTGCTGCGTGATTACCCAAAATGAGCATTTTGGAGGAAGCGGCAATTCTGCAAAGCGGGACTATTATGCAGCGGTAAATACAGCAAGCACAATCTGAAGCTACAGCATGTGTGCGTGTGTGACGATTTAACATGGCCAACCGGTTTGAACTGTCATAGCAGTGCAAAGACATTCACATGTACAGACACATGGGTGAATGTGTCTCGATTCGTCCTTTCCGGCTGAAGACGCTAGATGTACCGCAGCTCCAAGACAAATACCTCAATTTGTGACCTTAACATGACTCCAAATGGTGGAGGTAAAAATCAATGTGCTGATGGTCAGTGTGTATTTACTAAATCCAGCCAGCAGTCCAACACCTGTTGGCAGTGCTCTTATTTGTTGACTTTCCTGTTCCTATAGCGGTACACAAAGATAGGTTTAATCATTAACTGCAGCTTCAGTTTGACCAGGGTTCCTGTACAGATACATTTCATAGCACAATGTTTCATGTCCTTTTCACGACAATAAAATGGACGCTTGTCTAATATATGTATTTTTACATATTGTATATTTGATATATATGAATAAATCTACATTTATTATATGCTGGTTACAATATGGTTATTATATGCTGGTAATACTATTTGTAAACCAGGGACTTTGTACTTTCTACTAAAATCAACATAAAATTGATATTAGCTTTTTTTTTTTTTTTTTAAATGAAGCAGTGGTAATTACGTGCACACCATTGTTATTTTACAGTACATATGTGCCCCATAATCTTCAATCAAAACTTTAATGTCTGATCTTCCTCGCAACAGCATCTGTTCCATGATGATGTGAATACCTGCGAGGGCTGAGCAATAACTTCAGTTCTTTCATTTCAATAATCTGCCATTTGCCCATTTAAGTTTGTACTTTCTACAATGGTCAAACGATGGTCAAAGTCAAATCCCACCCTTAAGGATGTCACAATGTGAATTTCTGGCTGTGAGATTATTCTTTGACATCTATACAGAATATCCATTAAAATCTCTTTGTGAGTTTACAATTTGCCAACAGTCGCAGAAAATGGTTCACTGTACTTGTACAACGGTCCAGTGTAGGGCACACGCAACAAATGACTTTTGTGCTTGTTCTATTTATTTAAAGGGATAGTTCGCTCAAAAATGAAAATTCCATCATTAATTGCTCACCCTTGTGTCGTTTCAAACCTGTAAAACCTTCATTCATCTTCAGAACGCAAATTAAGATACTTTTGAAGAAATCCGAAAACTTTCTGACCCTGCATAGACAACAACACAACTACCACGGTCACCAGAAAGGTATTCAACCGTAATGTTGTGAAGCTATGAAAATACTTTTTGTGTGCAAAGAAAACAAAAATAACGACATTATTTAACAATTTCTTCTCCTCCGTGTCAGTCTTTGATGCTTGGTACGATTAAAACGAACCCTGGTGTGAACCTCTGTTAGTGTGGTTCATTTGAGTAAGTGTGAACGCTGCCATTCGAACCCTGGTGCGCACCAAACAAGCGGACCGAGACCCCTAAAAAGATGGGTCTCGTCCGCTTCCAAATGAACTCTGGTGCGGTTCAAATGATACATGAACGCAACACGGACCAAATACTTCTAAACAAACCAAAACCAGGAAGTAATGACAAGATGTGACGCTATGTGACATGATTTCACGAAGAGGACAAGCGGAGTATCCAAAACAAAACTAGCAAACGTGGCACAACGAGGAGGTAAAGTGCCTTTTATGAGCTCTTTGTGAGTTCGCAGGTGGTGAAAACAAAATCATATACATGCAACAATGAGCACGCTTAGTCCAGCAGACGGCATAGCGTGTGTTTGACTTAAACCGGCGATGAGCAGACCGATCAGTGAATAGGTACTTTGATGTCATACACCCATCAAACGCACCTTTTCCTTTTGTTTGGAGTGTCTGGTGAGTTCCATCACAAAATATACATCATTCAACCCGACCAATCAGGTTGTGAGTGTATCACTATGCCTTTAGGTTCGGTATCTTTAGGTTCGCCGGCAAGCGTAGCGTAAGCTCCAGTGAGAATATGCTAGTCTTGTGAGAATCAAGTTTTGTTTACAGCACAGGAAAACCAGTCTCTTCTGGGCTTATATCGAAATCCTCCATTGTTTTTCATTACAAATCCTTGTTTGGTAGCATAAGAGTAGCAAAATCCAATGTAAAATTTTATATGCAAAATGGCAATTCAATATGTAAAATGGCAATGTATTTGCGTACTTAAAAAAAAGTATATATATATAAATAAATAAATTGTATAATTTACATTTGCCATTTCCTGCACTAGTTGTAATATGCAAATCAAAAATTTTATATGCATTTTGAAATCCACATTGACTTAAACTAAATTCATCACGGGTATTTCATGAAAATGCAATTGAATCGTCTTATATGTAGTGTCAATGCATTTAAGAAAAATAAAAAGACATTTAAATCAGGATTTCGCTACCCTTTTGGCTCAAAATGAATTCTGGAATTCTCACTGCGGTATTATGATGAAAATGCAATTCTAAGTGTCCTATCCGTAAGTCTTAATGCATTTAGGAAAAACAGAATTTAAATGATTATTTTGCTACAGTTTTTGCTTGGACATGGTGAACATATCTTATCAATTTGGGTAATACATTTTAATTTCAATTTTGCAACTTATAAAGCGTTAAAATACGTTTTTGATTTGCATATTAAAACTAGTGTAGGAAATGGCAAATGTAAATTATATAACTGAATTTTCACTTTCATTTTGCACATATGTATGCGGAAATGTAAATTTAAATACAGAAAAAACATCACCATTGTGCATAATACATTACAAATTAAATTTTGCTACCCATATGCTTCCGTTTTGCCTACTTTCTCCACTGGAATGCCACTTGCTCACGTATGCGAATACGGCTGTTAGTGATTACGATTTATAAAGTTTTAAATATGGATATTTTTCCTACACAAATGCATCAATTCACTTTAGAATGCCTTTATTAACCCCGTGGAGCTGTGTGGAGCACTTTTTCTGCTCGATGGATGCACTTTATTGGACTTCAAAATTTCAGCACCCATTCACTGCCATTATAAAGCTTAGAAGAGCCAGGACATTTTGTTAATATAACTCTGATTGTATTCGTCTCAAAGACAAAAGTCATGTACACCTAGGATGGCTTGAGGGTGAGTAAATCATGGGGTAATTTTAATTTTTGGGTGAACTAACCCTTTAAATGAATCTAATGAATTGTATTAAATGTTGTTACGATTTAACTGTTGTCAAAAAAAAAAAAAAAAAAAAACCTTAATCCATCTGACTTGAGACTACATAAATGGTTTTTGTTGTGTTAAAGCAGCATGAACGGGAGCTGCCTATGTGAAATGTGTTATAATTTGACTATTTAATAATAATAATAATAATAATAATAATAATAATAATAATAATCAGACACAGTAAATGTTGTGGTATTTATGGTTCCAACGTTTTACATACCTTACAGTCTTATTCCTAAACTATGTTTACCATTCAAATCCATTCAAACTTTTCAAAGGTCCCATATGCTAGATAATAATTTTTTATGAGCCCATACTTTGACTGGTAGAGTAAATGCCAAAACTTCAAAGAGATGCTAAAGATATAAGTCTATAATGGTTCAGAACTCTCTAGCTGTACGTATGATTTTAACAGTTATTCAATTTTCAGTGCATCAGAAAAGAATGAAACTGAAGACTGAACTGCTTAAATTGCTGCCCATATCTAACCCAATTTACGCTATTTTTGCAGTTGGCTGTTAAATTGTATTTTCGTAAACAAACAGTTCTTTCAGAAGTGTGTAAGATGTGAACGCTAAGTTCAACTTACACAGCTCCATCAAGTGAGTGGTAACAGCAGAAGAGATGCACTTCTGCACTACTGTTCATGTTGTCTCTGAGCTTTATCTGGCCTTCAAATCTGTTCCTGTGTGGATTTAGAGTGAGACTTCAAGCCAACAGTGACACAAATAGAATCTATTATCGACACACAACAGTGTGTAGATCCACAACAGTGGCCAAAAGCACTTTCGCTGTCTATCTTGTCCAATCTCTCTTGCTTTTCAATTGCAGCTCAACATTCAGGGAGCTTTTATTTTTTGACCAAATAAAAAAAAAAGAAATTAAATGAGTGCAGTGCCAACACACACACCACTGGAGATCTGAACACGTTTCATCACACTGTAAAACCGTAAACAAACAAAACCTTTTAAGGTATAATCCTAGAGAAAAAAAAAACAATGTGTATATTGGTCAACATCAGATCAGAATTGTTCTCTTTTGCTTATTTAATAACGACTTGTTGTGAATGTTTAGGAGAAAAGCATTTCTTCAAATACAGAATCGGGTAGCTTTAGAGAGCCTTTATTGCGTCACAAGAAAAAAAAAAAATTAGATTGTTGCACCATCTAGTGGTAAACTGGTCTACTGTTTTGTTTTTTTTTTCATTCTTTTAAAATTCTTTTTAAAGGAATATTTTAGGTTCTACAGGCAGAATTTGTGTAAAAAAAAATAAAAATAAAAATAAAAATAAAATACAATAAAAAAAATCTCTTGAAATAAAAGAGAGGAGAATAAAAACAAGTACAGCAAAGCATTTCTAATTCAAGTCTAACAGGCTTTGTTATTGTGATGTAAAGTTGTCTTAAAAACCCCTTTTTATTGGTGGAAGTATGTTTTCTTAATAAGTATGATTTACGCCATTCCTCCGGAGCTTCCACAACTCCTATGTCATGACCCTTCCTGGTCGATAACGTGACAAACAGAAATAGAGAACATCCGCAAATTCCAAATGGAAGAGTAAAACTAAGAACACAACACATACAGGTTTAATAAAAACAAGCATGCAGAATCCATGATCGCACCTGATCGTCGCTGGTGAAGCCTTTGTGCATGACATGGTAGAGGTGCACCAGGAAGTCACTGTTGGGCAGCACGTCCTGATGTTTTGTCATCATCTCACAGATCAGTTTATACGCCTGTAGCTTGCCAGCCTTGAACTCTGATGGCAGCATGGTAGCCTGAACACACACATCATAAGTCATTCCGTATTCAACATGCCTATTCCGATTCAACACATCAAGTTCAGAGTAAATACAGTAAAACATGCCCTAATTATCATATTAATGACATCACTGTGTTGTATTTGCCATCAGTTCTTTGCATCAAATTACTTTTTCTGCTGCTCTGTGCTCATTTGCTCTATTAGCACAATAACTACAGCGGTGGCCAAAATGATTAGAACACTAGTATTTTCACAAGTTATTTCACATCTATTGCTGTAGTGTGTCAGTGGGAAATATGAGTTTACATTTCCAAACATTCATTTTGCAATTAATTGTAATAATCCAGTGATTACCATTTTGTTTGAACAATGAGTCTAACAACAGCCACTGCTCCACATAAAGATCTGATCTCATCATCATCCAGTTTGTCTGGAATGACATGACAAAACAGAAAAAAAATCTAGAAAAACTGGCAATGTTGATTTAAATTAGTTAACAGAAGTTAATTGATAAAGAAATTGTATTTATGCCATTATTTTTGACAGCATCCTCATTTTATAGCATTTTTACACAAGTGCCTAAAACTTTTAACAGTACAGTAGCTTTGCAGGTAGGTTTCTTGAAGCATCTTGGAGATGTTGCCTGGATTCCTTCTGGATTTAGTCTCTCGGAATAATAATCACTGAATTATTACAATTAATGCCAAAATTAATGTTTGGAAATGTAAACTGATATCTCCTACTGACACACTACAGCAAACAATAGAAATACTTGACTTAAAACCATATTTAGCTGGTGAAAATACTAGTGTTCTAATAATTTTGGCCTCCACTGTACATTAGTTTCTGCACCAATGCACAATAACGTTGTGTTTATTATAAGCATGTGCTGCAGTTCTTTTGTCCGTCACTTTAAACGATTTAATGTCAGGTGGATTCTGATTGGTTGTCAATAGTTATTTTGTGTTTGATTGCTGGAAAAAAAAAAAAGTTCTGAAACTGATTCAAATTTACATTTGTGTGTGTGCGTGTATATATATATTATTATAAGTTATTAGAAAAACAAAACAGGAATGAACTAAACCAATGCAATCAACAATTATGCTAAATGTTTAATGCAAACAGCATGCTAATCTAGAAGTCTCTCCTCGACAGGGCTGCATTTATTTGATCAAAAATAAAAGTAGGAACGAGAATATTGTGAAATATTGTCATAATTTAAATCAATTGTTTTCTCTGAATATATTTTACAATATGATTCATTCATGTGATGCAATGCTAAATTTTCATTCTAATTATTCTAACATGCTGATTTGCTGATAAAGAAACATTTCTTATAATCAGTGTTAAAACTGTTAAGTTGCTTCATATTTTTGAGGAAACCTGCTACTCCCCGCTTCCCCCCCCCAAAATTCTTTGATGAATCTAAAGTTCAAGCATTTATTGGAAAACAGTAATCTTATCTAACATAATACATCTCTTTTGATCAATTTAACATGTCCTTGCTAAATATAAAATAATTCATTTCTTACCCCTTTTTTTTTTTTTAACTGACCCCAAAAGAAATCCAATCACAACAGAACGGAGACACATTAATACCTGGTGTATAAAGTAATGTTTCTTGCTGATCACTTATGAAACAGGGCAAAATTGTTGTAGTCTAATTGCAGAAAACATTCATGATGGATTGTTTAAGCACGTTACCTTGAAGAGCCAAGAGGCCAGCATGCGCAGAGGAGGGATGAACAAGGGTCTAACCACTGCTGTGTCTGTATCCACTCTGATCCCAAGGTTATCTCTGATCTAAAAACAAGAGACCTTTTGCATTTAGTTTCTAAGGTAATTGTAAACAAGGATTCGCCGAGAATGAAGGGAACCTACCTTGGCCAGCTTGTGCCAGAGCTCATAGAGGTAACTGAAGACCTTGGCGTGGATGCGGGCGCAGCGGATGCTGTTCACATCACCGAGAATCCCCAAGATTCTCCTCCAGAGAACGAAGGCAGAGTCGGCGTGCCAACCGGTCAAACTGCCACCGGCGATGATGCTGATATCATCAGCCAGAAACTCACTGCTGTCTGTAAGGAAGAGCAGACAACAGAGTACATTACAGGAAATAAAAACTAAACTTTTAAAAAGCTTTGAGAGATCCTCTGGTTGATGTTGGCACAACAGATGCCTTTCTAAGACGCATTTGTTTTAGAAATAAATATTCCGTAACCTTATAAAGTCTACTACATGCCTTCTGTTGTCTGATTGATGCATTTTGATGCATATTTCCCCATTCATCCACCCTGTTAAATACGTTTTTTTGTGTTGTGAAATCTTTTTTTTTTTTTTTTTTTTTTTTTTTAAATAAAGTAAACATAAGAATAATTTTGATAATGTTAGTAATATGTCAAGATGAATATTTACTGGCTTGAAGCAACTTAGCTTTACTTGATTCTCCAGACCTTTTTATTTTTTATTTTTTTAATCTTATTCAAATGTCAGTATTAAATATGATCAACAGGCTTTTGATGAACGCTTATGTTTATCTCTCAATCATCATTGGATTGCTTTGCATTATTTGTTTTGTTTATATAACTAAGCATTTAAATATAATCTTACTATAAGACATACTACTGGAGATACAGAGTGACAACTGATTGTTTATATTATTTTATGTAAGTATCAGCTGTACTGTTATAAAGATCTCACTGATTTACATTACAAGCTATCAGAATTTCATCTTATGGTTTGGTCATATAAATATCAGCATCTGCACCAAATTGCATATTTTTTGCTCAGTTTGTGCTTCTAAATAAATGTAAACTTTTTTTATGAGCTCCAGATTTATCATACTATATAAACTCATATGGTAGAGCAGTAGAATATGGAAATAACTTTTATTGTACTTTTATTGTATTGTTTAATGATTCTTAAATCAAGATACATTTACTTGAGAAACAAAACGACAAGATAATAAGTTCTTTCATGAGAAATTAATAACAGTTCATGTTTACGATTAAAACAAGAACAAGAATCTGCCAATGGGCTCAACAAAAAACAAAACTCGATTTAAAGGGAAAACAAGTTTTATACTCCACTAACAGATATTTGTTCTTGTTATAGCATAAACTCACTTAATATCTTCAATTTGCATATCTAATAAATGTATCTTGATTTAAAGTTGATTAGATGTTTGTAAATGTCAAGGCATTACATACTTTATGATGTAGGACTTTCTGCTCTGATTTAAATTCTTTTTTGAGGTCTTAATTTGTGGAGGAGTAAATTAAGACTTTTTAAAACCGTTTTAAAACCCACAGAGACTCTGATATGATATCAAACAATCACAAAATTTAATTTTAAAAAAGTATAACATGTATAATAATTAAATACTTTTTTTGTATACTCTTCACTTGGTTCAAAAGTTATGTCTATTTTGGTTAAGATGTCTTAGAAGAAAGCTGCCTGTGTAAAGGTTTGGAAATATGTTGCCTTGGATGGATGGATGGACGGATGGATGGACGGATGGATGGAGGGAGAGTGAAGTACACAAGATGAGTTTGGTCTGAGGGAAGGTTGAGAGGATGAGTGCAATACCCAGATGGTGAGGCACATTCATGGCATCCTCCAGGAGCTGAGGGCCCTCACAGCAACCATGAGGCACGAGGAGAGCCGGAGACACTGGGGGACAGTGAGGAGGGACGGCACAATCTGACCCTACACAACAACACAGTGATGGATGGAAGGGCGGTGGAATCACATTTCACACAAACAGGGGAATCAAACACTTAAAGACACACGAGGCACAACAGCTGATCCTGATATACAGTAATCATCTAATAATCAGTAGCAGATGCCAAAATGATTTAAAGCAGTGGTTCTCCACCTTATTCAAAGGCCCAAGACTTCTCTTCAGGATTACAGGCATTTTGAATGCATTTCAAGGCTCCCCCTCTTTTTAACCATCGGATGTCTTTTACAGTTGTTCGTGATTTACTAAATAAAGGAGTGGTCACACTAAACTTAAATCATGCAATATTTATTCTGCAGTTCAACATAAAAAAAAAAAAAAAAAAAGAAAGAAAGAAAAAAAAAATGAATATAGATTTTTCATTTTTGGGGGGTTGAACTCTGCATGAATGCGTGTTTACTGTCTCCCACATTCATGAATTGTATGAATGTAAGGATCTTTTCAAATTTTTATTTACTTATTTATTTAGTATTTTTACACAATTTCATTCCAGTGAATGTACACTTGCATCCAATTAATGTATTAACTTTTAACATTTCAGTAATTTTAAATTTATTCTTAAAATAGCCTTATGAAAGTTTTTTTTTTACCCTCAGAAATTCTGTGTTGTGTATTTAAAATGTTCTGGTTATCAAATGAAGGCATAAATCATTAATTTCATTTTTCTTTTAATTACTGAAAATTAAGCAAACTTTTTTTTTTGGCAAATAAAGGGGAATTTACTATTAAAATTAAAACATGGAAGAAATGTTATGTGATTATACCCTAAAAAATAATGTTTGTTTTATTTTAGCAGTAGTAGTAATAGTAGTAATACATTTCTGGCACAATGTCTTCAAGTTAAACCAGACTTTTATTGTGACGGGTTGCCATGTCTACTTTTACATTTCTGTGTATATGATATAATGCTAGTTTTCCTAAAATGGAACGGTCAAATGCTCATGAAGTGACTCTCAGCAGAGATTGTTCATGTGTTTATGTCCTCATTTAGCGAGACAACAGAAGCTGAAATCACTCGTCTGCTCCATTCATTAAAACAGAGACATGCAGAACATGCAGTTCATTCAAACTTTGACAAATTCCGCGTGACATTCCGTGTTATTCCGCATCGCGGAAATCACAGGGCCCTACATTGGGAACCCTGCTCCTTAAAAAAAAAAAAAACAAAACAAAAAAAAAAAATGTTGAGAGGATGAATTACAATTTTTATCATCTTGATTCTCCTTGAACGTTAGTGGGCCTTGGGATTTAGGTTGAGAACCACTGATTTAAAGGAATTTTCTGGATTAAACATCTCTCTCCTAATAGCACCAGTGGTAACCTAATAAAGTGTTACAAATACAAAATGTATATATATTTTTTTAATGGGCACATTTATATTACTGTTTATTTAATGTGCCTACAGCAGGTAAAGTAAGTATTGAACGTGTCACCATTTTTCCTGGTAAATATATTTCTAAAGGTGCTGTTGACATTAAATTTTCATCAAATGTCAATAGCAACCCAAGCAATCCATACATACAAATAAAACAAAACAAATAATTTCTGAAATTAAGTTATGTGTAATAAAATGGAACGACATGGGGAAAATGATTCAACTACAGAAATGTATTTAATACTTTGTACAAAAGCCTTTGTTGCTAATAACAGCTTCAAGATGCCTCCCGTATGGAAAAACTAGTCGCATGCATTGCTCAGGTGTGATTGAGGCGCATTCTTCCAAAGTCTTCTGTGGGCCTCTTCTATAAACTCTGACCTTTAGTTCTTATTTTCTATTGAATTCAAGTCAGGTGATTGTCTGGACCATTCTAGCTGCTTTATTTTCTTTTTCTGAAACCAACAGAGTTTTCGTGGCTGTGTTTGGGATCTTTGCCTTGCTGAAATGTCCACCCTTGTTTCATGTTCATCATCCTGGTACTGTAGGTTGGACTGAACCAGCTAATATTAATTTCCACTGACAAGGGACAGGATTGTTTTCTAATTACTGATAGATTTCAGCTGGTGTCTTGGTTTTTGTGGGATTACAAATTTAAGAATCTGTTTAAGATATGCTGATCCTATGCTCTGACATAGCATCACATGAAATACTACGGTGAAGTACATTGTATTTAGCATTTAAGGTAAATATGATTACATCAGACTCTCAAGCAAAGTTTGTAGCAAGAGGTTCCTGTCAGTCCCTGTTCTCTTATTGCAAGTCAAATGAGCCAGATTACTGAGATGTTCACCTTTTGTTTGTAATGGCTCTTGGTGCCTCTGTCCCAGACTTTGAGTAGTTATGATGATTGGATTAGGACTGGTGTAAATGGAGCAGGTTGCAATACCTGAATACTTCATTTGCATGCTTTAAGGTCATCATCCACGTGCTTTGTCTCCATTTCTAAGCACCGCCCCCTAAATGTATATAAACTACAATGTATCACTGCCTTAGTTAGATGACTGCAGCACCACGCAGCACTTTCACATTAAAAAACTCTGCTGAAGATACCCAAGAGTCTCCTGGTCTTTGCTTCTGAGTTTCCAACACTTTAAATGCCAACACTTTTTGCATCTCCCTTTCTTCATGTGTTCAATACGGAATACTTTTTCGTCGTGTCATTCCTTTTTATTACACATAACTTCATTTCTGAAATTATTTGTTTTGTTTTATTTGCATGTACGGATTACTTGGGTTGTTACCGACATTTGGTGAATATTTCAAGTCAACAGCACCTTTGGAAATATATTTACTGAGAAAAATGGTGTCGCGTTCAATACTTATTTTACTCGCTGTATATGACATTTATGTAAAGTTTTTTTGTCTGCACTTAGTCAATCCACTCTCTAATTATCATAGTTACCCATAAAAAAAAAGCCAGAAACAAAAATTCTGGATGCACCGAAACCATAAATGCTGTGTAAGAATTTACTATCTTAGTAAATAATATACAGTAACTTTGTATGTTTATTTAATTTAACTACATTTTAATGACTCCAAATTTTAAAAACACAAGCCAATAAAATAAACACACTTTTACTGAAAATAACACAATAAAATTGGACAGAAAATATCATAATATTAAATATCAATGTATTATTTTTGTTTAGTTCTATGCAACAGAATCAGATATAACTTTTGTAACTAATTATCCAAATAATGTATAGTCCTACAAGGCTATTATTATCAGAGCATGTGATCAGATCACAGCGGGAGCAGATCAGTGGATGAGAGGGTAGCGTCATTTTACCGGCGTTGCCCAGTACAGCTGTACTACAGCACAGTAGCGCTACTGCAAACAGGAACAAGTACACCACACAGGAATTTCTTAGCGGCTCGTTATTTGAGCGAACTTTGCTTTTCTCTTTTGACCGAAAACCAAAAATGCCATTTTCAATATCTGGCGGCCGAAAATACGGTGCATCCCTGATAAAAAATGTTAAATCTGTAAAGCATTTGCATTAGTCTCATACTAAAATGTATAATCTTTAAGTGTATAATGTTCAAGTTTCAATAAAATGTGATGAATTGTCTATTTGTAATGTTTATTCTGGTGCAGTACAATCACCTTACAGACTTCAAGTGCAAGTGTGCTACATTTTTTCAACCCGGCAATCAGTGACAAAATCCCACAGGTGCTACTGTATTTAGCCCAGACTATTCCTTACATCATATGGCGTTCTGCTGTCATCTTCATTATAAATACTGAAACCAAAGTAATGGGCAACAATAACAAAAACATCAAGAACAACACAACTTTCAAACACAGAGTCACGTGACAGCCCTTGCTGCTTTGGGTTTACACAGATGGGACATATGAGTGTTGGGCAGGATCAAGGTTCAGAGGGGATGAGCTGTGCTGAGATCTTGTACCTGCCAGTGCTTCAGTGTGGCTGAGCAGGAGGCTCCTCTGGCTCACTGTATCCGCGGTAACACTCATGCTCATGCTCATGTCATGAGTAGAGGGAGAGTCCGGCTCCTCCTCAACCGCATGCCAAGCCAGCAGACCCACCTCAGCATCGTTCAGATAGCCATTTGACGTCTCACTGCTCACACTCTCACCTGACAGAAGAGACATTATATTGACAATAATATTAATTATTACACAGCTCTCTGAAATGAACACCTCTGGGGTCTGTCATTCTCTGATAATGACCGGCAATAGCAACGCTGTATAACAGACTGTTAATATGAGTATCTGAAGATGGTGCTTCTTTAATGTCTCTCATATCACAACACAGACTCCCTCGCTTTTGTTTGTGTTTAGTGAGCTCATAAAATATTTTAACTATGTTAACGTCCTATTATTTACTTACACGACAAGAGGCCATGTAATAAGCAGCATAATGTACATTCAGCTAGTTGTCATCTTAATAAATGTATTTAAAAAAATGCTGCCTTCACGCCATGTCGTAATTACCGTAATTCAGAGATGACAACACGTGACATTTTACTCTTAGCTTTCCATGTTGTCGGACCTAAGTAGCACCAAAACGAGCCTGGCGGTGGTCACACGGTACATCTGTCACTGGTCCAAGTCGTAACTCTCAGAACAGTGTACAAGTTGTAATTATGAGTTCGGGAGCACGTGAGGGCTTTGGCGTTGATAGTGTTGCCATAGAAACACATAATTCAGAGTAGGAATTATGACATGGCATGAATGCAGCTGAAGTATATATAAAAAATGTATACTGTATATTAAATTTACTATTATATTTTATTCTCTTACAATTACCAATTGCAAGAAATACAATAAAGAAATATATATACACATACATATATATATATATATATATATATATTTATATATAACGCAGTTAACACACTGGCCCCGCCCCCAGACCTGTACGTCATCTTATTATTACACTATATTTCATATAGTTGACTGTTGACAATTATGATGCAGTTATGCCCAACAATTCAAGATACTGGTGCAAAAAATGCCCCTATATTTGTTTTGTCTCGTATTTATATATATATCACAGGTTATCACACGGGAAGCAAGAGCAATATGACACGAGTGCTGATTTTGTCCCAATCTATCACGAGCCTAAATGTGATTTTATACAACAGCTCAGTAAATAAGAAGTTGATATTATGTTATATTTTAAACACAATATTGTGTTTTTGCTCAATTTTGCAAAGAACATATTACCTTTGAAGCCATAGCAGAATTGTTGCACATCTCGGAGCAACACATCGGTGTTTAGTTTCTGAATGAATCTGGTGGACTGGTGAACCAATGATTCAAAGGCTCATTCATAAAGGCAGCCATTTACTTAGTTCTTGAATGAATCAGCTGTTTGAATGAATTGAAGACATTTACCACCACCTGCTGGCAGATTTAATTTCTTATTTAAAGTATCATTATATATTAAAAAATAAATAAATAAATACTACTACTACTAATAATAAATAAAATAAATAAAAAAATAAAAACACAATTTTAATCGACTGACAACACATATATATATAATCTAATTAATTACATGATGTTTTGATTAATTAATCTAATTAATCGCTAAATAAATTTGGCAGTGAAAATACCCACAAAAGATTATTTAAAGCCATTATTGTGTTAAACGAGAAAGTAGACATTGCAAATGGAAACGTCAACATAAACTATGAAACATAAAAGATCATTTGAGAAACTTATCAGTATTTTTTGTTTATACAATGAAAGTCATTGGTAACAAAAAAGCTTTGTTACCAACAGTTTTCAAAATACTTTCTTATATGTTACACAAAAGAAAGGTTTGAAACGACATGAGGGTGAGTAAACGATGGCAGAATGAAATTTTTTGGGTGAACTATACCTTTAATGTTTTTATTTGTATTTATTTATTTTTTGATAACAAGAAAATAAATCTGCCAGCAGGTGGCAGTAAATGTCTTTATGAGTCATTCATTTGATTGGTTAAAATGGCTGATTCATTCTTTTTATGAATGGGCCTTTGAATCGATTCACACGATTAGTTCAAAAAGTGGATTCATTCAGAAACTAAACACCGCTGTGTTGGTCAGAGACGTGCAACAATTCTGCTATGGCTTCAAAGGTAATATGTTCTTAAAGGTAAAATTGGGCAAAAACACATAATATTGTGTCTCAAATACAACGCAATATCAAGTTCTTATTTACTGAACTGTTGTATAAAATCTCATTTAAGCTCATAATAGATCGGGACAAAAACAGCACTCATGTCATATTGCTCTTGCTGCCTGTGTGATGTGATATATATAAATATGAGAAAAAACACATTCAGGGGCATTTTTGCACCAATATCTTGAATTTTAGAGCGTAACTGCATTTGTGGAGTTATTGCTCTGTATCATATTTGCCTACAGTCAACTGTATATGAAATATAAGCTGACATTCAGATTTGGGGACAGCATCAAAATATTTTAATTGCGTTATTTTTTCAGAATGAATTAAGTTAATGTTAAGTTATATATATATATGGATGTGTGTGTGTGTATATGATCATGGGACAAAGCTCACTTTTCTCCCGCTGTTTAATCTTCAGGAATGTTGGAGCTCCGTCTGCTGGATAATCCAGGTCTGCTGGACTGCTGCTCCGCCGGATCAGAATCTGAGAATATCCACAGAACTTCAGTAAGACTTGCATGTGAAGAATAATTTAATAAATCAAAGAAAACGCAATGGTACTGACCAAGGGAGCTTCGCTCTCTCTTTTTCCTGTAGAGCTGTTCTCTGACACAGATGCTCTGCCCATATCCACAGACTCATCTCTCTTCTGACCTGCATTTCATACAAGTATCCCACATATCAGAAATCATGCTACCTATGACTCTCAAACTAATTCATTTAAGCAGTTTACAGCAGACTTATTCTTACTGACTTATTCTTATTAACTAATTGTATTGACAACAACAACTGTCCAATGCATATATTTATGTTGTATACATTTATGTTGTTCGTTTAATGGCATCTTTTGAATAAACATCAGTACCACCGATACCAACACGGATGCAGACCGCCACAGTCTAATTTGTTCCTCCCTGTTTCATGTATTTTTACACTTCTCATAATAATACAAATAATAATAATAATAATACATTATGCTTTGCGCCACTGCTTTGGCAAAGCATCGCAATATGACTTGCAAAAGGCTATGATTTATTTAAATAAGCATACAATCTCTCTGCATTTCAAAGCAAAAGCCAGCACTGTTCATGCAATTTGTAAACCAGCTTTCATAGAAACTGCATTTCCCCACAAAAATAAAAGCTCTTCAAATTGAATTTATATGCCTGTTACAAAATAATAATTTACTAATAATATACTGAAGTATATTATTTTTGAGAGTACCTACTTACAATATTTCAAATAAAAACATTCATTATTATTGTTATTATGCTGAAAACAGCTGACATTTTTTCAGGTTTCTTTGATGAATAGAAAGTTCAGAAGAACACCCTTTAACTGCAATAGAACTTTTTTTTGTAACTTTATGAATGTCTTTATGAACTTTATGAATGTCAATTCTGATCAATTTAAAGCATCCTTTCTTAATAAAAGTATTAATTTCTATCATTTCAAAAAAAAAAATAAAATAAAAAAAAAAAAATAAATAAATAATAAAAAAAAAAAAAAAAAAAAAAAAAAAAAATATATATATATATATATATATATATATATATATATATATATATATATATATATAAAACTAAATCTTTTTATTTCAGATAAATGCTGATCTTTGGATCTTTTTATTGATCACAGAGTCCTGGAGAAAAAAAAAAAGTACTGTTTTACTCCTGCAACTGTTTTAAATATTGATAATAATCAGCATATTAGAATGATTTCTAAATGATCATGTGCCTGGAGTAATGATGCTGAAAATTTAGCTTTGATCACAGGAATAAATTACATTTTAAAATATATTTAAACAGAAAACAATTATTTTAAATACTAAAAATATTTCACAATATTACTGCTTTTGGTGTATTTTGGATCAAATAAATGCAGGCTTGGTGAGCAGAAGAAAATTCTATAAAAATCATTAACAATTTTACTGATCAAAAACTTTTGACCCGGTACTGTACCTGTCAAAATGTTATTAATATAAAATGTAAGATATACAGTATGCATGCCATCGGTGTCTAACACAAGTCTGTATTTTCAGCAAAGCAGACTGATGCGATTCTACTTCATTTTAAACATACTGTATGTCAAAAGTAGTATTCAGCAAAAACACTAATTTCTAAACCCCTACAGTCTACAGTAGTCAACATTTGAAGTGGATCAAAAAAGTTTAACAAAGAACCGGTATTGTTTTGGTTTTAGGACAACTTTGATGAAAGGTTTTGATGCACTTCAAATGTTGACTACTGTATTACCATGTGTAATGTGTGTGTGTGTGTGATTGTGTGCGGGTACCTGGGAAGGTGTCGTTGATCTGCTGTGTGATGTCAGAGGTGCTACTGCTGCGGGGCAGAGGACTGTCTCCATCCCCCATCTCGCATTCGGACAGCTGACACTCCTCCACATCTACCGGACAAACACACACCATCAGCAATATATCAGCTGACAATCACCGTGCTGATTAGACATCACAACAATTCTTTCTTTTTAAGGGCCTTCTACTTATTTAGCATTTTCATACTAACAGGGCAAGCATGCATGCTGAAAATCTGATTAAACTGTAGTTCAATAATTAAGTGGAAGTTTGCCACAAGCAGTTCTGAGGACACTAATGGAAAACACCTTTTGCATCTGCACGATTATAGAGAATCGAGTAAAAGAGGTTGTACAGTGCTCTTAGCTGTATTTTATTATTTGCAGCTTTCCATATGGTTTGTGAGGGTTTCAATCTCTAAAGTTTGCATGCTGCTACAAACACACTCAAGCTAGAACTAGATCCTCCACATGATTGTAGAGACGCTCTTGGAGCGTGAATCAAGTGAGTGTTTCCATTAGTGCTCTCTGTACTCCCTCTGGCAGTCTGGAATAAAAGGAAATAGAAGTATCCTTATAAAAACCATTTACACAACAGATTATTGGCCTTTTTCCTGGCTATGCTAACTCTTAAATGAAAGCAGATGACAGCAAGACAGAAAACAGGAAAAGAAAGTTTCATGATGGAGACAGGAAACAGGAAGTTACCTGAGAGTCTGTGAGAGCAGTGAGAGTTGTGAGAGATACCAGGTAAGAAAGAGCTGACAGTGTGGAGCAGCATGGGCACACTCTTAGTGGCCGGCAAAGCCTCACAAAGATGCACACAGTTGCTGATAGACTGACTTCGCTTAGCTGCCCACAGAAGCAGGGAAAGAGAGCGCAGGGGAGAGAAAGAGACAGACAGAGAGAGAGAGAGAGAGAGAGACGGGGAAAAGGATCAGTTGGATTCTACAGCTGTGGTAATAGCAAGACAATTTATTAAAGGTGAAGTGTGCCATTTCTGTGCCTCCAAACAGACCACTGTGCAACCAAACACACACCTCTGACTGAGCCAATATTTAGGCTTTATTTAGATCTTCATTTGTAAAGATTATCCTGATGAACAAAATGTGTTAGAATCATAAACTTTTGGTCACAGAGCTTATTTTCTGCAATAATCCAAAAGCAAATGGATTTTTTTTTTTTTTTTTTGGTCAAGGGAACCAGGGTCATATATGGGTCAAAATTATTATTATTTTTTTAATGCCAAAAATCATTATGACATTATAAGTAAAAATCATGTTGCATGAAAATATTTTGTAAACTCCCTACCGTAAATATATCAAAGCTTAATTTTTGATTAGTAATATGCATTGCTAAGAACTTTATTTGGACAACTTTAAAGGCGATTTTCTCAATATTTTGATTCCAGATTTACAAATAGTTGTATCAATAATGTACTTTTAAACTGAAATCTAGTGAGATTTTAGCAAAACAGTGGAATATACAATTATGCTTACAGTTGCGTTTCTCAGATTCACAAACAAACAAACAAAAAAATGGTCCAAAATGAATACACACAAGAATCGAATAGGATAACTTCATTAGGAACCACAATGTAACACGCTTGCAAAGCTGCCTTTCCACTATCTCCGACACATTTTTTCCCCTCTTGGCAGTTGCTGTAAAGTTGTAAAATGATTATATCCACATAAAACAAATGACCACCAATACACCTGGAAAAAAAGAACATAGTAGGCATTCTAGGGATAATCAATGGAAATGATGTATGAATTATAAGTAAGTATGGCCAAAAAGATTCATATATTTCAACACGACTGAAGCACGTATTGAAGAGAGTGGCATTCCAGAGGATGACGTAGGACGTAGGCAAATGTAGCGATGAACGGGAAAACGCAGTGGAGAGAGCAAAACAAAACACTGGTCACTAATGAGTACAAGTACAAATGAGGATTCGTAAAGAAAAATGTCAGAGGATTTTGATATAAGCCAAATTAGACCTAGACTGGTTTTCATTTGCTGTAAATAAAACTTGGTTCTAGCATATTTTACGCTACACCTACATCATCTGCTGGAACACCACTTTCTCGTGAATGTGTGTAAGACAGTAAGCAGAAGCTAGAGATTACGGTTCTAACATTTTAAATATGGATATTTTTCTTACACAAACACATTAATTTGCTTCTGAAGGTCATTAATTACCCCCCAGAGTTATGTAGAGTACTTTTTATGATGAATGGATTCACTTCATTGGACATAAAATAAAAAATCAACAGCCATTTACTGCTAACAGAAAACTTGGAAGAGCCAGGACATTTTTTTTAATATAACTCCGATAGCATTCGTCTGAAAAAAGAAAGTCATATACACCTAGGATGGCTTGAGGGCAAAAAAAAATCATGGGGTAATTTGGGTAACCCCATTTTTGGGTGAACTATCCAGTCTACAAACACAAGAAAACAGTTGAACAACTTCTACCTAATAGACCGAAAATGGAATGAATCTTCATGAGTGACCTGAAGGTCTGATCACTTGAATTAACACTATACCTTTCCTCTGCAAGCTCCAGTGAAATATCAGTCATGCCTATGTAGTATTCAGGGTGAAGGGGTTGTTGAAATAAGTATGAGTATGAGCGTAGTAACAGTGAATGCCAATAAAAACACACAGACTAAAATGCAGATTCTGTTCCACTTTTTTGTGAAGGCATCACATCAAAGCGCAGTTTGAATGAATGCTGGAAGTGTTTGTTCTGTAACGAGCATTTCACCAACAACCGATTGGTATTTTTAAGAGAAATAAGCTGAAGTCAAACAGAGGACACACTTTGAGGATTTTTAACCGCGCTCTCGTTCGGCTCATGGCGTCCTTTGATACTCAATCCCCGAGAAGGAAATATGAAGCACGTTATTTCAAGTTTGCTCTGCCAGCCCTGATAAGACAAAATATTAGCATTGTGTTTTTTTGGCCACTCCATGTCACGTCTGGAGAAGAGCCGTGAAAGCGGAGGGCTCTATTATTCCCTCTACGGCGCGCTTTAATTACCGCCTTTTCTTTCTAGATTACATCGCTTTCGCCGAGTTACCTATTTATGCATATTAATGAGCATTAATTACGCTCTTAATGAAACTATCAAAAACAGGCAGGCAGTTTGATGAGGCGGCTCTCCTAACGAGGAGGGGAGGACGCTGGGCTGTTTGAAGATCAATGTAGGAGAAATCCAATTAGGCGAAAGAAAAGGGGGGAATTTAAAGCCAGCGCGTTTCATGTGCGCACACACAATCGAGGATGTTTCTGGGGGCGGCGTGTGAGAGGCATCCTTCAGTCTCAAACGCATCTGCTCCAAACTCAACAAGCTCTCCACCATAAAGAGATACAATCATCTCCAAACCGGGAATGATTAAATGGAAAATATTTCTGCGCATGTGCGCGTAAGGAGACAAAGAGACGCAAAATTCATGTCTGAGAGAGAGAAAGCGCGCTCTAATCAAGAGCTGAAGTGACTAGTTGGTGTGTGTTTGTGTGTTAACTAGTTTTGGACCACATTGCTTCAGTTCCACTTGTTCTATATGCGGTGACAGCAAAAGAAAAATCCACAAATTGTGTCCCGTGGATGGAATTTATAGCATAATGCAAAATGAAACAGAATTTGGCAAATTTTGGATGAATAAATCAAAAGTAGGCATGCACACTAAATCAGATTGCCATTTAAACTAGTGTCTGTGACTTCTGAAAAACGAAAAAAGAAGTCTGCTTCTGTGTGTCTCTGTGTGAAGGAGCACCACAGTTTATCTATTACGCATACAGTACTCAGACTTGAAGAAATACGTTACTAATGTACAGTACACTTCTTAAAACATATTGAAAAAAAATTATTAAAACTTTCTTTTTTATGGAATATCACAAATTTTAAACCTCTGTTGTGCAAAATAATAATAATAAATAGAGAAAAGAACATTTTCAAAAGATTAATCAGACTGTTAATGTTTCATGCTTTCATTTGATTTCCATAGTTTTTGATAATGAATTTATATTAAATCATACACAGACAACACAAAATGTCTGAAACAAAAACTATAAATGATTACATTGTGAATTCAAATTTGAATTTATATAAAATTATTTCAAATGATTAAACATGCCTTTTGATTCTTCAAAATGAATTTAACCATTAAGAGTTAAGAAAAAAAGTTAAATATGAAACACTAATTGGGAAATAATAAAATGGATTTCATAAAGCCCTACTTTGCTCAAATATGTTTGGAATTACGTGAATAAAGCAAAGCAAGCTGTAAATCGGGGTGTCCAGACTTGGCCCTGGAGGGCCAGTGTCCTGCATAATTTAGCTCCAACTTGTCTCAACACATCTGCTGGGAAGTAGCCACTAGAAGGCAAGCCTACAACCATTAGCCGGAAAAGCGTAACGGCAAAATCTTACGCTTCCAGTCTGGCAGTACGTGGGAAAAGGAGACCAGAGACCGTTTTTTCTGAATGGATGTCAATGGAGGAGAGGCTTCACTATGTTTAATAAACAGCTTTTTAGAGGAAAAAGATTATCATGTAATGAATCGACAGCCTGTCTGCTAATCTTCAACATGTTTTACACTAAACAGTACTTTTGGATTTAACTATTTACCACATCTACCACAAAAAAAAATGCTGTTTTATAAGAGAAGTCACAGACTTTTTGCAACAGGTGGGATTCAGCTTACGGCACTTCTCATTAATTCCTATGGTATTTGTAAACGCCGACTGAATGTCGCACAACTCTGTAATGTAGGCTGTAATGTGATTGGTTATTAGGGGACATGTGATCCAAGTTAGCAATTATACTTTCTCCAAAAGTAAGTAAAACAGTCCCTCTCATCTCCCTATGTAGTAAGACAATCTCTGTTTCTAGTATGCCTAGTAAGAGCTTGATTAGCTGGTTCAGGTGTGTCAAATTGGGGTTGGAGCTAAACTCTGCAGAATACCAGCCCTCCAGGACAGAGTTTTAGGCACCCCTGCTGTAAACAAACCGCTCTACAGACATCTGAGATAGTCTGTGTACATCGGGAGTGTCCATGAGTCCTGCAAATAAGCTCTAACCTGATGCTTTCTGCCTGACGTTGTTGCGAGCTTTCTCCACAGCAGGAGCTCCAGTGGTGGTGGCACTGCGGAACCTCATGGGTTCCTGAGCCCCCATCTGGTCTCCAGAGCCCCTCCAGCTCAAGGAGAATGACCGTGCTCCATCTGTAGACTTCTGGGAGTCCTGCATTACTCCTGAAACACAAACACAATATTACTATTATTGATACTGTAAGTGTCTCTGATGTCTGAATGACTTCTGCAAATGGCTTTTTAATGTTCACAGAAATCCAAGGGTGTTACTTGGCAAAGCCAACATAAGCAGCTACACTATCGTTTAAAAAGTTTGTGGTCTGTAAGAATTTGTTCTGTTTTTAAGTCTCTTATGACAAGGCTGCATTTATTTGATCAGCATTATATTGATATTTTGGAAAATAATTTTAAAATGTGATTTATTCCTGTGATGCAAAGCTGAATTTTCAGCATTATTACTCCAGCCTTCAGTGTCACATGATTTGCTGCAGAAACATTTCTGATTTTTTTTAACAATTGTGCCATTTCATATTTTTGTGGAAACCGTGATACATTTTTTTTAAGAGTTAGCGGCAGTTCAGTTCCATGTTCAACTGAGGTACATTTTCTGTCAAGGTGCAGATTTTTTTTTATTAAGAACATCAAAATATAATAACCTTTATATACTTACATAGACTTTTACTAATGCATTAACCTAATTAATGCATCATTAATGCCTATCGTTCATTTAATATTTGCAAGTAAGCCATTATATACATTTGCAAACATTATCCTTATTTTTGGTTCATTAGTAATCAGTTATTCAAGTGTTGAAGTCCTTGAATGCATTATTTGAAAAGTCTACTCCAAATGAAAAGTCTAAAACATATCTAGCTACATCATCCAGCTCATATGCCATTCATGTCATTTACACACACAAACACCCGCGTACCCCTGCCACGCTGCTTCTTTTCCTTCTGTTCTGAGAGTTTGTCCAGCGGTAGGTTGTGGAGGTCCAGGCCGTAGACGTGACGGGCCAGTACGGCAGTGAGAGAGTCCATGATGCTGGCCCACTCGAACACCAGCTCCTCCCAGTGGCTGAGAGAGGACAGTACAGCCAGCAGCTCGTCCCACAGCTCACGAGAGATAAACACGGTCAGGTTGGCCCGCACCCACGCCACAAAGATCGTCTGCAAATGACACCAGCACACAATTCAAACAGCCTGACCACCACATCAAGTCATATCAACAATATCATCATATGCAGCAATAACAATCAAGTATTATACAACATATTACAACAAGTATAATAACGTATTACACAGGATGAAACATTTTTTCTGGCATTAGAGCTATTTAAAAATGAAACACCTTATAGAAAGACCTTATTGGATTTTTTTTTTTTTTAAATGAAAGAATGTTAGCTTCACATTCTATCATTAACATTCAAATAATTACAGCAAAATACATGAATATGTCATGCAGATTTTTTTTTTTTCCTGGTACGCAAGATCAGTTAAATACAGTGAATCATTTAAGCTTTTGGCAAAGAATTACCATCCAGAGATCATATGATTGTAAACACCAAAACTGGTTCATTAAAGTTGTTCAACAGCAGATATTTAAAATATATATAGAGATTTTTTTAGTAACAATGTGAAAGTCATTACTGTCACTTCTGATAAATTAAATGCATCATTGCTGAATAAATGTAATCATTTCAACCATGAAAAGTCATCAATAAAACAGCTTGTAAACTAAATGTCACGCTGCATTACATTTAACCTCAGGTAAGTTTTTATCGTCCACAGCTTTTGTTTGCTAGAGAAATTAGCTCTAGAGAAGACCATTTTGCTAAATATATGCACCATATTATATATTCATTACATTTTATTTAACCTGTTAGTGATGTCTCAATTATGTAATGTATGTTTAAACGGTTACTGTGTAAATAATTATATTTCAAGAACAAATTGGAGTAAAAACAAGCCTTTATAATTAGATTTAGATGTTGATGTAGACACTGCTTTATGTGCAATTTCATGTTTCGTATGGCAGTTTCTAAAAATCACAGATGGGAAGTAACGAAGTACAAATACTTTAATAAGTTACTGTAATACGTTACTGTACTTAAGTAGTATCAGTAGTGGTATCAGTACTTTACTTCTGACTACTTTTTACTCCTTACATTTTTACACAAATATCTGTATTTTCTACTTCTTACATTTTCTAATCAGGCTCGTTACTTTAGTTTTAATCCGCATTTGGTGGATCACCATTCCATAACAAATCTCTAATAAATCATGGGTCGGTTTATCGTGGGTGGTAATGCAATTCAGCCTGCGGGCGCTCCACGTCTCCGCCAAATGGTTTCTATCAGAGTAATCATTGCAAGTGACTCGAGAATGGAGTGGAAGCGCCTGGGTGGATCATAGAGGCAAAACTACTGACCTGTTCAGGACTTCAAGTGCAGGTCAGTTTCATCTGTAAACAGGCTGCTAAGAGTTGCTAGCAATTTAATGTTTAACTAAGTAACAAAACTTTTCACGATACAAATCGTTGCAAAGCAAACCGTCCTAACTACTATATAAAAATACAGACTTTATATAAGATGTATATCTAACTAATGCATAATGCCGTGTATGAAGCCATGGGCTGTTAGTCTCATACTCACTTTGAAGAGGACGCTGGCCAGGCTGTGGGCGAACGTGTCTTTTCTTTGGTTCTCCTGTGGTCTCCTCATCACAGCTTCTGTGATCCTCAGCAACACCTGTAGCAACTGCTCCCTAAAATAATATGATTCACACAATATGATGACTGTGTGTGAACAGCTGCTGAACCAGAGCAGCGCTCTATACAGATTCAGTGTTGATATGTCGTGTGTGACTGACCAGGTCTGGCGGTTCATATTTTGCTCCATAATAATGTGACGGTAGACGCTGAGCACAGCTCGGCACACCTCTAGTTGGTTCTCCAGCAACTTGGGCACATCCTGACATGGCTCCAACAGGAACACGTTGGCAGAGTTTGTCAGGAACACCTGAGAACACATAAAACAATTCAATGTGTGCTCAAATTTAGCTGCAGAAACAGTTTATTGATTTATTTTTGGTCATGACTACTTGTACACTGAGGTGCAAATAGCTACAAGTAAAAACATTATCTAACATTATTTGCACTTAGTGTAAGTAGTAGTTATTGCTATTTGTACTTCCTCTGCCATTTTGTTATGCCATTTTTCTTAAAGCCTTGTGAAGATAAACTGGATTTCTCACACTTTTATAATTAAAAAAAATATCAACCAAAATCAAACGCTGAAAGATGTTTTTCTGACTGTAGATGAAGAAAGATAGATGAAGAAACAGTACATTTTCTAAGGTGATTCTGAAGACAAGAAAAACCTTGAGTCTTAAATTTCAAATATTTTAGTGTTTGACAAATTACAATGAACACTTTTTACCTTATTTTGGCTCTCAAAATCTTGATTTTTGACAAATTTTAATGGAAAACAATGGTGGTCAATGGGGGGACAAAAAAAATTTTGTACAGCCTTTCCAAAACACAACTATTAACACAGCTATGCACATTCATGACCCAAAATGAAAAAAAAAAAAAAACAAAAAAAAAACAAAATTTAAAAAAGAAATAAAAAGTTTAACCACAATAATCAAAGAGTTTAAAAATCAATCGTGAGTCAAAATGATCCCAAAACAACAGGAGGGTTAATGTTTTTTAAAGAAGTCTGTAATACCTACTAGGGCTTAGGGCTGGGCAATATATCGAATATTAGCGATAATATCTCAATCATTTTGATGATGATGTAAAATTTGAAAAAATCGTGAACATCGAATATGTCAAATTCAAGCGTACATACCCTTACATATTACCCCGCAAGAGACGTGAGTGCGGTTGCCAGATATCAAGAGTTCAAATTCCCGAACCAGAGCTTCGCTGCTACAAGGATACATTTTCTGCCCAGTGTTTTGCTTATTTTAAGCAATCTGGCAACCACTCGCACAAACTCGCTCTTCATTGTGGAAGCGGTGACGATGATTTGAAAACACAGACAAACAAGCTGGAATTTTAGCGATCAAAATGAAAGAGTCACTTAACCAGTCTGTGTTCTGTCATGAGATCTCGACTGTATTGTTGTGTCTGTGATCACTGAATAAATGCACTTACTCAACCACTGTTGTTTGAATAGAGCAGTGGTCCTCACTATTTTTTTTCATGAGAGACACACTTGTAGGACAAAGTCAGCAGGAGAGCCACTTTTACAGCAAAGTATCTAAAGTTACATCCAGTCATAAATAGCATGTCTGCTTTTCAGTCTGTCATCCCTAAACATACAATATGATATATGATATGATATACAATTATGATATAAATATAAGTTTTTGTTTTTTAAAGTAACGGCCAAGCGGCCAGCGGAAGATTGATCATAGTCTGTTCGATCTATTTTGCCTTCTGAAATCATCACGACTTGCCTAAAATAAAATCAATAGATACAGGCCTAAAAGAGTTCAAGTATAAAACAATGTTAGTTTCAACGTTAAACTAAGATAAATATCCAATCGTGTGTGCGGGGAGTGGAGGCTAGAGCCACTTTGCAGGGTACACTTGCATTTTTTCATTGGAAACAACTTCAAATATTCCATCATTTTTGCTCATAATGGTAAGAGTAATATCATCATTCGGAACTGTAAAGGGTCTACTTTTATTTGTGTGCACTCACAATATCAATAAAACGGTGCTTTTATAAAATAAAGAAAACAAACATGATGTGCTTTCTGTTGTCTCAACAGGAGCACTTCACAAAATACATACTTCACAGACATAATAAATATATCTATAGAAAGCTTTAAATTATTACTTAACGAAATAAAACAAACTCTTTCATTATGTAATCTGTAAAGATGCATTTTTCTCTAAAGGCGCGTCCAAAGAGGAGATGGCGAGTCAGGATCGGCAACCTCATCCTTGAGACAATAGAAAACACTAGTTTATTATTAATTCAAATATCTCCTTACGATTTCCCCCCGACACATTCATAGTAATTACTTTTGCAGGTGCTCTGTAGCAAGTTTCAGCCTATTGCGTGCACTTGAACGTGGGACTGTTCCAGCACCGCAAAACTCGCGTCCGGTGTAGACACGGTGTGAGTTTTTTTAAGAGTCATGTTACAGCCCTGCTTGTTTTTAATGTTTTTATGAAATCTCTGTATTGATCATATCATCGTATTATTTATTGCCATGCCAAGCGTGCCACAAATTAAAGCTTGGTGAGCCGCGCAATTAGTAACACTGGATTAGAGAAACATAGGTTATTGCAATTTGGAATTACTATTGGGAATTTCACTGTTCTTAGGTAAAAACTTGCAAAAACACTTATCCTAGTTTAATTATTTACCCCAGTTGCACAATGTAAATTGTAAATTGCGTGCACTAAAAAAGCTGACAGAATGCACTTAATAAAACTAAACACTGAACATTTTGTATTTACTTTGTAACAATAGCCGTTTTATCTGAATTGTTTTTGTTGTTGTTTTTTTAATGGGGGCAAAATAAAATCAGGTTTTTTATTATTTAAAAGCAAATGCAAACATATCGAGAAACATATCAAATATCATAAACATTTTGACAATATTGAGATTTTTTTATATATCGACCAGCCCTACTAGGGCTGCATTTATTTGTTAAAAAAAACAAAGACAAAAAGTCAAGATTCTTTGATGAATAGAAAGTTTAAAAGAACAGCATTAATTAGATTTTTTTTGCATGATTATACCTGTCTCATAAATTATTATTATTTTTTTTTTAATCAGTTTAAGATGAGAGGGTGTGGGTGTGAGAGTGTGTGAGCACCTGCAGGGCGGGCTGGATGCCAGCCCTCACATCCAGGTTCTGTTCTGCAGTCAGACAGCCTCTGCTGATGGCGCTGCTGAAGGAGTAAGTGCGCCCCCAACTGGACGATCGTTTATGCCCGTGAGTCGCCAAGACCTGAAGGGTTGATACAGGACAGGTTAGTGTGAATAATTTAATGAATCAGCATGAACAGCATTTTGTGCATGACCGTACCTGCACATGTGTACTGTCCATCTCAGAGATGAGGTGCTCTTCTTCTCCATCTTCCTCCTGGCTTGTTGTCTCAGGCTCGGCCATGAAATTGGGTTTCTCCTGCAGAATCCACTTCCTGTAGACTTTGATGACCTTGCGAGTGGCTGAAGCTTCACAGGCCGGCAGCAGGAAAGCCTAAGTGATGACACAAAGACAAGACACACACACAATTTTTACAAGTGCCTTCTGAGCTGTTTGATACCAAGGACCCTTAGAAAAACAAAACAAAAAAACCTTTCTGTTCTGAATTTTTCACTTGGTTTAATGTTTATGCCCAAATTTAAAAGCTCCTAGTGTGTAAGACATGTGAGATAAACAGTTTGTTTTGCAGTTAAAATGCTTAAAAACATGCTGTGCAGATTGTATGTAACTATACTAAAACAGTTCTTTATTATGATTCACATGAAATCTGTAAAAATGAATCAAAATAAACAGATAATAATCTGCTGACTTAAGTAGTTTAACAAGATGAATGGATTCTGGCCACAGGGTGGCAGCAAAAGACAGAGCATCTGAGCTAAAATTACATTACTGATACAAATGGTCAATTAATTAACTGCTCAATTCAGATGTATGTATAATATAGTGGCTCCAAGGCATAATTGCACATAATTGTGTGCATATACATATTGCTGTCAATACTGGTAAAATCTACATACTGAAACATACTGTAGGTGTTAAATAATGTTTTGTTGTTGTTGTTGCTGTTGTTTTTCCTTCCTGTGATTGGGCAGCCCAGGCAATTTTAAATACCAGATACACTTTGTCTAACCAAAAAACCAATCATAACCAGGGGGGTATATGCATAATGCAGGACTTTTAATTATGAACAAGCCTGAAATACAGCAGGACTCTTATTTTGAAAATGTCCATGCTTCACTACTTCCAGCTGCTCATTTATACAGAGAAGGGAGGTAAAATGTGACCCTGGACCACAAAACCAGTCTTAAGGGTAAATTTTTTGAAATTGAGATTTATACATCAACCAAAAGCTGAATAAATAAGCTTTCAATGATGTATTTGTTATGATAGGACAATATTTGGCCGAGATACAACTATTTGAAAACCTGGAATTTGAGGGTGCAGAGGAAAAAAAAAATAAAAATACTGAGAAAATCGCCTTTAAAGTTGTCCAAATGAAGTTCTTAGCAGTGCGTATTACTAATCAAAAAAATGTAATATTTATTTACAGTAGGAAATTTACAAAATATCTTCATGGAGCATGATCTGTACTTAATATCTTAATGATTTTTGGCATAAATTATTATTATTATTTTTTTTTTTGACACATACAATGTATTTTTGGCTATTTCTACAAATATACATGTGCTACTTAAAACTGGTTTTGTGGTCCAGGGTCACAAATATGTACTCTTATGACAGTCTACAACAAATTATAATATTAACACATAAACACTGTCATATTTCATCAAAACTTGATCATAAACAATCTATTGCCATAAATGCATAGTAAATTCATTGACTGTGAAGTGCTCTAAAACTGTAAGCCTGTAGAAACCAAGCAGAATTTGTCTCAAAACATGCAAACAGAAGGTGACATGATGTAAGCTATAGACCGGAGCACTCAGTCTCTGACCTGATGGAAGACCTCGTTGACGAAATTGACGTTGTCTCGTGTGGAGAGCAGGATGGACTGCACCATGTCATAGACGGCGCGATGCTCCTCCTCGATGCTACACAGACTGGAGTTGCTGCCCCTGCGATCTGACAGCGTGCTGCTGTTTGAGTGATTCTTCTCCTGTTCCACAGGACCATTGGGCTCAGAGTCTGCGCTCTTCTCCTGACTGATACCGCCCGCGGTCACAGTCTAAACACAAACACAGGGATAAGAAAGAGTTTTGCATTTTTACACACCTTACTGACATAGAGGACAATATGTGCTTCTAATTAGCCAAAAGCCATTCTTAGATTACAGTATTATAAGAGCAATGTTTTCAGCACACTGTATATATATATATATATATATATATATTTTTTTTTTATTTATTTATTTTTTCCCTGGAAAAAGAGTGTGCTGATATTGAACAACACAAGCATTACAATGATTTTGCATCTGTGCTTTAAAAAAAAAAAAAAGTATAACATATGCAACCTAGGTGTTACTTTATTACAGCAAACGTGTAAATACACAAAACGGCAAAATATTACTGTAATTGTTAGGGGGTTGACAGCCAACGGTATGAAGTAACGCTTTGAAATTCTGTTGTGTTTTTTGAAACAGCATGAGGGTGAGTAGATGATGACAGAAACTTTAGTTTTGGCTTTATTATTCCTATAATCAACTTGCCAAACAAGTTTCAATTAAAATTATATTTCATTTTAGAGAGTATGCTGTCTCAGAAAACATCTGTCCATGTACTGTAGCTGTGAGACAGTGGTACTCTGTTACCAAGCTTCCTCTAACCTGGATGATCTTAGGAAGGACCTCTCCTCCATTCTTAGAGCTGCTCGTGGCCGAGTTCACATACTTCTTCTCCAGGAAGAAGTTAACGAGCCACGTGATGAAGGCAACGCGGGGAGCCAGATACTGATCCCTAGTGCAGTACGTGCTCTCGCTGTTACGCGTCACAGGGACGTACAGGGGCTTTGGTCTGTGAATGGGAAGATCTGAGAGAGAGGGGAAAGGAAATACAAATCAAATATAAGAAATAACAACAGCATTTCCCATTAAACACCTAGACTATTTCATAATGAACCAACAATACTTTTAAATAGTCATTCCTTTGGCACAGAATCCATCAATTGATATAAAATTAAAATTGCAATTAAAATTGCAATAGTGCACTTATCAAGATGCAAAAGGTTGACGCACTGTGTGTTTCAGAGTGAAGTGGATCACTGTGTTCATTTACATGTGAACACCTCATCATTCAGTGTTTCAGCATCTCAGAGGGGCAGCGAACTACGCATTTATGTGTCCTGTCAGTTTAACAAGCATTTTGAAGTCCACTGTGTGACCATTATGCTTTATTTCCACATTCCCATAATTTCAAGATTACATCATTTTACAAGATCTGTAATGAGAAATCTCTTGTTCTGTTGTCACAGAAAGTTAAATGTCTCTCTGCAGTTTTCCACCAAAATAAGAGCTCCAGAGGATTCACTTTTAATCAAAAAAATCAAAACATTAAGGCAAATCCAAAGTTAAATAATTGATATACTCATTATAAAACGTTTAATATATTTCTGTCGTGGAGATATAATAATAATAATAATAATAATAATAATAATAATAATAATAATAGAGACGCTATATCACAATTGAAAATAATTTTGTGTTCCACTAAAAAAAAAAAAAAAAAAAAAAAAAATTTCCATCCTGTTGAAAAAAAATCATCCCTCACATCCTCTTACCAGCTTTTTTTTTTTTTTTTTTTTTTTTGCATCCTGTTACAGTTCCTGTTCTTTTTTTTTGTATGACCAAATCATATTTTTTTAAAGTCTGGTATATGCTTTTAAAGAAATATTTATTTAAATTGCAACTAAAGCAACATACTGAACTATATTTAAGTGTCGACAGAGAGAATGTGTGTGAAAACTCTCATTATATGTGAACATTGAATCATTATTCATTGATACTTTAATCATTTGACTGGTTCTTTATGAACAACCAATCAAAATAAGAGCTTTAGAGGTTTAGAGTAAAATATTTCTTGCCTCAAACCCACCTAATTGTGGCTTGTAGAGGTTGGTTTGTTTTGTGAAAGAGGGGAAGAGGTGAGGCAAGTAGTACTTCTTGAACAGGGAAAAGAGAAATCTGAAGCCTGTGTCCTGGCTCTCTTTGTTTTTCCAGTCCAAGCTGGATGCCTGTGGGAGTTATAAAAAAACAGATTCATATTAATGCAATTCAGTTATGATCAACAGGCAGACTTCAAATGGAAACTAAGCATTATCAGCCAAGCACTGACATGAGCAGCTCTGTCTCACCTGCAGAACCATGACCTTGAGCACAATCTGGAGAACAGAGCAGGTGTGGTCGTCTGCCACCTTTTCTCCAGGAACCGCAGGCACCAGTGGGGTGATCTCCTCTGGCACAATCTTGGCTACAACACCACCAAACATTGAATATACTCAATACTGAACATCTGAATATTCTCAAAAACATCTGAAAGGTCAAGTGCGCAATTCATAATCCTGTGTTGTCACCACAGTGCCAGGGACTTTTATATGGTTGCTATTCTGTTCAGAGGTTCTCCACCTTTTTGACCCTGAAGTGCCAAAATGTCAGACAATATTCGGTCCCCAAAACTGTTTTTTTTTTCTTTTTCTTTTTTTTTTAAAAAAATTCACAAACAGCATTTCCTACCCAGCTTGCCATAATTAGATGAAATGATATTTATGTATTTTATATTCAACTTAATTAATATATATTATATAAGAAATTAGATCGCCTAGAAGTCACACTTAAATTCACTTGCCAGTTCACATGCCAGTTGTTGAGAAAAAAAAGGACATAAAATATGTCAGCTTAAATCCTGATTTTTAGACACTTAATAAGTATACTTAAGTAGCAAGTAGTATACTTAAGTAGTAAACTTTTTATTGGTGGTTTATAATTAGTATTCAATACATAGACTCTATACAACAATAATCATTAATTACAGTGACAATGAATGAAGAACTCACTATTTACATATAGCCTATTAACAATGTAGAGACTACAACATATACTTTATGAATAAAGTATTAGCTAATAGTTTGTTAACGATTTGTAAGTACTTCAATAGTGTATACTTATTATAAAGTGTAATTTATCTTATTTTAAATCATGGAAGTATGTTGAGGCCTCTAAGGATATGTACATCTATAGGATAAGAGACCAGTTGGAAACCATGAGTACAATCACACAACAAGCTCTACAATATAACACATACTTGTATGCATGTTCAAATTCTAATCTAAAGCACGAGCAACAGAAATAATGCCACCTCAGCAAATGATGCTCCTACCATGTCCAAAAACACACATGACTGGTTGAGCCAGATGTTCAGAGCATTATTTTAAATTATTTTAATAATTACTCAGAAATCTTGAATGGCTCACTTATTTTTACCACATGGATTGTACCACATTGTTCCTGCCACTACTGTCTTTGTCACTGCAGAAGACGGAACAGCCTTCAGAGTGAATAGCCTATGTGTTTCACTAATGAAATCTATTCAGACATAAAGCACGTCAGCACTGACAGAAAGGAATATTCCCTGATTTCAAACACATATGAACACATCCACAGTGCTTGAAATGAATGGGTCATTACCGGTTCAAGGGCATCAATAAAATCTATTCCGAGAGGAAACATCAAGGGAAATCATTCCTTTCAGCATTTAACAGACTGTGACCTCCTTTTCTAAAGGATGCTGTGCTGCCATTTGATTATTACACTCTAATACTAGATTTAAAGTGCCTTTGTGCCACAAGAGCATTAATGGCCATCATTAAAAATTACATTCCCAGACAGAAACACAGTAGATGTGTTGCAAATGGTGAGGGATAAAATGATTGAAGGGCAAAACCGTGAACACGGAAGAATAAGAGGGTTACTGGGCACTTCAGGTACAGCATTCACACTGAGCTCAGCTGATTCGTCCTGGTGCAACCCTGCACAATTTCAGTCTCATTTTGCCATCCCTTGACTCCCCCAGCAGTCATTGCCTTGTCAATGCTTTAGATCAGGGGTGGCGAAGGTCGGTCCTGGAGAGCCGCAGCCATGCAGAGGTTTGCTTCAACCCTAATCAAACACACCTGAACAAGCTAATCAAGATTTGAAGGGTTACTAGGAAGCTACAAGCAGGTGAGTTCGAGGACTGGAGTTCGCAACCCCTGCTTTAAGTTCACAAGTTCAATGGACCATATGACATACAGAGAGCGTTGTGGAGACAACATATTTTTTTAAGCCAAAACCTGTGGCCGGTTGCATAAACTGCTTAGAACAGTCTTAAAAGTAGGGCTGTGATGGTGGCAGATTTTTTCCACCGCGGCAGTAATGGACCAGCTACCGTTGGTATTTTAAACGATTATCTTAGATAAATGCACACTATTTTGCGAATACAATTGTTTGTTGGAGAGTGGAAGCTAAATGCGCTTTGTAGGACATGGAGGCACCAGCGCAATCACTTGCAAAAAAATGTAAATACGCCATAATCTTTGCAATGAAATGAAATGAAACCCAGTATAAATATATCTAGAGAAAGTTTTAAATTATTACTTTACTACTTTAAAATTCAAATCGAAAACAAAAACTCTTTCATTATAAAATCCGTAGAGATGCATTTCTCTCTAAAGGCGTGTCCAATGAGCAGATGGCGAGTCAGGATCGTCATCTTTGCGACACTGGCTCAGAAAACACTAGTTTACTAATAATTAATTCAAGTATCTCCTTATTCCCCCCCGACACATTCATGGTGATTACTTTTCCCGGAGCTTTGCAAGCTTTAGCCTATTGTGTGCGTTTGAACGTCGATCTCTTCCAGCAGCTGTGAAGGCACTTGTGCTCGCTGCTGCTGCCAGCGGGACACTAAAAACGGCCACGGCAGAGTAATTGTTGCAGAAACACTGTATTTTATGCTTGTTATAGATTGTGTGACGTCACGTGCAGTACTGCCGGTGGCAACCGACCACCACGGTGGCAATCAACGTCACTGCGACCGCCACAGCCCTCCTTAAAAGCTAAATAAATGTTTTCTGCAAGACTGGTCATAACTTTTTAAAGTCAGTTAGATAAAAATGTAGATTGATCTAAATTGAATCTGAAAAGTATGACTGCTAACCACTTGGTTAACTGCTAGTTAGTCAAACTAGTTCTTAAGACACATCTTAATGTAGTGTAGTGGTTGTGTTTATACAACTGGCCCCTGGAAACAAGTTTGTTTAGCTTTAGTACTTTAGTTTAGCACTTCCAGCTACATTTGGATTCAGCCATCTGTATATAATATATTTGTATTCATAAAAATTGTGCTAATTTGTGAAGATTTTCATGATGAACACCACATGTAAGAATCATGGTCACAGAGCTTATTTTCTGCAATAATCCTAAAGTCAATGGAAATTCTATTGTTTTTTTTTTTTTTTTTTTGGTCCAATAAAATAGATAATCACTGCAGCATTTTAAAGTTGGCAAGCTCTGATCTGATTGGTTGGATTTTTCCTTGGATTTTCCTACTCTATACTTCCTTTAAATGAGACACGACGGCACATTTTCTGAAAGAGTTATCGGTTTTGACACTGTATTACTGTGATATTACTCATTTCAGATTTAGCCATAACTAAACATTATGTTAAAAAAACAAAACAAAACAAAAACATCAGTATGATAATCAATTCTTGGTCAGAATAAGATGAAAGTGTAATTGCAGATAGTCTACAGGCTAAGGAATAAAAGATTAAGGTTACACTTTATATAATTACACTTTTTAAATGTAAGTGGACGTCCATGACATGCGGAATCCCACAAGGCTCAATTGTTGTGCCGCTCTTGTTTAGCCTGCATATGCTCCTACTAAGTCAAATAATGACAAAGAACCAAATCGACTATCACAGCTATGCTGATGATACCCAGATTTATCTAGGCTTATCGTCAAATGACTACAGCCCCATTGACTCCCTCTGCCGATGCACTGATGAAATTAACAGTTGAATGTGCGAGAAACTTTCTTCAGTTAAACAAGGAGAAAACTGTCATTGCATAGTGCAGTCATTGCATTTGGAAACAAAGATGAAGTTCTCAGGGTGAATGCATACCTTGACTCTAGGAGTCAAACAACTAAAAATCAGTTTCAGTAGTCATGTCAAAGCAGTAACTAAATCAGCATACTATCATCTCAAAAACACTGCAAGAATTAGATGTTTTGTTTCCAGTCATGAAACATTTGCGAAATCCTGGAGGGATTGCTTTATCACAAGCAGGGTGGACTATTGTAATGGTCTCCTCATTGGCCTTCCCAAGAAGACCATCAGACAGCTGCAGCTCATCCAGAACGCTGCTGCCAGGATTCTGACTAGAACGAGAAAATCTGAGCATATCACACCAGTGCCCAGTTGCATAAAGTACCTTAAGTGTAATTTTCCCTTAAAGATCGCCCTTAAGTTTCCCTTACACCTAAGGGTGTTGCATAAAATATCCCTTAAATGTTACTTAAGGGTTTCTTTAGTTGGAACATCATAAACCCTTAGAATTTCTCTTAAGTATCCTTTAACACCGTTTAAGTGTTGCATAAAGCCCCTTACCTGTCATTTCCCTAAGTATAACAAGGTATGGACAATGTCACCTTAAGTGTTACACAGCACGCAGATTCAACCCACGATGGCCTCTTTATATGTTAAACAGATTTTAATTTAGGCATGTATTCACATATAACCATTGATCAAATTACATTCACACATACCTCAAACGTGAGTCCATCACACATGACAACAAATGTATATTCTATAATATTTTATTCCTGTATTTTCCTACATATTACCTGGAGAAAACACAAATAAACCATATATTGTCGCAATCGTGTGTTCATTGTGTCTATGTTTCAGCCTAGCTGCAGCGATTACTGCTGTATTCCATCATAACATACTTCTATGAGTTCGGATTGGACTTTCAGGGGAAGAGCGCCCTCTGGCTTCGAGTATGAATGAAACATACAAAACAAAAGTGTGTTCAGCGCTTCATAATGATCACATCGCCTCGTTTCGGATACAAATAAAATGGAAGGTCATGCATAAACTCTATTGTCTCCTTGCATTTTAATATAGATTTATTCACACTAGTCCCTGAAAACAAATACATTGACAGAAATTGTGAGAGATCTTTATCTGCTGTCCAAAGATGAATGAAAGTCTTACGGGGCTGAAAGAGTTAATGTTTTTTTTTAGAATTTTTCGTTTTGAGTGAATTTGAGTTGACTTGACTTGGTCCTTCTCGTTCGTATTTGGTTTTTTGTTCTCGTTATCCTTGTTGTATTGTTTTCTGTGAAAACTTACACCGCTATCTGCATTAACAAATAACGTGTCCATAGCAACAGATTTTTTTAACGGCAAACCTTGGGTCGCTGTCGTAAAACACTTAATGGTTTCCCTTTAGTAAGGGAAGTGTTTAAGGGATTATATGCAACACCCTTAAATCATCCCTTAGGTAAGGGGAAATCATGCCTTAAGTTTCATACTTATGGGAAAAACTTAAAGTGCTTTATGCAACTGGGCACAGGTCCTTACACTGGCTTCCAGTTATATTTAGAATTGATTTTAAAGTACTTTTCACTCAATGGCCTAGGACCTAAATACATTGCAGATATGCTCACTGAATATAAACCTAACAGACCACTCAGATCATTAGGATCGAGTCAGTTAGAAATACCAAGGGTTCACACCAAACAAGGGGAATCTGCTTTTAGCCATTATGCTGCCCGCAGTTGGAACCAGCTTCCAGAAGAGATCAAATGTGCTAAAACATTAGCTACATTTAAATCTAGACTCAAAACTCAGATGTGGATTTACTGAATGATCACTGTGCTACGTCCGAACTGATTGCACTATGTATAATACTTTTCTATTTAAAACTGTCTTAAATTTATTTTAAATCAATTTTTAAATAATTTTAAAAGTTTTGAAATTCTTTGTTTTATTGTTGTGATTATTTTTATGATTATTTTACTTCCTTTTATGTAAAGCACTTTGAATTACCATTGTGTATGAAATGTGCTATATAAATAAACTTGCCATGCCTTTTTACTTTTTACGTTCATGTTATATTGCAAAACACAGTAACCTGTGACCTTGTTTTAACGTACTTACTGTGGTAATAATAACAACAGTAAATTATGCATAATTACCCTAAACCAACCCTTACTCTATAGCAAATAAAGTTGTTAACTAATATTCACATTACTCAGTACATATTGGTATAATTACACCACAACAAGGACACCTTAAAATAAAGTGCAACACAAAATACTTTTGCTGCTACTGAGTTAGCATACAGGTAAGTTTAGGGACATGGTTTGTGGTCTGGTTAGGTTTAAGGGTGGGTTAAGAGGTAGGGTAAACAGAGTAAATATAGATGTAATTACAGAAATGAATTAAAATATTGTAATCGCATGCAGGTTTTTTTTTCCATGTTTGTACAATGTAAAAAATGTTTATGTACACTGTAAGTGCATTGTATCAAATGACTAGTATATGTTAGTACATAGAAGCAGGGGTGCCCTAACTCGGCCCTGGAGGACCGGCGTCCTGCAGAGTTTAGTTCCAACCTCAGTTAGACACACCTGAACCAGCTAATCAAGCTCTTATAGGCATACTAGAAACTTCCTGGCAGGTGTGTTGAGGCAAGTTGGAACTAAACTCCGCAGGACACCAGCCTTCCAGGACCGCGTTTGGGCACCCCCGAGTTAAAAACACTTCATAAATACAGCGGGTCCCAGATTAGTTGTGCATGTTAATGTGTGTGCGTGTTTGTTACCGTCAGGCGGGTTGGAAAAGGGGTTGTATATGATGGTGTCCAGTGTGCAGGGTCCTCTGGATGAGGGTACAGCAGGGAATCCAGGAATCAGACAGGCGAAGATGAGGAGCTGCTCTTCAGCACAGTTACTCTGCAGAGCCTGCAGCCAGAGCAGGAACAGACGCATGCCCTCACAGCGGATCTGCACACACAAACACAACACCACTTCCTGCATTCACTCTGATCCACAACAGACGTGTTTATCATCAGTCTTCTGATCCATTGATTGTCTTACCTTGAAAGAGTTTCCAGTGTGCAAAAGTTTTTTGAGTATAGAACCTATAAAAGAAAATTGTTTAAAATAAGAAATGATTAGTAACAGATTTAATCATTACACTTAACAGCTTTCTAATGCACAAACCTAAAAGTAATTAAAAAGGTTACTAGAGACTATGATGAAGTGATTTGGCTGACACCTGCTGCTTACAGAGGAATACAGTTTGAGCATGAGCATGAGAGGGCATAAGCCAAAATATTATTTCTAACAAATCTGACTGTTAAAATCTATCTATCCTGTTTTCCACTTTGGAAAGTCATGGACACAACAGTGGCTAATAATATTTGGGTAACAATTTAGTATAGGGACCAATTCACACTGTTAAGTAGCTACTTAGTAGCATGCGTATTACTAGCAAATTGATTGTTTATTAGCACTTATAAAGCACATATTCTGCATGACCATATTCTACATCCCTAATCCTACGCAACACCTAAACTTAACAACTACCTTACTCACAGTATAGTGAGTACATCAGGCAAAACTCATAGTTAATGGTTTGTTAATAGGGAGAATTGGACCTTAAAATAAAGCATGACCAATATTTGCTATGGTGTCTTATTTACCTTTACAGAAAGCAAGAGTCTGGTTCCACAAGTAAAAATCCATAGGAGAATCCATTTTTAACTCATAAACCCTTAAAGACAGACCTACTGTGAGCTGTAAGGTTATTATTCAATGATATATGCTTCTGTTGAAGCCATCAGTGTGCTTTATTTTTTTTTTTTAATAATAATAATTTAATAATCACATTTAGCAGAAAATAGAAGAAATTATTGTAATTAATACTTTTATTTAGCAAGAATGCTTTAAATTGATCAGAAGTGGTGATAAAGTCATTTATAGTGTTACAAAAGATTTCTATAAATGCTGTTCTTCTGAAATTTCTATTTATCAAAGAAACCTGACAAAATATCTACTCTGTATAGCTGTTTTCAACATAATAATAGTAAATGTTTTTTGAGCGGCACATCAGAATATCAGAATGATTTCTGAAGGATCATGTGACTGGAGTAATGCATTAGTAATTCAGCTTTGAAATCACAGTAAATCACATTTTAAAATGTATCCAAACACACCATATGATTATATGCCATATGAGTTCCCCCCCCAACCCACAACTTAGGTCAAACATATGGTGATATTAAAAAAATAAATAAAAATAAAAAAATAATCATAACACTGCTTAATCATTATCACTGTACTGCCATGATACTGGAATGCTAGTGAAGTACAAAACCAGGTTTGCATAATAAATACCATTTTGGCATTTAATTACATCTTGAATACAGAAATATTTGGATTTGTTAGTTTCAGTTTCGCTTTAGCCTAAATGAATTCATTTTGGCTTGTTTATATAGCCTAGCTTCTTATTTTTCTCATTCTTGTTCTGTTCTGAATACTGTTAAATTGAAAGATTTTTTGGGAGGAAGCGAGGGGAACTAAAATAGCTTGGCCTGTTTATAGTGTTTGTAAACATTTCGCGTCGTCGTCAGGTACATTTCTGAATGTAATAATAATATGCGACTTAACATTATAGGTCTACGCAATTTATCTTTTTTCCTCTCAAAGATGTAATTTTATTTTATTTTAACCATCCAGCAAACATTTTAAAATATTTTGTTAAATTACTGGAAAAAAAAAATAAAAAAAAATAAAAAAAATAAATAAATGACCTTTTAAACCGTTTAACTGATTGTATTAATCGGTCAAAATTCTTTCTGTCGGTTAACGGTTAACTGGTTAAAATGAGCATCCCTATTTCCAGCAATGACTGTATGATTTTCAGATTCATCTAGAAAGCTAGAGGTCGCTCTCGTGCGAAAACTCAAAATAAGCGCAGTAGAGGAAGACAATAACACACATAACGTTAGTTATAGGAAATGCATATGGACATCATTTTATAAATATTCCTAAAACCTCCTCAGGTATTTTCATGATAATAAAGTATATTAATAATTATTAATAATAATTTCGCACGAGAGCGACCTCTAGCTTTCGAGTGCAACAGTATTTTACCTATTTCACCCACAAGCTGTTCATAAATCATGTACAATATAATGTCTGTTAGTCGTGACAGCCTTATTTGGGCCGGTCTGAAGTATCTGTTATTAATAATATAGGAGTCTAATAATAATAAGAAGAAGAAAGCGATCAATAATAGATACCTGAGATCCGGGGCTCGCGCTGATGACGTAACGAGAGGGACGCGCCTTCGTCCCTTGTACACACCCCAACCTCTTGACCCCTCCCCCACGTCAAATCAGTGCCACAAAGCGAGGCGCAAAGAAAAATGAAGCGCAAAGGAAAGCTTGTGCCGCAAAGGCACGGATGACTGAAACGCGGATTTAAAGGAGCGGCGCAAAGGGAAATATGTGTTGCAAAGTCAATACGGCTGAAGTTTTACTTTGCTAAACTTTATTTTTTCTCTCAGGGGTTAACTTTTCTTTTGCAATTATTTTTTTTACTTGCAAAAAAGCAATTTTTTTTCTCAATACTCTATTTTTATTTGCAAAACATATTTTTTGTTTGCAAAACATTGTTTTATTTTGCAGATATATATGACCCTATTTTGACTCCATAATTAAGCCGATTATGCTTAATAAGCCGAAAACACGTGGTCATGTAAACGCGGTAACCCGTTTCCTTTTACTGGAGTAAGGTCACAAACGGTGTAAGCCTAAACCGGTCGACACAGGTAGTTTTTTGCCTATTTCCCCGATTTCGCGCGGCACGTAAACGCAATAACCTGCTTTCTGTCGGTGTATTGAAGTGCGCATGTGTGATACGCGACAGGAACACATCACTAGTGCAGATTTAAGCGCATCTAGACAGAGCAAATGCTTTGCAGTAAAGAAAGAAGGCAATGTATCACAAAAGCAGACTCTTTCATGACTCAAAAAATAAGTATTCTCATCTCGTCAAGCAGAAGTAGAAGTGGTTTAGTCAAAACGCTGCATTTATAACTGCATGAGAGGATAATATGAGCTGTAAGTCTCTTCAAACCAGGAAATGCAAAAAAAAAAAAAAATACATCCATCTGCTGAAATTTTATATTCATATGCCAGTTGTGACATTGCTCTGCAACTGTAAACAACACTCTGTCACACAGTCTCTATAGGACACTGGAGGATCAGATGTGCTGTACTACAAAACGCCTCATAATCAACTGAGGAACAACTGGATCTATTAAAAAGCCAAGCTATGTTTTGATATTTTAGCAGACACAGAGAGGATTGCGAGTATAAGGAAACCATTTTGCTCAGCAAACACATATAACTAAAATCGATAACAATAATCTTAGATACTGTTGCAGCAATTTCTGCATGAATTTCCCTTAGGGATCTGCCTGTCTGTCGTCTCTATGCGCAGGGCTCTAATTGAGGTTACTGCCTCCTTCGAGGGTCTTCCTGTACGGAAGACTGAAACCACGAGACGCATAATTTCGTTTAGTAATTTGCATTTCAAATGAAGCCTCTCATTTGCATTTCTCATTTATTAACCTCCTGCTCTCACTCTCTCTGTAGCTAATTATTTTCTGTGAGAAAGTATTAAACCAGGTTACACTGACTCTCTCCTGAACCTGCTTTAACAGCAGAACTCATACAGACTGACTCATAAATAATAATGCACAAAGAAATAGTGATACTGTAAGCAATATTTCAATTTCAACAGCTAAACTGTGTGGCATGAACCATGTGAGTGTAACGTGAGTTCTGAACAGCACTCACCTATACTGTGAAACTGCCATCGACTGTTGATTTTCTCAGGTAGAAGTTGCAGAATTTTCTGAAAGGAAAAATAAGAACAGTGATTACATTGAACTAATAGCATAAAATTCAAGAGCTCAGTGTCAGTATTATTTCACTTCATATATACAGCTGAAGTCAAAAGTTTTGTACTTCACTCGCATTCCAGTATCCACACAAAACAAATTGTTTGGCATAATATCACGGCAGTACAGTGATAACGATACCCTATATGTTTGGATGACTGTATTTTATTATGATAATGGAAAGGTTGCATTGTCAAGTTAGCAATGCTTAACTGTGTGTGTGCCTGCAGCGCCGGCGCAATCACTTGATTTTTTTATTTTTTTTTTTTTTTCCCTTATAACAGTGGAAACAACTCCTCCTAGTCATACAGTTAAATCAAAACTGTAAACGGTTTGCTTTTAATTGTGTACATTCACAATAAAAACAAATCTTTGTGCTTTTGTAAAATAGCCTAAAGAAAAATAGGATGCCACTTTCAGCCGTCTTCCTTTTCGCGCAGCACAAAAAGTAACCAAAACTCTGCATATATAGCTATCTGTTGCACATTTTTTTATTCTTTCGTTTTGTTAATTAAGTAAAAATATTTATCGTATAGGCCTATTCATTCATTATATCTATAGCCTAGCTTTATTGCATTTTTTTCCGTTCGCAGAAGCACTGCAGGTGCGTGATGTGATGTGTTCATGTGAATCCTCATGTTCTGCTGTTTGCTGCTTTTTGTAAAATGAATTCCTGTAAAACATTTTTGGTCTTTTTAACGGGTCACAGACATTTATCCTTTCTAATTGAATTAAATTCTAATTTTAAAATAATCTTGTCTGTTAGCGGTTAATAATCGGTTAACGAGCGTCGGCTGTCGGTTAGGAAAAATAACCGAAATGAACATCCCTAGTTGGAAAGGGTTTAAATACACAAAAATGCTGAAAAAGCAAAGAATTTGTGGGACCTGAAGGATTTTTCTGAAGAACAGCGGGCAGTTTAACTGTTCAGGACAAACAAGTGACTCATGAACAACTATCACTAAACAAACAAAAAAAAAAAAAACACAGCTGTGGATCATTCAGGCAACAACACCGTATTAAAAATCAAGTGTATGTAAACTTTTGAACGGGGTACTTTTTTATAAATTCAACTATTGTTTTCTCTTGTGGTCTATATGTAAACGTCTTTTATGTTAAATGTCTTATTCGGGTAAGTACTAAAAAAAAAAAAAAAACAACTGCATTTTGTATGATCCCTCTTATTTTGGTAAAATAACGAACATTTAGCAGATTCTGCAAGGTGTATGTAAACTTTTGACTTGAATATAAACTTAATAATAGTAAACTGGTGCTAATCAAAAAAGCCCATGGCAAGTGTGCATGATATTCTCAGGCTCCTCCTTCAATGTAAGTCTACAGTTTTACTGTTCATCAAGCCAAAACAAACTTTGATTACAGAGAAGTACTAGGCAACCATGTTTATCCATCATGTTATGCTGTCCACTAGTAATAAAGATGTCACATTTTCTGTTTAAACACAGACAGAATATGAAAAATATGAAGATCTTCAGGAGTCAGCCAAGATTCCAGCACAAAAACACACTCTGCAAAATATCTTCTAATTACCACTATAAACAAAATCACACAAAATATTGTTTTTTGACAGTATTATAAGAGCCCAATTTCATCTCATTGGGTATTTACTTAAAAGCAATTTATTTGAAACGGTCAGCAGCTAAGTTCATCCCGCTCCAGCTGTACTGCCAACTGTGACCCCACTACCACAAGACCCTTTTGACACCATATCATTAATGTCTATTCACAGACAGTTAGACGTGTCCCTGTTGGGTGATACATACACAGACAAGTGGGTTAAGATTCGACTAATGGACAACGGTAATGTCATCAGTGGCAGTGCATTATGAGTAATGCTGTTATAAGACACTTAACAAAGAACAGCAACATGGGATCAAGTCTGTCACCTCAAACACACGTCCACAACTGATTCTACTCATTCAAGGAGTGTCATCCGTGACACTCTACAAGAAGAGGGCACTGTAATGTCACCATAATCTCACGTGTTACGTGACAGCCGTCACTCAAGGTGCTTACCGACCCGTCTTCTCGTGTCATTCTCAATTACTTCCTGTGTTGATGTGGAACGTGATGACACATGAGTATGAGCGCATTGAAGCACCTCGGTATTGATCTTCGGCGTCTATCCGTGTGTGGAAGGACAGCTCTGGATTACAGCCTGTCATTGTCGTGAGGAAAATGACAAATAACTGGAGCTGATATCCAGTGGTGAGATCTTTTTAAGCCTGCACACTTGGGGATCGCCGAAGAAGGCCGAGGTTGCGGTAATGCTTCTTGCAGCGGTAACGGAAAGCGCTCCCCTGCCGCGCTGCAGCGGGGTCTGGGACGGCGGATTTGAGACGGGTGGCGTGGAGCTTGCGAGCTGCTGCCGGTTGCCAGAGTCCGTGCTAATCTGCGGCAGCTCTCCAAGCATAAGGATGAAGCATTACCGCAGGCTTTTCTGCATCGCCGTTATCCACACTCGGTGTGCTTGCCACATGGTGAGCATGACTGAGAATACACCAGCCGTGGAGTGATGGGCCTGAACCCACCTGGGATTTACAGCTCTCACGTGCCACCACAACTTCTGAAGCAGAGCGTTTGAGATGAAACTCCTGGACACTGTAACACCTGATAAGTGCACCAAAATGTAACACCACCATTCTGTCTGCAGTACCGTTACCAAGTATAGACTCAATAGAGAGCTGCAGGGATGACATATTTTTGTGGGCCAAAACACAAAAAATGGGTTTTGCACTTTAGGACTGTCACTACGATTTCCAATGTCTTGAAATCAATGGGTTTCAATGGGTTTTTGGTTAAATCCATAAAATAAAATGTTTGGTTACACTCAAAATATTTGTATGCTTCATTCTACGATTTGTTAAGCTTTTACTTATTTTGAAAAAGGTGTTTGCTAATAAGTGTCTAATTGGATTATAGAGGTTGCTGCAACATTAAAGTAGAAGTGAAGCAGTCAGTCAAGTTCACATGATTCAGTAAACAGACTTCCACTTTGATTAAAACAAATGGGACATTCTACAAAATTGGTGCAAACTGCTGTCCCACAACCAAAAAAAAAAACAAAAAAAAAACAAAACAAACAAACAAAAAAAAAAACATTTAAAAAGCAGATCAGTACTCAAATATTAGATGTTTACTAAAATCCTTTTATTATCTATTGAAACCCACAATAATATTTAAAATATCAGTAAGCTTAATATAAATAAAGCCATCATTTACTGGGTAAATTCAATTCAATTGGGAGGTCTGTCCCAAACTCTAAGCCCTAAAATTCAATTTGTGAAAATGATATTAAAATAATTTTTATTTTAAAAATATTTATTTTATATTTTCTTTGTAAATTCTGCAAGTTTATGCAAGAAAAAATGTGTCCTGCATTTTTCATGTCACTACCGAAACACTGTATGTTTTAGTCCACTGGCTGAGACTGATTTTAACTAGAGCCCTACATTTATGATCAGGAACTATTCCTGTGTCCCTCTCTCTCATAGCTACATGGTAAGTAGATAGTCCCCATCGTTTTGAGGAAAATCTGTTTAAAATATGAAAGTATGATCTGTATGTAACTTTACAGAACAGCACCACTGAACACCGTTTTTCTATAATTAAACAACTTGTTTGGGTGTTATTCCATAACATTAAGTTTTTATATGTGTACCACTGTTCAGAACTGCCCTAGCTAACAATGTGCTGATTAGCATCTTTGAGCTACCTTCAAAAGTATCCAAAATTGTCCCATAAAATTGCCACTACCATAACAGTCACAACCGAAACATGTCATCATCGTTTCGGGAGTGACAAAAAAGAGAACACATAATCTTTTATTTGGGGGAAATAAACTAAAATTTCGTACAGTAATGCAATTTTTTGTATTTTAGTATGTTTTAGTAGCATTTTAATAGCATTTTAGTGGCGTTTTGGTAGTTAAAATTCTGTAATGTGAATTATTCCCTTGAAATTGTAATAGCGATTATTAAAATTTACACTGAATGGTGTTTTGAATAGCTTTATGCCATTGTTTGAAGCAACTTCATGCCACATTTTTATATATAGTTTCTTCTTTAAATATAAATAAAGTATAATTTTAAAAATTAAAACAATAAGAAAGGAAAAAAAAAAAACCTTAAGATAACCTGCATGAAAAATACACACACACACTCTTCTCCCACACACACCCAGCCACCCACCCACATATCTTAAGAAAGTAGAATAATTTAAGTGGTACATAATTGTGGCATCTGTAATTGTAATCACGATTACAAATTTGATTAATTGTGCAGCCCTAGTGGGCGATATGACCAAAATCTTCTATCACGATATATATCACAATATAGTTATTATTGCTTTAAATAACATCTTAAATAACATCTTAACATTATAATATTAATTTTTTTTATACCATAGAAATTTCTTAATTTCAGTGTCGATATAACAAAAAAACAACTATTATGAGCAAACAACTTACTAAAATGTGTTGTGTCTCATATAATCACTCAATCAGTGTTTCAGCCACAGAAAAATGTCAGTAAATTAGTTTGTGAACTGTTATGCATGCTTTTCCGGGATGTTATGTAATGCTATATTTACCTCAAGAACAAGAAAACCAAATATTCATAGCTCATTTGAGAGCTACATATTGCAAAATATATGACATATATTATGTATTTATTATATTTTTACTTCAGTAAAAATTAAAAAATAATACCTTAAGTGATGTCTTAATTACTTAATGCATATTTGAATAAATCTGTCATGAACACAAGTGTTTAAGACAACCACCATATAAATGATCATATTTTGAAAACAAATGAATAGCAGAAACATAATATCGTTAGACATCATTAGACTTCCCATTTCATCAACCTAATAAAACCAAAAATTGCTGAGTCAAAGTGAATCAAAATGAACTGGTCAAATGTTTTTGAATATAAGTTGATTTATATACCACATGAATATATGAAAATAAATACTAACAAAACGTAATAGTTCATGCTCGAATCAAAACCCTTTTCTAAATACCTTTTTTTTTCCTGAAGAAGAAATGAAGTCATACATGTTTTGAACTATCCCTCTAAGATCAACTATTCATCTAGTTTAACTATTCATATAAACAATCCAGAGACTTGTTAAATTTTGATAATATTTAGTTTTATATAACCCAAGTGCACAGTAGAAATCAAAGATGGGTCATAATTTCAAGCGAGTCAAAGTCCATTCGTATAAAGAAAAAAAAAATGGTGTGGAAATGGCAGTCATATGATACAAGGACCAGCAAGCAGTCTAAAAAAAATAATAATAATAAAAAAAAAAAAAAAAAAAAGGATCACAGTCTGTACATGTACAAAGAAAAAAAAAAAAATAATAAAGTCAGGTAAAGAGTGTTTCCCAAATCTATGTATAGACCATGATACTACCCTACTCCCTCAGAGCTTGTTCTTGTTTTAACATTTGCATTGTGCTTTAGGAAGTTTTTCAAAGGTCTCCAGATATTTAAAACAAAAAACTTTTTTTTTTTTTTTCTTTTTGACAATGTACGTGATCTTTTCCACTGACATATTTGACACCATTTCTTTAATCCACTTTCCAATTCTTGGTTCATTTATGTTTTTCCATTTAAGAGCAATAATACGTTTAGCTTGTAAAACACTCATTTCTATGAATCTGACCTCTTTGCTTTGTAAGAGAGGGCTGACAGGATAAATACCCAGGATAAAAATCTCAGGATCCAGTGGTAATTTATTTAATACAATTTGGTCAACAGGGATCTAGAGTGCGATCAATTTGGTCGAATGTATGACCTAATTTCTCAATGGTCCGATTAAAAAAAATCTGAGGTCGCACCGGTGCGACCAGCCATTCGAGGGCAAAAAAAGTCTCTGTGACTGTGTTTCAGCAGACACACAGGCCCATATCATGGTCTAAACCAATCAGAGACAGTAAAGTCAATTTTGCCTTTTCAAATCATCACGACTTGCCTAAAATAAAATTCAAGCATATCACAATGTTATTTTAGATGTTTAACTTAGATAAATGCATGCTATTATGCGCATACAATCATTTGTTGCAGAGGGGAAGCTAAATATGCTTTGCAGGACATGAGGCACCTGCAATCACTTGCAAAACATTAGAATACGGAATAATCTTTGCTCATAAAGGTAAGCGTAATATATCATCTGGAACTGTAAAGGGTCTAATTTTATTTGCGTGCATTCACAATATCAACAAAATGTTGTGCTTTTATAAAAAATAAAGAAAACAAACAAGATGCACGTTCTGGTGTCTCGGTGTTGAACAGGAGCGCTGCACAAAAATTAAACGAAACTCAGCGAATACTTGCCTTACAGTCAGGATAAATATATCTATAGAAAGCTTTAAATTATTACTTTACTGCTCTAAAACTAAAAAATTCAAATCAAAAACAAAAACTCTTTCATTATAAAATCCGTAGAGATGCATTTCTCTCTAAAGGCACGTCCAATGAGCAGATGGCGAGTCAGGATCGTCATCTTTGCGACACTGGCTCAGAAAGCACTAGTTTATTAATAATTTATTCAAGTATCTCCTTATTTTCTCCGACACATTCATGGTGATTACTTTTCCCGGGGCTTTGCAAACTTTAGTCTATTGTGTGCGTTTGAATGCCGATCTCTTCCAGCAGCTGTGAAGGCACTTGTGCTCACTGCTGCTGCCGGCGGGACACTAAACACGGCCACGACAGAAAAATTGTTGCAGAAACACTGTATTTTATGCTTGTTATAGATTGTGTGACGTCACGTGCAGTACTGTCGGTGGCAACCGACGACCGCGGTGGCGCGGTTGTCATTGCGACCGTCACAGCCCTATCATTTACAAGTCAATATTGCCTACATGGAGAGCATTTAAAAAAAACAAGTGAACCTGTAAAGCTGCGGTGTTAAATGCGATGCGGCCGAAAATTTGGGTGCACCTAACTTTTTCTTAGGCGCACCAGTGCAACCAGTGCAAAAAGTTAGTCTAGAGCCCTGGTCAATCATTTCAGTAATACCTTGCCAAAAGGGCTTCACTTTCACACATTCCCATACACACACACACACACACACACACACACACACACACACAGTTTACCTCATTACACTTCACAGGTATCAGGAATATTATTGTTAAACTTGTGCAATATAGCAGGAGTTATATACAGTTATATACATACATGTTCACATCAGCCATTTGTACTGTATGAGTTTCAGGCTACTGTTAATTGTTTGCATCTGAGCTTTCTTACATGCCTCATTCCAATCCTCTAGAGATATTTTTTGGTCTGCCGAAAAAAGGTATGAGCGCAGTGGTAATCTTGGTGTAACAGAACAGGATTCCAAATCCATCCAAGCAGGAGGGCTTTCAGAAGAAAAATAAAACATGATTGTACACAGATGAGCTGCCCAGTAATACTACTGGATGTTTGGACATTTAAGTCCTCCTCCATCAAATGGTAATGTGTAATAAAGGTAGATGTAGTCTGGGACATTTATTTAACCAAATAAAGTTGGTAAACAATTTCTTAATTCTAGTAAACAAAGATAAGGGAGGGGGTAAGGGGATATTTTGGAACAAATAAAGAAATTTAAGGAGTAACATTCATTTTTAGGATATTTATCCTGCCAATCATTGAGATAGGTAAAGATGTCCAACGCTCTACTGAAGAGGTAGTAGCTTCCAAAATTGAGTCATAATTTATCTGAGCTATCTTATTCACCTCATGTACAATTTTAATACCCAGATATGTAAAATTATCTGTCGAATTAAAGATAGAAGCATAACCTTGGCTATTTTTTCTCTCTGATTCGTTAAGTAACATTATAGATGATTTGGCGTGATTAATTTTATATCCAGATATTTTTCCAAAAGTTTCAACAAGATCCAGGAGTGCAGGGATAGAGCTACTCAGATTTTTTAAGGAACAAAATTACATTGTCTGCAAATAATGCTAATTTATGTTGAATAAAACTATTTTGGTCTTCTCCCACCACCTGAGGGAGTAAGCCCTCCAATCCTCTCGCAAGAACTTTGCCAAGTATTTCTGTATCAGAATTTAAAAGGCTGATTGGGCGCATGCTTTCATATTTTATATTTGGTTTTTCCGGTTTTGGAAGTAAAATTATTAGGGCACTCCTCATGGATGCAGGGAGAAGACTATTCCTAAAAGACTCCTGGAACAAACCCCTAAAAGAGGTGAAATTTATTTAGACTGAATTTTTTTTTTATAAATATCTGTAGGTATGACATCTTGGCCGGCCATTTTTCCCACCTGCATACAGTTGATTGCTTCTGCAATTTCTATTTTTGTTAATTCTCCATCTAATGCTTTACTTTCATTTTCTGAAATTCTAGAAATATTAAGGTTATTTAGAAATTGTATTTGCTTATCGAGTCTGGGAGTACCCTCAGAGCTATACAGTTTCTCACAGAATACCTTGAAGGCCTAATTCATTTCTATAGGATCTACTTTAGTTCTACCGCTTGAATCTTCAATGTAGTTAATAGACCTTTCTGTTTGTTGTTGTTTAATGCACCATGCTAAAAGTTTTCCAGGTTTTTCCCTCTGGTCGTAGTAGGATTGTTTAAGTTTCAGTAAATTAATTGCTGCTTTATTAGCTGACAATTCATTGTACTGTGACCCAAGTAGGAGTAATTGCGCATTTGCATCTATAGAGTTAGGTTTGTTATTGTAGAGATCTGTTTCAAGTTTTTTTTTTTTTTTTCTTCATCTAATGTTTCCATTTCCAATTGTGTACTCCTTTTCTTTAACTGGTAAAACTAATTATTTGACCCCTAATAAAGGCCTTAAAAATCTTATGCTAGCAGATGTTTGAGAAGTGTTACATACAAAATACAAGTCAATTTGTTTATCAATATAAATCTATAATCGTGGGGTCTGTTAGCCATCCTGGTTGAAGGCGCCATTTTGGTGAATCCCTCACTAGTTTAGTATCTGTATAAGTGAGTCAACAATTTTTGAAACAACATGTGCTGAAACCAAAAAATAGTCTATACGTGAGTAAGTTTCATAAGTGCTGGAATAACAAGAGTATTCTACTGCATTTGGTTTACTATATCGCCATATATCCAACAAATTTGATTCTTTAATAAAACTATTTATTGTCTTCCTCGATCTAATGTGAGGATTATCTAAACCTGATGATCTATGATCGCTTGCTGGATCTAACGTGCAATTAAAACCACCAGCAATTATATATTGCCCAGGGAGATTTGAGACAGTCGGAAACAAACTGTTAAAGAATTTAGGGTCATCTTCATTAGGTCCATACACATTTATCAGATTAATATTTTCAAATAATAGCATACCCTGAACTATGATACATCTACCTGCAGGATCCTTAATTATAGTTTTAATTTGTAGAGGAACAGATTTATGAATTAGTATTATAACACCTCTAGCATGGGTGGTATAGGGGGCAGACACCACCTGACCCTGCCATCTCCTTCTTATTTTAGAAATATCCCCTCTCAATAGAGGAGTTTCTTGCAAGAAAATGATTTTTGATTGCAAGAATTTTATCCTGTTCATCACTTGTTTAACCTTTGTAATTTTGTTTAAACCCCTACAGTTCCATGAGGTAAACTTCACCTTCAAGCTACCCATATACAACAAGAAAACTAAGAAAGAAAAAAAACACACACCTTATACCAACCGCTTGTGACCGATGCGGGTCTACGCAGTACAAAGAGCCGTCTGTCTCTCGTTTTTGATTATTTCCTTTAGCACACTCTGCTATTACTGAGTACTACTCTACCCAACATTTTTTAACTAGTTGTACAGAACTGTGCAACATTTGTAAACATTAAAGGATTATTATATATATTGGAACATTCAGGAACATAACAAATAATGACATGCCTGAGGGGTTGAGCTGAAGTGAACCAAAAAAAAAAAAAAAAAACCCAAACAATACTACTATTGGCCATGTGAAGTGATTTATGGGTTGAACGTCCCTTGCAAGTGTCAATCAAACGGTCCAATATTTGAATATGAATCATGGCCATGTTTTCCTCTTCCACCCTAGGTCCACTTTAATTGTTTGTAACCATGAAAATAAACATATGCAGCCTTGAAAAAAAGATATATAGCCATGTTTAACAGAAAACATTACGCAAAAAGAATTTTCACACTCTCTCATTTGAAAATTATATAAAATGAATTAACCAACAATGCCGTTATATTTTCCTGATGGTAGTCTCTTACATTACAACTGGACAAATTTGTCTACTTCAGCCGGAGTTTGGAAGGTGTAGGATCTTTCCCCGTGTGTCAGCAGGAGCCGTGCTGGAAAGATAATTCTGTGCTTATGAATTCCCTTTTCCCGCAGCCTTTTTCACACGTCATCATATTCGCGCTGCATCTTGTGTATGCCCGCGGAGAGGTATGGATAAAAAAACGGACTTGTTCGTTGTTGTATAGAACATTCCCTTCAACTCTGGCTGCCCTTAGCACTCGCTCCTTGTCTCTTAAGTTCAGGAACTTCATAATCAGTGTCCTCGGGCGTGTCGTTCACAAGCCTATATTTGTCAGAGTGATTTCTGTGAGCCCGCTCAATTACCAGAGACTCCCGTATATATCCATTCCTAGAGCCTCTGGTATCCACTTCTCCAGAAATGTTACCGTGTCCTGGCCCTCTGCTTTCTCCGGTAGGCCCACCAGTCTTACGTTGTTTTGTCGACTTCTGCATTACAAATCTTCCACTTTGTTTGAAAGAGTTTTAACGGTATTTTCCAACATGCTCACTCTGGATAACAGCCCAGTGATGTTATCTTCAGCATCTGAAATGCGCCTCTCCGCCTGTGCTATACGCCCTGGCAATTCCCGTATATCCTTTCTTATCTTCGTAATTAATGTTTGCACTCCATCGATTTTCTTATAAAGTCCACTTTTCAAGGACATTACAGCTTTCATAATATCCTCGTTGTTATTTCCACCCAAGTTACTACTTCGTCATCATTTTCGCCAGGGCCGTTTCCAGCTGCCATGGCGTCGCTAGTTTCTTCACCCTCGGAATATTCATCTTCGTTTCTTGCCTCTTCCTTGTCTTTTTTGACACCTTTGTGTGACATTTTAAGGGAGAGCGGGGACGAAAGTAACGTGGGATGAAAGTAACAAAGCTATTTTCTCAGAGCCTGGACTACATTTGCTTTCCAAGCTATGACAGCACATTCAGCACACAACCCTTGATGGGGCTGAGAAATATCACGTGATTTCGGCATTGTTTCCCGCAGTTAGGTCCGGAAAGCAGTTTTCAAATACAATAAGTAAATTATGGAAAAGGTAATTTTTTTTTTTCAAATTAATTGTTGTGTTTCTCGTTTCATGTGTCACAGTAACGATCAATCTACATGTTATTTAGTGCTGTAATACATCCTGAAGTTTGAATTCTCAGAGTTTTTCAATAGAGAAGTAAATCGGATTTAAATGTCAGGAGTTCCTGTCGGCATGAAAGTAACACTTGTTACTTTTGTCCCCCTACAGTGACAACAAGCGTTTCTTTTGTCCCACAACACGCTAATTTGGTGACTTTCTGTGTCTTGCATCATTTATTAAAACATTTATCATAAATGTTTATGTTGTATTATACCAAAAGAATATGGCAAGAATGAGGGTCAGAAAGACAGACAGGTCTGATTCAGCCACATGACCATAAGGAAAATCAGTCTTAGGGCTGTTGCTACATCACATTTACCTTAGTCATATTTAGGTTTTAGCCATACCTTAGCTTTTTCACCTCCACCTATGAAATTGCAATGTTTCCAGATGTTTTTATGCACATTTTGAATTTATGCATACAAACAACTGGATGGAAACCTGAATAGGCCTACTGTTACATTATGTTGAGAATTTATATTATGCTAATCTAATTTTCATATTGTTCCTTCTGTTAAAAAAAAAAAATAAATAAATAAAAAATTAAAAATAAGTTGAATAAAAAATAATGATAATAATTTAAACAATTCAAGTTTGTACACTCAGGTTTTGAAACATTTGATGAAACTTAAATTTAAAAGGAAAATTAAGGACAAAATATGTTTGCAGTTACATATTAACAAGGCCATAGTCATGTATATTTAATAAAAACAAGAGAGTAACACAAAAAAAAAATCTAACTTGTATTGTGTTACTTTCGTCCCAACCAACGGGGTCGAAAGTATCAATGTGCAACTTATGCTCTAACTGAAATAAAACATTTTTACAAAATACCACCTGGTATTGATAGACCACACTTCTGAGTTACAGGCCACAGCAAGAATGTATCTTTGTCTACAACTTTATCTTTTTAAATGATGTTTTTTCTGAAAAATGGTACTTTCGTCCCCGCTCTCCCCTACTTCCCTATACTCTTATATTCGTGTTGCTTTGAATACAATTCTGGTTGGAACTGTAGGATTAATCACAAACTAGCAGCAGAGCTAAAAAGTTGCGACCTTTTAGCACCTCGCCATAACCGGAAGTCATGAAGTACATGGTTTGTACATGATGTTCAATCTCATAATTTTATGATAACAATTTAGCCCTCAAGCCACAGAAACCCACAAATGCACATGCAATGCTGTAATAAAGGAAAGCCTCAAGCTTCAACATGATATTAAACAAATATATATATATATGTTAGAGATGGTGGAAGACAAATGCCAACATCTGTTTTAATATTATTATTGATATTATTTCACAGAGGAAAATGGTTTATTCAGGAGTTTGTCTTTTAGGTTTGAGTCAATGTCATACGGTGCCATGCTAAAAATCAGGTCAAAGGTGTCTGTTTGCATTGCCCTGATTCTGACAGAGCAACAGGCTTTCAATCAATAACAGACACCTCAGACATGTTTGTGTGCGACAAACATTTATTAGGCGAGAGACTTATGGAGATGTTTGACAGAAGTTGCAATACAGATATACAATTCTTACAAATCATTGTTTAATGTGATGTGAATAATGTTACGTGCAAACCATATTTCATTACAAATAAACTAATAAACAAATAAATAAACACTTGAACCTGCAAAATGTATCTGAATGCCTGGCTTTGAAGTTGTTTGCTTTTATTTATGTATTTATTTATTTATTTACAAACACTAACACAATAATGCATCATGTTAGCATTTGTGGCCCTACTTTAATTTATGCAGATTTCACTAGAACTTGATGAAAAAGAATTTTACATGGCAAAACTATAAATCTATAGTCAATATCTGTGAGTGAGTTTAACATACACACCAGGGACAAAAAAGTCCTGCTATGATGGTGCAGGCATGAATGATCTGAATGACTTTACTGATTTAATATTTTAGATAACATGGCAAGGAAATCCGATCCCAGCATACTAAAGATCAGCCAATGGTCAAGAAACACCTTATTTAAAATGAAGCATAATTGCTCCTCTGCAGTTTAGATTTTAGAAAATATAGTTGTAATACCCAGACACTCCAGAAGAGGGAAGCAACTTAACACAAATCACTTCAATTTAACAAACATTTCAATATTAGCAGCACTCCAAAACAGACAGTCAGAAAAAGAAACAGAGGAATAGAGGAACAGGACATGGCAGCATTTCTCAATCACCAACTGAAAACTGAAAAATTATACTAAGGGCGTTATGTCACATTTTGCAAGCCATTGGCACATTTCAAATTACTTTTTAACCAAATCACAAACAAATGTATCCCAGCTGAAGTTAAGACTTAATTCTGGTTCATTTAAATAAAAATGAAATAAATAAATAACCTTATTATTATATTAGGGCAGTTTGGAAACTCATACCAAAACAAAACCCTTCACACACCAGTGTTGGAAATAATGGACTGCTCTCATTGATAGATACATAAGATATCTTTGTATTCAGTTTTTTTTTTTTTTTTTTTTTTTTTTGGCAGTGCCTGTTAAGTGCATCAGTGGCAAATCAGTGGCTTTGCTACGAGTTCTGCACTTGCTCGTTTCTGTATACAATTCATTCCCATGTGCTGTGGTACCCTCGTGAACGTGCGTCGAAGACTGACACGGAAGTGAAGAAACTGTAAGAAAAAGGTAAATTAATTCCAGAGGGCAAATATTACCACTTTTAATGGAAAAAAGTCATTTCTGACCCAGGTACCAATAAGTCATGCTTGGCTATCAATGGCTGATTCATGCATTTATCCACTAATCATGATTTACACAATCCAGACAAATCTCCAGATTATCCAAACAGTAAAAAGATCACATTCAATTAATTGTGCATAACCTAACTAATTCATGAGCTGATGTCAAAAATACCAGTGTGTTTTGTTATTAAAATGCAAGTCCTTAATATATTTTAATAATATAGTAACAAATTTTCATAAACCACAAACGCAACAAATCAAAATCCAACACAGTAGAGGAGAGCACCAAATATCTGAGAGCCTGCAAAAACTCCCAGTCAGACAGGTGGATGTTTCACCAGAATCAAAGGGTTACTTCAGGTCATTTAGATTGACAAGCAGAGAGGAAGTAAGGGATGACAGACAGAGAGAGAGAGAGAGAGAGACTGAGTTAAAGCTGCTTGTTCTCTTATTTATGACCTTTTTGGCCCATTTGCATACTGATGCATCCTAATGGGCCTAAGTGGACATCACTGATGGCCAATCGGCACTGCTTGTGAGAAAACAGGCACGATTACAAATGGACTGCTCACTTGCAAAACCAGTTTCTTATTCTAATAACAGTTGGTAAAGGAGTTATCATATTAACACACTCTCATCTTGTTAGGGCTGCACAGGTACAGTACAAGCTTATATTGATATAGTATGATTATTTTTCTCATGATACTACACCAATACTCCAGACTTTTGTGGGCATTCTTATCACCATTTTTCAGATTATGTCCACACAGCATTGGGGATCAACATCCAGATCACCTCCAGAAAAGTTCTGTCCAGCTTGGTTTTCTTGTTTTTGTTTTAATTTACATACCTAGTCTTGTTGTGAACAAATTATTGGTGTACAACTGGTCTTGTACAAGCCAAGTAAGTTACAGAGTCTGGCTGCTACTCTCTTTCATAACCTAACTTTGTATGAACATAACCATATTCAACATTCAACCACACTACTGTAATCCGCAGTGCAGTCAGAGGTGCTTCCATCATGAGGCTCCACACCGGATAAAAGTAGAGGAACATGTCCATCAGCAAGTGCCCCTTATTCACTAGAGACTCAGCAGTCAGCAAAAACCAAAAAAGCCAAAAGCTGAGGGAGAGACCCAGGGTCAGAGCAGTCAGATGGGCTTCAGGAAGGAGGCACAGGACATGAGATTAGTGATTCAGGGATCAGAGGTCTGATGATGCTGTGGAGTGACTGACAGAAGGGCCTGAGACCACAGCGTCCCGTAAAAGCAGGTCATGGAAACCAACGAGATTCTCACAGACACTGAAGTTGCAAAACAAACATTCTCCTCTAAGCAAGAGACCACATATACTTCATGCAGGTCATTTAAAAAATAAAGCTACGCTTGTTAAAATGTTTTTCTCATCTAGTTAATCAATTAATCCTTTGGTTAACTTACCAATAAATAATAAAAGTGACCTCTGCCTTGAATCTTACCATGTTTTGTTCAAACATCACAGATTTGCAGGTGTAAATATGGGACTGACAGGTGTGTTGTAGTGCTGTGTGAATGCAGCTTATATTCTGCTATTATTTATTATAAATACTAAATATATTCAGTGGCTAATGGCAATTGTGACCCTGGACCACAAAACCAGTCATAAGGGTCAATTTTTAAAATTGAGATGTATACATCATCCAAAAGCTGAATAAATAAGCTTTCAATTGAGGTATTGTTTTTAGTATTCGATCATAATTTGGTCGAGATACAACTATTTGAAAAATCTGGAATCTAAGGATGCAAAAAAAATCGAATTATTGAGAAAATCACCTTTAAGGTTGTCCGAATGAAGTCCTTAGCAATGCATATTACTAATCAAAAATTAAGTTTATATATATTTATGGTAGGGAATTTACAAAATATCTTAAATGGAACATGATCTATACTTAATATCCTAATGATTTTTGGCATAAAACAAAAATCAATCATTTTGACCCATACAATATATTGTTGGCTATTGCTACAAATACACCCATGCTACTTGATTGGTTTTGTGGTCCAGGATCACAACTGTAATCAGAAACACACTTCTATTATGCATTTGCAAAATGTTGCTTACAATGACTTAGAGTAGGGATTATGGCTGCAACGTCAAACTTGTCAAATATTTTTGTTGTCGAGTAGTCACTGGATCTCATATGACCTAATGTAAGAGCCTGCAATAATGAGGTTTGACCAGTGTGGTGCTGTAGCGCATGACTGTAATTCAACCCTCCTAGATCAGCGCTGCCAAGTGTGCTGTTTTCCCGCAGAACTGGGCTACTTTAACAGTGTTACCGCAGGTTGTTTTTGACGTTCGCGGGTTGAGTCGACCCCAATAAGGTGATATTTAGCATGTGAAATGTGAATTTAACAGGGGAAACCCTCCAAAAAAAAAAGGTGTATTTTATCCCCCCAAATGCGACCCCCCCTCAAAACATGATTGGGCTAGTCTTGGGCTAGTTTTGAGTAGCAATTGAGCGGGTTTATTGTGAAATAAATAAAGGACCCTGTCCTGGAAGCAATTCAAGAAAAGAAGACTCACACAGCGCTTCTGAGGAAACGCAGACAAACCTGAGATGAATGTGTAAAAATATACTGTGCACTTCCCTCTCAATAACGAAAAAAACACAAGAAAAACTGACAGCAGTATAAAAGTAGCATTTAAGATCTGATTACAGCGATGTTAATGTTTGCATGAGCTCTGCAGTTCGGTACTCCAGTAAAGTTCAGTCACTTCATGTTTATTTATGTTTATTTATTTACAGTCTTTCATGCAATAGATAGCCTTAAATAAGACAGCTTTACAGTTTTAAACATGAAAAATCAGAGCCAGTGTCACTTTCTGTTAGAATTATAACTTGATTTTCAGCTATAAAGCAGCTCAGCGTGGAGCTAGCTAATGATAAAGTCTTTTTATTAGTGGGGAAAAAAAAATATCATTAAAGTTATCATTTGGTTTGCAGAGATCAAAGCATGATCTAGCTCAGGACTGTTTTGATTATCACAACCCTGAAAGGTATTTTAAGAGAGATTATGTTGTGAACAAAATAGTTTATCCAAAAATAAAGCGCCTTATCATTTAACTTTATTTCACTTCTTATCCATATGACTTACAAAAGGAGATTTTGAAGGCAGAATGATGTGAAAGAGGTTCTCTGTCTGTCATCTCATTTTGTGTGCCAAATATATTTATTTGCATAAATTAATTTGTATAATAATTGTAATCACATAATATGATTTTCAAAAGCTGAAGTGATTACCTTTATTTATTTGTTCAATTATGTATAACAATATTTAACTAATTGCAAAAGCTGAATAATCAATTAAAGTCTACTGATTAATCAGTGATATAACTGACGATTAATCGATTAATCATTCTAATAATTGTTAGATTAATCAATTATCAAATGAATTGTTTGTTGCAGCCCTACTAGAGCATAACATTAATGTAAATCAACATCATTTAGCTTCATATGTCTACATTCACAGCCTACAACTTGCAAATGCGCTGGAAAGCAGCACAACCGCACTGGCCATAAGCTCTGCTCTGGGAAGTCTCTGTTGAGTTTTTGTTTGAAACATTACAGAAAAGGAGGCAAAGACATCAAACTGCAGTCTCAGTCTCAGACGTCAGGTTTACAGACCACTGTCTGAATGAATGATGCATAAGGGACACAAAATGGGAAACACTTTGGGAGATTTGAAGTCATCTGACTGAATTCTACAGGATTCTCGGGAGGCTTGTGTGTCGTGTTCTGTAACGTCTGCCTGGAAACAAAGCCGTAGTGATGCCAATCCCCCTCATGAAAGAAGAAGACAGCTGTCGTGTTCACAACTGTGACACTCATCAAGATCAACTAAATGCTGGATTTTCAAAAGTACCTGAAGTTCATAACAAAGATTCTTGACAACCAAAGACGATCGTTCGTGAATGAATCATTTATTGGTTGCACACCTGTTTCTGTAGGGACACTGACTTTACATTGTCATGCCCTAAACATGACGCTCGACAAAATGACTGTGATTGGTTGCTCTAAATGTCAGTCAGACGGCCTCTCGTTCAGAGGCGGAGCAAAAAACTTTAAGACAGAAAGATATCATGCCATATGACTTTGGAACTCTTAGAAGAACTCTTGTGGTGCATTCACTGATGCTTCAAAAGCGTCTGCTCCCATTACTATTATTGTATAAAAGAGAGTAGCATGGACATTATGCTAAATGTCTCCTTTCGTGTTCCACAGAAGTCTTTTTTTCTCATTAGCTAACACTTTGTGCCAATTTGAAGCTAAGATCTCGGATTTCATACAGCTCTTAAGAGAGATGTTTGGGCAGGACCGCTTTAAGAGGAGATGGAAACGCCATGCAAATGTGTCTTGTTTGCGCCAACCATCTCCCTCCTGCCATAAGAGGCTCTTTGTGTGTTTGTTTGTGTGTGTGTGTGTGTGGCACCTGCGAGCGGGAGATGGGTCTGTGGGCAGCTCACAGTGAGCTGCGGGCGGAGAGGAAGCCGCCATTATGTGCCCATCTGGATGCCAAAGGAACTGCCTTAAGCTAATGACTATCAAGGGTGATAACAGTGCTCTCATTCATCATCCAAGGAGCTTCATGAGCAGCCAGGATCAGTGCGCGCTGGAGACAAAAGAATGCTCGAGTTAACTACAGACCGTAGTGGCTGTATTGAGTCCGGAAGAAAGGGGAGAAAGTTGATCTGTTTATTGTGCAGCGCTGCAATGCATGACAAAGCCAGATGTAATGCAGCCATGCCCCGATTTCACTGCACATGGAATAACAGCACCAGCGTGTCCTAAACAGGTTCAACGCAACATGTTTTCAGCATCACATTATTTAGATGTGCGATGCAGATTCAAAATATATTGTCAATATAGAGTTGTGATTTTAACCACTAAGGGTATGTAACCCAGAGTGAAAAGCAACAGAAAAACCAAGCTACCATCAAAACGTCTTGGCTTGCACAGAAACTTTGGCTAAAGATGTGTTAGCATAGACGTATTTAAATTTCTGGAGGCTGCCAAGTCGGTCGCTGTAGTATTCTTAACTACTGCATCCAATAGTATCAGGCAACAAATCACATTGAGCTCTACCGCCTGCACTGATAGTGGTCGTATTGCTGAGCATTTCCATAAAACTGCTTAACACTGCCAATCGCCACAACAGATTAATTTGAAAAATGTTGTGATTGTGAATGCACCCAAACTACACTGAAGAAAACCAAAAACCCAATTTGTTGAGTCAACTTAAAATAATTTCTTATCCTACTGCCTTAAAATTTTAAGTTCAGTCAACTCAAATAAGTTTAGTCAACTTGAAATGTTAAGTCGTACTAAGTAAAAACTTAGATATTTGTGTTTGTTAAACTTAACAGATGGGTAAGTAACCCAGCTGCCTTAAAATTTTAAGTTGAATCAACTCAAAAAAATAAGTTGTCACTTAGTATAATTTAACATTTCAAGTTGAATGAACTTTATTTGAGTTGACTGAACCTAAAATTTTAAGGCAGCCAGGTTACAAATTATTCTAAGTTGACTCAACAAATTGTTTTTTTTTTACAGTGTAGGCTGATATAGGTTGGATACACTATTTTGTGCATTTATATGTTTGTGCTAAAACAATAACAGGATGTTGCACTATGCATTGATATATTACAGTTTGTATTATTTATTATTTTTTAGTTTGTTTCCTTTCTCTCTCTCTCTCTATACACCGATTTGGAGTAGACGTCACAGTGACGTCACTTGCAGATGGGCACACATAGTGGTTGCAAAAAACCCTGGTAACAAGTGGAGGTAAACGGGTAAAATCCATGGAATAAAAGAAAAAATATATTTGTGTGCCTTTTGATGTCAAAATCGGAACACAAATAATTTTTATAGAATACTGTGGTCAAAGACACCATTTAAAGCTAAATGCAGACGTTTAAACGGACATACTATGGATGAAAACTGCTATGATTACTCTACTTTTAAAGCATAAATTTGATTTAAACAATAGGTCTACATAATATTCACATATGCTGTTCATAGGGGACGTAATGTATTAGCCCTACAGTTACAGCATGGAATATTATTTAAACCTATTACTATTGACATTTTTCATAACATTTATTTATTTTATTTCACAATTCTGACTTTTCTTCCTCGCAAATGCAAGTTTATATCTCCTAATTTGGACTTTATAACTCAATTTATCTCAAAAACAGTGAGTTTTTCAATTTTGAGGGGAAAAAGCCAGAAGTGTGGGATATAAACCTATTCTAAGACGAAGGGAAACGAGAGAATGACGAGTTGTTTTTCCTTATTAGAATCGTGAGATATAACCTCGGAATTTCGAGAAAAAAGTCAGAATTTTAAAATATGAAATCAAACCATTACTCCATAGACTGCCACTTGAAAACCGCCCACAAAAAAACATGAGCCCTGTTTCGGATCTGTAAAACTATCCCACTATCTAACGTCAATTTTGCTGAATAACAGTGCTTATCGCTGGGTGATAAGCTCTTGTAATATTCAGAGAACATTTTGAAAATGACACCCAATCAATATGATCTATAATCATTTTGAATCTAACTATTTTGTACAGTATCCATGCAATTCTCTAGCCGTAAAGGCTATCTCTCCTGGGTTTTCTGCAATCATGATGCACGCGCATCACGAATGTTTACAAAGCGATAACTGGTCTATATATATATATATATATATGCGCACACGCACACACACACACACACACACACACACACACAGCTGCATTGAAAATTATCCAACCACCTTGACCTGCAAGACATTTTGCTGCAGAGAACAAAATTTTGTGAAACCAATTCTACAAAGGCGTCAGTACACTATTAGAGAAAGATGAAAAAATCCTATAACTCAAAAACATTACATTATATATTGACATTATTCATTTTAAAATGCCAGTAAACTGTTGTAGATAGTCCTGGATCTTCAGAAAAGCTTGTATATCCTCCTCTTTAGTAACGTCACCATCCGATCCTTCATCTCTAGATGTGAAATAGTCCATTATAACATCGTTTAGGACACTGACATCACCAAGATTGAGCAGACTGAGATGAGTAAGATCGGTTAAGTGAGCAGCTGCAGTACTTGTTGGGCTCTGCCATCTCACGATATTAAAAAAATAAATAAATGAAAAACTTTGCATGCCGTAGTTTACGAGGAACTGGCGGAGAATGTGAATTGATACGCCTTAACTAAATGTTACGTGGTTTATTTTGATAGGTTAACTGTTTTTGTGGTGTTAAGGGAAAACACCTCCGCAGTGCGTTCTTAACATAAGAGAAAGACAGTCATTTCTGCTTGCTGCAATAAATCGCTATTTTTCTGCACTAAACAAGTGAATTTTGCCAAGATATTTTCAGAGATGACAGACAAGATGTTATAGACTAATAATTTAATGAAAACCTAATTCTGACAAAAAAAATGACATTCAACCTATTTTTTGAATTTCCTGAAAACGTCCCAGCATGACAACCGACGGGTTTTCCCAGATCACATCACATACATTATCACATTACATTTTATGTAAATTAAATGATGTATACCAGAGCGCTGCCTTGGCCGATAATCAATTTTTAAAAGAATACTAAAATCAAAACGAACATGACACTTCAAGTAGTGAACTTCATTACCAAAAAAAAAAAAAAACAGTACTGAACCATGAAAATGCATTGTACTTTTTAAAATGAAATAAATAAAGTAGTAGTAAGAAAGAAATAGGTTTTCCTAAAAAACTAAAAAAAAATGCACCATTTTCCAGCCTAGTGTGAAGTCATTATGCACATGACAATTAAAGGGACAATTAAAAATTTGTAATTTAATTGAAAACTATGTGAGTGATGAACAGCCTCCTTAGTTGTAGCTGAGCGCTGTCAATGTGTGTATGTGCAAAACAATTCATTTAAATTTTAAAAATTGCAGCATGATGCTGCACTTGTCGTCCGATCTGAGACCCCCTTTCTGTTACGGAGAGACTGAGAGAGGTGTGTGGATCCATTTGCAAAGCTTTATTTAAAGACATGGTCATACACAGGAAAGGGTCAGACACCAGTAAACAGATATAAATAGGGAAAGACGTAAGAGTAATCCAGAGACAGGCATGGGTCATCCAGCGGCGAATATAATCCAGGGGACAAGGTAAACGGGTAATCCAAAAGACAATCGAGAAATCCAGGGCAGGCGGAGAAACAGACAGAATGAGGTAAACCAGGCAGGGATGAAGACACGGATAAAACAGACTCGGCTAGACTTGGGAAAACACAGAAAGGCTCCGTAATGTGCTATCACTTACTAAGGGATAAATGCAACAATACTTGTACAATTCTGAGAAGGATCTGGGTTGGTGTTAAATTGTGTGAGTGATTTTCTACAGCTGTGTGTGTAATCAGCGCAATGGATGATGGGAAATGTAGTCCGGGGTGACATGCAACAGTTTGTGTAGTGTGAGAGTCAATTTAATGACAGTGCAACATCTGGTGGTGAACGGACGGAAAGCCACGAACCGGATTCCTGACACTTTCTATTATGCTTATATATTTCTGTTGGGTGCATGAACATATTAGTCTCACGTCACTAGCTTTAAATACGAGCTATGGAAACTTTGCTGGCTAATGAATGCATAAACGTAACCAACTGGATATAAACTAATGCAAATAGATAGTAACATTTAACATGACATTAACAATATGGTTTAAACTTGTATGTATTGTAGTCAGCTGTTTTAAGCGCTTGAGAAAATACTAATGTTAGCATCCTCACAGCCTTGACAAACATAATGCATAATGCTGTTCTTTCTCTATTAATCCTGCATGTAGTCAAAAAATTAATCGCTTTATAATTTGAAAACAGGTACTGTAGTTTATATGTACAGTTTTCGTTGTCAGTGTTTTATATTAGCATCTGCAGTGTGCAAATGTGTTTAATTGTTTTAGTTTTAGTTAATGATAATAACCCTGGTGCTGTGTCATCAAACATGATCTTCAGCTTACACATTAACAAGACACATATATGTGCGTGTGCTTTTGAAAGTGCACTCACTACATATTCACACACAGAAGAGCGCAGCCATAATCCACAACTGTGCTAGATGTCTCGATGGTGCCAGACACAAAGAGAGAGGCACGGAGGAGGAGGAGAACAATACCAGCCCCCCACACCCCCTGCCAGACAGCAGCCCGAGCGATCATCTCTCTTCTGCCGACCCATAAAAAAAGGGGGTCAGACACCCACCACATGGAGGTGTTTGCCGTAATCCCTTCCAGCACGGTCACAACACAAAACAGCAGCCATGACAGGACGGGCTGTGACACAAGACGAGGGACGAGAGAGGAATGAGGATGTGCCGGTGGAGACGGGCCTGTGTAAGATGGAGGTTGTGAAGCTTTCATGCTGCATTAACAGTGTGGTGCTGCCACAGCGTGAGTCTACTAATGGCTGCTCTCCTGCTGTCGCTGTACGCAGGCGCTCCGCCACACAGCCGCAGCACGCTGATGTCAACGTGAAAAGCTTGTAAGAAATTTTCAAGCTAATGAGATGTTCGATTTGAGCACAGTCCATGCTTCTCAAAAAAATGCATCTTCATAAGTCAGCCATGATTAGATATTTCAAGGCTCTTTTTTTGTGTCTGACATTTTTGTCTGGCTTATCTTCTTATCTTTAAGCATATCATTCTTAAATTACACAACTATATATAGTTGTTAAAGTAGTAATATTTGTATTTATATACTTTTGTTTCAGATTTAGCACTTATAGTTAAAGCATGAGCTCAAGAACCATCAGAACACCTTCATCTAAAATCAGCATGGCCTTCGAACTAAAGGGATAGTTAATCCAAAAATGAAAATTACCCCATGATTTACTCACCAACAAGTCATTCTAGGTGTATAAGACTTTTTTTTTTTTTTTTCAGACGAATACAATCAGTTATTTAAAAACAACAAAAAAAAAAACTTTATAATGGCAGTGAATGGTAGATTTGAGAAGCCCCAGAGCATCTCGCTCAATTTAACAGTCTAATCTGATTCAATGATCTATGCTAAGCTATTAGCAAAAAAAGTGGAGTGTTCCTTTAAGTAGGAGGAAAGACGCTGCCATTCAAAAGTTTGGGAACAGTAAGATTAGTAATGTTTTTTAAAGCAGTTTCTTATGCTCATCAAGTTTGCGTTATTTGATCAAAAAATGTAAATATGAAAAAAAAAAAAAAAAAAAAGATAATATTGTGAAATATTATTACAATGTGAAATAACATTTTCCTATTTAAATATACATTAAACTCTAATTTATCACTGTGATCAAGGCTGAATTTTCAGCATCATTACCCCAGTTTTCAGTGTCACATGATCCTTAAGAAATCATACTAACATGATGATTATTATTAGTGCTGGAAACAGTTGTGCTGCTTGATATTTTTTTGGAACCTGTGATACTTTTTTTCAAGATTCTTTGATGAATAAAGAGTTAAAAAGAACAGCATTTATTTCAAATAGACATCTTTTCTAACAATATACACTACTGTTCAAAAGTTTGGCATCAGAAATGGTTATTCTTTCTTTTTTTACTACTTTAAATTAATACTTTTATTTAGGAAGAATGCGTTAAAGAAGAAGTCCACTTCTAGAACAAAAAGTTACAGATAATGTACTCACCCCCCTTGTTATCCAAAATGTTCATGTCTTTCCTTCTTCAGCCTTATAGAAATTATGTTTTTTAAGGAAAACATTTCAGGATTTTTCTCCATATAATGGACTGCTATGGTGCCCCAATATTGAACTTCCAAAATGCAGTTTAAATGTGGCTTCAAACGATCCCAACCAAGGAAGAAGGGTTATTTTCATTAAAAAGAATACACTTTAAATACTTTTTAATCTCAAACACTCGTCTTGCCTTGCTCTCCTTGAACTCTGTGTATTCTGGCTCAAGACAGTTAGGGTATCAAAAATCATTTCAAAATCATCCTACATCACTGCAGAAGCACCGACCCAGTCTTTGCAAAGTGAACATGCAAAGAAGATCAAACACCCTTAACAAAAAAGGTAAACAGCGATATAAGACGATTTTGAAGTTGAGGGAGAACATTGTATTATTTTTATGAAAATAACCAATCGTTTTGCTAGATAAGACCCTTCTTCTTCAGCTGGGATCATTTACAACCGCATTTGGGATCATTTGAAGCCGCATTTAAACTGCATTTTGGAAGTTCAAAATCGGGGCACCATATCATTCCATTATGCTGAAATGTTTCCCTCAAAAAACATAATTTCTTTATGGCTAAAGAAAGAAAGACATGAACATCTTGGATGACAAGGGGGTGAGTACATTATCTGTCAATTTTTGTTCTGGAAGTGGACTTCTCCTTTAAATGGATTTAAAAAGAGCAAAAACATATATTGTTAGATAAGGTTTATATTTTGAAGAAATACTGTTCTTTAGAACTTTTAAACATAAAAGAATCCTGAAAAAAGTATCACAGGTTCCAAAAAAAAAAATTGGCAGCAAAACTGTTGCCAGCATAGATAATTCTAATAAGAAATCAGCATATTAGAATGATTTCTGAAGGATCATGTGACACTTAAGACTGCAGTAATGATGCTGAAAATTTATCTTTGCTTCACAGGAATAAATTATATCTTAAAGTATATAAAAAACATTATTTTACATTGTAATAACATTTCGCATTATCACTTTTTTTTCCCTGCATTTTTGATCAAATAAATGCAGCCTTGATAGACATAAGAGGCTTATTTAAAAAAAAAAAACGTACAACCGTGTATGTACAACTTGCCCAGACCTTTTCTTACACCATCAAACTACCTATAGACACTCGTTTTTAAGTTAACTATACATCCCAAATAGTATGCGAGAATAGAATTCGCTTGTCCCAAAGCATAGTAATGAAACTAGAAATGCCAGTGATGATAATATAATCTTTCTAGCTGATTTTTCAACTGAATATCTGAATTTGAATATCGCTTATCTGTGGCCTTACAATGGAAGAGCTGATGTTTGACTCTCAAAGTTTACTTTCCATTGCAGCACATAATAAATAGTACATAGTAAGATTATATGATAAACTCACCTGGTTTTCAGATGAAATATTTTTAATTATTTCAAAATAAAGCCCAAAGCACACTTTGGGATATGAGTGTATTCTAGCATGTGACATAAATTTTGTTGTCAGCAAGGTATGTTGCAACCTGTTGTTCCTAACCTTGTGTGTAAACAACGACACAACAACAAGAATGTTAGGAGAAACTCTAGTTTAAAAGACGACAATGAAACTTTATCAGTCATCACTCTTGAAGACAAACAGCACAGACATTGGGCGAAGATAAAAACTGTCTACCGAGTGTGCGTCAACTGCTTGTGTATGCGAACACAATGAAATATTTTTTGAAAGGCTACATGTACACATCAAAACTGAAGTATGCTGTGGGCTTACGTGTGCAAAGATCGCAAATCAGCTTTTTTTTTTTTTTTTTTTTAAGTGTTGACATGAGCACAGAACTTGACTTGATGACTGGACTAGACAAATGTGTTGTAAACAATACTTGTACTCAGAAACTGTCAGTGTTTTAACACAACCGAACAATTAGAAAGATTAACCGTAATTATACAATTTCTATCATTACACAAACAATAGTGACTTAAAACTAGATCAGCCTGTCAATTAATTCAGCAGGTGTCTAAGGACACCAGCAGACAACGAAAAACAAATGTGACAACAATGCAGATGAATCATCCGACAGTACTGTTTGGCCAGCTATTAATCAATTGAGCAAAAGAATGGCAACAGGCAATATTAAAAACAAAAGATCCTAACAAATACCTCAACAATACACTATTGTGTTGAAGCCCAGTCAGCTTTTTCCCCAATCAGAATATAAATATTAAAACTTGAATTCTAAAGAAACATATGAAAGGCATTTCCCCAGAGTCACCTTTCAAGTCAACTTCTGTTTATGCAACACAAACTCTCTTCTCACACCAAGACCATTTTTCCTAAAAAAGAAAGAGTGTCACCACCCTAAGCAAATGAAACCAGAGAATGCCCTGCCTGCCTATTTGTATTGCAAACTAGTGTCTACTTTTCAGCCAGGCAGGAAAAGACGGCACCTCCAGGAAAAGCAGGAGAGAGAGTGGAAAAACCTGCTCTGGGCAGAGCAGCACAAAAACATCTTCAACTCAAAACCACTTCAGAGCTGCAGGTGAATCAGACATAAACAGATCCGCAGATACCTACAGCTCAGCTGTTTAACAACTCAACAGCAACAAACAACACTTAGCAGCACATGCAGAAAAAGACTTACTTCAAAAATAAAGAGGATGGAGTCCAGCTCCTCCCGTTGAGATTTGTTCCCTGCAAGAAAAGCAATAGAATTAGTTAATGTGCCATTTTACATTTAAAGGGCTCAACGCTAAGGATTTTTTCTACTGGCCCGGTTGGGCCAGTGGTTACATTTTTTACTTGCACGGTCAAAATTTTCACTGGCCCTACCACGAAAAAAATTAAATAGTTGCTGTTATCATTGTTTTTGACTCATGTTATCTTTTATTTTAATAAATACGCTTACGAGACACCAAAATTTTAAATACCAAATAAAATTGTACAATTCTCGATTCCAATTTCGATACTACACCTAAACCTTTTAGCCTAACTAAAGTCCAAACATTATTTGTTTGTTCAAAAAAATGTAATTATTAATAATATTTTATTAAAAATTAAAAGATGCTTTAGGGGAAAACAGCAGACAGACTGAAAGAGCGCAAACTCAGTCTTTTCCAGCAGGTGGCGCTTATGTAATAAGAGTGATATTACGTTTCTGTGGTTACCGCTGTAAACAAAGCAGCTCCGTGCTTATGAACGCTATTTTAAATACATCATACATGGGCAAATGAAAAGAAAACGCCATGTAAACAGTCAGTTCCCCTCACAGATACATTCTTATAAACCACAGTTTCAAATTCGTCAACTGTCCTGAGCGTCTTTCACGCTGGCCCCGGGCCATCGGGGCACTCCTTATTGTCGAGCCCTGATTTACCCTTAATTAATGTTTATTCACACAGGTGTGTGCTTTTGCTGTGGTTAGCTCTACATTTGTGATGTGATCAGGGAAAACCTGCCGGATGTCACGCGTCCCCATTGTCAATTTTTTTTTTGTCAAAATTAAGTTTTCATTCAATTATTATTCTAGAACATCTTGTCTATCATCTCTGAAAATATCTTCGCGAAATTCACTTGTTTAGTGCAGAAAAATAGCGATTTATTGCAGCAAACAGAAATGACGGTGCCTTTCTCTTAGAAGAACGTGCTGTGGAGGTGCTTCTCTGAACACCACAAAAACAGTTAACCTATCCAAAAAAACATGTAACATTTTAATAAAGGGGTGATCAAAAGTTCAGAGACTATGCCCATGATAAACAATGGAAAACAGACGTTAGTATGTTTGTGCAATGATGCAGTATAGCGCTCCTGACTTGACAGGCAGCTCTTGTTAAACCCGTGAATTGAAAGTAAAAGCCGTCTCAATGTTTAAACCTGTTTTTCTCAAAATTCCATCAAACAATAAATACGGTTTTGGCACTCTTTAATGGCGCAGGAGTGATCGCTTTAGCATTTCAGTTCAAGCGGCAAGTGAACCCATTATATCTTTCTCTTTACTACTATTGTAGGCTACGAAATGAAGATGAATTAATATCAAAAGTTGGCTATATTATAAGACAGCCTACAGTACAATGTAGTGAAATGTCTCCTGTAATCACTCATTATGTGATAATATCATTATTATATTATTTGTCTGGATTATACAACATTAACAAATTGAGCTAACTGCAAATTATTACTGTAATACAGTATTACTGTAGCTACACATTCAGACTAGCAAGGTCAAGTTTAGCTGCATTCATTTTAAATGCTCACTTAAAAAAATATTATAACATTATTTAGGGTGTGTTCACACTTGTAGTTCGGTCATTTGGTCTGGACCAAACAGGAAATTGATGGTCCACTTAGCATTCACACTGGCATTTTTGATAGAGAACCTAAAGACATAGCAATACGTTCACAACCTGAATGACGTATATTACGTGACAGAACTCACCGAACACTCCAGACAAAAGGAATAGGTGCGTTCGACTTAAAACAGCTTCAAGTGTAGGCAAGCGTATGCCATCAAAGTACCCATTCACTGATCTGTCTGCACAGCACCACTTTAAGACGAATACACCTAATGCCGTCTGCTGGACTAAGCGTCCTCATTTTTGCGTGTATATGATTTTATTTTCACCACCTGCAAACTCACAAAGAGCTCATAAAAGGCACTTTACCTCCTCGTTGCTCCACGTTTGCCCTCTGCTCATTTTGTTTTGGATACACCACTTCTTCCCTTCATGAAATCATGGCGAATAGCATCGTATCTTGTCACTACTTCCTGTTTTTGGTTAGTTTAGAACTATTTGGTTCTTGTTGTGTTCATATTTCATTCGAACCACACCAGAGTTCGTGTGGAAGTAGACCCATCTTTTTAACGGTCTCAGTCTGCTTGTTTGGTGCGCACCAGGGTTCGAAGGGCAGCATTGTTTTAATCAAACCAACATGACAAGTGTGAACACACCCTAATAATCTTGCTATATTTTCTCAATATATTTTATTCCAAAACATGTTTTATCTTGTATATGGAAGCTTTTTCCTAACAAAATAGTTATAATAGCATTATAGTTTTGTCTTATTTGTAGTGTGATTAACGGTTGTGCAAGCAGTCAATGTTTTAGGGAGGCAACACGTAACATTTAAATTATATTTGCTAAAATGAACGAAATGACTAGAAAAAAGATTTGTTCATTTTGCTGAACGAGACTCAAAGGTCCGAGTCGGTAAAATGATCCGAACTTCCCATCACTACAGCGGATGAGGTACCCAGTTCCGCCTTGTAAGCTCCGCCCACGCTAGTTGATTGGCACTCCTCATTTGCATGGGCAAAATAAGGAGTGAGCATTGAGCATTTGATTTATCATTTCAGCATTTGATTTGCCGTTTGCGATGTTGATTTGAGCATTTGATTTATCATTTGATTATTTGATTTATCATTAGAGCACTGAATTATAGATTTAATTATGACAGGTTTATATTGGGTTGATCGTGAAAATTGAATATCAAATACAAATGATTTTTAATTTAATTTTTGATACAGTTAATGCTTCCCCGAATGAGGAAATTGAATCACATTTGAGCATTTGATTTCTCATCTGAGAAGCCATTTTGAGAGTTTGATTTATTATTTGATAATTTGAGCATTTGATTTATCATTTGCGCAGTTGTTTTGAGAGTTTGATTTATGATTTAATCATTTTAGGCATTTGAATTTTCATTTGAATTTTTGTTAGGAAAAAACTTCCATACTTGTATGTCTCGGAAACCCGTGATAAAATTGACTTGTACTGTAGTACTGACTATGGTTAACTCTTTCCCTGCAACATTTTTTAAAAATGTTGATAGCCAGAATATTTTGTTGTATGAAAAGCTGAACATACAATATGTCAAAAGAAAGAAAAGAAAAGTAAGAGTTTTTGGTAACACTTTAGTATAGGGAACAATTCTCACTATTAATTAGTTACTTATTAGCATGCTTATTATTAACAAATTGGCTGTTTATTAGTAAAGCAGCTATTCTGCATGACCACATTCTACATCCCTAATCCTACCCAATACCTGAATTTAACAACTACCTTAGTAACTATTAATAAGCAGCAAATTAGGAGTTTATTAAGGCAAAAGAACTGGACCTTAGAATAAAGTGTGACCATGTGTTTATTCTAGCTTAATGCATTCTTTTTTGTCAACACTTGAATTTGAAATCTTGAAACTGAAATTTGAACTTGAAAACTGGATTGGATCCAGAACGATGATCAAACCACAGATGGAGTAGATCACCTATATCAACACCCCCCAAAGCTTCACAGTCCTATAGCACTTCCAGGGTCGACATTTCATTCAGTAACGTCAGGCAGTTTTGATTTATATGCTGTTTAACATCTGACGATCACACTATTTTACATACGCATCTGCTTACAGTACACCTTAATAAAAAGATGCATTTTCACACTATATTAACTTATAATCACAATGAATTCGCACTGCACAATCTGGTAAGATTTTGCTGCTTAGGAGCTAAAAATTCAGTGATGGGAGCAAAGTAAATTATTTATCATTTACTATTAAAACATATAGTACTCTCTTTCTCTTCTTTTAAGCATTTAATCTATGCTCCAGATTGCTAATCTAGTTTATACTAAACTGATCATTATGCACTATGAATACTGTTGGCTCTATGATAAACTGTCTGTGATAATCCTCATCTGTAAGACTCTTTGAATAAAAGCGCCTGCTTAATGTAAATGTAAATATTGCTCAGTATAAATCTATATTATTTTTGCTGTAAAAATCAGAAGCCTGAAGCCTTAGAAAAGCGGCATCTTCACAGGTTATCTTTAGTGTGATGCTCCATCTTATGCCCTTAAGAAGGCTTAAATTGTTATTATAGTGCACTGATGCATGTCAGCACTCCAATTCTGTGTTCCAGCATTTTAATTCCTGGTCTTTAAGTTACTCAGTTAAAAACTGCTCAGCTGAATCAGGAAATCACTCTCTTGATATGCAGGGAAATGACGAAGTGTGAGTTTCAAACAAATACTGCAGAATTGTGTTTGAGCATGAAGGACAGATGACCTTCACTGAATGCAGTGCAAGAAAACCACTTTGGTCAGTGATGGGACTCATCAGAAACAAAAGCCTCATTAAATTCACATGAGGGGGCATGCAGGCAACAGCGAGGCAGGGCTGTTACGTCAAGGTGAGGAATTGTAGGGAATTGTTTTTTGGAAGGATCATGCATTACTCAAAAGCTGCCTTTCTAAGCAAGCTACTTTCTAATGTAGCATTAAAAACTGAAATTGAATATTTACATTACATAACTGATTTGGAATGGATTACATTAGAGATGCAATATATATATATTAGGATTAGGGATGCACAATATGATCAGGACATCATCAGAAGTGGATGAAAAAAACTTAAAGTGCTCCTATTATGCTTTTTATATGGATACTATCTTTATTTCCTAACCTCCTATAAACTATATGCAGTAGGGAACACTTGCTACAATAATATTAGGAGTCAAAATAGAGTCCAAACTATTAAATTAAATTACTATTTAATTACAGGTATAATAAATCAAAAGCCAAATAAAAACTGAATTTTATGCAAACATTTCAACCGCTGCGGACAAGTTAACGGGCAGCTAATGAGCTATGGATACTGAAAGACTTTCCTGAGGAAAATGTAACGGTAAGTGGCATGTTGTTTACAAGCTGTTTTACTGACAACCTTCTGCAGCTAAAACACTGATTGAGCGATTACATGAGAAATAATTGTACTGTATCCTTCAACACGTTCTGATATGCATGTTTATTTTGTGTTTAATTTGTAGTAAAAGCTGTACTAAGAGGAAGAGATGATTGGCGCACTTGTGCTCTGTGCTGCATGCCATTTGTCCTGAGGTGACTACAGTGACCGGTCACATTACCAAGCATCAAAATGATTGATTTGTGTGATAAAATTATAAAAATTTGAAAAATGAGAATTGTTTTGCCAAAATTAACATGCAACATAAAATGATTGTACTTATTGGATGAGAGATGTGCTACAAATGAATGTATTTATTTTAAAGACTGATCTTGGAACCAAGATTGTTTTAATGCAAATTGGAATTAAACAGCATTTATTACATTTTTTGCCCAGCCCTAAGATTGACAACCTTGTATAGTAATACTCCTGAGGGATTCAGGGACCCAGAGCTGAAGAGACCTTTCTAAGCTCCAGAAAGCAGATAAACATGTCTTACCTTTTTGCTTTAAGTTACTTTCCAGTGTAATGAAATTTTCATAGAAGATAAAATAAATCTGTGAGCAGTTGGTTTCAAAAAATGACTTCAGTTCATTCCTGTCAGTAATATCTGTGGAAAAAACAAACAAAAAAATAACGAATTAGACAAAACACAAAACAGACAATAAATCCAATATGTGCACGACTAAATTATTAGATTAGATCACTCTGCAGTCAAATATGGTATAATTAAATGACTACAAAATAAAATAAAAAAAAAAAAATGTGCATGTGGAGACAGTAGATTTCATCCTTTCATTTCATCAACTGGTTTTGGCTGCGTTTCAAAAGCAAATTAGCAGGTTATGTAGAGTGCATTTCTGGTATTAAAAGAGAGTACCAAGTCATATGCCAGTGACATCAAAAAATGTATGACTAGTTTATCTAGTTAACTGTTAAACAAAGATTTTAATAACATCAATGCAACATACTTCACAAGCAGTCTGATAACAAATTGTGGTCACCTTTAATTGAGTGATAAAGTGACAGCATAAAAAAGATATATACTGTGCAGTATAATGCAATAGGATGTACAGTTAATTGTATTTTATTAGTTTTTTTTATTAATTTTATTATTTTCATTTGACATTTTCATTATTTTGAATTGACAACAAGCCTCCACAAGCTTACATGTTTGGGGTTGCTACATGTCAAGCATTTAAATTTTTCCTCTTTAAAGATATATTTTCTGCCCAGAATTTTTCCGTATTCTTCGGCAAACACATGCATTGCAAAAAAAAAAAAAAAGTGCAGATGATCAGATGATCTAATCTTCAGTTTAGCAAGCTCTTTTGTGACATTCTGCTCAAATAAAATGTGAAAAACCTCAGTGACAAACTACAATCCAAACATGAATCTTGACACATACACAACTTCTGTGCAGCAATTTTGTTTTAAAAGAATTGTTAACACACTTTTCAGTTTTTGGAATCAAAGTAGAGAATTCTTACTATATAAGACAAATATATATATATATATATATATATATATATATATATAAAGCAAAGCTAGGTGAGGAAAGTACAATAATTTGAAAGAAAAATGTAAAAAAAAAAAAAAAAAAAAAAAAGAAATTTCTCAAATGAGAAAAAAAAAATAATGGTTATAAAAGTCAATAACTTTTTTTTTATTTGCTCAACTATAACTTTAGATATTTATATATGTGTTCCTTATCTTTTTATTTATTTTCATTACTTTTCATATCACTGAATGTGATCTATGTACTCTTCGTATGGAACGCTATATTTGCATGGCTGTATGGTTAGGTTTCGTGCTTGGGGCCTTAACTTAAAATGTGACAGTTTTAGCTGCCGGTAGCACATCCTGAGGCAGCACACATTTTCAGAACACCGTTTCTAAACTCATGACCCAAAAGCTTATCTTATTGGTTCAAATGTCTTTAAAGCTGAACAGAACAGATCTTATCCTCACTGATGTTCAGCCAGATGAACAGATGGAGCGATGCCCCGAGTAAGTTCACTTTAAGGTCACTAGTAGATTTCCAGTAGGTATTCCCACTACTCATGTGTATAAGTCTATTTTAGTCAAGCTGCATTGGGCTACAAGTAGTTTATCTAAACATGTATTTATTTATTTACTCACCAGTCATCTAAGGTGGTCAGTGTGTTTCCTTTAGTATCAATTTACATTGAGAACTGAAACTTTGGTACCAGATCTTGGTATCATACAGAAACCAACAATTTGTCTTCAAAGCAACCCTAAGGTTGGCACAGACTAATATTCACATCTCACCTCCTCTTTCCCAAACAAAGCGATCAAAGCAGCCCAAAGCCCTTAGACTGGCTCCAGGGAAACACTGGCATTTGCAACCAATTTGTAGCAGTGGCACTGGCCTGATTTTTAATAGCAGCAGGGACAGATGATAGATGATGACAAGGAATGGATTTGATGGCTGAAAAAATATTTTGCCTGGAGCCAGACTGACAGAGCTCTGAGAACACCCATTTGACAAATGTGGATGAAGTCATTATGCTGGGCCAGTGGTGCTTATGTTAGGACACACTGTATTTTAGGTAATTGCCCACTGAATATTAACAATTTCTGAGGAAAAGCGTCAGAAAGTCTAAATGTAAATGATATCCCTAGCACTGATATTACCATGAAAAGCTATAAAAGCTGAAACACAGTTCGATGGGTGGGGTTTCCCAGAGAAAGCCCACATTCTGATTAAGACAAGTAGTTACATCCTAAATAATCAGGATGAGCTACTTTATTGTCATTAAATCTGTCATTTCACTGGATCTACAGCCCAGAAAGGGGACTACTATTATGATTTGGAACTGGAATATGGATTTGAAAACTTTTATGGCTTTGGCCTCAATCAGACCAGCCATACTTTAGCCTGTATGCTGGGGAAATATATTGGAAGAAAAACAACAACAGCTTAAGGCTTGAATAGATCTGCTCCAAACCACTTGAATATGGAAATAACTTCTACTATACCTGATGATCACACTGCAAATATGCTCTTCCTGCCTTTTGTCTTGTTTTCCAGACTTTGAAACATGAAACATTTAAAGCTATGACTTTATGTATTTACTACTTTCTGCTACCATTTAAAGATGTTTTAGGCCTTAATTTGTGGAAGGCTGAATTAAGACTTTTAAGAGACCGGGTCTAACAGGACACTTGTATTATCACATTGATGAGAGATAAATGTGATAAATGAAAGGCAAATGTAAATAAATTAATTAATTAATTAATAAGTGACTTTTCTGATTAAAACTGTGATCACGATTTATTTGTTTGTTTATAATTTTTTTTATTTATTTTTTTTAAGGGCTACATAATTTGGGCAAAAAATGTGCAATTATACATTATTATTATTATTATTATTATTATTATTATCATCATAAAATTACATTACTAAACATTACTAAAAACAAAATAATAATAATAATAATAGTATTTAAGTACTAGTATTTAAGAAAAATGCATCAATAATTCATATTTTATTTACATTATTAAGATTTTATATGCATTATTTTAATGCATTTAATCAGATCTAAACAGAATGTGCAATTTACAGATAATGCACTTATTACTGTTGTTTATTAATTGTCTAGAACAAATTATACACTGCAAAAAAAAAAAAAAAAACTTGGTGAAGGATTTACTTTGAAACAATTTGCACTGAGAAACTGGTAATAAATTTCACAAATAACTACAAAGACATGACAAGTAGGCAAATGTGAATGAATGAATAAATAAGTGAATTTTCAGATTAAAACTGTGATCACAATTAATTTGTTTGTTTGTTTGTTTTAAGGGCTACACAATTTGGGCAAAATGTTGCAATTATACATCAATATTATTATTATTATTATTATTATTATTATTATTATTATTATTATCATCATCATCATCATCGTCACCATCATCAAAAAAATAAAAAAAAAACCTGTTGGTGAAGGATTTACTTTGAAACAATTTCCACTGAGAAATTAGTAATAAATTTCACAAATAATTACAAAGTGAGTAACAAGTAACTCGCTGTCAAATGTCAAATTCTGACGAGAAAAAAATAGCAGTTTCTCGTAAAACATGTTCTAATAATTTTTGCTTTATTTACAACTTCAAAATGAACAGCAATATACATATACACACACACACACACACACACATACATACATATATATATATATATATATGCCAATTCAGCCAATGGTTTAGATTTCTGCTAATTAGGCAGTGGCCCTATATTACAAAACCAGTTCTGCCAGAGTTACAAAATGTTCATATGCAAAGCGGTTAGAATACAATTTGACTTGCTCCAATTAATGACCACTAAACCTCTAATAAGTTCAATGAATATGATGCACATATCTGATGCGTGTAAACATTAATGAGCGCATGTATTTTTCTTGCGCGCAAACGGAACACACAATCGTACCAAACGTGTATTACTGTGGTGCGCTCATGGAAGAGTTGACACAGACAGAGTCCAGGGCAGAAGAGCAGCAATAACAGCACAGGCGTGTCTCTTATCAGAGCCTCTCACATGCTCTGCTTTTCAACCCTCATTGTGCTGGGCCTCTTCCTGCAGCCCAAGAAAACACACTGACTCACTGATAAAACCTGAGGTTTGCCTGAGCATTTGTGAGTGAGAGAGAGAGAAAGATCAGTAATATCCAATGACAGTTGGATGTCAAAGAGCTATGTCAACACCAGTGTATTTGAGATGTGAACGCCACCGTACCAAAGGTCATTTCATGTTCCCTCATTCAGTAACAGCTGGACTACTATAATCCTATTTTTGACAGCAATGTTAATAAGAAATGGCCATGTAAACACCATTCCCTGATTGCCTTAAGCAACATCCTAGATTTAATTCAAGTTCAGATCAATCCACAGCATTTGAGACATAATAACTACTGCAAAAAAAGAACATTTTACCAATATTATGCATGTGAATTCTTAAAGCAGCACATGACGATGGTAAACAATCTAAAATGCTTTAAAACCAGCAGACTTTGACCCGAGACACCATGACAGCCACAAGTCTGCATTAAAACCTGATTTACTATATGACCCTGCACAATTATTAAACCACCACCTGCTATGATTTAAAGTATACTTTGCATTCAGTGATACTTTTAGGGTGAATGAGTGGTGCTCTGTTAGCATGTAGGGTTCTTAGCGGGTAGTAGCAATAAGAGATGGCAAATACATTCCCAAACCAATTTTTGATGAAGGTGTAGGATGACTAAATAGATGTGGGTATATGCATGAAGTTTTCTTCTGAATAACCCGAAATGACTCAGACAAAACCACATTAAAAAAGAAAAATGTATGCATTCTTTTGTATGCATTTCCTTCCTAAACCGTGGCTATAAATGCAGTAAGCTTAAATAAGGTCACAGCATTAGTGAGTGATCTGTCTGAATCATCATGGTAAACAAGTGCTGGAGGTTTGTAATTATCCCACTGATTTCCACAGGATTTGATTTGAAGCCTCTGTAACTGTCATGTCCATGGCGCACACACACACACACACACACACACACACACACAGACACACACAATTAGTATCTTTTGATCTCTCTTCTGAAACCATCAAAACATGGCTGGGTGAAGGTTATTTTAGTACTGATGTGTACGCTCTTTAATACAGTAACAACAAATAACCACTAAAGCCACATTTTCGGGTAATGCATTCAGTCGAGTTTCTGCAGTTTTGATGTAAATTTAAGACTTTTCAAGACCAAGTGAAGAAAATTTAAGGAATAAATTAAGTGGAACACAATACATCAATATGGTCTCTTAAATGTATTCAAAATACTTTGCATATAAAAACACAATTTCCAAGAGATCTCCATTACGTTGTAATTCATTCAAATGAATAAATAAATAAATAAATAAATATATAGAGAGTGATATCAGAACTCCAACAGCCGTTTCACAGTTTGTAATCGTATCACTCTGCTTGTAGAACTTCTTACAGCGAGTGTCATGGCACCCGAATCCATTATAATTTTATAAATCTTACTGTTTCTGTGTCACGGAATGTAGTTTTGAAAGGTTTTCAGGTGCGAATACATTTGTTTATAGTTCAAATACGCAGTTTGTTAATAAAGATAACGTCTATTAGAAAATGTGAGTTCCAGATCGTCAGCGGCCATTCTGCACTCATGAATCTGGCCGACAGCTCCTCAGCTCATCCAGATCTTCGGGAATTTACCGCTGGCTCTGATGTCTCTATAGGGGTTAAACACGAGATATAATTTGTCTCTGGCAAATCTAACAGGCTGTCTTTGGTTTTATTAAGCTAATATTTGTTCCAGAGCAAATCGTTTTGGCAAAATCTCATCATGTTTATGCAAATTTAATGCTGTATATTACAGTGCTGCCTGTTTAATTTTGACTGAATTGCCTAGCAACTTTTATGACGGCTGTTGTTGTTGTTGTTTATTAAATATTATTATTAAATAAATAATATTGGATATAAATAATAGTGTTATTTAATACTGTATTTTATATAAATAATTGCAGTATTTAATAATAGTGTTTAGTATTAAGGTATTAAGGAACGGTACGTGTGTTCGTGATGGTGATTTTAGTTACATTGTTCAGCCATTAGATGGCGACAAGAGACTGTTTTTACTAGTCAGCAGCAAAGACTTTTACGTTGAAAAAATGAATGCAGCCATAAGTGGAAGTTATTTTTAGTTTCAACACCAGCTTAACGCAGCTAACAAATGCACTGTGCAGCGCTGTCTTCAGAAATCATCAAAGGGTATTAACGTTACGACAAAGATGACGCTTTCCTTAGCGGACATTTAAACTACTCATGAATATGGGATTGATCTGAAGTGTAAATGCTGTATCAGATGCAAGTAATTACAATTGCTCAGTCTATCTCTCTCTCATAATACTCCACATAATACAATGAGCTTGTAATGCAGTAATACAATACGTTTTCAGTGAGGCAACTCAGCGTTTGTTCGCTGAGTCAAAACATTAGTTCTAAAGTGACGTTTTGGAATAAGTAACGGAGGCTTGGGCTCAGCTGTTAAACTGTCAACTTTAGATTTGAATCCATGGCGGAAGCAGTAGTTCTGCACAAAAGAGGGCTTTAAAGACACTCCGTTATTATTTTATTTATTTACACACTCGTGCCGTCCAACTGTTGTATAAACGCAATTTCACACTCGTAGACGTGAGATTAGGGGTGGGCGATATGGCAAAAATATCATATAACGATTTTTTTTAGAAACATCACGATTCACGATTTTAATCACGATTCTGTGTCATGTTGGTTTTACTATTTTGCAAATTGTCTGAGCAGTACAGCCAAACTAATTTCCCTATTTTAAAAACAGACTTTCAAGGTAACAAAGTATAAAATAAAAAAGAATAGCAGATATTTAGGTCAAAGTGAGCAAAGATAAAAATCTTTGTCATTATTTTATCTTTGTTATTAAAAGATAAAAACAAAGAATACAAACAGTGCTTTATTTTTCAGGTACAGTAGGTGTGTTTAGCAGTAGCATTCAAGAAACTGAATTAGTATAAAAACACTATTTATTTATACACTATATATACATAAATCAATTGTACACTGATTCTTATTAAAGCAACTGTATTGAAGTTTTTTATTCAAGAGCAGTGAGTGATTTTTCTCTTTGTGTTTTGTTTTAATAACAATTAAAAGAATAGTTCACCCAAAAATAAAAATTCTGTCATCTGTCTGTCAATTCTGTCATAGTGTTTTGTTTTAATACCATCATTTACTCACTCTCAGGTTGTTTTAACCCTGAATGAGTTTCTTTTTTCTGTTGAACGTTGTCTATTTGATCATTTCTATTATTAAAATCAATGGGGACCAGCTACTGTTTGGTTATCCACATTCTTCAAAATATCTTATTTTGTGTTTAGCACAAGAAAGAAAGTAATACAGGTTTGGGACAATATGTAAGTGAGTAAATAATGACAGAATTATAATTTTTGGATGAACTATCCCTTTGATGACAAGTGGCAGCATGTTTAGTACTGCCCCTTTAAGAGCTGCACATCTAATATACAGGCAGGCATCCTTTTATTTTCTCTCAATTCAATTGTTTACTTTCACTTTAGACATAAGCTTCTATAAACTGTTTTTATATGTAAACCTTGTGTGTTTTGACAATAGTAGCATAATCAGACGAGATACATAACTTAGTTCAGTAATTAGATGCTATTTAACAGTATTTTAATGTGCGCGTTTCAGGTGTACCCGCAGTGGAAAAGCGCATGTCGGAACAGCACACGAATGAAATGTTTGACCGGCAAGACTTAAAAGCAAATAATGTACTTTTGTGATTGTGAATAAGTGCAGTATCCCGTGACTGTAACTACCGCTGAGTTGACACTGAAGTGAATGTATGTTGCGTTGTACAGTATATTGAGACGGAGGCGCCAGAACTGCAGCTGAGAAAATAGCACAATACTACATATTTCTCAAAAAGCAGATCGCGGAAACATTTTTATCGTCCACGATCAAAAATCGTCATATTGCACACCACTATGTGAGATATGGCTGTATATCAGCACTCCGTGATTACCTATGGCCGAATCACAGCAGTGCAGATATACAGACATATCTCACGTCTTCTGGTGTGATATTGCTTGTATATCCACACACACACACACATACATATACATATATGTATATGTATATGTATATGTATATGTATATGTATATGTATATATATATATATATATATATATATATATATATATATATATATATATATATATATACATATATATATAAAGAGAGAGAGAGAGAGAGAGAGAGAGAATAGGCTTGAATAGATCTGATCCAAACCACTTGAATAAGGAAATAACTTTTACATAAGTGATGCTCTTTTTGTCTTGTTCTCCAGAGCAAATATTATATAAATATATATATATATATATATATATATATATATATATATATACACTGAGGATGACTTGAAAGATAAATGTGAGCGCAAACTAGGGCTGCATGATTTTCTGATTAAAACTTGTACTAATTTATTTTTTTTTAGGGCTATGCAATTTGGTCAAAATTTTGTGATTATACATCAATACAGCTGTAACAACAACAATAGTAATAATAATAATAATAATAATAATAATAATAATAATAATAATAATAATAACTAGGGATGCACCGATACCACTTTTTCCAGTACTCGCCCAATACCGATACTTTTATTTTTGGTACTTCCCAATTCTGAGTACCAATACCGATATTTTAAAATTTATCAGTAAATTTGTAAAACATTGGGTACAGAAACTAAAAGAATATGTATAATGTTAGTTGGTTAACTTCAAAAATTAGGTGGTGACAAAATGTGACAAAAATGTGTTTTGTTACTTTCACCGTTCAATTTATTTTTTTTTGCTCTATGGTACATCATCTTTAATTTAATAGGATTAAACTGCTTCATTGCAGCGGCTCATACTGTAATCACGCGTTTTGTTGTAATAATGCAGGGAACCACTCGTTATGAATCTCCTAACTCTGATATTTTCAGAAATATAAGTCGCGTTTTTTTCATCTGAAACATGCTGCTATTTGGGCTATAATCTAAAGAGAATCAAATAATGGAGAAACTCTCATGAAGCAAGCAAAACATGCGCAACGCGCTCAGTGCAGCCTAGCGCATTTAACACAGGCTGCTAGTTTCACTTTAGTCGTACAGTCGTGTCTGCTTAAGGTTGAAAATAAATTATGCTTATAGTGAATGCCCCTACAAATTTTGTTTCATATTTACGAATTTGATTTAATCCAAATGATGCGTGTGCTAAGTGAGCAAACATCAATAAAGATCACGCAACAAAAGTGCGCGCTCTCTCTCTCTCTCGCTCTCTCTCTCCCTTTAAATAACTTGTGCATTGTTTTACTTACTTGTTTTTGACATATCCGATCGAACTATAAACTTTCCAGTGATGTCAAGGCGGGATCTTAACTCGACAAGCCCGTGCATCTTTGCCGGCGTGCGCTCAATTTACTCTGCGTGCTACCAGCTCGCGCGCACCAGCTATACAAGCATTGATACTGAATGTTTAACATTATATTACTTGCATACATATACTTCATAGACATCCTTAATCTCTAATGACTCCATTCTGCTGTCTGTTGTTCTGTTGTCGCTGTTTCTTTGCCTGAATACGCACTTGTCACATAATGAGTGGTATCGGTGTTAGGTATCGGGGCATTTTAGCGAGTATGAGTACGAGTACAGGAGCTCAGTATCGGGCCCGATACCGATACCAGTATCGGTGCATCCCTAATAATAACTATTATTATTATTATTATTATTATTATTATTATTTAACAAAAACAAAAAATACTAAATAAAAAATAAATAAAAATAAAAATATTACCATTATCATATTTTACTGTAAAAAAAAAAAAAAAAAAAAAAAACTTTTAAATACTATACTTTAAAAATGCATTAATAATTCATATTTTATATACATAATTAGGATCACAAGCTGCTCACGTGTAATTAAACAGTGTCACACTACACTCTGACACATGCACGCATACATTTAATTAACAACAGCATTTGCGATTTGATAATTCCACTAAGGCATATTGTGATTTCAGTTTCGTTTCAATTAATTGTGCAGCCCTGACAAAGCCAAATAATTAGATATGTGAAAATAAGTAAGGGAGAACAACGGGCAGTAAGGCCTGTGGCACTGAGTCTGCATCTGTATGTGTGTGTGTCAGACTGCTCCAGTGGGATGAATGTCAAAAACCCATTGGAGCCTGACATGTCCCTCTCATACCCATTTACATCATTCTGACCTGTCAAGCCCAACCACACAGAATCACAAATGAAGGAAGAGTGAGAAGGAGATCCTGTCCACATGACATGAATAAACCAAGACTGGAATACAAAATATTCACAGATTACAGTGAACCCACAGTATTTCTACTTTTACCATCCTTCCTTTGGGGTATGATGGATGCAAGTTTCATTTAAGCTTTAATTCACAGAGTGAGGACTATGTAGTGTTTTATTTTAAAACATAAAGAACACAAAATATATTTTGAACAGTGTTTGTAGCCAAACGGTTTTGATTTTAACAGCTGTGATTTAACAATTAGTATCCAATTTTTTTTTTTTTTTTTTTTTTTTTTGGAATCTCAGTATGAACAGTCAAACAGAAAGGATTTCAAACATTTTCTTTTTATCTATTTTTTTTGTTCAATATTGTCTGGAACCACTTTCCAATACATTCACTGAACTACAGTAACTACAGTATGTAATGTTCATGTAATGGGTCATGAATGAGTGAACATGGCAGCGGTTTGGACACACAGTATTTGCGCAAATGTGCAAATTGCCTCCGTAGGGAATTTTTTTTCTCTTTAATGTGCCTTGCCAGTGCAGCACAACAGTGCAATTTCATGATGGACAAGAGCAGATGCAAAATCTCTAGTCGATCCTCTATTGCCACTGACAGCTAATGTCTTTTGTTGTATAATAAAGTTTACTGGCATCATTCTGATGCTAACTTCATTATTACTAAAATAACCAATGTGGACACATTGTATTTGTACCGCAATGTCTAAACAGATCACATTCACTTCCAAAATGACATTGCGAATAGTCCAAAAGATTGGATTTGAAAGTCAAAACAGATTTGTATGCAGTGTGAACAAAGCCTTAGTTACCTGTCTAATTTGATGGTTGGCTCTGGGTCTGACTGTTTGTCCGAGTCACTTTCCAGACTATGCCAACGAATTGACAGAGAACACCTGATGCTGTCAATGCTTTGGACAAACTCAGATTAGGCCTCAGGATCACATCCACATCAGCAGTAAATGACAACAGTTTTACAAATCATCTTTTCCTGATGTGTTTTGAGTCTCTCAGAGGCCCAAAACTATAGATCTCATTCACTAAGAGTGCATACACACAAATTTGTGCATAAAATCTGTACACATTTGTTTTCAAAATCGTCCTACATCGCTGTTTGACCTTTTTTTGTAAAGTGCTTTTGACCTTCTTTGCACGTTCACTTTGCAAACATTGGTTGGGTACTTCTGCAGCGAAGTAAGATGATTTTGAAGTTTTTGACGATTTTGACCTACCCTAACTGTCTTGAACTGGAGTGCACAGAGTATATGCAGAGCTAGACAAGACGAGCATTTGAGGTTAAAAGTATATATATATATATATATATATATATATATATATATATATATATATATATATATATATAGCATTTTTTTTTTTTTTTTAGAAAATAACCAATCGTTTTGGTAGATGAGACCATTCTTCCTCAGCTGGGCTCGTTTAGAGCCCCTTTGAAGCTGCATTTAAACTGCATTTTGGAAGTTCAAACTTGCAGGCACCATTAAAGTCCACTATATGGAGAAAATTTCTGAAATGTTTTCCTTAAACAATTTTTTCATGACTGAAGAAAGAAAGACATGAACATCTTGGATGACAAGGGGGTGTGCACATTATCTGTAAATTTTTGTTCTGGAAGTGAACTTCTCCTTTAAAAAAAAACTGCATATGAAGTTTCGTTATCACAAAAAGAACATGCACGAATGAGAAAATAAAGTGCAGAATGTTCTTGATGTTGAGTAGAGTTATTAAGTACAAAAAACATGAAAAAGATCCCAATGTGTTACTTGCGTTGACTAAAACAGACTTGAATTGTGCGCACAGAAAGCTTCCTCTCTCAGACCGCACACGACCACAAAATCAGTTCTCTTTTACGGCGTACTGTGCTTGAATGGTCAGTTACACACAGAATTGAATGAGTGAATGAGTCTCAAGCCCTATATTACTATGTTACTAAAAATCTTTTTCTAATTATTTAATTGTATCAAGACCAAGTTCAAAAACACGCAGGCGTGACCAATACATAAACAGTTCTTTGAAAAAAAAAAAAGTTATAATAACCTAAAAATTGCAATATAAAAAACTATAAGGAACTGACAGCTAAATACACAAATTGCACCAGCCAACAAGAACTCACTTTAAGAAATTTTAATGGCCAAGACCAGATCATTTCCTTAAGCAAATTCTTTGTCTCTAAATGGTTCAAAGTTTAAGTCTTTCCATTTTAGAATAAAATAAGGCATTACAACTCATGCTACCAAACTCAACCATAATAAACCAGCCAGAATATCATTAAATTTCTACCAAAAAAGAACTGTATCAGTCAATTACATTAATTCATTTTTGATGCTAACTAACTAAAGAGTTGGTGCATATTAGATGCATAATATTAGATTTGGCCTCTTGAGCTTCTGTAGCTCAACTGGTAGAGCATGGCACTAACAAGGCAAAACAAGTGCTTGATACGCATACTGGCAAAACTGAATGGGGATAAAAGGCAAAAAATAAATGCACGGATTATATTCTGGAACCCATCCTAAAATGATCAAACTAAATCCTAATAGAATCCTCTAAGAATCAATTACATTCTTACTGTAATTTAAAAAAAAAAAAAAAAAAAGTTAGAGTTAAAATGATGTGATTAGAATGGGAATAATCCAGGGTTAAGCACAATATGAAAATCCCTATTATTCCTGTAGACAAATTCTAAGAATTCAAAAACGAGGTTTAAAAGAAAAACAAATCAACCACTGTTCAAAAGCAACCAGCTTATTTACCATGCAGCTCGGTTATAAGATATGCTTAACTGCAGAGCTCTTGATTTGATTTCAACCCCTCACAGGGATATTGCTTTCTACACCCCCAAGGCCAAAAATTCCTTCTACTTCTCATTTAACCATTCCATTGGTTTAACACCTCTTGCTTGTCAAAAAAAAAAAAAAAATCTGATTTGTCTCATTTTACAAAACACAGACCTGATGGCATGTTTTACACAGAGTGCTTAACTCTGCAGAATGAGTTATGAGTTGTTTCCTAATGGGCTGTATGTTTCAGGCCGGCTGTTTCCTGCAGGCAAGACCACGGGCCCAGCAGCATCTGTTAAGTTACCACATGGGAACGGAAAGTGAGAAAAATAAAACCTACAGCAAGACCTGATGGGCATATAAAAAATTCAAAGCGGGGCATTCAGGGAGAAAATAACAGCTTTTCAAAGTGAGCAGATTCTCTGAGTGATTAAGCACTAAAAACAAAGTAGTACTCTAAGACTGGGGCTAGCCTGGTCTGTGAAAAAAAACAAAAAAAAAAACATATATGATTGTTTGTTGTTTTTTTTAGCAAGGCAGTTTTAAAGCATTAACTCTACACGCTAAAGCTCCTCATGTAAAAAATAAATAACCCACTGACCTGAGCCACTGATTAAACGTGAACGCACACACACACACTCACACACTTTGGACTGAAGTGATTGAAGCAAGCAAGCAAGCATGGAGGGTCATGCAAAGTATTGCAGTAATGACGTATATGCTGAGAAAGAAAAAAAAAAAAAAAAAAACAGAAGGGTAACACTTTTTATTTTAAGGTGTCATCGTTTCACGTTAAATCCACTTACTATTACAATAACAATTAATTACGCATAATTACATGCAAGTAACCCTAAGCCAAACCCTAATCCTAATGTAGTTCATTAAAGGGGTCATCGGATGCAAAACTCACTTTTACATGTTGTTTGAACATAAATGTGCATTGGCAGTGTTTACACAACCACCCTATAATGATAAAAATCCACCCAGTGTTTTTTTTTTTTGTTGTTGTTGTTTTTTTTTTATCTTTGCAGGTAATATACCCTTTTTCACAGCTAGCCATTCTCAGCATCTTGTCTGAGTGATGTCACACTGACAGAGGCCACTCCCACGATAGTTGATTGACATGGCCATCTTACCTTAGACCCGCCCTGAGTGAGCTGTAAACAGTCCGACCGCCATTGTTTCAACGCCAGTGCAGGAGAAGACCCACATTTGTATTGCACTGATTTTCAAGGAAAAAAAAAAACACTTTTGCTCTTTTGATACATCATATAAGACAATAACTCATAAAGGGCCATTTTTTTCCCCATATCTTGAATTTTGGATAAGAATTGTCTGTGTTCTAACAGGCTACATCCTGCAGTAAAGTGTGTGCTAAAAATGCCAGTAGTCTATTGTACTGGGCTTCATAATGCATAGACTCTCAAAGTGCGTCTCTATTTGGTTTTTGCAAAGTGAGCGACATGCTCAAAAATGTAAGCACAGTTCAATACACCAGCAGAAAGTGACAACATTAAAGCACAAATGTTCTCTGGCTCTATGGGGGAGTCTTTCTGCAGCAGACTATTAAGTAAATTGAGAAACCGACAGAGGCAGCAGCTTTTGACCACACTGTGACAGGGGTTAATAACAAATCCATGCCTGTCAGCCGGAGCTAAACAGATATGAACGCAGAGGGCAATAAAGATATGGTGAACTCTAGGGCTTTTACAGCGCTTTAATACAGCGGGCAGCAGCCGCGCCGAACGCTGATAGATTCTTGGAGCGGCATCAACTTTCAGACGCAAATAATCGATTCTTCATCCTCAGTGGGACAGACAGCTTTCATCACAATGCCAGCTAGAAGCCATTCCTCAAACTCCCGCACGAGCTGCTGAAAGCATCTGAAAACATGTAAAGCTGTGACCGACGAGTGTGGCCTTCATAACGCTTCACCTGTCTGACAGCAAAGAGCCTTGCCACAAGCTCAAATAATAAAAGTGCTCTTAAAAGCAATAACTCTTCAATATAACAGGTCTGTTTGTTTGCTGTTCATGAGGTAAACACGGCCTGATAAAACAGGAGAATCTCCCTGCAGAAGAAAGCGCTTTGTTTCAAGGTCCCACTGACCTTGTAGTAAAGTCAAACAAAACAACAGTCGTGTCGATCACGTGCTGCCTCGCGTGTGTTTTTAACTGGCAGGGTTTGTAATCATCAGACCTACGGCACTTTAACTTCCCCTTCCAACACTCAGAGGCTCTTTACTGAGGTCACAGTCATGGATCTCAGTGAAATGATGAGCCCAGTTTACAGCTATTAACATTCCTCACAGGTAATCCGATCACAGGTATTCAGCTATTTGTGAAAAGGATAGTTCGCTGAAAAAAAAAATGGAAATTTGTCACTGCAAAGACTTTAGCTCATTTTCAGAACACACATACACACACAAAAAAAATTTATATTCTCTTATCATTTATTGAAAGTCCACACAAGCAAAACATTCACACAAGTACATAAAGACACTGCGAAAGTAATCCATATGAAACTAATGATGTAATACAACACAATCGCTTTATATGACGAACAGATGAACAATCTAGGCTTTTGTCCATATTTTGTAGCAAATTTGCAGTGGGGTTCAATAAGATGACCAAGAGCAGACAAAAGCAATTTGAGAAATAAACTGAAGCAATTGACTGAACCCATCAGTAAAGCGTGCTGTACAAATAAACAATATTACAACGCCTGATTTGTTTCTGGTTTCCAAGTCATTACAGATAATAATTCACAACTCTACTTTGGGCAAAGTTAAGCAAAGGAACAAAAACTCTTTTTATGTTATCTATGCAGGCTTATATTGTATTTTCACTTTACGTTAACAATACTTTTCCAGAAAGGAAATGTCTTAGTAGATTTGACTTATTATAAAGTTTTTTTAGCCACAGAGACAGTATTCAAGACACTACTGTAAGCTGCTGTGTAAACAGGACATTTCGAGTTATCACTGCGGCTGTCAATCTCAAAAACTGACAATGTGAATGCAGCCAACGACATCCCATTTAAAAATTCTGTAGGGATGCACCGAAATGGAAATTCTGGGCCAAAACCAAAACCAAAAATTCTGGATGCACTGGGCCGAAAACCAAAACCGAAAATGCTTGGAATAATCATTTACTATTTTATTAAATAATATAAAGTAATTTTGTAAGACTTTTTTTTTTTTTTTTAATTTTCACTCAAGTTTAATAATACTAAGTATAAAAAAACATAAGCCAATAAAATAACCACATTTTTACTGAAAATAACATAATAAAATTGGACAGAAAACATAATATTAAATATCAATATAATAATTTTATTTAGTTCTATGCAACAGAATTAGATTAGGGCTGCACGATAAATCGCTTGTGATTGTCATGCGCATCTCGTCAGTAAAGCCGGTTCTGTGATTAGTAGTAAATCTCCATCACGTGCTTTCAGATGGTGCGGCATTTAATACACAGAGCCATATAGATCACTGACAAGCTACGCAATATTGCGTTCATAATCGCAGATGAATCGCATTCGATTCATGATATTGCAAAGCTTGTCAGTGATCTATATGGCTCTGTGTATTAAATGCCGCACCATCTGAAAGCACGTGATGGAGATTTACTACTAATCACAGAACCGGCTTTACTGACGAGATGCGCATGACAATCACATGCGATTTATCGTGCAGCAATAAATCAGATATAACTTTTTTTGACTAATTATCCCCCCCAAAAAAAGTATAGTCCTACAAAGCTATAGTAGAACCATCGCTGTCTATGCAGAGTCAGGAAGCTCTCGGATTTCATCAAAAATATCTTAGGGTGCTTTCACACCTGGCACTTTGTTTTGGAGCCTTAGCTCGGTTCGTTTGGGCATATGTGAACACGGCAATCGCGCTCAGATCCTGCCCAAAATGATCGGTCTGAGATTGTTGTTTTGCTAATCCCTGTTAAAATGAACCTGTGAATGTCTGTGTGTGGGCACATCTTTGCCATTCAAAATCAAAGCGCACATTTCATTTTATAATGCCGTCTTATTGCTCTTTTTGTAGTAGGTGCATTTTAAAAATGTTTTCCCAACGAATCCTGGACTCCTGCTCAAAATTATAAATTAATATAACGACTGCTACAAAAAAATGCAACAATAAGCCCGCAAAGCTGTTGTTGTTTCAGCTATACGTGGAATCCTGGAAAATAAACTGTGGAACTTTGACCAATGAGAGGACAGTTTACTCGCGCATGACTTGTATTAACACATTTTGTCCGTTTAGAAACTTTGCTGTGTGAAAGGGAACCACGCCAAGGATAAAAAGCAACACTGTAATAATTCTAATTCCTGTTTCAGAACAAAGCAATCAATCTACACGTGCGAAAGCACCCTTAATTTGCGTTCCAAAGATAAATTAAGGTCTTACGAGGTTGGAACGACATGAGGGTGAGCAATTAATGACAGAATTTTCATTTTGGGGGAACTAAGTTACTATTCAAGTAAAATAAGAACAAATTTGTGTCAATGTTTTTTTTATTGATTTAGTTTAAGAACATAATAGAAAGTGGCACGCAATAACACGCAAGACTTTAGATAATTTGACACCTTTTTTTGTCCGACCTGTTTAAAATCAAGTTATGACATAAACAACATGCATAACCTGTTTACAGTAATACGGTGACAACTGGACATTTTTAACAAAAAGAGCAATTGTTCACTTTCCGTTTTCTGCAGTGCGCAATCACTCTTCACAAAGCAGAGCATGTTCACAAGTATGGGAGTCCAAGAGTCAGAAAGCAGCCATCTGTCAGACAATAAACAGTTCTTTTGATATTTCTACTTTGGGTGTTAGATCTACCCAGAAGCAAAAAGAAAAATAACACCAAGAAAAAGATGCATTTTAAAAAGTCAAGCATCTCTGTTTTACCAAAGAAACTGGTTTGTAAGTTACTGCTTTCAATCACTTTTGGAAACCACTAAAAGCCAATGTTCCTAACAGAGGGAATCTTAATGCTAGTTGACATTTAATCTTTCTTGCATTAAAGCCATGCAGACGAAAACAGTCCCAATTATACCGGTAAAGGCACCTGAGCACCGGGTGGACAGGAGTGGCACCACAGCCTGCTGAGCAGGAACAGGAGGGGCGCTCTATACCACTCCCTCTATTCCTCCAGCATTACAGTTCCCTAAAATCAACTCATTGTGAGCACAGTTGTCACCAGAGTGGGAACAGCAGAAGCACGCCACTCCTGATACTTTCTGAAGTCACCAAACCTGTACAGCGTCCCTTTCCACAATAGAACTGGCAACGTACTGTTAGATTTGATTGAGGTTTGTCAACTTCAAAATCAAGTACTTCATGTTCCAAATACAACAGTAGCAGATTTGATGTGAGGTGGAGTAACAGACAAGGCATTAGACTTTCTCAGACCATTCACAGCCACATTACAACAAAACACCAAGTCAAACAAATCAGTTGTTAACACTTCAGTATAGGGACCAATTCTCACTATTAACTAGTGGCTTATTAGCATGCATATTACTAGCAAATTGGGTGTTAAGTAGTACTTATAAAGCATATATTCTGCATGGCAATATTCTACATCCCTAATCCTACCCAATACCTAAACTTAACAACTACCTTACTGAGCAGTAATTAGGAGTTTATTGGAGCACAAGTCATAGTTAATAGTTAATTAATAGTGAGAATTGGACCTTAAAATAAAGTGCAGTGTTTCCCCTGCCATTATACACTGTGTGCATAATTATTAGGCACGTTGATATTCTGGTCATATTTTTTTACCAAGCACATTTTACCAATTCCAAACCACATCAATCTTAATAACATCACTCAAATATACATGATATATATTTGTTCATGAAGGCTGGAAGTGAAAAACTCCTTATATTCAGGTGTGCATAATTTTTAGGCACGTTTTCTTTTACATATAAATAAGCCAAAAAAGAGATTTAACCCAGACTGAAAAGTCAAAAATTATTAAATGCCCAAAAGAAGGATGCAAAACTAATGCAATACTAGAATTTGCAAAGTTAAGGCATGACCATTGGACAGAGAAATGCTTGTTGGGTCAGCACGGTGAGAAAAAAAAAAAACGGTGGAGAAGAAAAGACACGTTAACTGCAAAAGAATTAAGAATTAAAGTAAAGAATTAGCTGTGAAACCATCAGGAACCATTTAGTCTCCAGCGCCACCATTTTCCAGAGCTGCAACCTACCTGGAGTCTTCAGAAGGTCAATGTGTCAGGTTCTCAGAGACTTTGCTTGAGAAAAAAACCTAAAAAATGACCCTCACTTAATAAGAATAACATTCTGAAGTGTTAAGAAATACATGAAGACAGTTTTTTTTTATAGGCTTTATAGACAGATAAGTTGAGAGTGTCTCTTGAAGGATCAGCACCACATCCTCTTGTATTTCTGATTCAAGAATTTGTCTTCCAGAATCTAGCAGTACATTCTGTGAGTTCATGTTTAGTCTCCTATCCTGAAAAGTCTGACTTGCAGAGGTGGACCAAAATGAACTCCCAAAACTTACTGCCAGATTTTGGAAGATAAATTCTTGAAAGAGTGGTATAAGAGGATTTGATGCTGGTCCTTCAAAAGTCACTCTCAACTTATCTGTCTATAAAGCCTATAGAAAACAGTCTTCATGTATTTCACAACACTTCAGCATGTTATTCTCTTTAAATGAGGGTCATTTTTTAGGATTTTTCACCCAAGAAAAGTCTCTGAGAACCTGACACATTGAACTTCTGAAGACTCCAGGTAGGTTGCAGCTCTGAAAAATGGTGGCGCTGGAGACTAAATGGTTCCTGATGGTTTCACAGCTAATTCTTCACTTTAATTCTTAATTCTTTTGCAGTTAACGTGTCTTTTCTTCTCCACCGTTTTTTTTTTTTCTCACCGTGCTGACCCAACAAGCATTTCTCTGTCCAATGGTCATGCCTTAACTTTGCAAATTCTAGTATTGCATTAGTTTTGCATCCTTCTCATGGGCATTTAATAATTTTGGACTTTTCAGTCTGGGTTAAATCTCTTTTTTGGCTTATTTATATGTAAAAGAAAACGTGCCTAATAATTACGCACACCTGAATATAAGGAGTTTTTCACTTCCAGCCTTCATGGACAAATATATATCATGTATAAATGATTAAATACAAAATTAATAGTAGTTATTAAGATTAATGCGGTTTGGAATTGGTAAAATGTGCTTGGTAAAAAAATATGACCAGAATATCAACGTGCCTAATAATTATGCACACAGTGTATTAGGGGGCCCGCCCCCCTTGAAGGTCAAGTAAACTTTATTTTCTATATAGCGCCAGATCACAACAGACGTCATTTAAGGTTACCTTTCCTATAGAACAGGTTTATACCTTGTTCTTTTATTAAACAAATGAAATAGCCTTATGTTATTTATATTATTTACACAACAGCATATCATTTCTGTCTCTAACGTTACGTAGTCATGCATCTACAATTTCTCCTCCGCTAAAACGCAGACGGGATCGCGAAATCCATTCGTAAAAACGGATTTACTCTATAGCACGGGATGCCACAGAATTCGTCAATTTTTGGATTAATAAATCAAAAGTAGGTCTCTTACTTAATTTGAATCGCGATATGGACTAGTGTCTGTGAATATTAAAATGCAAAAAGACGGTTTAAATATGAATCCTCCATGTTCTGCTTGGCTCTGTATGAATGAATGGCAGAGACGCAGCTTTGTTTACTACACAAATACTGAAGCACACGTGACGATCGCGGTTATTTTCGGCCTCTGCGTCTCATTATATGACTACATAAATGCATGAACTTAATCTCCAGAACTACTGCGAGAGTCAATTAATGTAAATTTTACCATTTCATTTGAAAAAATTAGCATCATATCATAGTGTATACACACAAAAACTAACCAGCAACCTGTTTAACTTGTAACAGAAATGTATTAGTCTTGTATTACTTTTGTACAGTAAAATGTAGGTGTTTAAATATTCCAATTTCTGGCAAATTTAATTAAAAAGATTAAATGCAGAAATTATAATAATAACAGAAATAGCAGAAAAAAAAAACAAAAAAAAAAAACTAGAATTTATGAATTCTAGAATTTTTTTTAGCATTACCTGAACTGGTCAAAGAGCTGCTATGGTGTTTATAAATGAGATGTTTCTGCTGGTATATTGTGGTTCTAATATAAACGTCAGATTTGTCTGTCCCTCAACAACACACAGCAACAAACCTAACTGTAGTTAGTCACTTTATATGTCAGTCAGTTCTCCTCCCATCTGGATTTCATGCCAATAGTCTAAGACTTTTCAACACAAAAAAAAAAAAGAAAAAAAACTCATTAAAAGCACAGCTGTCAGTATTTCAGTAAAGTGTTACAATAAAAGACTAATTTATCATAAAAAATATTTTTAATATTTGATATTTGAGGCCTTGAATCTGATGGATAGATTTCTATGCAGCTCTGTCCTTAACCAAATCCAAGGTTTGCAAGGACTTCTAATAGGACGAAGGCCAGATGACGATTTGCATGATTCAAACTTGCATGTAAATGCAGAACTCATGGAAATAGATTAAAATCAGCTTCCTGGTAACTTTGTACAGGGAAACAAGTGCTCAGCTATCCTTGTAGAGCTAAATTCATCACATTTTCCATGCACCATTTTAAACAAAATTATTATGGTATGCTGATTAGATCACAATTAATCACATTTATTAATATTTAACAAAAGCCCAAGACAAAAGATAAACATAACGTAGGACATTTCATTATTGTGCAGTAGGACTGGTGCAATAACCAACATATATTGCGGTACAGCATCAGCTCAAGTGCAGTGCCACAAATCATTTGGAGAAAAGTATAAGTATAATTTTTTTTTTACAGTTTACACAAAGACTGTATTATTATTATTATAGTGAATATTAAAATGTTATACAGAAACACTACAATTCTACGTCTTACGCCAGCCACACACTATGATTTTACTTAAATACAGTTGAAATCAAAAGTTTACATACACCTTGCAGAATCTGCAAAATGTTGATTATTTTACCAAAATAAGAGGAATCATACAAAATACATGTTATTTTTTTTTAATTTTTTTATTTAGTACTGACCTGAATAAGATATTTCACACAAAAGACGTTTACATGTAGTTCACAAGAGAAAATTTTAATTTATAAAAATGACCCTGTTCAAAAGTTTACATATTTAATACTGTGTTGTTACCTGAATGATCCACAGCTGTTTTTTTTTTTTTTTGTGATAGTTGTTCATGAGTCCCTTGTTTAAACTGCCCGCTGCTCTTCAGAAAAATCCAAAACCAAAGTATTTGTGGGAGATGAAGGATTTTTCCAAAGAACAGCGGACAGTTTAACTGTTCAGGATAAACAAGCAAACAAGAGACTCATGAACAACCATCACTCAAAAAAAAAAAAATAAATAAATAATAATAATAATAATAATAATAAAAAAAAAAAAACAGCTGTGGATCATTCAGGTAACAACACAGTATTAAGAATCAAGCGTATGCAAACTTTTGAACGGGGTCATTTTTTTTTAAATTCACTATTATTTTATTAACTATTATTTTCTGTTGTGGACTATATGTGAACGTCTTAATACATTTTGCAGATTCTGCAAGGTACGTTTGACCTCAATTGTATACACTCAGACACATATGTGTGAAAACATTTTGTTATAGCTTATGTTGTGAGTGAACCTACTTCTTGAGGGGTTATTTTGTTTGTTGTTATTATGTGCATTAATAAAATGGCAAAGGTTTAGTTTACAGACCTAATAGTGTCATTATCTTGCTGGTGTTGTGTTATATTCAAACGTAAATGACCCTATCTGGAAAAACAGCATAATATAAAGCATGCGTAATATTCCTCCATGCGCTAGAAGCAAAATGATTTTTTCCCCCTCCACAGCTGATTACAGACGAGCCAGTGGAGTGGGTCATCCTGTGACCTGGACTGTTGTCCTGTCACTGTGGTAGTGGTCATGGGGGTTGGTGGAGAGAGTAAAGACAGACCGTGTGTGATCAGGTGCTGCTGTAATTACCAAACTCAACCACGCATGACCACTGAATGCACACACAGCAGCTCTCTAACCTGCACTCACAACATGGCTACTGCTGAAAACATAACTTCACGGTAACACAGCAAAAACTACTGGAACTATTTAACAGCGAAAATAATACAATTAAATAAAACAGTTAATCATCAATAATAATAAAAAAATAAATAACACATTAAAACGTCTGCATTGTAACCTGTTAGTTTGCATACACTAATAAAGGTAAATCTGGCGCACCTCACAAGGTGCATGGAAACGTTATTAAAAGAAATAAAAATCCAGCAATGCTTGTGGTAAAGATCCTTTCCATTGCTATGATAATGTCAATAACTGCGATTTCAGATTCAATCCTGCACTGACATATTTAAAAACCTAGTGTATTATTTTATTGATCAATGCGCCCCTAAAACTTTTGTTTTGTTTTTTGTTTTTTTTGGGTTTTTTTATGCAATTTTTCAACTGATGAGCACATGTGCTTTCGGGGAAAAAAAGTAAGCATCAATCTTTGCACTCCCAACACTCTGAAGTTTGTACTTAGCAGGATGAAAAATAAAACTTTTTTCAAACTCTGAATAAATAAATACAGAAAACGTGTAAAGGTGCTTTCACACTTCAAGTGTTCAATTGCTTGATCTGAACTACCACTGTCGTATTTTGTGTACACTGCATTGTTTGGGTCAGAACCATGATACATTTGCATCAGAGTGGCAGCTGTGCCAGACTTGTTGACTAGTTAACTGCGAGTTGACACTGAAAATACTAACTGTTAATTTTTGTTTGTTTTGTTTTGTTTTGTTTTTTTGCACATATGCCATAAAGGCAACATTCAGAATAGCATCGTATTGATATTACATTTTAAATACATTATTTTGAAGATCTGGAATAGAAAACAAAATCATTTAATTTTAGCTCAGACCTTGTATTTGTTTTCTCTGTGTCAGCGGGTTGAGGGAAACACTCACTAAGAAGACAAGAGAGGTGTATTCTGACTTAGAACTGGCTTAGCTTTGCTGAAAGGCTTATTCTAAAGATTATTCTACTGGCTGGTTATAAAAGACAATTCAAGTCTGAAAGTTTATACTGATTTAAAGGGTAACCATTATGAAACTTACTTGACAACAACAGATCCTATTTCAATGTCCTAATGAATAGAATACCCTTAAAAATGTATAATTTGCGGTATATGTCAAGCTTTTCTTGTGATTTCGCTGCATCGTCTGTATTTTTCCAACAAAAGAAGCGTGTTCAAACAGGCACCCAAAAGCAGCTGCCATGGTAACAAACAACTATACCTTTACATGTGCTGCTTTATGTTAACTAACTTTTATTTGAAAAATTCTGTTCTGTGCTGTTGTTTTAATGTCTATATTGGCTAATGATTAAGTGAACACTCAAGTTAAAGCACATTGCATACGTGTGTGTGTGTGTGTGTGTTTAAATCATAGATTATGCAAGGTCATTTTAAATGTATCTTTTTTTTTCCCTCACAGACTATTTTTGGACTGCATGTTTTTTTGTTTGTTTTTTAGACTACACTGTAAAAAACAATTTGTTGAGTCAACTTAAAATAATTTGTTACCTGGCTGCCTTAAAATTTTAAGTTCAGTCAACACAAAAAGTTTATTCAACTTGAAATGTTAAATTATACTAAGTGACAACTTAGATATTTGAGTTGAATCACCTTAATATTTTAAGGCAGCTGGGTTACTTATCTGTTAGGTTTAGCAGACACAAATATCTAAGATGTTGCTTAGTACAACTTAACATTTCAAGTTGACTAAACTTATTTTAGTTGACTGAACTTAAAATTTTAAGGCAGCAGGCTAACAAATTATTTTAAGCTGACTCAAAAAATTGTTTTTTATTTTTTACAGTGTAGTCTGTTACAAAATGTCCATTTAAACGTTAATGAAATTAGTCAGTTCACATTCCCACTCCTATTCTAGGTAATGACAATGCGGCAAAATACATAATGTTCCTCGCTTCACTTTTATACATTGTTTTTCGAACATTTGGTTTTATTTGCAAATTGATTAGCCCACACTAAACAAAACCTCTGGTGGTTTGAGTGGATTCTGACTAACTTAAACACCTCTGATTGGCCACCGTGTTCACAAGCTCAACAGACATGTGTTTGACTGGCTACAATGCTGAGCACTTTGACCTTCTTCATGAAGCACTCACACAAATGTGCACGTGGTGCATTTGAAAGCAAACGCCTATCAAACAAACTGACTCAGAACTTGGTATTACCATACTGCACAAAGACTGGTATCATAAAATTTAAGTATTGACTTGGTACTACAGTACTGATACTTCTGACAATAATAACAGTGACGTTAAAAAGAAAAAAAAAAAAAAAAAACTTTAGTTTAGATGCCTCTGCTAAGTTAGAAGCTTAGACCTCTTTATATTCATGCTGTATTCATATATTGTGGTAAATATATGTACCATTTTTAAGAAAAGCGTAATATTCTATGCATGGGTGAAATTCAAGTGGGGTGAAAAGGTGAGGCAATTACAGAGGCTTCAGCAGGAATTTCATGTGAACGATTAAGCGTCAATTTCACACATTACACATTACACAAAGATATTTAGTAATTTACAATTAGGAGTTTTATTTTGTGGTGTTTTCAAGTAACAATATGTATATTATAAGAACCGTACTGAGGTCAGACATAATTGTCTGCTGCTGTTTACATCTGTGTAATGACTCTAAAAGTCTCATGTGGAATAATCAAGTAGTAACATTGTCCTTACTTCTTAAATGCAGTACATGTAAGTGCACACATCTTTATTATTTTTAGAAAAATGTTAAAGGCTAGAAGTTTAAGCTGAGATATTTTCCTCTAAAAAACAAACTAAAATATAAATAATCAATCAATTGAAAGGGTACATCGTATGCCCATTTTCCACAAGTTGGTATGATTCTTTAGGGTCTTCATTAAAAGTCTGCAAACTACTTTGATTAAAATTCCTAAACAGTCGTGTAAAAAAAAAAAAAAAAAAAAACCTTGTCAAAAACAGCTCACAGTGACCCGTTTCAATGTACGTCTCTTTTAATGATAATGAGCTACTGTTTAGCCCACCCCTCTCTTCTGCTTTTTTGTGCATTCAATTGTGCATTATCATCAAAAACAAAACTAAGCCACTGTCCTCAGTGGCTCTGATGTCCAGAGAAAACTTTAAGACTTTATGTTCACTTTTACATCCAACTAAAAACACTTGCATTGCTTACGAGACACTGTTGTAGCATACAACAGGCAGAAGGCAGAAATATGCTAATATGGGACAGTCCATCAGCGGTCATGTGAGGGCCCTGAGTGGTATGACATAGATAGATAGATAGATAGATAGATATTTAATAATAAAAGATTACACCAAACTACTCAATAAAAGATTATTTAGCCTTTGTTCTGTGGATTAGCAAGGACTGCATGTGTCTACACAGTATATCACTAAGAGTAAAGAACATGTCTGATTGCTGTCTAGTAAAGACTAGTTGACTGATCATTAAAAAAAATGTAGTAGTCAAACAGTTTCAATATTAATTATTTCCAAATATATAAATATATATGGGAGTTCACAGAGGCCATGAACTTATTTTTTATTACCAGTTTTGACACGTCTGATCATTATTTTTTACTATGGGTGCAGAGATTACAAATTTTACTTTTAACTTTAGCTAATATTTAAACCATTTCACGTTGCATAAAACTATATTATTGCAAACACTGCTTTTATAGGAACCAGCAATTCGGCCAACGGCATTAAAACGTCAGCTCCTTTAGTGGGCAAAAGGACACTGGTGAAGGTTCTGCTTAGACAGATTTGTCTGTATGTGATTCATTAACTATGCCTGAAAATGACCATTATTTAACACACACTGATGTAAAATCATAACTAACATGACAAGCAATCAAACAAATAAAGACAGCACAGAGAATAAAACAGAAATGTGAGAAAAATAAAATTAAATCAGGCCACTTATGGCCCTTCTCTGTAGCTGCATTGCTCATCCTCATTTCCTGTCCACACAGGAAGCAGCATGTGAGAGGAAATTCTTCCTTTTATGAAAACACTGGACAATGTCACACTGCAGCCGGGTGAGAGTATAGAGAGATCCCTAATAACAGCTGATGGAAAACCAGACCAGTTTTATCTAGCTCCTAATAAACAACTACAAAAATACACAGGAAGTCACACAGCATCCTCTGGCCTCTGACCTCCACTCACCTGTCCTGACACTGAACCAGAAATGAGTCAGCAGGAAAAGCACGGACAAACTGTTCATATGAAGACTGAACCCTGTGAGACTGCTTTAAAATTCACTTGGATAAATTTCAGAGTGAAAAACTGAAACAGCCTGCAGTTCAAAAAAAAAAAAAAAAAAAAAAAAATCAGATGCTCAGTGAAATATAGAAGGTGAAACAAAACTACAGAGGTTTCACATGCATCAAAAAACCCAGTGAGCTGCCAACCAAACTAGCATTTTTGGACATCACAGGCAGGTTCTGAGTCAGTCATCACAGGTGAGCGAACAGTGATGGTGCCCAAAAATATTGCCTGTAAGTTTTGAAACAGAGAGACAGTTTGCTGCTTTCGCAATGAATACAGATATTTTTTCAGACATTCAGGTCATCAGAGTAAGTGTTATTACACCTGTTTCTCTCACATGAACTCAGTACACTTGATCATAGAAACTGACATGCATCAATTTTTTATAAATGCCACAACTGAGAGAAAACCATCTCATCATTACAAGAAAATGTGTATAAGATTATATAATTGTTCAACAATTTGCCACACATATCAGTGACAATTGTTGTATATTCACACACATATTGGTGTCATGGCTGTTGTTTGTGTATAGATTCACAAAATTAGGGCTGTTGTTTATAAATTCCGTATATTCGCAACCCTAAAAAAAAGGTGTTATGTTCATTGTTTATATATTTTGTAGACATGCTCACACACATACATTCATAAACATGTCAGTGTGCCATATCTGTTGTTTATGAATTTTGCATATATATTCACAGACATATTAAGTGTATCATTTACATACTCTGTATCTATATATTCACAAACACATCAGTGTGACACTGTTCATAGATAGATGCGTGTGTCATGTCTGATGTGTGTGAATATATACCAAATGTATAAACAGTAACACACCTCATATGTGAGAATTAATAACGAAAATATAAACAACGGACATATCATTTGCTAATATATTTGGTATATATACTCACACAAAACAGACTGTCAGATCTGTAGCTTATATATTCTAATGCACAGACATATATGTGTATTACGGCTGTTGTTTATATATTTGATATATACATTCACACACATCAGTGTGTCATGTCTGCTGTTTAGACATTTTGTATAGATATACTGGCACATAACAGGCTGTCAGGTCTGTTGTTGATGTAGCACGACAAGCTAGCTAACGCTAATCATTCAATCCATACGTTATCGATCACAAATGGTGTAACACGCACATTACAGACATTGTTTCACATTCGAACGGCCTTCTGAACATCTCTGTGGCATTTAAACGGCAGAAACATCTGATTTAATGAGGATAAACTCGTGCTGTAGGGAATATGTCTGTGAATGTTTCAGTCCTGTCAGAGTCTCACTCACCTAACAGCGAGCGCAGATGCTTCAGGCGCGTGAAAACATCCTTCTTTGGGTCCAGAACTTTCTGTGTAGATTTCTTGACGTCTCCATAACCCCTTCGAGTGAACATTCCGCTGTAAAAGGCGATTCTGTAGCCGCTTTTACCTTCCTTTCACCATTCAGACCTGTGTGTCTCTTGTGTGTATGTGTGAAGAACAGCAGCTGCCTGACTGACTGACCGACCGACTGCAGGGCGCCAGATCCTCTGAAAAAAATCCCCGTGAGGACAACGTGCCAGATTTAGATCGTTTTCACACATGACTGCTGCCATATTTGCTCTCGCCTAATTAAGCTGATATTGACTAACCTAAAAAGTCACACACAAAAGACTAGAAGGAACAAGTACGAGAAAAAAAATAAATAAATAATACGTAAACATATTTTTATTAAATTATTTTCAGACCCTATGCATTTATGAGTGGCCATGTCTTAACGAAAAAAATAGAAGAACATTTTTTTGTGTATTTGCATTCAGTAGTTCATGCGTAACATTAACGCGTTATATTACATCCTTAGGCTAAATAGTGCAGTGAGGTGCACTGACATAGTATTTCATACAAAAAAAAACACATATAGGGTGTTTTGAAAAATATGGCAACACGTACCGCCGTTGTGGGTGTGTAAATACGGAAGCACACCAACAGATAGGCAACACCACTTCATATTATTATTCATATTAGCATTAGTAACCTGTTAGTATTTACATTGGTATAGAAAAAAACGTCATTTCACACTCTGAATTACAAAAAAAAAAGTAAACAAAATAAAATAAACAATTTAAACATTTGCTATTTTACCTAGTTTCATTAAAATAGCAGGAAAATGTATATGTTCCAATATTATGAGTGTGCTAATATTTTTATACACTTCAATTTCTTTCAAGATACAAGCAAGATATGGCTACATCCGTACGTCATGACGTAACCCAGAGACGTATCAGGCGTACCTGTAGGAATAGATTATACTAGCGCGCCACCTGGTGTTTGATTTTGATATTGTCTGCCTCTATTATGAGTTACTCATCGGCGTCCTATTTTAATAAATAAATAAATAAATTGATTGATTAGAACACTTTATTCGAAGAGTTCAGATGCAAAAGCCTCTAAGTGGCATCTGAAAGCTTCTAAAATGAGCATTTTTATCAGGCTCCTATATTTATTTAATTTTAATTGCATAGAAGACCTATACATTGCATTAGAGTGAAATGACTGCAACTAAACAAAAGAGCCTGATAAAAATGCACATTTTAGAAATTTCAGAGGGTACTTTGAGGCTTTTGCATCTGAACTATATATACTATATCTGAATTATATATATATATATATATATATATATATATATATATATATATATATATATATATATATATATATATGATGTAAAGGTACATTTTTGTAAAAAAAAAAAAAACACAACTGTTCAACACTGATACTAATCAGAAGTGTTTCTCAATAAGTAAATCAGCATATTAGAATGATTTCTGAAGGATCATGTGACACTGGAGACTGGAGTAATGATGCTGAAAATTCAGCTTTGCATCACAGGAATAAATTACATTTTAAAATCTATTCACATAGAAAGCAGTTATTAAAAATGTATTAATATTTCATAATATTGCTATTTTGACTGCATTTTCAATCAAATAAACGCAGCCTTGGTGAGTAGAAAAGATTTCTTTCACAAGCATTAAAAGATCTCAATTATTTCAAACTTTGGACTGGTAGTGAAACTAATGGAACTTATACTCAATTGTTATTAAGACAATTAAGAATGAAGGCCTATGTATAAATTCATAGAATTATATTGTGTGATTCAGATATGAAAGAGAAGAAAAAAATGTTATTTGATTTGCCAGTCACTATTTGATTATTTATCTTAACTGTCAAAATGCATTAAAAACTGGCTGTAACTGTATACTTTATTGGTTATTATACAGAAATATAGTAACTGAGCAATTATGGAAAGCCGTGTAATAAATGTCACACACACACACAAAGCTGTCCGACTGCTCTCTGTGGATGTGTATGTGTTGACTACTATAGGGCGTCGGGTCAGACCAGAGCTTTCTGTACTGCTGCCCCATTCTATCAGCTGCCAATCACTTCAGCTAGACAACCAAACCTCACAGTATGGCAGAAACACCTCCTGTGGAGGAACTCAGCTAAAGGTTGCACTGTGCCATGTTAAGATCCTGTGATAGTGCTGTGATATTATCCCCCTAGATAGCATATAAACAGTGTGAGAGGCTCACCAGAAAGTATATGAATTTGCAATACTATGTCTTTGTATATCGAAGTAGAGCTAAAATGTCATCTACGATATGCTTGATTGGTATTCCCATACGGCAATAAAAATAAAAATAATAAAAAATAAATAAATAAATAAATAAATAAATAAATAAAGGGAAGAAAACGGTTGTCCATTTCATGTTTAAACATATAACACATGGGAAAAAAAACAACAACACATGTTCCAAATATATACAAACATTATTAAATAATTATAAATCTAGGTTTGAATCCAGTTTTGATCCACATTTGCATTTACAAATAAATAAACGTAGGCTACTGTAAATTAGAAATGAATTGTATGGCTGATGAAATACATTTTGAAATATATTTTGGTATATGAAAGTTGAAACAAAATCTAATTTAAAATTCAAAATACATTTCATTGACCATCACATATATTTAAAATATATTTTAGCAAGAATGACCCTGGACCACAAAACGTGGGTCATAAGGGTCAATTTTAATAAATAAGCTTTCCATTGATGTATGTTTTGTTAGGACAGGACAATATTTGGCCGAGATACAACTGTTTGAAAATCTGAAATCTGAGGGTGCAAAAAAAAATTGAAATATTGAAATATATAAAATATATAAAATATTGAAATATAGAAAATCACCTTTAAAGTTGTCCAAATGAAGTTCTTAGCAATGCATATTACTAATTAAAAATTAAGTTTTGATATATTTACGGTAGGAAATTTACAAAATATCTTCATGGAACATGATCTTTATTTAATATCCTAATGACTTTTGGCATTAAATAAAAATCGATAATTTTGACCCATGCAGCGTATTGCTAGCTATTACTACAAATATACCTGTGCTACTTATGACTGGTTTTGTGGTCCAGGGTCACATTTGGTACATGTAGAACTAAAGCTTTAGGGGGAAATAATAAATAAATAAATCCTATAATCTGCATAATAAAAATCACTTTTTATTGATTGATTGCCTGAATATTAACGTAAATGAGTGCGAACGAAGTGTGTGAAGGAAATGATGTCAGATTATGTAAGAGTGCCTGCCATTTGTTTGTGTATTTGTATGCATAAAGAGAAAAACTGAAAAAAAAATGGCATGCTGTCACACTTGTTGTGAACCACTGTTTACTGAAATGTACAAGAGAGGCATATACTGAATTATTTTAGGAGTAAATTTCACCTTCACTAATGCAGCCTATAAATGCTAATTCAGAGGTGAAATTGGAGAGAATGGGTGATGAGAAAATGCAGTCAGTTTTACATCTCTGAATTACACGAGCCAAACCATTTACCAACATTAACATTACCGAAATTAACGGTTAATTGAAGTGAGGACATTTGTACTTCATACACTCACGGTACAGACATGCATTGATAGACAGCAGATGGCGTCTTTGAGCATATTCGCGGCCTGTTTTCAAACTATTAAGATAAAACAATTTAAAAAGAAAAGAAGGAAGGAAGGAAGGAAGGAAGGAAGGAGTATAGCCTAAGAAAACGTAAAATTATTATTATTATTATTATTATTATTATTATTATTATTATTATTTATTTTTTTGACAACAAATTAACTGCATGCAAATTAATTTGAACAACTGCTGTCTGTTTAAACTGTTACTTGTTGCCCGTGAGGCTAATGCGTTTTACATTTATATTTATGCATCTAGCAGACGCTTCAAAGAGACTTAGAAAAAAAAAAAAAAGAAAAAAAAAATAGCAAAAGCAATTCGTCAAAGAGCTAAGAATATTCGTAATATATAGCCTAATGTAAGGTTTATTAGAGAAGACGATTAGGAAGCAAGAGAAGAGAAGAATTGCATATATACATATGAGTTATATACTTGTGTGAGCAACCGATCTCCGTAGAATTGTTTAATATATTTAAATTGGCATGTGTAAATGTGCTCATAACAGCCTACTTAATACATAAGTGTAAATTTTTAAATGCAACAGTTCTAGATGACTCACAGGATGTCTGAAAAATGAGGCCACAGGGTGGCGAGATGACTCCATGAAAAAAACCCATCGCTTCAGCTTTACAAAACACATTAATGGAAGGCTTGAAAGCACTTGTCTCTACTAAATTCACATGAAGAGCTTGCAAATACTTGACTTTTCTCTTTGTGCGGTTATGTTTTCTCCTTGATGTGAATCAAAGTGTCATTAAAAGTAAACGTATCCGATTAAGATTAAAGGAGAGAGCGGGGCTATATTATTCCTAAATATGTTCTGCTTGTAAAATAACACGCCGTAAATGCATCTTCACGCAGAGTATCACATCCGTGAATAGCAACCGTAGAATCCACGGATTCTTGTGCAAAGAAATAGCCTAAAGTAAATGCGTGTCGGTGATGCTGATTGACTTTAGTCTTACACATTTATCTGAGGATAAAACCGCAACAATTACCACTACAGCAGCGACCGCGCTCTTATTTAAACTCAAGGAGAATTATATGCATTATTCGTTACTATAAAACACATTCACCGTTAACTGTAGATTTATCTGGAGTTATTCAGGTCAGTTACTAGGACAGGTAAACCCAGCCAAAGCATATGGAAACAACAACAACAACAACAACAACAACAATAATAATAATAATAAAATAATGTCCAATTAAACAAAAAACAAAAAACAAAAAAAAAAAAAAACATCACAGGGAAAATAAATGCAATTGCATAAAATATATAAACTTTTTACGATAATAAGCTTTCTTTCCTTATCGCACTCATTCCTTCATATTTTGCCAGGCGCCCGTTTGTCCTCCAGGGGGCGTTTTCAAGTACGTTTTTTTTTTTTTTTTTCTAAAAACAGCTGCAATAAGGTGCACTTGGAAATACATTCAAGTTGTTTCACTTTGTTGGTCATACCATCTTAACACGCTGAACAAATTAAAATTAAAACAATTTCCCAATACAATAATATATGTGTGTGTTTGCTATTTACTTTTGGTGTAAAATAATAAAGACTGCACTTCTGGTTATTATTATTATTATTATTATTAATTCAGGGGCAAAGTTCAACATGTAGGAAGGCTAAAATGCATTCAAATTTAAACAATACATAAACTATTTGTTGTAAACAACAAAAAATCATCAATGCATTAATTAAGACTTCAGTTCAACCAAATTTAACATGCCTACTTATAAAACCATGCACACGATTAATTAAAAACTCTGTCCCAAAACACAAGATGTATCTGAGCAGATAATCTGCTGTGAAATTAATAAGCATTAGAGAGGGGAATTCTTATAATGGAGGGAAGGTGTTTTTGGCCGAATGCATGGCAGGGGTCTCCGTGTTGAATGTGTAATAAAGACTACACAGCAAATAGATCTTCAGTTTTTCTTACTCTATAATCTGATTCCAATTAAATTTGTCATCAGACACTTAGGAATGGAGATAGTAGATGTGTAATCCAAACATCTCTGTCATAATTGAGTTCGGTTAAATGTAACATTACCTGCCCTGTGACCACGGCTTAGCGTTTAAAGTCGCAGATGGACACGGTTTGAACTGTACATCAGTTAAACTGGGAAGTAATTTCTCTCTTCATTTATTCATCTCAGAAAATAACAGACTAGGAACGGCGCATTTCAAATAGTAGTATTCATTTGACAAACAGATTGTAGTTTTCAACAAGACTGCTTGAAATTCAATGTCCTTCAACATGTGGCAGTTATCAGTCAAAAAGGAGACTGTTCTCGTGTTTTCATCTTCCTTATTGTGTGTTTTTTTTTTAACAACTCAACACAACTGACTGTGCTGGACAACTCACTGATTTGATTCCAGTTCAGTCGAGGCACACCAGGGTTATTGCAGTTAAAACTAAAACGGAAATAATAATAATAATAATAATAATAATAATAATAATAATAATAATAATAATAATAATTTTGTTACTTTAACAGAAATATATATAAAATGAACTTATTTCAGCTAGCTTGCAAGGAATTTGAACATTTATCATTTTCATTTAGTTTAAATTGATGTACTAATGTACTAACTAAAGCTAAAATACAAATGAATAAAAAACTAAAATTAAATTTGAAAACAGAAAATTAAAAGAAATCCCAAAGATACAAAAATGTGACAAACATCATAGCATTTTAAACATAAACGTAAAAGAGACATACACCAAAAAAAAAAACACAAATCAGAAATCAGTAGCTCTGATTTGCCAAGAAATCTAGCCTTGAAGGCGTCAGAGTGATTCCTGTTTCATCATCATTACTCTGGTGCCATCTTGAATTTGTAACACAATCACTTCCCACCACCTCTTCAACCCCCATATCCTCCATACCGTTCCTCCAGCGCTGATTGGTGCTTTGGCAGTTTGAATACTAATGCCCACTGTGTCCATCTGACCCACGCATGCATGCGATCCCGATGGCTTCAGCAGCTGAGAACAGAGCATTGTCCACCATCAGTATTTGCAATCCATTAACAGCATGTATTTGCGCGAAAACTGAATAAATGTTATTTCCTATTAAAGTTTCTTTATTAGCATCAATGGTTCCATAAAGAACCTTTAATGTCAGTGCAACCTTTCTATTCCATTAGATTATTAAAATGTTCACTGAAAGGATCTTTGGGGGACCAAAAATGATTCTTGTATGAAATCGTTGCGGAAACCCTTTTTGGAACCTCGTAACCTGGAAGAATTTCATGTACAATAAAATTGCGATGAATATTGGAACATGGATTATGTATGCATCACCCAAACACAAAAAAGCATATTAATTCAAACATTCTGACTACTAGAACACAGCTATTGTAAAAGACATGCTTGTAATAATTAGAATTTGGGGTTTTAGAACGCATTAACATTCATTCAAACACAATATGAACATGAGCACCTGAAAGAGCATATTTTTGGAGCGAGGACACTTCTTTCTTTTTAAGATTTAAATAAATGAACACAAAGATGACTGAAAGCACAGTTGCATGACCTGTATTTTCATCACTGTCAAGGGCAGGAATGAGAATGACTGAGTTGATTACAGCACTGTGCAGAATTATTAAAAGAATTAACAAACACCAAAAGCGAACATCTCTAGTATTTCTGAGGAAATAGCTGAGGGAGGGAAAACATGCAGTTCCCCGTTTATTCGGAATATGCTCGTCGCACACGAATATTCCAATTGATGCGAAGCCTGTAAAACCTCGAGGCATTCAAACCTTATGCGAATGCAAAAATTATCACTAATTTATCGCTTTGATTAGATTACGTTCGTTTCATTGTGCCATGCCATCGTCCAATATGGCTTCCCATATTTTCTTGGTCCGAGTCACCAAAAACCTAAAGATTTAAGTGGCTCTTTAGGGACCTATTTAGATGGCTAAGAACAACAGTCTTTTCAGGCTCCGATTAACCTTGTTAGCCCAGTAAGTTTTATTGCTAGTTTTTAGGGGATTGTTTTCAAACTTGCAGCCACAGGGGTGTGAAATAACAAGCACCAGTGGGATTTCATCCAGGCCATCATCACACAAACACACAACCAGGCAGTCCTCTGAAACGCCAGCGTTTTGAACCGGTTTAGCTCGTCTCAGTAAAAACCCAGTCACTTCAGTGAATTATTTCTTTATGTCGACTGAAAACGCTAGAGAGCTCAGCATCATCATTATCCTTCCTTTCCTCAATGCCTCCGACTGAGCTCCACGATCGACCTCCTTTTTTTAGGTTTGTTTTATTAGTATCTTCTTGTCGGTGAAAGGCACGGTTTATCACCGCTATCGGCGGACGGCCGTGAAGACAAAGGGCCTCTTTGGTGATGCGCCGACAGAAAATCGATAGCTGCTTTCCCACGGACGGCTAATTAACGAAGCACTTGTGTCATGTTGGTTCACAGGAAGTGGCTTTATGTCAGACGGTCGTATCGGTTTCAATGCACGAGACGCTGAATTACAGATTAAAGTGTCAAGAGGTGAGAAGTAAATACACGCGTGCGTGCGCACGTACGCACGAGATGATGTATTTATTTCCTCGGTTTCGACCGCAAAGTTCTCTAGCTGAAGATTTGGTGGTTGACGGCGGAAAAGAAAAAAAAAAAAAAAAGAGAAGAAGAACCATTGGAAATGACCAATCCGGCACACACTGCTGAGAGTGACACTTGCGAATTTCCAGTGCGGACAAGGTGGCAGTACAAACGCTTGATAGATGGCAGGGAATAAAAGGGCTTCTCGTGACAATCTTTCAGCAAATGTCAGCCTTTCATGGTGTTGAGAAGGCCCATTTCATATCTATTACAGCAGGCTTTCCATGGCCGATATTTCAGATTTTAGTGCTCGCCGTGCCGCAAATCCTCTGCCAATCTTCCCCATAAGAATCTTTGCCAGCTCCCCCCCGACGCATTCTTCCCCTCTGTACCTCCCTCGCTCGCGTCTTTGATGTGACAGAACAAACCACGACCTATTAGGATTAAGGCTTTGAAAAGATCTTTGATGCTGCTCAAGGTTCCTTTAAACTGGCAAACTGACAATATGAGCTGTGTGGAGGCTGGCTTGAATGAGGAGATTGGCTGTCCTCGCCGAGGTCCGCGGCAGCACCTCCGTTCCCCCACCTTCATTCTCAACCCCTCGCGACACCCCTGAACCCTGCAAAAAAAAAAAAAAAAAAAAAAAAAAAGTCTCGTATAGCCAAAACCTGGCGTAAGACGCCTACAAATGTGTGTTTTGCTGTGGGTTTTGTATTGCGTTGCTAGCGGCGTCTGTTGCAGAGGACTTGGCTCGTTGCCCTTGCCATATCTGAACTGTTGCCCGGAATCAAAGGAAAACAATAGCTCATTTTATTTTCGATCCCCACCACCACCCCCCACCCCCACCTTCTTTTTATTCCTAAGGACACATAAGCAACGTCAAAGGCAGCAGCAGACTGCAGAGCCGAGGATATGTGAAGGACAGGGATAAATGCTGTGCCACGTTATTCAAAAGGAACGAGCTATGGAAAAAAGAAACCCTTTTTAAAAGAAAAGGGGGGAGAAACCCTCAGTCAATCTTCTATCGCTAAATTGAATTTGCAATGCACCAATGAGGGCTCCTGCGTATCCTGCAAACATAACGGCACGCACCGTTTTGACGGTCGTAGAGACCAGTCGGCAAAATCCCACTAGAGGTGCACGACTCCAATCTCCAATGCAGAGGATGTGGAAACCGTAGTTTCTCAATGAATTGACGTTAGCTAGACGGCGAGAATCTGTGTTTGATCTCTTAATAATATACCAAAATCAGGTCTTTTGGTCAGAATGTCCAAAACGAGATTTGTAGGGAGGAGAACTGCTAAAAATGCTGAGCCACAGAGCCTGGATCCCACTTAATGAGACTGATGACTGCTAGCAGACGGCATTACAGAGCAGCTCTTTTCTTTAAAATAGCCTGCCTCTGTACTTTAGTTTTGACCTTATCTTCATAACCTTATTGACCTTATCTCTCTAGCTCTGCATTTCAATTCTTAACATTGCTTGAAAGCCTCTTGGGTCTAAAAGAGGAGGTTACTGATCTTTTTGAAGAAGAGCCTCAAGTTTTCTCTCTGATTTGGAAATTGCATTTTTTTTTTTAACAGAAATATCATCTTAGATCAACCTACAGTCTCTTAATGGAGATTAGATTTACGATTGATTTGTTTTAAAGCTTGTGTGCAAGATTCTGCCTAATAGACACTATTATTTATTTATTAGTTTAGTTTTTTTTTTTTTTTTTTTTTTTTAGATTGTAATCTAACTCTAAGATCTACACAAAGACAGATCAGTCAGCCGCTGCATTTTGTGGTCAAATATTTATTTTTTGATTTCTCGTTTATCCTCCTACAGTCTCCTTCTTCTCACAGAAAAAAGAAATGTTTAAACCCAAATCGATACTTCAAGTAGCCATATACTACGTCACCATGGAATTCTGCACGGCTTTCATACGACATTTCCAACACAGAGCACGTTTCAGCGCCTTATGGATTAACTAATCAGATAATGCGCAAAATGCAAGATTTAGGCTTCTGTGTGATCAGAAGCCTGATCAATGCGAACAATGTACCAAACCGGTGGTTTTATGCCTTCTGTGAGACTGAGCGCAAGGAGAAGCAACAAGCCTTGACCAGGCATTGTTTCTGTTTAGTGGCGCCGTCAGAGACGTAGAGAGGCATGTTTGTTTTTAGGCCCCGTCTAAAAGACCCAGTGGTGCATTTTGTTAGTCCCAAACAAACAGCAGCCCCGCATTGCTGGCTTGCGATCCCCATCCTTCAGCCATGAGTGACCATTAAACAATAACAAAGTTGGCGTTCCAGGGTTTAGAGTAGCGCTGGTTGGCCGCAGATGACTTTTGTGTATAGCTCCATTAAAATCCCTGGGTGAAAATCCATAATCCATAGACACAGGCGTGGGCATATACTGCCAAATTCCCTCCTCTTCAGCCTGTGTCAATTTTCAGCTCCTTTTAACGCGAGATTGCTTGCATAAAGTGGGTTCTTATGCCATTGTTCAACTAATCATATCCTCTTCTGTAATTTCATTAGATGTGAAAAGATGAGATAGGAACCATTAATCTCTTATTGCTTCATCTAAAATTAAAATAGAGCCAAAAAAGAAAAAGCTCAGGAGAGAACGGGGAATCAATTTGTCATAGTTAGTACATTCACTTGAAAGGAAACATTAATTTGTGCCATTATCTGTCTGAAATCCCATTAAAACTGGGTTAATGTGGTAGCAGCAAATTTCAACATTGTCAGATCACTTCTTCACTGATATCTCGTGAATGTGCTTCTTTGTAATTCATTTATTTAGGGTTGCAGTATGTTCATCTTATTTTGTTGATAGCATCAGGTCAGAGTACTCTGGAAAATGAAGAGCCACTGAGCATGCTCGCTTTATTAATCAAATACACAGCATATAAAATGAATAAACAGTATATCATATAGCTAAAGAGATTTAAAGTCATTTTGGGACAAATGTCTGGGATGTAACTGTATAATATCATGTGGCTGAAATATTCCACGATTACATATCTTGGTCATGGAACATTTCATCTACTTAAAGCATTATTCATTATTAAGCGTTGATTCTTTGGTATTTTAAGTTATTTATAATTATATGACATATTTATTATATATAATATATAAGGTATTTAGGTTACACTTATATTTTGATTGTCCACTTTAGACATTCTAGTAACTCTGCATTCTCTAGTAACTTCGTAACTACATGTCAACTAACTCTCATTAGAGAATTAATAGACTGCTAGGATTGGGTTAGCGTAGGGCTGAGCGATATGGAAAAAAAAAAAAAAAAAAAAAAAAATTTAAAATCTTGATTTTTTTCAGAACATTTAACTGATTCTCAATTTTTTGCGATTTTTAACTAGTCAACTTGAAGCTGTAAATACAACATGATTCGAGTAACTTTTTTTTCATTAACACCAGTTAAAGAAAATTCTATTCAAAGTGCACCACACATGAAGTAAATGTTAAACATCTCGTACAAACTTGTCTTATACATATTATATGTCAAAAAAATTATGAGGAAAATGCTTTAAAAAAAAAATCTCAAAAGTCAAGGTAATTCAAATTCAAAATGACTGAAGTTATAACACCAGTAGACTATTATTAACTATAAATGTTCTGTAAAAACAATAAACAGCAGCTTTCAGCCTGTCATCATGATGCAAACATGAAATATCAGATATACAGTAGTAGTACTTCACAGATTTTTAATTCGATTGCGCTGCTTTTCCATTGTTTTTCTATGTAAACATGGTCACGTTTGACTGTTGCACTCTTGTCTCTTGCAGCGTCTAATGCATGAAACAACATTATAAAAACACAGCGCTCAAGTTAAAAGAAGTTCACTCCCATCTAATTGCATGTTTTTCCCATTCCACTGCCTGTATCGCATCTTTTCAACACAAAAGCACATTCTGTGTAAATGGTGCCTAGCCGTATGAGTGCGTCACATGAGCGGTTAATCACGTGCACCAACATGCGGTTGGATCTTTCGTTTCTCTTTACTGTTACCATTGCAATATTGTCAAAGTGTCTGATTCTAATATTTGGTAATATTTCTATTCAAAATTGTGATTCCTTGATTTCTAAACAAAAAATTGTGGCAAAACATTAAATCATACCGCAATATGGACTAGTATCTGTAAATATTAAGCTGCAAAAATACCATTTAAATGTGAATCCTGCATGTTCTGCGTGTCTCTGTTTTAATGAATGGAGCAGACGAGCAGTTTTGTTTACTACACACACTGAAGCGTGTGACGCTCGCAGTGATTTCAGCGTCTGTCGTCTCACTAAATGAGGACATAAAGACATGAACAATCTCTGCTGAGAGTCACTTCATGAGCATTTGACCGTTCCATTTTAGGAAAACTAACGTTATATAACATACACACAAAAAAATGTAAAGGTAGACACAGCAACCCGTCAAAATAAAAGTCCGGTTTAACTTGAAGACATTGTGCCAGATATATATTACTACTACTACTAAAATGAAACACACAATATTTTTTAGGGTATAATCACATAACATTTGTTCCATTTTTTAATTTTAATAGTAAATTCCCCTTTGTTTGCCAAAAAAAAAAAAAAAAAGTTAATGTTAATGTTTTATGCCTTCATTTGATAACAAGAACATTTTAAATACACAATACAGAATTTCTGAGGGTAAAAAAAAAAAAAAAAAAAACTTTCATAAGGCTATTTTAAGAATAAATTTGAATCAATTAAGTATGCATTCAAATAGTTAGACATGCTAAAACACAGAATTTGATAACAATAAAACATGGTGAGTAAAAATGAAACATTTCATAGGGCCCTAAACGTCATTTTTGTTGTTTAATAAATTGATGTGAAATTGTATAAGTTTCATGATTTTAATTAATTAGACATGCTCTTTGATTAATAAAATTTAATTTAACCATTAAAAAGGAGTTAATAACAATGGAAAAAATGGAATTTCGAAAAAAATAAAACGGAATTTGGGAAAAAATAAAACGGATTTCATAGGGCCCTAATAGTGTTAGCAGATATAAAGCAGACAGTCTACTAATGACTCTTAGTTGACATGCAGTTACAGTTACTTATACGTAGCATAATATCTAAAGTGGACTATCAAAACAAAGCGCTAACAGTATTTATTATTATAAGGCTGTCCCACATGAATTTTAGATGTGGGAAGAGAATAATAAAAACTTGCCAGAAAGTCTTACACCATCTATTCATGCTTGCTCATTACTGAGTTTTGCCTCAATACACTCCTAATTTGCTGCTTATTAATAGTTAGTAAGGTAGTTGTTAAGTTTAGGTATGGGGTAGGATTAGGGATCTAAAATATGGTCATGCAGAATAAGGCATTAATATGTGCTTTATAAGTACTAATAAACAGTAATATGCATGCTAATAAGCAACGAGTTAATAGTGAGAATTGCTCCCTAAGTGTTAACATTCTTATATATATATATATATATATATATATATATATATATATATATATATATATATATATATATATATATATATATATACAATATAAAGTATTGTTTTCTATTATTTTTGCATGTTTATTTTGAGAATGATTACCAGCCATTTCCGAAAGCAATCCTGAAGCATGATCACACGATTTCTGCAAAAAGAATTTGGAGATATTATGTCACGGTGCTGTTATGGTCAAGAAAGAATACAAACAGATCTGAAACGTCCAACTGTAATAAAGGCACGTTGGCACCTGCTTGCTGTATTACGGTCAGCGAAATAAAGCCGTTTGAGTATGCTGTAGAATATTTGATATCAAACATACCTTTTCTTAAATGTATTAAAGTCAAGAGCTTTTCTGATTAAAAGAATAAAGCAGCACGCTTTATCCACGGCCCTTAACGATGACTGAGGACTGCGCCGGTGAGGACGCTGAAGCGAAGCTCACAATTCCCATCGAACACAGGTAAATTGAGAGGCATAAATTCTGCATTCTCCAGGTCTCTCCGTTATTGTTCCGAGAAATCAAGGACTCTCACCATTATGATTGGCTGTGTTGCTATAGTGTGCTAAAGATGCCCTGCCTCATCTGCACCTCATCATGGCTTTCTGTTTACCTTCAAAGCTTCCAAACAGCATTCTCTCTCTCCCTCTCTCTCTCCTCTTGCTCTCATTTTCTTTCCCTTTACACCAAGTCTTTCACTTTACTCGAGATGTGCACGAGAATGACCTCACATCGGTTTTATTTTGGTTTTGTCAGATATTCTGTGCAGCGATCTGCCTTTGAAACCGTCTCAAAGCGCAGATCAAGGATTTTCTGTTCCTTGTATAAATTGTGGAAAATCCGAAAGGCATTACAAGCCATTATCTCCCTTTATTTGCATAGATTTTTCGTACACATAGACAAACACTGAACTGAAACCAACTTATAAAGACAGGTGATTACAATAAACTTAATTAAGACACAGGTGATACAAGGTTAACTAATAATGACATAATGAGGGCAGGAACAGGAAAACCATATATGAGCACATGAGGGAAAAACCAATACAAATAGTCCAGGGGTGGACATGGGATGGAAAAAGGAAGTCAGTGCAGAGGCTCTGGCGGAGGACGGACTCCCGGGAGGAGGACAACAAACAAAGTCCATGGTGGTGACGACGGAGGAAGGAGCCAGGGTGGAGACAGAACTGTCCAGGGTGGATCAAACGGAGGGAGGAGCCAGGGTGGAGACAGAAGGGACCCGGAGCAGGAGGAGCCAGCCGAGACCCAGGCCGCAGCCATGATGGCGGCCCACAGCGGAGGTGCTGGAGGGAAAAGCCATGGTGGAGGAAGGGCTGACGACTCCAGGTAGCCAACTGACGGCGGCGGAGCAGGTGGAGGTGAAGCCTAAGGCAGAGATGGAGAGTCCTTGAGTCCAGGTGACACAGAGGATCCGGAGGGCCAAGGCGGAGTTCAAGGCTCAGGCGACCGAGGCGGAGGCGGAGATCCGGAGGTCCGCGGCAGAGCCAGAGCGACAGAGGACTGAGGTGGAGCTGGAGGAAGGGAGGAGCCCAGCGGAGGCGGTGGGACGGAGCGACTAGGCGGAGGAGTGGAGTCCTGAGGCGATGACGGGACAACGATCGACCAAGGCGGAGCTGGAGGGACGAGGGAGCCCGGTGGAGCTGGTGGGCCGACAGGTGACGGTGGAGACGAGGGAGCCAGAAGCCGGGGCGGAGCCGCTGGGTCAGAGGGCTAAGGCAGAGTCCAGGACTCGGAGGCTGGAGGTGGAGACGAGGGATCCTCCAGCCACGATGCAGATGGAATCTGGCTGACCCTTGGCGAACCCACCGCACAGATGGTGGGCTGAGGGTGAGCAAAGGGGCTGTCAGGAGACAGAGGTGGTGTGGCTGAGGCATGGATGAGGCAAGAGAGGGAGGGTGGGTGGGAAATCCAGGCGGGCAGACAGCTCAGGGCGGACAGCGGCTTCATGGTAAACTGATAGTTCTGATGATGGTGGGATAAAAGGGGGCATGTCTGCATATATATCCTCATCAAAGTTTATCAGGTCCATTTGTCCCAGTTCAAGTTTTTGCTCACCCTCAGCGGAGGTGCAGTGGGCAGGGCCTTCCTCGGCTTCCTCACGCTCCACTGAGACTTCCTCCGTCCCGTGCGATGTTGCCGGCTCTCGCACCTGGTCGGACGTGATGGGCTCAGGCTCCGGGGCGATCCTCAGCGATGGCTTGTCGGTCGTGCTGGGCTTTGGCTCTCCGTCCACGGTGTGCTTGGGCTGACGCTCCGCGCTGCGGGGTGATGTTGGGCTGGGCACTGGGTCAGGAGTGGGGCTGTCCGTGAAGTCCACTGTCAGCGAAGATTGGCAGGACACCAGCACCCACTCCACAAAGGTGGTGAGGCTCTCCGAGGTGTTAAGTTCCGTGTGGTAGAATGAGCAAAGGCAGCTGTCCGGGTAATGTGTTAAGTTGGCTAGAAACACAAAGTCCGTGGTGTGGTCCTTGAGAGAGCGGTCCCCCTGCTCCAGCAGGAGGACAAAGACGGCCGGGTCATCCATGACAGAAAAATAAAACAAAAACTGACAAAAAACGCAAAACAAAAATGCGGGGTAAACACGCCGCTTACTTTTTCTTTATGAGGTCCGGTCTTCAAAAACCAATACAAATAGTCCAGGGGTGTGACACATTCTCTTTAAATGTTATGTTTTAAAATGTAAAATGTCCTGCAAAACCATCTAAAAAAAAATTTCTGCAAATTTGGATGTTCAAACAAAACACATGGTGGACTGGATGCTTTCAGAATATAAAAACTGCTATTGCATGTAGGTTGATTTTATCTGTGTAAGCATATAGGGCTGGGCGATAATTATTGCGATATAATTTTCCTCGATAAAACGATATGAAGAGTTCGATAAATGTTCAATATAATTTTAAGTAATGGTATATGATTATAGTATGTATGTATTTGTATGTATTTTTTAATATGGTGAGATGGCGGAGCGCAACAACACAGTCTGAAGTACTGTAGCTGCTCAATTATCTTAATCGTCTCAATCTACTCAATCTTGGTATTGTCAGTGTCCTAAACAATGTTATAATTGGACTATTTCACATCCAGAGACGAAGGTTAGGGGATGAAGTTTGCACAGTGCGTGAACAGTTGCGCTGCACTCGCTTTTCTAAATGTAAACTACAACAAGGTACATTATTTGTGCTATTTAAACATACAAGGGGTGATCAAAAGTTTGTGTAATGTTGCAGCTCTCGTTTAACCCGCGAACTGAAAGTGAAACCCGTCTTACTTTAAACCCATTTTTCTCAAAATTCAGTTCCTGAAAATCATAGCTATTTAGACATAACTTTTGTTACGTTCAAGCTATGGACAAAATAAAAAAACTGTTTTGGAAAGGGCTTGAACCCAGGTTTCATATGGTATCAAAACCTAAAAAAGGTAAAATTTCACCATGTGTTGGGTTTTCCTAGATTGCATAACATATATGATTTTAAAACACAAGGAATATCATAAACCTATATTACTAAGCAGAACAAAAAGTGGTACAATGCAAATAATTACTGACAAAATGCTGAATATAGTCTGAATATAGATAAATTGGGAACACAAATTTTCTTTTATCTCAGTGTTAAAAAGTGACCAAGTGTGGCAGAATTGGATTTACCAGAGCACAAGTATTATATATATACACACACACAGCTTCCTATCTATTTTACTTCCATTTTTCCATTCGAAGTTAATAACGAGATATTCATGTTAATGATGGGTTATGTGACCCAAATGTAATATTTGAGTTTATGCATACTCTTCTTCTTCAAAAAATCGCACTGCATATTTTGATGTGGAAATATTGCTTTGCGGTTTTGGTCCAAAGTAAATAAATAAATAAATAAATAAATTGTGCTTTGGCAATTCACGCCAATACTTTAAATGTGACACTGTATTTTTAAAAAATCCAGATAAATATGCTGAAGTCTTAGAACATGTTTCTAAAGTCAAGGTTTTAAAACGATGCCCAGTAACAGCAAAACATTATAATGCATGGAAGAGTAAGCACAGCTACACAAAAAGAGCTGGAGCTCCATAGAGAGTAGGAAACAGTCAGTGCTAATAATGTCAGCGAGGTGTGTTCTCACCTCAGCCATGATGGAGGGAGGGGGGCCGTGAGACGCTCATTTGTTCAGTCATCTCTCAAACGGCTAGTGTTTGACTTCCTCCCGGTAGGAGTGGGTAATTCAGCAGCACCGTGTGAGCTTGTTAGATCACCAAGGCCCACGGTGGTACCATTCTTTGCAGACCCTTGACAGCAAATATGTAGTAATGATATTGTCTCCAGCTGGGTAATAACACACAATTCAGACGGCCACACACCGCACCGCTGCAGAAATAGAGGGGAGAGAAGAATTACCCTGAAGCACTAGAGGAAAATGACAGTAGAAATGTCTCCAGCCTCTGAAGTGGGGCATTGAAAAATGTTTTGCGGTAGAACTGGACCCTCAATAGCTATTTTATCTCTCGACAAAACAAACATGCGGCTTGAATAAATGAACGCATAAATAATTGCAAGGACGTGTACATGCGCTCAAGTTCACACGACACAAAAACCTAATTATCACGCAATTTAAAAACATTAAAACATAAAAGACCATGTGAAATCAAAAATGGAACTTTGTTGTGTCTGTTTTCATATTTGGTTCAATTGGATGCTCTGAACCCAAGTTTGCTTCCACCCACTCAAGCACCATCATAAATAGCAGCAGCTGTTTACCACACTAACTAGGTAGCAACTCAGGATGAGAAAATGTTGGCCTCACTATTTTATACATGTTTTTTGTTCCTTTGGATGTAGCAGCAAAATGAGTGAAAACGCTCTTGGTCCATGTGTAGTTATCTGTCTGCTGGTCCAAAGATGAACGCATATACATGTTAAAATTACAGCCGTTTTTTTTTTTTTTTTTTTTTTTTCCAGGAAAACAGACCCATGAATGTTGATGATTCATCTTGCACAAAAGCAGGTGCAGGATCTGAAATTACAACAATGGCTTAGGGGCAAAAATTCCACCAAAATTTGTGTTGCATTATAACCATTTACATGTTTCTGTTGAGCTTACAATGGCCAATCAGAGGCGTTTAGATTAGTCAATGCTTAAAATGCCATGGCTGACAGACATCACAATGTTCAATGTGATCTCATGAGAATTTATTTTACATAAATAAATGTGGTTTGACAAAATGTGCATTTACTTGCGTTTTTTACAGAGACTAAACTGTACAATATTGACCTATTTTCAGCATTTTTATGTGCAATATTGACGACAACTAAAATGTAAATTATTTACGTATGAAAAATGTACAGACTTCCAAATGAATCCTTACAAATATTGAAATCGCAGCATTAATTGTATTATTATTGTATACAGTTGTTATTTCAATGGCGTTATGTTTTCAATTGTATTATTTAATATGAAATAACATTTTGTTCTGTTCTGTGTTATTTATTCTGCAAACTCGTTCTGAAGATTGCAGAATGTTAAACAAGACTACACTTTAAATCAATAACATTTTTGGAATCATTTAACCATTACTTATCATGTAATGTTTATTTTGTTTGCCATGGGACACAAAAGGTGTTTTCTCTGACATGCTGTGACTGACAATAGAGCAATAAAATACACTAAAAATACAACATAATTACAAAAGAAATCAATTTTATTAGTGCGGTGTAATCCATATCTTCAGAATCCAAACAACTGCAAGAAACAGTCCCAAACTCAAGCCTTTATTCAGCAATCTTCAACTCCATCCTGAGCAACGACCACAAGCAGCAATACCCGCGCTGACGCACTCATTACAAAATTCAAAAGTTGGCACTTCAAGAAACTTTACACCAGGTTTTACAGCTTGAAAACTGAACGCTCACTGGTTTTGGCTGCTTCATCACAGATTGCGATTAGCCGTGTTTCTGGTGAGGTATGTATGAATGAGAAATGCATGCCTTCACGGAGTGATGGGGTGATAATCTGGATAATATTTTCAGCGATTAACAACTTAAATTCTGCTCTGCACACAAATTGTATTGTATTCCATCATGCGGCTGCAACACATCATCATTTGGATTATTTTTGGTACTGCTTTTGCAATAAATAAACAATTGTGATTGCGCTTATCTGTCTATCATGTATGTAATGCACTTTATTCTGTACATTACATACTGTACATAATAGGATTTGCGACCATAAAAAAAATATTTTTAATGCTATATTGTTACTAAAATGGTAATTTCTTTGCATATTTCAGTCACTGCTGTTTTATATCTTTTTTTATTTGCTATAAAAAGGGTAGGTTTTGGTTTGGGGGTAGGTTAAGGGGTCTAAAAATCTAAATTATTTATTGATAAACTGATAAAAATGTAAATATCTCAATGAAAAAAAAAAAAAAAAGATTCTTAAATAGTTTACATTTTTAAATAAAAAGCTAAAAATGTGTGTCAATTTTTCCATTTTAAATGTTGAAATATGTCCAAATTGTATGTTTCATCATCAATAAAAATGTACAAAAATGTAAGTTTTGTGCTTGTAAATGTTACTAATAATACCTACATATATACAATAAGACCAGTCTGCGAAGTTGACTTGGAATCTGTGCCTACTAGGGATAAGCCCGAATACAGTGTTTGAAACGAAATTATGTGTACTACAGAACCCCAAAAGGAAATAAATAAGAGATGGGAGGAAAAAATATTTACTTTGTAAGCAGAAAATGATGTGTCATTTCTCAAACACAAAAATATTTTCTATTAATCAACAATAATAATAATCATTCAAATATCAAGAGCAAGAATCAACATAATGATTTTGTCATAATATTGCAGCCCTACTTCGAAATGAGTTCCTGTTTTTATGTTTTTTTTTTTTTTATGATTTTTTAAAAATGTAATTTATGTAGGTTATTTATATTATGTAATTGTTGTGTACATACATATACGCCACCTATAAGCAGTGTCTGTTCTACATTTGCAATGTAAGGATGATTTTTGTTTATGTTGATAACAGTCTGTGGTATTTTGATGGACTGAATTAATTGGTTAAAGTACACAAAAATGACTATTTTCCCTCAGCAAATTTCCCAAACAATTACCAAAAAAAAAAAAAAAAGGGGGCAAGAAACACTGAATTAAGCATGACATTTGAAATAAAAAAAAAAAACATGAAATTGTATATTCTTGTAACACAGTCTAACTTTTAAAAAAATAAATAAATAACTGCAATTGACATAAAGACAACATAGAAACATTTTATAATGTGTGCACAGAAAAAAGAGAACCGTGCGCGTTTAAAATCGTTGTGTTGGGTTTTTAAAGCAATCAGACTGACACTGATTGATGACACTGACATTTAACCTGTAAAAGTGAACTCCAATAACCTCTTTGTTCCCCTACAGTAGTGTGAAATCGTGGCACATGATTCTTAATGAGTGTGAAGTAGTCAAGGGCTTGACATAATGCCTCAGGGGCCTCAAGGGGCCCCCACTGGAACAGTCGATTAGCTTCCTGCTGGGCTTTGGCTCACACACAGAGCTCGCTGCTCGGGATAAGTTGGTCTAATGTCCCTTCATGGATGCCTCCAGGCTATAAACTGTACTTCTGCTGTCAATCACATGAGTTAAGAGACTCAATAAAATGAGTAGTGCTGCTATTCATTAGCCGTGTTTGCTGAGACTTTATTATTGCGGTAACACTTTACAATAAGGTGTCATTTGTTAACATTAGTTAATGTATTAACTAACATGAATTAACAATGAACAATATATTTATTACACTATTAATTAATCTTAATCTTAATCTTAAAAATACAGTCGTTCATTGTTTATTCATGTTAGTTCACAGTGCATTAACTAACGTTAACAAACACAACTTGTGATTTTAATGATGCATTCGTAAATGCTGAAATTAACATTAACTGAGATTAGTAAATGCTGTAGTAGTATTGTTCATTCTTAGTTCATGTTAAATAATGTAGTTAACTAATGAACCTTATTGTAAAGTGGTATCATTATTGTTTATGGATTGTGATAGAAATCTCATTAAACCACTGACCCTATGTATGAATTTTTTTTTTTTTTTTTTTTTGTATGCAATTTCTCCCAAACTGCTACAGACATGAATTGTTTCTGAAAATATGTGGCTTATCGAGGAGACGTTTGCCTTTACTTTTCAAATCACAAAAATCTCAGAAATTCCAAGATTTTTTTCTTGGTAGGTGATAACATATTTAAGCACTAGAATATCATAGAGATTTAGGAGAGGGATCTTGTGACTCGAGTCATGAAGCAACCACCTGCCAACCACCCACCACACCTTTGTAATTGCTTAGCAGTGTGTTAAAACTCAGAGCACCTTTAGCATCTGCTTAGCAACCACTCACACCCCCTGAATTTGTTTTTTTTTTTTTTTTTTGATGTTGTTTTGTTTTTTTAAATGTTGGATGTTGGTCTTTATGAATATTTATATATATATTAGAATTATATATAATTATAACTGTAATATACTGAACAAACTATATTGTTAAATCAACAAGTGAATGTATATAGCGGGGTGTAAATTGATGAGCAGACAGCAAATTTGATTCACATCTCATAGGTCTTAGATTCTTACAAATGCAGGACAATTTGATGTGACTTAGAATGAGGTTCGATTTGATACATTTAAATTTGATTGTGATTAATGATATGACTGAGCTGATCATTTTTTTAGGTGCGTTTGTAGGATTATGTTAATAATTCTCTTAATGTCCCCATGGTAGGAACAAAAAAATACAGATAAGATTGAGATTGTTTAAGAGTGCAATGTGCCAATAAACTACCTAGAATTTTTTTTGTTTTTTTTTTTTAGCCTGGAAATAACCATTTTAAAATTCCTTATTATTTCCAGGTTTTCCATGAATGTGACAACCATGAGGCTGGAAACTAATCCAAATATTACAAATTATGAGGATCAGTGATATCCTAAGACCACCTAAATGTCGTCTGCCTGCTCAACTATGATACAAGTAAAACAGCAGCATTTCATCTTATAGAAAACAGAAGTGTTGTATTACAGTAGTAGTGGACACACATTGGGCCTCATTTATGAAACAAACAGACAATGGAAAATTAGGCGTATAGTCCTTTCTGTGCAAAACTTGGGATTTATCAATATGGATGTAAGTGGTGGCTACTATCAAATCGTATGTCAGGTCTGAACTTGCGCACTCAAGTTTTTGAGTCTGAACTTGCATGCAGCACAGTAAATCTGGCTGAGAACTGTATAATGACAACATTTTGTTGATTTAGACTAGCACTTACTGCATTTTATTAGCTTTCGTCATATCTTTATTAAATCAAACCAATTTCAGCCATTCTTCATCAAAGTAAAACACAGTCAAAAAAAGTTGCACTGCTCAATTTAAAAGGTCCCCTGTAAAATAAGCATGCAACACCTAAACAAACTTTTTTGCACGTGCAGGATGATGTTTTACATGGATATTGGAAAAGCCTTGTTTACGTAATGCATAATAGTTTAGCAACCAAATTTTACATGCTAAAAATAGAAGCATTTGGCTTCTTGTCGAACGAGAGAGGTTCATGAGCCCAGTGCTGTTTCAGTTTTGCTTTAAATAAATTCATTTTGGCTTGACGTTAGCATGCTGTTTATAATGAATGCCACTATAGCCTAATTTTAAAGTGTTTTATTTTAGAGTTGAAGTATATATTTTTATAGCTACTTAGTTGTCATTCTTGTTCTGTAATACCGTTAAATGTAAAGGATTTGTTGTGGAGTGAGGGAAATAAAGCTATATGTGACCCGTGCTGGCAAAATATGTCAGAATGTGCATAGTCTAATTTTGAGCTACAGGCAAAAGAAGTGAAAAATGTCACTTCTGGTCGAATTTGAGGTTTTCACAAAGATTAGTTAAGCCCATTAAGCCCTCTTCTAGCGATCCTAATGCTCCGAATACTTTTTTTCTCAGCTCACTTCTGGACGACTGCTGCTGCTTCTTACCACAAGTTGTAGGTCTGTTGTTGCAAAGCACAGTATTCCAGCTTTGTGAATATTCATATTGAATTCTCAATGACATGAGTCAAAACCAGTGAAATGCGATTTTCAAACCTATGCTGATGAAAACAAAACGATTATGCCCCCTATAATATTTTATAAATACATTATTGTGAAATGACTTGGTGAGATTCACACAGACATAATCTTCCATGAAGGTTTAGTTAATGGCTGGGGAAAAATCTGATGTGTAACATTATATTAGATCCATGCATTACAGTAGGTCTTAATATAGATCTGTCTCAATCTTAATCAAACATTAAAAGAAAAGACAGAATCACTCGTTGCTCTTGATTAAACTATTTGCATCTTTATTCTTATTTTAAATAACAAAGATAAAAAAAAAAAAAATAGCTAGATTGTGATTTATAATATAGTAATTATTATTAAGAAAATAATTGGAGGAAAATATGCAACGTTGAAAACTAACCTCTCAAAACTTGCCTTAAAACGGCTGTAGCTCAGGTATTTTGTGTCTGATTCCTACAAGTCATATATTCATAGTCATATATCATTTTGAAGGTATTTTAATGGAGAATGTGACAATTAGAAGAAGTCATTTTTGAAAATGTGCTCATTCCGACTTATTTTGCCAACATGGTTGACGTATAGTGTTTATGATGTTTGTAAATGTTTCGTTATAATTACTGGTATATCATATACATATAAATTAATGTAATTTTTTGCAATTACAAAGTTAATGGGTGTTTTTGGAGTAAGATCAATTTCTCTTTCATATGAGATTGCTTTTCTTTTTGGCCGGGTTACATGTCGTAAACTTTAGGGCGAGGATCCTAAAGCGGGGTGTTGTAGGGCCGTGATATATGAATGTTGATTGTTTTTAGCCATCACATTTATCGGCGTATGATCATTTATACAATGAGATTGGCAGCATACGAATGTTTCACGAATCACAGGTGAGCCCTGGTTTAAGTTGATTTGTGTGCTCTGATCTGCACTTGTTTCTACATTAGGTTAATAAATGAGGTCCAATGAGTTGTCAGCTTCATCAATGGTTCGCATGTCTATGACTCAAGACTATAGCGCTGTTGTAAGAGAGCTGTCATCTGGTCATGTAATAGTCTGTGATTTTTTTATTTTTTATTTTTTTAAATATTGAATAACTGAATTTTAAATCTTCACCCAGACAAACCATTCATAATTCAAAAGTCAATGAGGATTTCGGGAGGATTTGTAATTGAGTCAGTGAAGAAACGAGTGAATTGCTACACCTCTAGCATATATGCTACGCTTTATTGTATTCTCGTATGCGATGGCTGAATAAAAACTGGAACTGTTCCACTGATACCAAAGCTGGATGCCAGTGACCTCAAAGATAGAGGGAGTCATCCCCCACTCCCACAGTGACACACGCACAAACACACACACACACACAGACTGTTCACGAGGGGTGTGCATCGAGAGCTGTCCTCGGGCAGGAGAAAATACTTTAATCTGAATGCTTGATCAGAGCTCTCCTCACACGCTGAATCGTCTCTCTGTCACCCCGCTCAATGTCCTCAGCTTGTGGCCGTGAACTCTGTCTCCCGTCTAAGCACTAAGCGAGCGATTGGATGAGAGAAGAGATAGAGGTAGAAAGAAAAAAAGAGCTTCCTGCTCCTCTCCATTATTTCTACCCTCTGATGCCGATATTTTATAATGTAAAAATAAATTAGAATGCGATGTAAAGCGTAGCCTTGATACACCCTGGCAGAGAGAAAAGGAGACACATTAAAATGGACTAATTCATCTCGTTTTTTTTTTTCATCTTGCTCATGGGCTAGAGCTGCTTTATTGAAATGAGTCCCTCTTGCTGAGAGCACAGCATACACAGCATACATTTCATACTATGATGACCTCTGATTAAATTAATGCCACTAAGAGACTTAAATGTTCAGACTTAACTTTTCTCCTTTTTCCTGACACATGAAGACATCTAAGGCTTCCTCTTCAGCACTGAATCAAAATATCTGCTTTTTTGAAACCGTTTGTAATATCAACTTGAAGCTGCATATTAGACATACAAATGACTGATGAACACGCACTTTAACAATTGTCTCTATAAATTAATTTTATATCATCATTATTGTTAGGAAATTTTACTATTGTACTTTGTAGGTCACACTCATGCTCTGCAATTCTGAAATGCATCAAGTGGACAAAGAAATGTTATATAAAGAGACCATTGAACCCTCAATGTTGACCAAGGGAGCGAGTTGACTCATATGTAAACTTCAGGCAGCTCCTAACTTATCCCCACCTCAACCAGCTCTAGGTTGTGATATAAGAATTATTTTGCGATTTAACAGCATAGTACTTACTGCCACCACAGAGACTGCACTGATGACCACTGCTAGAACTACAGTGAACTCCAAATCATCTGTTCTTATTCTGCTGGACCTGTCTGTGGCATTTGACAGTAGCTGGGTTTCCATCCAAAATGTAACTTTTGTTTTGGAAAATCACATAAAACATTTGTAATTAAGCACTGTTTCCATCCAATAAGTCAAAGAGAACAAAATTGATAAACCGGCACTATATATATATATATCACTAAGAAAAGTAGGAGAAGCCATTGAATATAATAATTTTCATATATAATAAATTACTTGCACCTCAGAGCTAGCAGACGAAACACAATAAATGCGGTCATTGCTTTCAGAGGTGGGATGCCTGCTGTTTAGGAATGCAGTCATGAATGACAGTTCCGAGAGGCAATTACACAGAAACACTTTGACGGGCATTTAAGAATGACCATAACAACATTTCAGATGTTGTGCAACAAGATCAGTCCGCTGGTTAGTCAGGTTATGCCACCCCATAGTGCAAAGTCACATTCGTTTTTTGATGCGCGAGGAGGAATTTATACGGTAAATGCATTTTTTATCTCCCATTGTTCACATAAACCATTTTTATGCAGGTAAAGTTTTTGTTTGTTTGTTTCTATCACTGGTTTCTGATGTGATACTTTAAAATGTGCATAAAAACACAGTGATGGAAACAAAGCTATAGTTAACCACCAAATCCTCCCGTCTACCCTTTCTGATTTGGGCATCACAGGTACAGTACTTTGGAGGCTTCAGTCCTACCTCACAGGCAGATCTTTCAGGGTTTCATTGAGAGGACGGGTGTCTGAGTCACATCGGTTTATTACTGGGGTACCTCAAGGTTCAGTATTTGTTCCTCTTTTTTTTCCTCTGTTCACACAACCTGCCTGGACACATCATAAAAGCACACAGCTTCTCTTTCCACTGCTATGCAGATGATGTGCAGCTCCATCTTTCATTTCAACCAGATGATCCCACAGTCTCAGCTTGCATCTCTACCTGCCATCTCTGCTTGTATGGGGTGTTATCTGCAGCCAAGGCGTTATAAGATCTGTACGAGGGTGGTTCCAACCTAGAGCTGGAGGAACTGCGTATGACGACCGATTACGCTCTCTGTGCTATGAAAGTTCCGGCGCATACTTTGGAAAGGGCGATGTCCACTTTGTTGGTGCAGGAGCTTTACCTATGGCTTAACCTGGCAGAAATGCGGGAACAGCTGGCCCTCTAGCCAGACCTGTCCAACGGTCAAAGTTCTTGCGGGAAAGGGGGCAACGTCAGCTTGTCAGTGGGTTTCCTAGAACCCTCGTTAGGTTTCTAGTTTTTCCTCAGATGAGCAACCCAGAGGAGGCGGGTTAACTAACCTACCCAGATCCACTCTCGACCTGGGGATGAGAGATGGATTAGGCCCCATTCCGACCATCTGTCATCCGGCAGACAGTCACTGCGTGGTCAGTAAGAGCGTCTCTCCTCTCGGTTATCTTACAGCACTATGGCCCTCCATGAGACGGCCAGATGCTGAGTCTGCAGACCAGGATGTGTTGGGCACTCACCTGGTATATCTGCATGTTGGCAAAGACACCCCGTGTTCCTTGGGGCTTTCATCTCCAAGCACGGTGCCCTTTGCTCTATTCAGCCACGACATCCCCACTCCAGGTACGTCGGGTGTAGTTCCTCTGAGACTGCTAGCAGAGTCCTGAGATGATTCAATCCCTCCCGTTGGCTTCTCAGGACTACCTGACTTGGCTACGCAACTCAGGTTGGAAGGTGTCCGCCAAGTTCTATGGCATTCTCTTACAAAATCGGCTCAGGGCGAGAACGCTGTGGTCCTACTTCACTGTACCCAGGAAGGGTGGTGGACTCACACCAATCTTAAATCTGAGTTTTTTTCACTGATTTTCAGTAAAATAAGCTCTGTGACTTTTTTTATCTTTTTTTTATCTTGAATCCATGGAAAGAAGCAGCAAACACTTAAATATCAGTTGTGGTTTACTAGTTTCACTTGCTGAACAGGAATGACACAAGGTCTGTTCACATCTCTGTGGTTAGATCAGTGGGTACAATAATAATCTTTGACCATCACTATGTATGTTTTGATTATATTTTGTTGTAAATAAAATACAAATGACCAAAACCCCCCCACATTATCTTACTCTCCACACAATCTTTGTTACCTGCCTCATAGTGACAGTCACACTGATGGGCCATTAGGGGACGGCCTTTTGTCTCTCAGGTGTGAATCACTAAATATTCATGGCCATTATCCTTCCCTCGCATATGGCTTTCTATCACAAAACATGTCTTAGAAAATTTACATCAATATATTGTTTTCTGTGAAAGAGTAAGCACAATCATTTTCACATCATTTTGAAGTAAATATTCTAGCCTAAAAGAGTAATTACTCAAAAGCCTTGTTCAGGACAATCAGTATGAGTTTTATGGCCTTATTTCAGCTACATTTATTTTCCCAAAACTTACTACTTTTTTCTAAAAAATGCAAACATGTACATCCATCTTGCTCATATTATTGTAGCACCGTTTGTGCTGAATACAAAAAAATATATAGGTTGGACAGTAGTATGTTATAAGTAGCTGAAATAAGCACAAATGTCAGGGCATGTCAAAACATCTAAAGGTCCCCAAAATCACCTTGGACCCCAGAGGGTTAATCTGACCCTTTACAAGCTCCCGTTCAAAATATTAAACCTTAAACACACATTCTTCATGTGTCAAGGTTCAAGATTCCCTCAGGGAAGTGGGCATATGCATTCTCAGTTATTTCGGTGACTGGCTGGTCCTAGCACACTCGAGGTTTGAGGTTTGGTTTGCACTCTCAGGGATGTGGGTCTCAACCACCTGGCTCAATTGGGACATCAGGTCATTTGGGAAAAGAGTAAACTCTCCTCAGTACAGGGTTTTTCTTTTCTCTGTGTGGACTCGGGTCACTGTGACTTCACATCTTTCTTAAGACTGTGCATAGTCAGTGCTGAAGTGTGTGAGAGCACTCAGATTCAGTACAGCGGCCCCCCTGATATGTACCAAGGCTCCTGGGGCATATGGCATCCTCAGCCACAGTCACGGTACTGGACCTGATGCATATGAAACCGCTGTAGCGCTGACTTCATACCGAGTCACGAGATGGGCATGGCGCCCAGGCACACATCGTGTGTACATCACACTATTGTGTTGCAAACCTTCAGCCCTTGGGGACACATTTGTTTCTGCGGGCAAGGTTGCTTCCAAGTCAAGCTGAGGCACCTTGTACAATGGGCATGCAGCCTCAGGGGTCTGGTTAGGCCCTTGGCTGCTTTGGCATTCAATTGCCTGGAGTTGTTGACCATGCTTCGGGCCCTGAAGAGGTTTCGGCCTTCGTTCAGGGCAAGCATACGTTGATCTGCACAGACAACACAGCGACTGTGGCGTACTTCAACTACCAAGGTGGTGTACGCTCCTTTCGCATGTCACAACTGGCCCGCCATCTCCTGCTCTGGAGCCAGCACAGACTCAAACTTCTGTGTGCCACTCACATTCCAGGCGACAAGTTCGCTCCGAGGTGAGTGGAGGCTCCACCCTCGGACGGTCCAGCTGATTTGGAGTCAGTTCAGCCAGGCACAGGTAGATCTGCTCGCCTCACCAGAATCCACTCATTGCCAGTGGTGGTACGGCCTGACCGAGGCCCCCCTCGGTACAGATGCATTGGCACACAGCTGACCGAGTGGCTTACGCAAGCACGCTTATCCCCCAGTGAGCCTTGTTGCACAGACACTGTGCAATGTTGGTAAGGATACAGAACAGATTCTTCTGGTAGCCCTTTTCAGCCCAACAGAACCTGGTTCTCGGAGCTCGTGCTCCTATCAACAATCCCTTCCTGGCACATCCCTCTGAGAAAGAACCTCCTTTCTCAGGGAAAGGGCACAATCTGGCACCCGCGCCCAGATCTCTGGAACCTCCTTCTATGGTCCCTGGATGCGACCCAAGAGGTCTCTAGAAACTTTCCACCCGCAGTGGTAAGCACCTTATGCAGAACAGAGCCCCCTCCACTAGACGGTGGTACGTCCTGGAAATGGTGCAGGTTCCTAAAAGAAGAACCCACGGAGATGCGGCATCAAATCTGTGCTAACCCCTCCTTCAAGGAGGCCTGGATAGGCACCTTTCTGCTTCTACACCCAAGATTCATGTGGCAGCTACCATGACTTGGTGGAAGGCAGATTGGTGGAGCACGATTTGTTATCAGATTCTTTAGAGGCACCCGGAGGTTGGACCCTCCCAGGCTGCACCACATCCCCTCTTGATCTGCTCTTTGGCCTACAGTAAGATCCGTTGAGCTCCTTCAGTCAGTTGGTTTCTGTGCCCTCTCCATGGAGACGGCTTCCCCGACTGCGCTCACTTCTGTTAAAGAATTTTCAAGCCCTCTCTGTCAACGTTCGTGCCTGGAATTCAGGCCGGTAGACTCTCATGTTGTTCTGAGAACCCGGCCTGAATACGTGCTGAGGTACCCGCCACTCTGTAGAGCAGGTGGTAACCTTGCAAGCTATCCCTTCCTGAGAAGGGGACCCCAACCTGTCTGTTTGCCCAGTCCGTACCCTACATATGATTCTGAACGTACCCAGAGGTCAGACGTTCTAAACAGCTCTTGTCTGTTTAGGTGGACAGCAGAAGAGGAATGCTGTCCCATTCAGGTGAACCCTGAACTACTCCTTCCATCATTCTAGCACCTCAAGTAGCCAAGTTTGGCAGAGGAACTTGCTATTAGAACCCAATACAAGGTAGGTTGCTACATGTGAACTCTTGTATTGGGTTGGTGCTCCACATGTAGTGGCTCCTCATACGGCCCCATGTGTGTATTTTTCACCTATATTCCCCTGAGATACGGTGTTTCCCCTGAGACAGGCTCTGTCTCTAGGTTCTGAGTTCCGGTAGTCTCTCCTTATGTGGAGCCCACCTCAGAATACTCCCTATGTAGCACTCCCTCTGTGAGTCCTTAGGTGGTTTTTCACATTACCTCCCCTTCGGGTAGGATGTGATCTTCGTGGTGGCTTCCCTCCCTCGGGAGGAACAGCCACCGCCCCAGCGTTCTTACCAAGATTCTCAGCCGTTTTCTACTATTTTTTACTACGAAGAAAGGTTCCGGCTGAAGGACCTCTGCCTTATGGCGGCTCTTATGGCCAGCTATGCAAAATTCTGCACACCCAATTTCATTGGCCTTTTCTCAAAGTTGTCAGAGGTGTTTGGGCTCCCAAGAGTGACCCCTAGTGTTGTACACCCGACACAACGTCTCTGTTCCCTCCATCAGGGAACGAGGGTTACCATACGTAACCGAGACGATATTTTATCCAACAGCCCAATCATACCTCTAGGGCAGTGTTCCTCAAATATTGCCTTGGAGGCCCAATGGAGTTAGCTTCAACCCTGATCAAAAACACCGGAGCAAGCTAAATTAAAGGAGTAGTTCACTTCCAGAATGAAAATTTCCTGATAATTTACTCACCCCCTAACATTAAAGATGTTCATGTCTTTCTTTCCTCAGTCGCAAAGTAATTACGTTTTTGGAGGAAAACATTCCTGGAATTTTCTCCATATGATGCACTTTAAAGGTGGCCAACGTGTTGAATGTCCAAACTGCAGTTTCATTGCAGCTTCAAAGGCCTTCTTTTCGACTGAAGAAGGACAGACATGAACATCTTGGATTTATCAGTAAACTTTCATTTTGAACTTCTCCTTTAAGGTCTTTAGAATCACTGAAAAAAATTAAATCAGCATACAGTACACATGATGCAAATTTCGTCATCAGAATAGTATGCACGTACTGTACACGCACCACCCGATGTTTGTAACTTTGTATGCGCAGGCCACACTTGTGCACTGAATTTGTTTTGCAGTAATCAGTTCCACAAGGTAGCAACAGTGTCCTGGGCCATTGTTTCACAGTAGAAAACAAACATAAATAGACAGAACAACAACAACAAAATAGCAGAACAACAACAACAAAATTACATGATCTTACCCAAGTATTCCAATATGCGAATATTTTCAAAACAACATGTGCTGCTTAAAATAAAGAAGGTTAACAACATAACTAATATTCAAAATTGTAAGCAAGAGCTGCTTTGTTTACGTTTCTTATATCTGCTTATATCTCCTATATCCTTGTCTGGTTTCTCCTTTTGAATGACAAATATATTCTATTGATAGCTGCTGATAGAGACAGCTCATTTGTCTCAAGCAGAAGCAGAACACAAGTTAGTTTGCAGTCAGTTGTAGTCTGTGCGGTGTGTTAAAGTGCAGCTTTCTGGTCTATCCACCTTATTTTTCCCATAAGAGTGGGTGCAGCCATTTGCACATTTTTTGTGTCTGGCTTCCGGTTTCATCCACTTACAGATATTTTTAGCTGCACAAAAAGCTGGTTTTGCTGCTTGATATTGCAAACTGGTGTGTCTTACCATATTATTTTAATGTATTACCTTAATTATGAACACACTGGTTTGTAGTGCAAACTGTTTTACCGTTTACTGCACTTCGATATTCTTCTCGTTATTTTCCTATGGCTGATTATGAACCGGATGTCTAACACATTACCAGAAAACAGCTTACTTCCGCATTGAAAAATAAGGTGGATACACTGCCGACGTAAGGGCCAACACCGTCGGCTTTAGCCGTTGCTACTTCTTTAAAGATAGCTTTAAAAAAATAACATGAAATCAGATTTTTTCAAATCTGATTTAAACCCCATATGGAGGTGGTTTGAAATACGATTCCGTATTTTCGTATTTTCACAGATGCACCTTAGTCTAGATGCTTAAATCGGATTTCGAATGGAATTCTGAGCCCTCACTGCACAGTGAATTTGGTCATGACTACATCACGGAACATCATACCAGTCTCCTCCATTGTGTGAGGGGGAAGTTCTGCACCACAACCCAACAGGCACTTATTTGGAGAGCTAGATGATGCATATCCACTTTTACTGCACCTGTTTTGAATGCCTTGTCACTTACGTGGATCAAAGCAGCCCATGCAGATAAGTTGGTTATGTCTGGACACACAAATTAGATTTAATCACTTGCAATTAATAGTGCTGACAGTCTGCCTGATTTGGGACAAAAAAAAAAATCGATTTGAACTCAGCCAAAGTGATCAATGCCTTAGGACATTTCAGTTTAAACCATTACATTGGTTTCACCAGTAGCAGGCACTCGTGCAACATAAGCAATGGCGTACATTCAAGTCAACAAGACAGTTACCGAAAGTTAACTTAGGGCCAGATTTACTAAAAGATTGCACCAGCACAAGCCCTCTTTTGGTATTAAAAAAGTACCGTTAGGATTTACTACAGACGTGCTTTATTTGGAATGCCAGAGGATTAGCATCAGATCTGCTTGTTTGCGACTTTGTGCTAATTTGCGCTGCTCTTGATAGATTGTGTGGGTTATGATGGGAATGAGATGTTGGGTCTGTGATCTTTAATTTGCACATTATCAGTAGATCACCCACAGAACTTTCCACTCCCATCTGCACTTTTTTGGAATTGTGCTCTTGTGCCAATTTGCCTTGTTTAATAAATCTGGCTGGTTATTTTAACTGTGACCTTAATTGCCTACCGTCTGTAAACTGTCAGTGTCTTGAGAAATGTTCCACAGGTGCATGTGCAATAACTGGAAATGGCTACTATGTGCCAGTGTTTAAATGTGAAATGTTTATACATTATAAAGCAAAGCATTTATTGCTACTTAACTGTAATAGTAGTTAAACAGCTATTTTGCAGGGTCAGACGAACACTGAAAGTCGTATTACAATCCGTGGCGAACTACCAATGAAGCTTTATTTATAGGCAAGAAAAATGCAGCTCAGGAGAAAAGGAATTTGAGTGAGTAATGGTTTATTTTAAATTGATTGTTGCCTTTTATGTGGATATATGGTAAGTGTTACTTATTGCCTTTATGTGTCCTGAAGAACCTTCAGAGAGCAGAGTAATCTACAGGGCAAAGTATCTGCTGTGGGAAATAAAAATAAATAAATAAATGAGAGAACCTATAGCAGAAGTACTAATTAATTTTTTTCTTTGTTTAGCAATAACTTGAATAGCATTAAAATGGAATAGCATTAAAAAGTTGTTCAGAAATACATGTATTCATCAAATACATGTGAGTGTGGGGACCTCACAGCAGCATCCTGAAAGTGGTAAGGGTAGATGGACACTGCATTAGGGTCTAAGCCAGGGGTCTCCAAACTCGGTGCTGGAGGGCGGGTGTCCTGCAGAGTTTAGCTCCAACCCTAATTAAACACAACTGAACCAGCTAATTAAGGTCTTACTAGGCACACTAGGGTGCTTCTCATATCTTATTTGTGCATCCTTGTTTCCCTTCCTTGCTACCTTTCCTCGTGTCTTAGCTCCACCCCCTTTAGGATATGAGGAAAGGATGCAAGGAAAGAAAATGAAGACAGAGGAATCAAAGGAATGGTTATTTGTACATTGGAATATTCTTGACCACTCAAGCATCACTTCAAAGCGTCATCAGTTGCGCTAAAGGGATCTGCCCATATGTTGTTAAAGTTATTTAAGGCATTCATAATAAATATTAATAAATATTAATATATGTATGGTATATACATGTATGGTTTATTTAAAAGGTAAAATGTAAATTAAAGTTGACAGATGTGAAGGAGGAGGAAAATTTATATGTCCCAAAAAAGACTTCTGCATAGGATACACCTGTGTATTCTCGCACATAGCTCCTCTGGAAGACTCCTCACTCCTCGATCCTCGCCTCCTCATGGACCAATTAGAGAACTGAGATGTTCTTCAAGATGGCTGCGTTCAATAAGTTTCCGTGTCACATGTTCAAGGACAGAGGAGTGAGTAAATAAGGAAGCATCAGTTTGTGTAGCATCATTGTGCACAACACAAAAGACCATACTATTACCACACTGGTAGAAACCAATCCTCAGGATCCATTTCAGAAGCTTGTTGAAGGTTTACAACCCACTCTCATTTCTTCTATTCCCTCACAGATACTGAGCACCACCGCTAATGTTCCTGGTACCATTTTGCATCAGTGTAGTGTAGTGCAGTGTGCCATTATTCCCTCAGGTTCAGGGTTTTGCTGCAGCCAATAGAACGAACGACCACTGCTTACAATGTATCATCAAGGGTTCAATCCAGCGCTGCAGCTTGCTGCTTACAACAACACCAATGCTTGAGCGATTTATCCAACTGTCAATCTGGGTCAATCATCGCATGAGGAATTGTCAGACCTGCCTTTCAGTCGTCTCCAACTCTCCGCCAGCCAGCTGTGTTAGGTCATCCGGAACCATTCAAATGGATGTGTTTCACTTCTCCCACACAAAAAACTTTGCCGACTGACCCAGCATTTATGTTTATATTGTGGAGCTGATATTGTGGACCACTACCATTGATTAGTGTTTTCTTACCTTCAGTTAACAGTAAACCTTCTGACTGCTATTATAAAACTTACTGCCTTTGATTTTACTGTAATTGCCTTCCTTTACTCTGTGTCATCCAGCAGTTTCATCTCAGGATGTTCTGCTAAAAGCTCAAGGATAAGACACCCTGCACATCCAAGTACTTCATCCAATCAATAACTGGTAAACCAATGGGAAGAGGTGTCAACAAATACCGGTTGCTTGTTGGTCAACTTTAACTACAAGTCCAAGACCATGGTACTGTGCCATTGACCTGATTCCTGGTGAACCAGTGTCCAGAGGAAAAAAAAAATCCAATATCCACCCCAGAACAGAAAGCCTTGGGCTAAAACTCTCAAACAAAGCTATATTGTCAACCTACCTCCCCTGCTGCTTATAGTTTTTCCTTTGTGACCAAGAAGGATGGAGGCTTGTGGCCCTACATTGATTACAAATCATTCAATAAGATGACAGTCAAGTTTTGTAACTCTTTTCTTTTGTCCCTACTGCACTGGACGTTGTTTGGGGCAACTTGACCTTCAGTAAGCTTGACCTGCATATACAACTTAATCTGATTCTGGGGTGGGGACGAATGTAAGACTGTCTTCATAAAACCTACAGCCCACTATGATTACAAGGTAATGGTGTATGGGTTAGATTAAGAGTCCCTTCCATGTTCCAAGGATTTATGAACACGATCTGGAATCCTGGAATGAGTCTGAACATCTCCACAACATTCAGCTCATTATTGGCAAAATTTAAGAACTCCAATGGTTTCTCGGGTTTGTAAACATCTATGGATGTTTCATTAAGAACTACAGTCAAGTCACAAGTCACAGCTCCATTATTATCCCTTTTCAAGAGTAATCCCAAGTCTCTGTCCTAGCCACCTGAGGCAGGCCACACTGTCAATACCCTGAAGGAAGCCCTCACATCAGCACCCTTACCACATCATCCTGATGCAGAGAAACCTTCACTGGCAGGGCTGACATCTCCACCTCAGAAGTAGGTGTCATCCCTGTCCCAGCAGTCTTTTCTCCAAGAAACTTAACCTGGTGGAGCAGGGTAAGCAACTGATAATTATTGGCCATCAAATTAGCTCTCAATGAGTGGCTACACAGGCAAGAAGGGGCCTGTCATTCATTCCTGGTACTCACAGATCATCACAACCTCAAGTATCTCAGAGTTGCCAAGCAATTAAATCCCTGGCAGCCAAGATGGGCCTCTTCTTTACCTTGTTTAATTTGATCCTCACCTATTCTCCAGCGACAAAGAACTGAAAATGCAATGCACTGTTTTGCTTACATATTTTTTCTTCCAGGCAGTCAGTTCCATCCAGTGGACCCTAGATGATAGGATTGCCGAGGCCACCACCACTGAACCAACTCCACTTGTCGTCCTCTTATCAAAACTTGTGTACCAACATCTCAACAGATTCCTCTCATCTAATCAATTCACTCCTCTATTGGCACTGGTCACCCTGGGACCAACTGTACAATATCACTAGTCCTGCATGGTTCTGGGGGTCTAGGATGAGAAACAACATTGCAAGATTCGTACAAGGCTGTCAATAATGTGCTATCACTACCACTAAGACACCCCACCACCTGCCAACCAGAAAGCTCCTCCCATTTCCCGTTCCATGGTCAAATTTAAGAGTGGATTAGGAGGCCGATCTGACGGCTTCTAATGACTGCACTTGCATTCTAGTCATTGCTGATAGATTCTCCAAGGCCTGCCCACTGCCATAGAGATGGGCAAATTACTCTTCAACCATATCAGCAGGAACGTTGGATTGCCAGAAGAGTCTGGAAGGCCTTCTTTTCATCACTGAGTGTGACCGCCTATTGTCTGAATACCACCTTAAGACAAACGAAGAGACAAGCGGAGAGGAAGATCCAGGAAACTGGGCACTTTCTTTGCAACTTCTGCCACAGCCAACAGAACACCTGGTACCAGTTCCTGGAAGGAGCGGAGTGTGCCTAAACCTCACTACTCCAACCTGAGACTGGTTGATGAATGATTAACACCATTCTAGTGCATATTTGTCAGCCACCTCTGTTTCCCTGGTATGGGGAACCATCACATGTCCCAAAGGTGATTCACTGGTTCTGTGAAAGCGAGAGCTGCCCACCATTTGCACTTCACCAGGTTCTCAACAGGGTGTGTTAGAGAGGAGGGATGCAGAAACAGCCAGGACTGGCAGCGCGTGATGAGGCACACCTCAATGGAGCCTTGTCACCGCCCCTGTTAAATGCTGAGCGCGCCCCTACTTGAGAGACCGGTTTCTTCCCCCATGCATGCACACTGGAAAGGAGTGTGGAGGGCCTCCCAAAATGTGAGCTGACAGGATGGAAGCGTACACGTGATGCCACTGCCACCGTTGGGCCAGGATGCCAGTCCGCTAATCCCATGAAGTGCTGTGGGCCAGCAAAGATGAAGCCCCGCCCCCTTGCACCCTGGACCAGAGAGAGATAAGTGCTTGTGGCCCCCAGATCCTGCTCCTTACCTGGACCCCTTCTTTCTGAAGTCATGCTGATGGCATTCCCTTAAAGTGTCCTCCATGGGATGTAGTGCGAGTTCCCACTAGAAGGGAAACATGAGCTATGCAGAGTTGCATCTCAGAAGCATCACAATCACTAAAAAGAAAATGCCTTTGTCACGCCAGACTCTGTGAGGAAATTAACTTTGAAAAGAATTGCTTCAAAGTAGGTGGAGCCCTGTGTCATACCAAATTGTTGCGTCATGATCTTGGACAAACAACAGATCGAAAAGTGTTTTGAACAGCGGGTATACCCTTACAAAAAAGAAGTTTATTCAAGTGTGCTATTAGTATAATTCTTTTAAACTAAAAATAGGAAAGTATACTTTTAGTCTACTTTTTATATACTTCTCAGAAATGGGCTTCATGTACTTCTCAGAAATATACTTAAAATGACATTTAAGTATACTTGACTTATACTTAGAAAAAGTCTGAATATATTCGAGATATACTTGTGCTCCTAGAATCCATGTTTTCATTGTTATACAGTAGGGGGCGCTATTACACATCTTCTGTACAGAATTTCCAAAAAAACACAAGTGAAGAAGAAACCTAAACAACATGCTTCCACACGTAATCTAACATGATCATCAGACATAAAACAGCATCAAAACTGTAACATTACGGAATATAATGTCGACCAATGAAGAGGTAATAATGACTAAAGCTTTGAGGTGTTGATCGACTCCATCCACATTTTGATTATCATTCTGAATCCAATTCATAGTCTATTTTCAGCTTTTTGTTCAAAATGTTTTTTTCTTTGTTTTTTTTTTTTTTATTTATGAAACTTTCAAGTGTTTAAAAAAAGAATGCATGAAGCTAGAATAAAATGTTTTTGTTTACCAGCAGATACCATGTTATTTCTTTTGATGTTTTGTATGTTCAGATATTCATATAACAAAATGTATACAAATTAACCCTTTAACTGTCACTCCCATTTTTGAACGCAGACATAAAAATGCACTATCCAGACTTAAATTTTTATAATTCATGAATGAAAACATTTTGTGATATGATTTTGATGTACATTTTCTGTAGTAATGATTTTAAAGTGCTTTTCAAAGGATGAATTTTGAGATTTAAGTTTTGAACTGATATATAATTTCTTATGATTTCTAAAGTGTGATAGGGTAAAAGGCAACGAAGAAAGTCTTTTGTGATAAAGGTCAGAACTCATGTTATGATGTAAATTTTTTAAGTTGCACTCTTGACATATATTAATCTATTACTTTTCCTACATCATTTGTAACACAAAAAATATGGTAAAATATCTATTTATGAGTCTTAGACCTTTCCAAGATGTATAGTTTGTCATGATTAGATTAGGATTTATTTGTAATATGGTAAAGTAAACTTAGGCATCCCACAGAGTGGACTGTGACAGTTAAAGGGTTAATACCTAAATAGGGACATAGTAGCATACTTGAAGTATGATGTAAAGTTCACTTAAAGAAAACGTACGAGTATACTTGCCGTATAAACTACTAAACTAGTAGTTTACTGAGACTATACTTCAGCGTGAGCTCAAATAGTACACACCAATGCTGAGTCTGCTCCTGTACTGCTCCTCCTGCTCAACTCTTAAACTCTCTATTTTTTTCCATCAAATTCATTTCAAAAACAAAATGCAAGATGCTTCACACACACAAAGAACAACAGTGTGTTTGTTTTTTGTTTTTTTTTTTTCAAATTTTGTATAAATTGAAAAAGGAAGTCAAAAAGGAATAAGACAGTGGCCCCCCCAAAAAAAGAAATATTGATGTTTTGTCATTAAATACGTACTGTACATGGGGAACAAAATTTCTGAAATAACTTGCCTTTAATACATGGGTCAAAGGTTGTTTCTCCACAGTTCCAAATATTATATCTGGGTGAAAAGAGCCCTATAGTAACTGGAAAGAATAGTGGTGGCAATGTTGTGATTTGATGGTGTTACAGTCACCAATCAATACTGTCCAAATTAAACGCCATGCCCTCATATGTTAAAAAAAGTACCTATGATGAAATATAGTTGCTTTTATAACCTATAAATATATAGCATTTATATAAAATGTAGATTATCAATATAAAATATGGAGGGTTCCAAACCTAATTAAACACACCTGAACCAGCTAATCAAGAATCACTAGAAACAGGAATTACAGAATCATACAACAGAAGTCCCAGGTAATTGTTGTTAGTATAATGGATAGCAGGCATCGATTTGCAGAGGTGAAGGTATGTATTGTGGGCTACAGTGTGTATGTAGTGTGTTGGCAATATATACAATATATTATATATTTGCTAATAAACGTGCACACACACTTTGGGTTTCCATGTTTTATTTGGACATAATGATTGATCTTCTTACCCTACCCCTAAACCTACCCCTCACACAAAACTTTCTGCTATTTTAGAAATTCAAAAAATTCTAAAGATTCTCTCAAGCTCTATCACATTGGATCCATTGGGAACCATTTTCAGATCTCTCCAAAGATGTTTGATTTCTCAAGTTCAAGTCCAGCCTCTGGCTGGGCCATTCAAGGACAGTCATCCCTAAGCCACTCTTGCATTTTCTTGGCTGTATTCTTAGGGTAATTGTCCTGTTGGAAGGTAAACCTTCCGCCTAGCCTCTTTTTTTTTTTTTTTTTTTTTTTTTTGCATTCAGCTTTCCATGTACCCTGACCAGTTCCCCAGTCTCTGCAGCTGAAATATAGCCATATCATGATGCTTTACCATTTGGATGGTATTGCACAGGTGATGAGCAGTATACGTTTGGAACTGAGGTTCATCAGACCAGGCAATCTTGATTTTCACAGTTAGAGAGTACTTTCCATGCTTTTATTTTTTGGGGGGCTTTTTTTTTTTTGTTTGTTTGAGAAGGTTCCATCTGGCAGCTCTACCAAAGTTCAGATCGGTGGAGTGTTGCAGTAATGGTTGTCTTTCTGCAAGTTTCTCCAATCACTACACATGGCATGTGGAGCTTAACCAGAGTGAAAATCAGGTTCTTGGTCTCTCTTTCCAAGAACCTTCTCCCTCAATTGCTCACTTTTGTTTTTCTTCCCCCTCAATTTAATATTCAAACACCCAGTATACAATTGAAACACACACATATATTTCTATATTATTATAAATAAAATAATATATATCAATCTTGTTGAGCAAGAATTTGAAAATCAAACCAAAAAAAAAATTAAATTAAAAAAAGCAAAACAATTTAGTAGAAACATGGTGACGCCTCAATTAGATTTTCTATTACATTTAAAAAAATAACTGGTACTTTTTTGTACCTTGTACATTCATGCATTGACAAAAGAATAAAAAAATCCATATCATTTGCAGAATGTTGAAAAGTAAATCATTTATAATCTGGAATTGAAAAATATATGTCAAGACGTGGGACACTTTTTCTTGTGCAAGTCTGTCATTTTCACCCCCTATATCATAACATACGCAGTGTTTAACAGCATAATACACTCGCCAACATCAGTCAGTCTCCTGCGCACATGTACTGGCAAATGGACAGTGGCTGGTGGTATGAGCTGGAGGTCTGAGGGATTGTTTTATTATCTCAGAGTGAGGAAACTTCTCCATTGCTCCCCTCCTGAGAGCGGCAGTGACCACGCTGCAGAGAGAGCGCACCACAGGTGGGGAAAAAAGCAATTTCATGGTTCATTCAGCCTGTAATGTGTGGCTGTAATCTTTGGATAGAGCCTGGCTTTTTGTTTAAGTTTCTCAGAGGACAGAGCTGAGCCTGGCCCAATTAATCATTCTGCTAAAGTGAACAGCGATGGTGGGGGAAATGAAAGGCTGGAATATCGTGAGCTTGTGTATGTGCAAATACATGTTTAAATAACGCATTGCTTGTGTTACATCTAAATTTGTTCCACATGCATGTACAACTTCAATAACACAAGCACACTGAAACACGCTGTGAGTCAGTACATGAATATGTCGCACTGTGGTTTAGGTAATCCTCTCTGGCTGATGCATTAGCTCTCGCCATCTCTCCTTCTTTGTTTTCATCTCTGAGTGGCAGTCTGAAGCTTTCAAACATGCAGAGGAAAAAAAAAAAAAAAAAACAAGAACAATCACAGCATGAGGGTCATTTTCTGCAAGAGCTCACCTCTGCTTCCCCAGCAGCCTCTTGCCCAGCAGGAGCACTAAATTAACACTTCACTTCACGGCACTGCGCCTCAGCGCTGATGAGCCCTAACTACAGGAGGAGGAGGAGGCGAAAAGGAAGAGTGGAGGGTGCAAGGAAAACGAGTGTGGGAAAACAAACACTCCATTTCCGCTTCATTTGGCGCTCAAATGTAGAGATACGCTCACCTGGAGGGGTGGCGATTGGAGTCGTGGCAGCTCACTTCTGGCCTAGGCGAACCCTGACAGGGAAGTTTGTGTTTGCGTTTGCGTTTGCGAGCGAGATTAGCAAGACGATGATGAGGAAAGGCTAAGAATATTGCATGAGGGGCTGATTCGGCAGCAAGCGCTAGGGTAACAACTAGCGGGATGTGGTGTCACGGCTCGGGGCCCATTGGTTCTCTTACACCTGTTGGGTTTCATCTAATTACTCAGCCAGAACATATGCTAGCCGGTTGGCCGCTGTGGAATTGCAAGATGTCGACACCGGCGGAGCATGAAATATGGAGCAGATCATGTGTGGCCGTGAGACATGATGGGAAGACGAAGTGTGGATGAGAGAGAATGTGTTGTGTGTGAAACTGAGAGGGACCTTGTGTATTTGTTTTTACACTTGATGTCCTCAGAAAAGCAAAACATTGTGTAAACCAACGCTTGACATCCTTCACGCGACTAGTTCAGAAATATTCCACCGAAGCCTCATTACGGTGAAGAGATATTCCGTGCACAAAACCAGCGCAAATCAGCAAAAGTCGTCTGTTGGGGGTGAGAGTAATTTAGCAGGGTGGCATGAGCCTATTTCTAAAGCATTCATCATGTTATACCTTCAGTCAATTTCACCATTGTTTTTATTAGTTTTTTTGTTCTCTTTGTTGTTCAGAGTGTTTATTTGCACGCATAAGAGGGATTTGACGTTTTGTATCCGAGCAAACAGAAGCGGAAAAGTGCTTCAGAGTGGAATTAATTAGCGTGCTCTTAAACATGAGCGTGCAGCGAGTGTTTTTGTTTGCAGGGTGAGGCTAAGCAGCAGCGTGGTGAGGGGGTGGATCGCAGGCAGGTTAAAATTACTTGTTATGCTGGAGATCATCATGATAGGATTTCAATTGGTCAGCGCCGACGAACAATCAACATGGCCCGTCGGAAAAAGCGCTTCATTCCTGCTATGACCGCTTGAATGCTGATGGATATGAGTGTTTGTGCATGTGAATGAGGAAAATTCAGGGCAGCAGTTCAGCTTTACGTAGCTGTCGGAATGACAGACAAAAACATCAGGGTAGAAAACATAAAGCGGTTCTTTTTGTGCGTACGTTACCGAAGATCACTTATTGTATTTTTTGATGAGATTGCATCTCAATGTCAACTGAACAATTTCATGTCTGTTGTTCCATTGTAATCAACATAATCGATAAAAGAAGTGACATCGATAATAGAAGTGACATGTCTGTAGTGTAGTGGAGAATAAAATGTCTGTTCTGGGCCAGATAAGATCCAGGTAAAGCGGGATGACGTTTGGATCGTTGCTTGCTTAACATCTCCATTTTTGAAGTGTCTGAGGAGAGTGATCTTATCACGGATTAACGAGCCGACAGAGCTCCCGTGTCTTAAATGGGCACGGCCGCATACCAGGCATGGCTTACAGGCCTTCAATTAGAAGATCCTAACATATTTGTCATTTTTAGTGCAGGAAACTAGTAGGAACTGAGGTTCATCTTTCAACGAGAACATTCATAACGTGTTCAGAGCAGTTCATCTGCCTAAATGGTCTTTAAAAGGCCACAGTTTGTGTCCCTCATATACATGGGTGTTTCCAACTTGCTTAACAAATATGCACATTTAGATATTTAAACAAAATACATGGAAATAAATTGTCTTGATCCTTTTAATGCACTACTAAAAGGTCTTAAAGTAGTTTATGTGTCAATCTCATTTCTGTCATATTTTTTATGGACATTTTCCATAAATCCAAAAACCCAAACAAGCAAACATAAACAAACTACTTTGTTATAATGACACCGTGATCCTTTCAAAAAGTGAACTCTTCAAAGACAAGTTAATGTCTCTTCCCCCCACTGTGTCTTATAAAAGCAACATCACACTCGTAGATGTGAGATATGGCTGTATATTGGCTGTATAAATACATAAACAACAACAACAGAGTGTCTTTAAAAACCCTCTTTTGTGCAGAACTACTTCCTTCTGCCATGAATTCAAATTTTAGTTTGACAGTTACACAGCTGAGCCCAAGCCTCCGTTACAAATTTGAAAACATCACTTTAGAGCTAGTAATGAAGGAATCTTGAGTTGCTTCAACTCTCACTGCTAAGCTCACTGTATTATGTAGAGTATTATGAGAAAGAAATGGACTGAGCAAGTGTGATTAACATAACTGCATCTGATACAGCATTCATTCTTCAGATCAGTCTCGTATTTATCAGCAATAAACATTAGTTGGAATGTCCGCTGGGGAAAGCATTCTCTTTGTTGTATCGTTAATATCCTTTTATCTGTTAAGGGTGATTTCTGATGACAGCGCTGCTCAGTGCGTTTGTTCGCTGCGTCAGTCCGTTGTTGAAACTAAAAATAACTTCTGTTTATAGCATTTAATTTTTAGTATAAAAGTCTTTACTGTTGACTCACTCATAAAAACAGTCTCTTGTCACCATCTAATGGTGGAACAACGAAATTAAAATCGCTATCACGGAACACAGTTTCTCAGTGTTATTAAACTCTACTATTATATTTATATAAACTATTAATTGAATAATAATATTTAATAAACAATTCAAACAATAGGCAATTCAGTCAAAAGCACAAAGACAGCGCTCTGATATACAGCATACAGCACTGAATTTACATAAACATGATGAGATTTTGCCAAAACTATCTCTGAAACAAAAAATAGATTAATGAGACAAAAGACTACCGTTAGATTTAGCCAAAATGAATTGCATCTCATGTTTAACCACTATAGAGACATCAGAGTCAGTGGCAAATTCCAGAGGATCTGGCCGAGGTGAGGCGCTCTCAGGCGGGTTCATGAGCTCACATGTCCGAAACGGTCAAAGCAAATAATCTTTATTAGTAAAAACTGCACATTTGAACTTTAAACAAGTACATTCTCACCTTAAAACCTCTTAAATCTACATTCCATGACAGAAAAGCAGTAATATTTATAAAAGGATACTGGATTTGGGCATCTGCCATGACACTCGCTGTAAGAAGTACCGCAAGCAGAGTAATACAATTACAAACTGTGAAACAGCTGTTGGAATTCTGATAGCACTCTAATATCGCACTCTTATCAGCCAATCAGATTTGGACCAGCAAAAAAGAAAAAGAAAGAACTGAAAGAAAGAACTGTTGTATGAATATTATTACACAATATTTATACTGACTGTGTTACTGGTTTATAACTTTGCAGAAGAATGATATTTCTACATGTGCACCACCACGAGTCCCACAATAAAATCAGACTTTGGTAGCCAATGTGGACTGGAAATGTGCTTGAGAGAACACTGGAATGATGCTGTGGAACAAACAACAGTGTGTAGCTGAAGTTAATTCTCTCAAGCAATATTGGCCTATTAACTGAAAACCCAATTTCAGCCTAACACTGTACTTTAATCAGCTACTAAGAAATTATCATAACAAGACTGTGTGAACAGAAACATGCAGCCTTCAGACTTCACCGAATGTGGCCCCTCAACTAAGCACCATGGACAGCGTAATGACCAGGCCTTGAGAGAAAAAGAAACTATAGGCAAAGGCAGTGAAAGAAAACTGAGAAAAAATCCTTTTACATTTTTGATTGAATTTTGATTTAAAATCAATTTTTGCATTTTGACAAAATGTGTAGTTATTGTGTTTAACTTTTGAAGGACAGTTTACCCTTGAAGAAAAGGAAGTACACTTAATCGTACTGAATGTGCACTTACAGTGAACTTCAAATTTTAAAAGTATATATACAGTACTGTGCAAAAGTCTTAGGCCACTAGTATTTTCACCAACAAAAAAATGTTTTTAAGTCAGTTTTTTCTATCTTTTGCTGTAGCGTGTGAGTAGGAAATATCAGTTTACATTTCCAAACATTCATTTTGCCTTTGATTGTAATAATAATTCAGTCAGATTTTTGTTTGCACAAGAAGTCTGACAACAGCCAGTGCTCCACACTGAGATCTGATCTCATCATCATCCAGTCTGTCTGGAATGACATGAAGAAACAGAATAAACTGAATAAATCCAGAAACCGTGGCAACGTCTCCAAGATGCTTCAAGAAACCTACCTGCAAAGTACTGTTAAATGTTTTAGGCATTTGTGTAAAATGAGGATGCTGTCAAAAATAATGCCATAAATAGATTGTATTTATCAATTAACTTCTATTAACTAAGTTAAATCAACATTTGGTAAACCATATTTGCGTTTAAAACAGCTTTTGCCCTAGGTACATTTGCGCATAAGTTTTCAGGTAGCTTTGCATGTAGGTTTCTTAAAGCAACTTGGAGATGTTGCCACAGTTCTTCTGGATTTAGTCTGTCTCAGTTTGTTCTGTTTCTTCATGTTTCTTCTGTTTCTTCCAGACAGACTGGATGATGGTCAGATCAGATCTCTGTGTGGAGCACTGGCTGTTGTCAGACTCCTTGTGCAAACAAAAATCTCACTGGATTATTACAATTAATGGCAAAATGAATGTTTAGAAATGTAAACTGATATTTCCTACTGACACACTACAGCAAAAGATAGAAATAACTGACTTAAAACCATTTTTTTGTTGGTAAAAATACTAGTGGCCTAAGACTTTTGCACAGTACTGTATACTGTAGATAAAATAATACTAATGAAATAAAAAGCCTACTAAAGTGTAGAGTACATTCTTTTTTCCTAGCACACTTGGGTACATTTTTAATGTGTGCTTTGTAATTATGTCAAATGAAAGATTTCACTTTAAAGTATATTTTTAAATAATTTTCAATAATTATGCTTTGATTTTCATTTTCAATTATGCTTCAGATACCTTGTGTGTGCAAACATACTTGATAATAAAGCTCTGACTTCTGACTTGTACATTTATTTTGATTTTTTGAATAACATACTATGCTTTAGTGTTAAGCCTTGATTATAATTTGAACTGTATTGCTATTTGATATTACAAATTATTTTAAATGTACTAAATCTCATCTTCTTCATTTCAAATATGTCATTACAAATATATTTAAATACATGACATACAAGTTTCAAATGAATATACTAAAGTCCTACTCTAAAGCATTATAAAGGTTATCTAATTGTTAACTATAAACTTTATTTTAACTTTTTAATCTATAATTAACTACACATTATAATTAACAAACAGTTAAGCATCTGAAAATGTAACGTTCAGTTTACACTTAAGTGTATTCTTTTATTTCTGCAATAAGCACATTTTTTTAAAGGTATGCAAAAGAGTCATTCTTTTTCACAAGGGTATACCTGAAGATTCCTTAAGTACACGATCTGAAATCTGCCATCTTTGAATTGATCACATGAGGCATAATAACATGTGATTAATTACTAGACTGTGCATGGTCACTTAGCTAACAACTATCGTGAGCTGTGATGTGAATGACAGCAGATAGGGAAAAATGTAAGTGCATCTCTTGCTCTAAAAAGAAAGAAAGAAAGAAAGAAGAAAAAAAAACCTGTATCCCTTTAAAATCGTCTGATAGAGGGAAGGACAGTCGGAAAGAGAGGATATAAGGTGGCCACGTCCGGGAATGTTGTGTTGGTTTCTCAAAGACACACCCACTCGTTTCCAGCGGTACAGCTAAGCTCTCACTCCCTGAAGTGGAGACACTCGAAACACTAAGAGTGACAGAAACTTCTCATAAGCCAGGAGGGCTCCCTCTCTCACGCCTCACCCCGAGGCCGTTCCACTGTTCTCCCGGGTCACAGGCCACCCTGCGTGGGAGCGCAGCGCTACTGTCACAGGTAGAGATTAGAGGGGTGATAGTCCATGATCCCTCGCCTAAAAAAGAGGAGGATAAAAGAATGAAAGTTGGGATACGCGGGGGGCTCTCGTCCTCTCTGTGGCGAGCCGTAATTGTTTCGCTTCGCTCCCAGTCACAGGTGCCACCCAGCAGTACCGCAAGCATGTAATCCCCCCAAATCCAGCCTCTTCCGACGAGTGCTAACCAGGAATGTTCTAGCAGGGTCAATGGATTAGATGGAATTCACGGACATGGCTTGGCTTGAGAGGCAGAATTAGAGGAAGGAGTGACGGAGACGGAGGAGGGGAGGCCGGGAGGGAAAGAAAGAAAGGCAGCGCGAATGAAAGAGGGACAGCGTTATATTAAAATGAGCTTGCCAGGTGGTCCCCCGAAAAGTGGACACAGTGTGTCGAGTAATCTGAAAAGACTGGGCTTCTCTCGCCGCCCATTGGCTCCCGCTTTAAAAAGCGAGAAAATAAGAGCGCCAACGAGGGGGGTGGAGGTAGGGTTTGGAGGTTGCACTGATGTGCTCTATTGAGGTCTCAGTGAAATGTCTGTCAGGCTTGGTTTACCACAATCACAGCAGTGATTAGACTTCTTTTGATGATAGGTTTAGTTTTCTGGCCATTGGAGAGAAAGAGGGGAAGAGTAAAGGCTGGGGGAGGTGCGGGTGGGACGGGCAGAAGGAACAGGGAGGGCTGCCGGGACGGCATATTAATGTCCCACACCGGGAGGGACCTCCTACGTAATTTCCCAGCGGGTCGAAGGGGTCAGGTTTGTATTTAGTTAGTGGTAATGATCTCGTTAGGGATCTGAATGGACCACCGTCTAAGCCTTTTCAGGCCAGCGAGCGTGCCTGTCCGCTGCCCCTCCCCCAGCCGCCGCTGTGTGGGCTTCCACAGCCCCTGAACTGTGATTAATAGACTTCCAGGGCTTAATAACTTGCAAAACAGCATTAAACAAGAGACGGCCTGGGACAATCGGCCCAGGGGAGCCCGGGAAGGCCGCGGAGGGGGTGGGCCGTAAACAGGGACGGCAACAATCGCCAATGCCTGGAATTAACTGAGACGGCAGCGGAGAGCACAATGCTACAGCTGGCCACTGGCGAGATGCCAAACTCCTTTGCAGCTTCCAGGTGGCCTGAGCCCAGCCCAGACCCAATCTTTTCAGTTTTGTAAGTGTTAAAAGATAGAGAACGGGGTGGGAGGGAGCGAGGGAGGGAGCGAGCAAGTGTGTGTGTGTGTGTGCGTGGGGTGGGACGGACAGTGAGAGGAAGCCATTGAGCAGGGGCAAGAAAGAGAGTAAAGAGCAGAGAGTGATAAGCAGATAATAGGCAGCACATTCAATGGAACAAGTAATCCTTGACATGTCAAAGCCCAAATATGAGCGTGCTTTGTTTTTGCAATTCGCTTCGCCCACAACACTAAAGTGGGAAAAATGGGCATGGTGACCCATACATACACAAACACACACAAACAACCCCCCTCCGCAGCCCCACATATCTTCCAGCCCCTGCGCTCTCTGTTCCCACCCTTGTGCTCTCTTGTCTAAATACAAATGCGCTCAGCATGGCGGCTTGTTCAGCCCGCCCTCTCTTCATGTAATGTTGCGTTTCCTTTCTTTCGGCCGTGGGTGTGCATTTTATGCCAATATATCTCTGCTTTTTGTACCAAAGTTTCCCTGTACCTCCAAAGTAACTCTTCAGACGAAGAAAGCCTACTACGCTACTTGTTTGAGGGATTTTTCGCATGGAAAAAGTTAATATCTCCATCACGAGTCTCACATCATTTCGACATTTGAATTATTCTCCTGCATATTTTCAGTATCAGGAAGTGTAACAATAGATACAAAGTAATGAATATCAAATAAATAATGCAAATGAGAAAATTATGCAAAGAAAGTTTCCTAAAGAAAACAAGTCCATAAATCTAACCTCCGCTTAACATATGCATCCGCACATACACCTATAGGAGCCATGTTTGCATTGGTTTGATGGATGCGTCTCTTTGTGTAAAGGCACTGATTGTGCTCCATACTGAGAACATGTGGCCTCTGCGAGCGGGGACACAAGGATGGGTGGCGGAGCAGCGTTCGTCTCACAGAGAAGCTTATAATCAGAGCATCAATTAAACAGGCCTGCTAAATGGCCATTGGCAGGAAACAGATAAATCGTGCAGCATGTGCTCAATTATCACCAATCATGAGACAATTCGGAAGGTATCTGCTTAGAATAAGAACAGGTAATTTTTCCCCAACAATTTCCCACTAATCTGTCATCTGCCACCATTTTTACCCAAACAAAGCCAACAGCTGGGAATTGTAGTACGACTACAATATGAGCAGCTTAACTTTTAAAATCAGCACTTTTCATTTATTTGTGTCTGTCTCTAAAAATGAATGTGTGTAAAACAACAAAACAACGAAAACTGCAATCAGTTTTGTACAATTTTTAATGTCCTATGTCTGAGACCACACCGAGTCTTCGTTTTTCTAAAAACAGAACATTTTTTTAGAACATTTTAGAAATTTAATATGCAATATGCAGTCTTAACCATATTCATATTCACCCCTTTGCTCAAAAAGTTTTTTTCTCAAATCATGCTGTGATAACATAAATCATTTTGTTCTTGCAAGCTATATAGTATATCGTGCAGCACTCTTCTAATTGCATGCATTGAAAGTCATGTAACGTTTAGGTTGAATGAGACTATAAACTTGCTACTACAAAAGTTAAAAAAGGGGGGAAAACCCTCTTCCAGTCACTTTTACAGACGTCTAAAGAAGTTTGACATATTCTTTTTACTGCTCGTCAGAGCTGCATCTAATTTAAAAAGATATTTAGTCCGGTTCTAATCTGTTTTCCCAGCAGACGAGGAGTTCGTCTTCTCGGCACAAACTGCACAAACTCCATTTCTGTTTTAGAAATATCTGCTCGAACCTTTCATGCAGAAAATACATGAAAAGTGAAATGCGAACAAGTATGTGTGTGAAGAAAATGAGCGTGTTAGCGTTGTTTATCGGCAGAACTAAGAGAGAGTTCAAAAGTGTCTGAGTGGTTTGCAGTTCTTCACTTCACTATTTTCTTGCGTCATCTCGCTCCTCCTCATTCCCTCTTTTTTCCCATCCCAAAAAACCTTTTTGTGTCTTCTTTGTGTCTCTTCCTCTCTTTTTTGACCTTTCTCAGTTCCCTCTTCCCACCCTTTCTCTCTGCTTCTCCCAGCTGTCGCTGGCTCGGTCTCTATCGTAGTGTGGGGGTCTGGGAGGGCCGGTACGGGTGGGCTCCTCTGCAGTGCTAAGCCCCTGACTCCATGCTTAGCCCTGCCATGAATAATGGATTGAAAAAATACATTTATCTTTTAATAGCCATGGCCTCCCCCCACGGCCCCCTCCGGCTACTCCCACTCTGTTAGGCTGACACTAGAGGCTGAGGTTCACACTCGTCAATTGTCTCCTGTCTGTTTGAAGCCGTCGCTTCTTAGTGTCCTAGAGAAGTTTAATCAGGCTTGATTTGATCTGCCAGCGATATATTTCTTCCTTTTTTCTGTAATAAACGGGAATTATCAAACATTCGTTATTGTGCGTGTTTTTTTTTTGTTTTTTTTTCTTCAGAAATGTAGTCTTTACTGGCATAATTTGTAATGCAATTTTTAATTTATAGTGCATACATTCTCAAGGACGCTGAACTCATCAAAAAGCTAACGAGTGACCACTCTGTTCTGAAATTTAATCAGTGCTATATTTAAGTGAACAATGAAATTAGGTTGTAGCCGTCAAAGTACAGTATGTTCTCAAGTGTCAAATGACAACATCTTAAAGAAGATAAATATCCTTGAAAAAATTAGGCCATCTAATGCTGAAAAATAAATTGGAAAAAAAAAAAAAAAATTAATCACATGATTTTCTTTCATAAACAAGTTCTAATGTTACTGTTACTACTATGATTAATTACTTTATAACAATATATAATATAATAATAATAATAATAATAATAATAATAATAACATGATTTTATGCATGTTGAAAACATTTCAAGCTAAAATTCTTTAATCTAAGTACATCACCATAAGAGATGAAAGAATATTGTAATGAAGAAAAAAGGCTTATATTTTTGTTTGTTTTAGAGTATTCAGTTTCATCCTACAATTCCTAGAGATGGGAAGAAGCATCATACACCGAGAGGGAGGAAGAGAGAGAGACTATTTGTGCAGCCAAATGAAGTATTTGCAACACAAATAAAGGAGAGATACTTCAGCGGATCATTTCCCCTCACTCTTAATAAAGTGCCTTTGAATCTCATCTCAACCAGCCTCTCAGGCCCCTCTCTCTAATACACCAATAACTCGGCTTACTTTGTTTAAACGGGACGAGGCAGATTTGTGAGTGGAAGAATATATCTCCTCTTTCATCCTCTCATCTACATGGCCTTAGTGACAACAGCCTGTCTAACGCAAAATCGCTTGAACAGGCCAACACTGTGTGCCTGTCACACTGTACTCATAATACTTTTGATCTTTTTTTACATTTTGTTTTCATTTTATACTGTGAACATATGGGAGAACATGTTTCACAGATAATTTAATTGCTTTAACATGTTAAAAGCAAACTAACCCAGAATACCTTTAATGCTGTCTACACTGAATGTAAATTCATTTATTTGACGTGTTAATTTTGAAATGTTTACATTTTATAATGATTATGTTTTGAATATGAAGCGATTAACACGGCACGACACAAAAATACCCAGTGTGCCAAAAATTATTATTTGTTATTCTTTAATGTTGTTTCCCTAAATTAATATTATTTGTTCCTTAGATCGATCTACACTAATTATGATCACCACAGGATCAGGAGAGGATCCTGAAACACATCCAGCTACAGTCCGTCTGCATGTAATATGATATTACTGAAGATGAGATCTGCATTCAAATCATTTTCTGTTAGTCTCAAAGAAAATGCAGCTGATTACTAGGCTCTGGCATCTTTAATTAAAATAAGATTTTTTAGCTCAGTTTTTCTCATATGGCGAAATGAAATGTTAAGTAGAGTAATAAAAACAAAAAGTATGAAGTAAATTGTAAACAGGCAATTACAAACATGTAGAATGTTTGTAATGCCTGTTAGAATAAACCCTAAAAAAACAAATAATTAAATAAACAAATTAAATAAATAATATATATATAGAGTGTTTTACGAGCAAATACTATTTTTACCTTTTCCACTTCAAAATGTCACGTTTAATTCAATGTGTTACTTGCAATTACTTCAAAATTTGCAAGCATTGTTTCAAAGTAAATCCTGCACCAAAGTAAAAACATTAAACTTTTCCCCCCTCAGTGTCAATTTGTCAAACCAGTGTTAATCTTAAATGGAAATACTATTGTCCTCCAATCAATCCTTCACTGGGCTCTAGTCTGTATAACTACCATCTTCATAAACGGCATCGTATAAACCCTTATTAGCCCACTTTTTCTGGCCGTCCCTGCAGCAGGAGGAGCTGTACACTGGCCAGGGCCTCCTCAGCACTGCTTTCTGGGGTTCGAGGAGCAAAAAGAGACAGGGAGAGGAGACAGAAAGCCTCATTTATCATCACTTGTGTGGGCAGTGTTGCCAAGGCAACACTCAGGCTGGCAAATGCCACTGCGTGGAATACTAATGAGGCACTTGGCAGGGCTGCTGGCGGGGCTGCACAGAGCGCTACGGCACACGGAGGACACTGCTGTCACTCTGCTCCAGGAACCCTTAGAGCTGAGGTAAACAGTCAAAAGGGAAATCAATTAAGGGCCTTCCATAGGGCTTGGCAAGTGTGTTAATCTGCAAAGCCACGTTTAAAATAACGCTCCAATCTGCCCGCAGTACCCTCCAACTTCTGGCTCGAATAAACTAGAGGGAAAACAAACACGCGAGACAGAACAAGGAAGTTCAACTTCAGTTAGCTCTAGCAGCATAGCAGATACTATGATTTATCTCGGACCAGCAGTTTATGCATATTACTAACTAATAAAACATCTCAGTGCCTAATAACTGTAACACCCCATCCTGAATCATCAACCTATTCCATTTAATCTAGAAATAACTTTACAAATAAATTATTAATAATACATGTCTAAGTCAGAGATAACTAATGCTATACTTACATATTATTATGCAATATAGTATTTTGTGTTATTTTAAAAGCTAAAGGTTTGAACAAAATGTAAAAATATATATATATATGGGAATATGGGTTAATGCAATCATTGTTATTGCAATCCGCAATTAAAGTATAAAATAATGTAATAACATTCCATGTAATTAAAAGATGAGATAAAACTATTTAAGCAACATTCATATGCATTTGAGCAATTAATTAGTAATTAGTAATTAATTAATTAATTTACGCTAGTTAATTCAAGGCCGTTTATATATATTTTTTGTATCTTTGCTAACCAAAAAATAAATAAATAAATATATATGTATGTATATATAATGAATATGTCCTAACCTGTGCAGGGGAATTGCTGTAGTGCCTCTATAATTAGAGTCTGTTTACCTTCAGTCTCCAGAAGATATAAAATCACAGTTCTATATATATGTATATATATACAATGCTTTAGAAGTATTAATAAATGCTTTATTGTTAGTTAATGCTAACCAAAGTAGTTAACTAATGTTAACAAATGGAACCATAATACAATTTCTGCATATTTCTATGAAACACACACAAGTTTGTTTTTGTGAATTGTGGGAACTTTCCATAGACTTCTATTGTTTTTATACTGTACAAACCATATTTTCTATCGCCCCACACCAACCCTACACCTAAACCTAGCCCTCAAAGGAAACTGTGCACATTTTTACTTTCTCAAGAAAAATCATTCTGTATGATTTATAAGCCTTTTGAATTATGGGGACACTCAGAATGTCCTCATAATTCACCTTCTCCTTGTAATACCTATGTCATACCCATGTCATTATACAAATTTGTGTCCTGATATGTCACAAACACACACACACACACACAAAACATACCATTATAAACTTTTAAACATACACCAGTACAAAGCCTTTACGCTTTTCCCCATCATAGGTGGCCTACGATGCCCGGTAAAGAAGCAAACTGCAGGCATATATATAGGCACTAAAACCTTCCGTCAACACCTCTGTGTTAACAAGACTGCTCGTTTCCACCTGACAGATTAGTATGGTATCTCCCCTCTCGTCTCTCTCTTTCTACAAGAAATGGTGCAGGGGATAAATTAAGCTGGAGCATGTCTTTTCTCTTCTCTCCGCGCTACTTTATTGATTCAGGTACTTTGATCGAGCAGGTCCTAATCAATTCTTCAGCTGTGAGACGTGGGCAAAATCATTTCCCCGACAAACCCCTTCAAATGACTTGTCATTAATTTGCCTCTTTACTGGCACTTGTTTGCTCAGAAAACGAGATGCGTTTGGCTTTCTCTGTCTATTAGCAGGGGTTGTGCTCTTTGGGGGATTTTCATGGGCTGCTAAGCGTCAGGGAGGGCACAAGGAAGGATTGGATACACCATGTTTGCTCATCCTTACCGAGTCACTTATTAGCGCTAATTGGGTGGGACAGTTCAAACAAGCACAGCAAAGTGGGGTGTCACACAAGCGTGACATGGGTGCAAACAGGCAGACAGCGGTGGCGTTGGTGCTGTGTGAGGTGGGGGTTACGCTGCCCACCGCTCCGGTCAAACGACCATGCTCTCTTCTGCCAACCTCCAAAGTGCTGTTCTGATTCCAAGCCTGGCAGTATCGCTCTTAAAAATAATGGTTCTTTATTGGCATCGATGGTTCCACGAAGAACCTTGAAGATCCACGGAACCTTTCAAATGCACAAAAGGCTCTTCAAAAATTTTAAATGTTCCTTACATTAAGAAACTAACGGTTCTTTTAAGAACTGTTTATTGAAAGGTTCTTCGGGGAACCAAAAGAGTTAGCTGTGAAAGCACCCTTTTTGGAACCAGGCTGGGAACATATGAAAAATAACACCCGTAATACTTAGTGCATGAGCATCTTATAGAAGAAAGCGCACAAACAAGCACTTTTCTTTCAGCATGGTCTGTCCATCCATCCATCCATCCAGAATGTTAATTCATGCCCAATGCAGGGTCTCAACAGCCATGTGATGTTACACACAGCCCCCCGGCCCCTGGGAACCTTATGCTAATGAAAAATCACACCATCTCACTGTCAACACCAAGACCCTTTCTCCCCCATAGTAGTGTTTAGGATGCGTTTTGGCTAAAAGATGCTAATTTCTAGGGATTATTTACCTCCATAATAGCTGCAATTATATTCCATGCTAACCGATTTAAAGTATAAGCACCAATTAGTAACTGGTCATTATCTTGAGCATTTGAAACTCGCAGTGAAGTAATAGGCTGACATTTCCTAGCCTGTGCAGGGGAATTGCTGTAGTGCCTCTATAATTAGAGTCTGTTTACCTTCAGTCTCCAGAAGATGATATAAAATCACAGTTCTATCATTCTGCATGATGCCATGAGCAAAAACCCCACTGAAAGCACGAAGGATAACTTGTCAAATAAGGTAAAGTGGAGTCAAAATTCTTTCAGTAGATTGTTTTAATGAGCCTTGCATTCTCTTCTGTTACAGCAGGGTAATTAGTGTAATTATGCAGAATTCGTAGCATGACTAAAACAAAGGCAGAATCAGAACTGATCATTTAACACACACACACACACACACACACACACACACACACACACACACACCTTACAGTGTGGAAGTACGGGTTCTTTTTGGTGTCGATGGTTCTGTGAAGGACCTTAAAAATCTATGTAACCTGTGCATTGCTCAAAAGGTTTTTCATAGTGGAAAAAGGTTCATCAGGTTATTAAAATGTTGTTACTGTTAAAGGTTCCATAACAGGATTATTAACTTTTAATCTTTTAATTCATCTAGCCGGGAATTTCTGTCTGTCGGTGTGATTTTTATTTTTCGTTTTAATGAAATTAGCCTTGGTAACTAAGAGGCGCTCTGCATTTTACTGCCGTTTATAGCGTTCACCACAGTAGCGGGGCGGAGTGCCTCCGTCGCCCAATAAATCAAGACAATGCATTGGGTCTGGCTAATGGATGTTTAACAAAACCCCCTCATTTCAAACAGTTTGACCCCATGTCCCAAAACACAATGTGAAAACTCCCCCTGGATTACCACTGACCCCAGGGGCAGGCAGGCCACACAGGCGCTAATAGAAGCAACTACTGCTGTCTTGGAGCAGTGGCTCTGGGAGTACGCGCGAAGGGAAGAGCGACCGCGTATGCATGAGGAAGATTTGTATGCGTGTGTGTGCTGGAGAGATACATGACGGTGGGTTGGGACAGGTCACTGTAAAGACTTCTTAATGGATCGTCATTGACACCCACTAAAGCTGCGCTGTGTCTGGGTGCTTTTTAATTAGGCTTTGTGTTCCCGTTGCCGGACTGCCCATGCACGAATGAGAGGACATATTTACAACACAACAAGCTTCAACGTCGCCCAAGTCTTCGCTCGCGGTATCCTTTTTGACGGCGCGCCTGCTCGCATACGTCTAACCGACAATCTGACAAATTCATCCTTCAGCTGCCATCCTGCTGCACATCTCTCACCCTTGAGATAAAATTGCCTTTCATATTCCAAGATCAAAACAATTATTTCGCTTAAAAACAAGTCTATTCTGTTAGAAGTGGCCCCATTGAGAATGTGAATACACCCATCAAAGGGGGGAGAGGAGAAACTAGTTTTCATGAGCGGAAAGATGTAGATTGAGGTGGGAGCAGTCAGACAGGAATGCAGATTTTATTTTCTTAGTAACTGACCTTGATCTGACAATCAGGGGGGTCAAAGACTCTTCAGTCATCATTGTAGCACCCAATAGAATGATAATGAATTGCCACGGCGCATATTAAAATGAGGCTTTTCAGCGCGGCTGTCTAAACTGTTTCGGCACGTCGAGTATCTCTGGCTGAAAGATGAGAGAGATCTGGTTGTAAAACCGGGCTGAGCGACGGCGAGGGAGCTTGGAGCCGTTCCACTCTGTTCCAGCAGGGTGGGTATTTTCCTCCTTTTTTCTCGCTCCCACCGCCACGGCGCGCCGTGAATGAAAGAGGTGGTAAATAAAAATTTCGCTCAAATGAGGGCTGCGTGACATTGTGCTGTTTCGGGGAGCACAATGGGTCCTTTCAGGACCAGGCGAGAGCCAAGCCGTTTCCGCTGGCCCGGACGTGTTTGAGTATTTATCTGTGGTTTTGTTTTGTGGACAGCTGCAGGCCTTGTTTGTCTTGGCCTGTTTTTGATCGCTTAGCACGCCTGAAGAGGCCACGAGTCACAATTGTTTCAAAACAGAGTCTGGCATTGTAAGTGCTGGGACTGCTGTAGTGCTTGCTATCTCCAAAATCCAAACAGAAAGTGCAAAAGGAACAAATGCAATTCTGAAAGGAGACTGAGAAAAGAAGAGATTATTTTTAGCGGCGCAGCCAAAAACCTACACACGCAAGAATTTTACCAAATGAAGACAAATGTACAAGGTCACGGCAGAAGTACATACTCGCTCTTTGTAAACGCTGCATTTTTGACTTTGCAAAATACACAATAAAAATAGCGTTATTATTTTAAAAGACATCTGAATTTTTACTTGCGTGATTATAATGTTGTTAGCGGTCAATAATGGATCTCAGTAATTGTGCATGTTTTCAGAAAGGTTTCTTCATTCATAGTGGTGAATTCATGAGTGTGTAGTTCAAGAGCTCTTAACCCTCATTCTCCAAAAATAACACCAAGCCTGTAATAGCCGAATATTACCAATATTAGAGTAATAGCATTAATGTAATATTAAACAATACGTTTATAATTACCGCTTTTTCATTAATAGAATTATATGCTTGTGTTATTAAAATTAATGGATAAGAAAGAGTCAGTGCTTGAAATTGTCTAGTGGAAGCACATTTGCTTTTTTAATTCTTTAACTGCAGTTCTATTTAATTGATCTCAATAATAATAACAATGTCACTAAAATAATCAAATGCAAAGAATGGCAAATAATTTTGTTAAAACACTGATGCAATTAAATCTCCATTTTTGCAATAATAAGGGAAAGATCAAAACAAAAACAAAACCGACTTGCTCGCATAAGATCACATCTGCCTCCACTCTTCACACTGAAATATCTGTGCAAAGACATCCAGAGAGCTGCTATTTTTTAACACCTCTCTAGTAAGAGTGCTTTCATTCAGCAGCTCAGACAGTAAGCTCTGATGATATATCAGAGAGTGAGAGAGACAGAGCGCGAGCAGGAGAGACAGAAAGCTGTCTGGCTTGTTGAACTCTACAAACCTGGTGCAAGCATCTTAGCACTGAGCTTTCTGCCTTTGTCACAAATTTTACATGGTCGCAGCTGGGATGAAAAAAAACTGAATGTAGAGAAATATATCAGCGGACAACATCTGCAGATGGTGATTAGCATTAGGAAATTGCCTCCTTGAATGAAATTGGAATGTCGACTGTCAATTTCCTTTTATGCTCGCGACTCCTTTTCTGCAAAGCTAGAGGGCACTGCTTTGTCCTTAATTGGTTACAATTTAGATAAAGAAAAAAAAAAATCCCCCCCAACAACCACCCAACACACACACACACACAGTTATGATGTATTATTAAAACACAAAAAGGACACCATTAATTGTGTTGACTAGGAAGGCCTTTAGTGATTTGCGTAACTTTCTTCTTCTCTCTTCTGTTTGGAGGTTTCTTCTTTTTCTGGGTGTTATCAAGATGTTTGGCTCTAATTTTACACTGAGTGAGAAGCGGCTGCTTTGTAAGGCAGTATTATCTTCAGTCTTCAGCTCTGGGTATGTCTCTCTCTTCCAGCTGATGAGGCACAGCTTAATTGGGCCTGCGCTTTAAAGTCTGTAGGGCTCTCCACAGCTCACAGAGCTGCATTCATGCTCTGCCCATTTACCTCGAGTGTGTGCTAGATGTAGATATTTTATTTACATTTATAATCCAAATCAAAAGCCACACAACACTGAGGGATTGCGCTCCTCTTTTAGAGGAAACTCAGCAAATCAATAATAATAATAATTATAATAATAGAGTAACTGGCTATTAAATTTTAATAAAAGATCAAATTGTATGTCTGGTTGTAATATAATTTGATATTTATCCAATTTGCAATTAATTAGCGATAGTAGAGTTTTTTTTTGTTGTTGTTGTTTGTCTGTTTGTTTTTATTGCCTAAATATTTGTGACATTTCATTTTAGGATGCCCTACAACATGGGGTCTGTGGTAGTAAGGCAGGGATTTTGCAAATTATTGTTTGATTTTGTAAAATACTTTTTTTTTTTTTATTAAATTTAACTTTGGAAAAAAATAAAATGCGGTAAACAAAAAATAATATTAAGTTACTGAAGCTAAAGCTCAACAAATGTTTATTTTCCTGTAAATGTATAAAATAAACGTAAATGTAAGAAAATGTAAAATGTAACATACAGTATATGTTACAATCGTAATTATTAAAAACATTAATATGGTATTTATATAATATAATAATATATACTTATATATTATAGTGTCACTAAATAATCTAGTAATTATTTGTCTGATTTTTAGTTTACAATCTATTTTGGGTTCATTTCAGGCCAGCCATATAGCGTTTTTTTCCACAATAGCTGAGATAAATAAAACCTTAAAATGAAAATTAAAAACCCAACCACTGGGTCAAAACAACCCAGACGCTGAGTTTGTCCATATTTCACCCAGCGCTGGGTTGTATTTAACCCAGAATTTTTAAGAGTGTAATGTTAATAAATGAAACCCTAAAGTGTTGGCAAAAAATTACATGATAGGCTTAATTAATAATTAAGATGAATACAAATTTACCACATGTAGAATTTACTTGAATCTACAATTAATCTATAAATAATGTACAATTAATTGTAACAATACTATTGATAGTTAAGCTACCGGTAAGCCTAATAATAACAAAAACATACATTGACAAATAAATAAATAAATATAAATATGCATTTAATGCATTATGAAGAAAAAAAAAAAAAGAAAACATCCATCATTAAGATTTGAGTCGCAGAGGTCAATGCATGAGAAAGGTGAAGTATAATGATTCTCCGCCAGTGGAATATTCGTAGTGCTCCCAAGACCTTCCAAGTGCTAATGGGAGACTACAAACAATGCCTACAACAATAACAGCTCTCTTTTCCTTCTCTCTTGCACAGGCAGGATTTACAGGGCGTCCAGATGTGCCACAATAAGGTTTTAATGCTGGAGCTGTAGATAAGGGTAGAGGCTTCCGTGAGCACACACACCAAAATACTCCAGCAATTAGCATGGCCGTTAAACCCTAGTGCAGCCATTAACCAGGCAAAGATGACGTGTGCGAGACAGTGGAGAGTCTGTTCCTGCTTCCCAAACTCTTGAAGTATATTTGGCTTTCTTTTTATGGCCATATGTGCACGGATATGGAGTGTCTCCGAATGCAGCGATAGCGCGGCACTCCTGCGCGGCTGATGAAGTGAGGAAGACTCCCCTTCTCCTCTCATTAGCCAGCGCGGCTCAGCAATGCCTCGCACAGGCATAAATGAGGCAGCTATCAGCCACTGCCTCGACGGTCGGCCTTATCTCATTAGGTTCCACATCAAAGTTAATCAGAGATGGGCATGGTAATTGGTGGAGGAGACAATGCCACAGATCGGGGAGGGGGGGCTTTCTCTGAAACGTGTGTCATCTTGAAACATTGGCAGGGCTGGCAACCGAAGATAGGCGACAGCAGAAGACAGAATGGGAAAGAGGGTGAACGAGCGAGCTAGACAGAGAGAGAGAGAGACAGAGAGACAGAGAGAGAGGGGGTAGGGGATAGAGGGAAAGGAGTAACGGCACAGGCATAACAAGCAAGCTGCTCAGAATTAATGAGCTTAGCCAATAAGAAAAGAATAACCAATCAGTGTGTGTTGGGCAAATATAATTTAGGAATAATTGCTTGATTGCTTTTCTATCGCGGGCTGATTTGACCACACACGAGAACTGAGAATTAAGATGTCAAGACAAGAATTAATTTGGCATGCGAGGGCACATAAATTCTTTCTCTCCTCTTTCCCGCCCGGCATCGCTAGGCGATGTTAGCGGAGTTGTCTCCCGCTAATGATGAAAACACAGAGGTAGATTGCGCATTCATTTCCTGACTCCATTATCCGTAAGGAGTCGCTTCACTAATGCCACAGATGCCCCGATATCATGGAAAAGAGTGTGTATGCTAACACATTTAATTGCTGTTTTTGCATATTCCACTCCAGCCGTGATAGCAAGCCCCGGCTGATTGTGCAGTTTGTTTCTGTATTGATTTCAGCTTCTTTTTTTTTCTCTCCGCAAGACGCACAGGCTGTAATTGTGATGTCTGACGGACCCCTCCCCTCCACAACAGCGCTCATTTTCCAAGCTCTCACTTTTCTCGCTGGATTGCTAATGTACGACGGCTTAAGAGAGGACTTTTTATTACTCGCTACCTGCTTTGAGAAATGAGGCGCAACCTCTCGACAGTCTCCTCGGAAAAGAGTCTTGCCGAAACGTTTTGTCTCGTCCTAGAGAGGCCGTGGTCACGTGGTCTGCGGTCCCAGCCTACGTGGCGGACACTCTCCACTCACCGCTAATTGACTGACCGGCGTAACACGATTGCTTTATTTCGCCTACGGTAGAGCAAGGCCAGCATGCAGTTACTTGTTAAATAAGAAAGGAGGCTATAATAACCACTATATCTAATGCAAGACTGGATTTGACATTAGCCTGATCAGTTGGATTGAGTTTGAGCAGCCCCAGTTCAATTTATATTTAAATAGACGCCGTGTCCAAATAGGGGAACGTGCATATGAATATAGCCATATATTTGCTCCCACATGCGTCTGCTACTTAGTTCCAATTAGGCTGAAAACAGCGCTGCTGTGGCAGAGCCCGCGCACAGCGCCTGACTTATCGCTGCTCTGCAGGTTCCGCGGCTACGTGTTTATTCATTTCATTCGCGTGCGCGCGTGTGTGTTGACATCAGCGGTGGGCCGAGTAAAAGGGGAATAAATAAGGCGATGAGGTTTGTCAGGTGGGTGTCATGTCTGCCCTCGGTGTCCCCGCGGCTTCGGCTCGGAAAGTCGCGCTCGGCCCCTGCCTTGCCGTCGGTGCGCCGTTTAGGGACGCAGGGCACAGGGTACCTCGGCTCTGAACTGCATGAGGCCTAATTGAGTCACAGCCGATGACTCTATCTCTCCACATCAAGGAATTTGCCAGTGTTCGATTATTTCACTGGGGGATTAAACCTCATTTTCGGGTGTTCCGCATTAACCTATTAGGAAGGCTCATCTGCATTGCTAATGCGGGCAGGGGACAGCTGTCACGGGCGAAGGGAAAAGCATGATCGCGCAATCCTTGAGTGAGTGATCCCGGCTCCGATTAGCTGCAGTGAAGTTCGCTGAGCCCAAGTGATAAGACAGGCAGAAATTCCCAAGTTGCCAATAGCTCTGAAAATTATCAGACTGTAGGCAAAGGCAAAATTGTGCCTTGCGGCGCCTGGGCTTCAATCCGGGGACTGCCCAGATTGACATTATTTAAAGCTATGGAAATGTGGCCTGCCTGCCTATCAGACTCAGGGTAGAATAAGATTTTCTCCCCTTCGTGCTCCGTTTGTGTACATTTTCAGTATCCTGCCATTCTCGAAAAAGCAATTTGAGAATAATTTCACAATTTTATGATCTAATCTGGATAACACACATAAACAAACCTCTGTAGCACTAAGAAGGGTGCTGGGTACAGCACTTTTAGGAGTCTAAGGTAACTCAGAAACATATGCAAAGAGTAAGCCACATGAATTGTTTCACTGCCATTACAACTACAGCATATGCATTTCCATTGTCTGTCCAAGGCAGAATGTCGAACGTGATCGGACATGTATTAATATGAAATAATAACATTTCGTTCTGTTCCGTGTGATTTCTGCTGCCAGCTGGTTTCGAAAGCCAGCGCTGTTAAATTCAAATGTTACCGCTTTAAGAAATGACAGCTTTTACGGCGGGATAATTGAACGCTCATTGGTTCTCGCCTGCATTCGTCACAGATTGTGACATGCCGTGTTTCTAGTGAGGTGTGTTTGAACCTTCAGGGAGTGGATCGGGATAAAATTTTCAGTGATTAACAACTCAAATTCTGCTCTGCACCTCATACAAAACGATTGTTTTCCACCAGAGAGGATTGCGGCTGCAACGCATCGTCATTTAGACGGCTTTTGGTACTGCTTTTGCAATAAATAAATGATTGTGATTGTACTCGTCTGTGATGTTTTTCTTTATAATGCATTTTATATGTACAGAAATAGTTCGGTTTAGAGGCAGGAGTGGGATTAGCAACTATAAAAATATTTTTAATGTTGTTAATGTTGAAAAAGTTGTTTCTAAAATGGTCATTTCCCTGCATATTTCGGTCAATTATGTTTTATATGCTTTTATATTCACTTTAAAACGGGTAGGTTTAGGGGTAGCTTAAATGGGATAAAAATCTAAATCGCTTGCTGATAAAATGATGAAAATGCATATTTGCTATAAAATGGGTAGGTTTAGGTTTTGGGGTAGGTCAAAGGATCTAAAAATCACTTATCGATAAAATGATAAAAAGGCATTGATACGAATATCTTAATGATACAAAAGATACGTAAAATTTTATGTTTTTTAGGTAAAAATACGTAGCAATTTGTATGTTTTAAACGTTGAAATATGTCTAAATTGTACATTTCTGCATCATTAAAACATACAAAAATGTGCGTTTTGTGCTTGTACATGTTATTAATTCGTAGTGTCAGAATTACAGAGTTAACACAGAGTTAACGCTGGGACGGAGCTAGGTTTGGCCACCCCACTCACAACCACTAAAGAACTGCGTTTATTTAGACATGGAACGTCTTTACAAACACATCAAATGGGAGATTTTTCAGATGCGCACTCCAACTTCACTTCAGCGTCAGGCACGGGTCAAACGAGCGTGGAAACGGTACCGGTGATGAGGAGCTTCAGTAGACCATCAGTGAACTGTGGTCAGATGAGATGTTGTCAGGCCATATGCTGGTAAAAACGAATCTTCCTGTCCTGTCAGCCGTTATACTGTGCTCGTAGCACGTGCTTTTCAAGTGCACGCGCAAATGTGCCGGTGCGCAATGTCTTAGGCTATATTAAAGTGCTGTATCATATTCAAACCAAAATTAATTGTCTTTATCTTTATTTAATTTAGAATTTAGTTTTGGCAACTTTATTAAATTAGGCTATATTTTTTTGCTGAAGGGCACAGGTAGCTATATGACATTTATTGGGTTTATGTGAAGATTGTTTCTGGTTAAGTTTTTTTTTTTTTTTTAAGTCTAATGAATGTTAAATTGATAGCGCTCAATTATACTGTAATGTTGAATGGCTATAGTCAAGGGGTAAATATTAGGAAAAAAAAGTCATAGAGACATCAGTTGGTTTTCATTGATACTTGCCTTCAGTCATAAGAAAAGTTGGCATTAAACAAATATTAAAAATATACTTTCTCGTTGTTTCTACATTCATTTGAAGATTAAATGTGAAATTATTGCAATATAAAAGTATAATTAAAAATGTTAGGTGGGATTAATCGTGATTCATTTCAGAAAAAAATGTGCAATTAATTTGTTATTTTTTTAATTGAATGACACCACTAGTATTACTAGTATAACAATGACACCAGCCTGGACTGTCACTAGTGACACTATACTGCACCATCAAAATTTGTGACATTCTCAACTGTGAAAATATTATTTATGTTGAATTATGTTTGTTTTAAATTTATTATATAATCATAAAATATTTTTAAATATTGCTAAAAATAAGAAATGCATAATACAAAATCAATATATGTGGACTCTACCCCAACCACTGCATTGTATTTTAACAGTCAGACAAAAGCAGATGCAATACTTCCACATCACTAATTTCACATCACTAAAGGTAAACCTGTTGTAACAGGCAGAAAATTTTGAATGAGATTTAAGTGTGCACTGTAAAAAATTCCCATGAATTTAACAGTAAAAGACTGTAAAAATGCTACAGTAAAAACCTATTAAATGGTTAACAGTAAATTCCCCTACTATATACGGTGAAACACTATATTGGACATTACATGTAATTTTACGGTAGTATACATTTTTGGAAGTGAAAAAGAACGTATAATTTACAGTGAACAACCGTAAACTGACATTCCCAGAATTCCCTGTGTTACATTTAAAATTTGATGTTTCATTTTTTGTTGTTGTTGTTGTTGAAATAACTATGTTTCTTCTTGTTTTTTTTTTTTTCTTATCAGTTTTGTACATTAGGGTTGTATGTTACATCTAATGTAGTTAAATGAATGTTTACTGCATTATTTCAGTTTCATGTGTGTTACCATGATGATGTTCAGTGTTTGTGTGAATGACACTGTGCACCTTCTATATAGGTTATTATTTAAAAGCTGCTTGTGATGGGCTTTTAGAACAGATTTCAGTACTTCAATAGGTTGGTATATCAACATTATATCAGTTAATGAAATTACGGTATTTAACTGTACATTTAAGTTAAAACCGTAAAACCTAAAATGTTGCTACTGTTTTTTTTTTTTTTACAGTAAAATTCCAACAACCACAGCTGCCGTTTTTTTACCGTAAATTTTACTGATTTTTTTTTTTTTTTTTTTTTTTTACAGTGAAGGGACTGATTATTAGTGAACAAAAGTGTTGGTGTATTCCTCACACAAAGCTATGACTTCACAAGACTAATTTTTTAAGTTGTATGTTGCTTTTGACTTTTCTGGAGCTGCAGCTTAGATGTTAAAGAAAGGAAAATAAAATCTCCTTTTGTGTCCCATGGAAAATAGAAAAAGAAAATGTAACATTTAAATTAGCCTTAGATAAGGTAATGTACAGACGAAATAAGGCACCAGAATGACATTTGGATAGTGCAGGATAAAAGTTGCTAGAATTATGTGTCCTTATGAGAGTGTGTTGGTAAGTGGTAATGATTTGTTAAGGAAAGCCCATTGGCACAGACAGTACATATTTGTTTGTCTACAACAGTTTTTTTTAATAGCTCAACTGCAGCGATGCATTTGTAAGGCAGAACTTGACTAAACAGCGCTCATAGATTGTACCACATTTATGGATAATGTGCTAAATAGTGCCATTCTTAATGTAACGAACTTCCGCCGTTTCGAAGAACAAAAAGCATCCTATATTTTGATATGCTGTTGTCATATTCATATGAAACATGTGAAGTCACATTTTCCACAGGAGGTAGTCTCAAGAGGCCCATTGAAACCAACACAAACATCACTCTGTGCCAGCCCCAGTACATTTACAGCTTTGCGGGTCAGAATGTAGTGGCCTGCTAGGTTTTTCTGACATTGGGATTTTGCCAAGTTCAGTTACTGCTGGAATAGCAATGAAATATGCAGATTCTGTACAGTCTCATCTGTATGCAAATTGTTCTCATTGTTGTCTCAATAGCAGGTTGGTGTGAATATAACTTTTGGCCACTAAAATGCAGATCAACACAACCAGTACTTTACTAAAAAAAGGATTTGTTTTGCTTTGGCCAGCCTAAGTGAAGACATACGTGTCCTCAAAGGCGTCAGGACAATATTATACATCATTTTTTCACCCTTTCAAACAGATATGCACTCACATAATTGTTCCAAGTTTTGCCACTAGGTAACTTACACTATGTAACTATGTAAATGAATTATTTGCATATTCAGTGATAAACTTTATCTATATTTTTACTTCTAGCTGGGCCAAACCTAATCAATGTAAGGGTTGAGGAGAGAGTCCTTTGGCCCACGCTGTTTGACATAAGCGCCCTATTTGTGTATTCTCTGGTCCCATTGCCTTTGTGTGCATTGTAATGAGCGTAACCATAATCCTGGGATTTTCCCTTGGCCTGACCTCAGGCAATGCCTTCTCTCTGCCCCTCCACACCAGGACACCAGGAGTTTACCCCAAACATTATGGCTGGACGAAACACAACAATGACACGTCCCCCAAGAGATGCGTCCATTTACGGCTGGTGTGGAGCTTTCCCTGATAGACCTGGAAACCCATTTTAATCCTATTAGAGCTGCCCAACAAAGGGTGAAGCTGCAGCAGGCAGGGTGAAGACAGAGATATCTCCTGATATCTGCCAATGGGACAGTGAAGCTCCCCCACCAATTCTCATATATTAGAGAGGCAGACAGAGGGACAAAAGAAAAAAAAAAAAAAAAAATCTGGCAATAACAGGACCCATTGTATAAAAAACGACTCAGAAAAAGGACCACCAATTACCAAGCATCTACAAAGTCATCTCATTAGACATCCATCTCCAGCTCCAACGGATGTGTTATTGATGGATCGGGTGATAAATTTCTTGCCGGTCGAGGCACAGGAAGTGGTTCTGTGCTGCCTTGTGAGCGTTAGTACCTTAGGGTCGTCTCACAAAAGAACGCAGGGGCTGGGAGGCCTCAATGTGCTTTTGTTTTGCTCTCCGATTATGGGACATGCGGTGGCCAAGTGTGCTGGTGGTCCGTCCTGTTGCCCCATCACCAGTGTCGAAGCTTAAAGTCTCCCATTGTGACGGACAAGGAGGAGGGGTTACAGGGTCCATACAGACAGAAAGTCTTCTTTAGCCAAACAGGGCAGGATATGACTCTTTAAGAGCCAAGGGGGTGTGAATGGACAATGCCACAACAGAAGAAAAGCAGCTCTATGCTGGGACCACTGGGTTAACACACTTCTACAAGGGTGAGCTGCAAGCATGATGCTCATAGTTCTCAGTTTAATTGATCTCATGTCGACTGTTCAAGCACAGTTCAGCAATGCATTCTTGGCATTTCTCAATAAAACATACATTAAGAGGCATATCAAAAACAATCACCTCTTAATTTTGGGTGTTATTTATTTTGCACATACAGCAGATCAACAGGATATGTGCTGGGGGGGTAAAAAAAAGGGAAATGGGATGTGAACACCAGTCATTTGAAAAAGCACCATAGCTAACTGCTACACCATGGCCCTGACAACAACAAAAAATCTTCAATACCCATTAGCATATTATCAACACTAGCAAAATGAGCCCTGAATAGTTCTCATATCATGGTAAGGAAACCACCAAACTTTTTATATCACTTTTAATATGAGTACCTATGCCTCTTTATGCAGAGGTTATCATTATGCAAACAATCACATCCTTTTTTACCAAGTTCTGCAACACTATTCCTTCCAATTACAAAAGAGGTTTGGGATGAAGAGTCTGGATGATTGACAGCTCTTTTAAGGCTGCTGTGTGTTTACCCAGAGACTTCCAGTAGAGGACTGGGATGCTAAACACAGTGCTATACATTTATGTATTCACCTGACCTTTTCAATAATGAGTTCACACCATAACTGACAATACATTCAAATGCTCTCTGCTGAGGTGTGTGACAAGAACCAGGAGGAAAAGAAATGCATAGAAGATATAAAATATAGTAACAAAGAAAAATGGTAGATGAAACAAACTAATCTAACAAGCACATACGCAATACAGAAAAAAATGTTCTTTACAGAAAAAGAAAAAACACTTTGTTATTTTATTTATTTATCGTTACCATTTAAAACTAAGGATCCACGATATTGGATTTTTGCCGATATCCGATATGCTGTTATTTTTATTCAATTTTATTGATACCGATATATTTCCTTTTGTTTGGAAACAACACCAAGGGCCCTATTATGCACCTGGCGTAATGCAGCGCCAGGTACGACGCAAGTGTTTATTGCTAGTTTCAGCCCGACGCAGCTGTCATTTTCACGTCCTGCGCCACGTTGTTTAAATAGCAAATGCATTTGTGCATTGTTATTTTGAGAGAACTGAAATAGACTGCACCACATTGACCAACTGAAACCTGGTCTAAAGTCAATGGCGCAATATTTTTTTTGTTATTCAAAGAGTCAATAGTAATATGCACCTATAGGCTGGTGCACAATGCACATACACTCTGCTTATTACACACACAGGTATGCGCAGCAGCACACAAACAGGCCAAATGTTACAAATGAAAGGACTACAATGTAAAAGATTATTATTGTGTACATAAATATAAAAATATCTACATGTCATAATGAATAGTCAATTGCTTTCTGCGAGCTGTTTTTTGGTTTTACTTTCGCTTTCGAAAACCATCACATTGCATGTTACGGCCGAAACCCACCCATGACTCATTAAGAGAATAGGGACAACCCTTTTACACCATGCGCCGGGCGCGCCAACCATTTTTCCCGTCCTTAATATAGCAAAAGTGGATTCGGACACGCCCAAAGTGCACCTGCGCTTTAGACCATGCGCTTAGATCGTTAAAATAGGGCCCCAAGTCTCTCCTGTGTGGAAATTTTTCATTTTGGCTAGTTTTTGACAAGAACTTATTTGTTAGAATTAAATAAACAGTAATGAAGTTAAGTCTTTGAAAATATATTCAGAAAGATTTTTTCAGAAAAATGCAGTGGTAACATTAACATTTTAATTTAAGATTTAACATTTGTAGATGGTCTAATGCAAAAGAGTTGTAAATATTCTGAAAATCTTTTAGAGCTCATAATTTGTTTAAAAATATAACATATAACAAATATAAAATATAACATTATTACACATTAATGAATATATCATTATATATATATATATATATATCAGTATATATAAAATTATTTAATTTACAAGTTTCACATTTGTGATTTTTTTTAATTCATGCAAGCTAGCTTCTGACCTTTAAATCAAAACATACTCATGATTTTATGACATCAATTACTGCTTTATTTAATCAGAAACACAGTCTAAATGTTGTGTATTTTACTTTCATTTTATTAGAAGTATGCCAACAGCGCCCCCTACGGAATTAAAACTCCTTGCAGAACAATCCGATCCAAAACAGTGACTCTAATCACCATTCAGACAAAACTTTGCTTCAAGAATGAGCCGCACTGCTGACGTGACCTAATCGCTAGCACACCCTTTCATATCAGGCCGATGCTGGTATTTACATTTAAAGCCATTATCGGCCGATTCCGATATCGGTCCGATAATATCATGCGTCCCTATTTAAAACTCTTCTCTTATTTCATTACAAATGTAATATGTATAGATCTTTCTATTTTACAATGCTAGCAACACATAAACACATAAATAAATGTGTGCTCTTTTTGAAAGCAACTGAAATGGAAAACGCTACTGACGAGAAACGGGTTAAATTTTGCGGCAACACTTCAGTTTGATGAAAAACTTGCTTAATAAAGTGCCAACTAGTTGGGATGCGAACTGAGAATCTTCAGATTACCGACAGGTAATATTGACTCTGACCCGCTGGTTAGACTTACGCGATGAGCACTTATCTGTTTGCACTGTAGTCACTCTGTATCTTGCGCTCCACTGTGAGTGTTCTTCCCCCTCGTGTTTACGTCCAGTGGTAATTCCACACACAATGGACACAAAGCAGAGGAGAGAGGCGTGGGCTCACCCAACACATGCCCCACACATAATTGCCTCCTTTTGCGCCGTTGTATCCTTGTACATGCCTGACACAAAACAAGTGCCTCACGCTTGGAGCTGTTCATTACAGCTATGTTTGCAGCGGAAGGAAGCAAACATTATCTCTACATGCAATCAGTAAATGAATCTGTGCCAGCATCTGTTCAATACATTGGTTGCTCATAGCTGGTTTATTGTACCGTAGATGTAGCGGGAAGGGAGCAAGTAGGAGCGGTGTTACAATACATCAGCTGTTATTTTCCAGAGTGCCGAGTTTGCTGGCAAGCGCACTGCAGCGGGTCAGAGAGTGTACTTGACAGAAAATATGCATACTGAGTGGCTACTTGTGCTGCTTTTCATTTGCATTGTGTATTGATTTTTTGGGGGGGCCCATTTAATCTAATATTATATGTGGGTCTCGCAGTACTTTCAGCCCTGTCTGAGAGGAACGCTTATATAGGGGGCTTAATGATAATTGCTGCAGTCGAGGTAAACCAAGGTAGATTTCAGACAATACGCCCACACTGAAACTCATCCTGTCTCCGTCTCACCGGTCCGTTATTTTGCGCTAAGTTGTGGCCAAGCGCATCATGCACATAGAAAAAGTATTCCAAAAACAACGGAGGGGCAGATGGAATGAAGCATAACTGAATTAACAGAGATAAATCCAGTACGAGGGAAATAAAGAAACCCTAACACAGTTTTCTTCGCTGTGAAATATAATTAACCTTTTATGGGTGTTAGTCGGGTCTTCCTTACACTTCACAATAGAGGGAATATGAAAGGCCTTTTAAAAGGTGACATTTCTAATTTCTGTGAGATTACTTATGTTGTCACAGTGTCCGCATACGGTCCTCTACGGCTGCACGGAGCACTTCCGTCTTGCCGGACTGCATAGGATATTACTCTGAAATGTCAGTACCTGAAGACGAAATCACATCCACAGCTCTCAGGGGATCTCGATGAATGTCATTTTTGTTCCGCCCTCAGTCGTGGAATTGTTTCCATCGCTAATAAAACGACAAACGCGTGCCCCCGATGTGCGACGGTTATCGTACGACACGCGTGTAAAAATAATTGAGAAATGCCTCCAAAACATACAAATACCATTGTCGCGTTTCCTCGTCTCCCGATAGAGCCAGATTAAGCTGTCAGAGACGGTGAGACGCTAAGCTGTTGTTTGATCTACAAATGAAGAGTAATGAGGGGCACTGGCAGCCAAATACAGTCACACACATCTCCATTCCTCCAGGACAACATTTCAATTCACGCCTGCATTTAGATGTGCAAATCTGGCCAGCGGAGGATTCAGGTGCCTCTTCCTCTCTCATCGCTCATCTAAGTCTCCCCGCTCTGAAGTTGTTTCACGGAGGTGGTGACTGTTGCGGTCTCCAAAAGGGCCTTCATTTCCAGGCTTGTTTACATCACGCGCAAGTAACGGACATGCACAAACATTAATGAGCTTAACGAAGAAGCAGCGAGGAATATTAATTAGACTTGCCAAAGAGCTCTAGGCTTAGAACCGCACCGACAGAAGGCCCCTCAAGGCCACTGTGGGCACAGGACGCCGTTTGAGAGACAGATGTCAGAACAGGATAGCACAGGAAGCAGCTTTAGCGAGAGACTTCATCAAAGCCGGCGAGTTTAAAACAGCAAATCCCTGTAGTAAACAGAATGCAACGTAATGCAACGAAAAGTTGTTCGCAAGATCCGAATTCAAATAGCGCCATTTGTTTTGATCATCAATGAGCACCTCTCAGTGGTCTGTTTTAACCTCTATTAGGCAGGATTACAAGGCTGCTAGCTTGCTGGCATTTGGTAAGTGTCACGGTGACAGCACTTGGTGGCGAAATGCTGGGCTGTCAGCGGCAAGCTTTATCACCAGGCTTTTCTCCCGCACAGAGTGTGGACTAATAAGCCTAGAAATTACAATTGCCTCCCTGCTGAATCCCCGATAGCTGCAAATAATGATATCAGTGCCCTGCTAATCTCCTCTGCTCGCGGCTTGGCATCAACCTATTGAGTCACCTGTCATACTCATGTCTGATGAGGTGAACTTAATCTCAGCGTCCGTAATGACAATAGAGGCCATTTGAATGTTAAGAATGATATTTGTCAAAGTTTCCTGTCTTTTTTTGTCCTTCAACATCTCTCTCAGACAGTGCAATTGAAATGCCCTGTCAAAATGCACGAATCCCTAGACTTAGTTAAGACAGATTCCGATACGAGTCCTATTTCAATTTTATTCTCTATTCATGATTTCAAAAGACCGGATTGAGGGAGACAAGTTTTCATCGCTTCGATCGGCTGTGAAATGCAAGCATTTAGATACAGCCCGCGATTATTTTCGCTGATCTCTATAAAATCACGATAACGCTTTCTGATGATGACATGGTTTTCACCATATGCCGGTACGTTCTCGCAGCTTTACAATGCTGCAGTGGCATTGATAAATCAAAGCTGTATTCTGCGTAACTTTAGCATTCTAATGTCCAGTACATATACTTACTTTCACAATGCTACACTGAGTCAATCTAAAGTGCTGAAAAGCCCGCCCGCTAATAGGTGAACCACAGCAGTCAGCTAGAGCAAATCTATATGCGCTTGTGTAGGAGGCACCTCAGTCAGACCTTGCATGGTCACCAGTCTTCAAATGCTCCCTTTGTACCAATCTATTTATGAGCACATCCAATTTACAGTGACATCAGCTGCAGCCCAACAGCAACAAAACCACAACAGATTCTTCCATTATGACCAATCCGAAGAAAAGAACTAGTTCCAGCACTTGGAGATATGAAGCAAACAGAGGTCACTCCAGGTATGCGCCAGTGCCCTCTCTCTCCTGTATTATTCAGTCCTATCAAGAGAGCTGAGCAGAGATAAATTGACCTAAGAGACACACACAGAAGTACACTGAGAGTTAAACTAAATGTTCTGGAGAGTGCTGAAAGAGGTGCCTGTCTATTCACTACCCGGCTCTCTATTAACAGCTGTATCTGAACCACTTAACTATGTTCTGCGCCTCTTTAACAATTTAAGCTGTTTAAAAATGTCTTCTGTCATTTTGCACAGATGAACGATTAAAAGAGAGATGGGGGGGGTGAACTCCAATGCACTGTGTGGATGACGCTTCCTAAGTGTCTGAAGCTGAAACAAAGAGGATCAATCTGAAACATGTCAAAAGTCCTCGGTTTAACCAAACCAATTCCTATCGTACAGTATTAATTGAAGCACAGTGTGACTATAGAGGTATGGCATGACAAAAGCTATTGTTTATTATTTGGTGCTGAAACTATTATGGACAAAGAAGAAAAAGGTTTTGTTTCTGATAAAGGAGCAGTACTTCGCAGTGCCATCATTTCCCCTCTCTTCATTAGGCATTGATCATTCACACGGAAAACTGTGTCATTAGATAAATGACTGCTTCCCTCTGCTGTCGGATTAACACTGACAGCGCAATCAGTACTTTCTTATGTCTGCGCAGACAAAGAATCATTTAGGTACTGCCTTATGTCTACTGTACTCCCTGCCACAAAGTGCAACAAATAACCGTTGTGACCATCACAATTTTTTTGCCCCTTTCTCAGAAGATGGTTAGAACGAAAGAGCTTATTGAAAGAGATGAACCTAGCAGTATTGTTTTTGCACAAACAGTACTACAGCAGTGTCTCCTCTGCTATTAATCACTGTCAACGCTATAACACTGGCCCCTTATACAAATTCAGTTTCGGTTCAGTTCAGAACATTTGAGAGAACAAGATGAGTTTGTTTTCTTAGGGATGTTTCCAGGTCATGCACAGACTATTACAAGCTTTGCCTTTAATTTTAAATACAAAATACTACTACTCAGTGTTTCCCCTAGGTTCACAGCTTTGGGGGGGTGGATGGGACAGGCATTTAACATTTATTTTTAATCAAATGAAAACCCTTTTATTTTTTGGCAAACAAACATGGAAGAAAATTTGTGTGAATATTCTGTTAAAAAAGTTTAATAATAATTGTAGATTTTTTTTTTTTCTACAATTAAGTGGTTAATCTGGTTGTAACATTTATTTGTATCATTTAATAGTTTTATTGAAATTGGCCAGAAATAGAAATATATAAAGACATACATTAAACCACACTTTTATTTTGACAGCTTGCCGTGAAGTTTCTTTGTGTATACAGTACGATATGATGCTAGTTTTCTCAAATAAAACTGTAAAATTCACATGAAATAACTCTCACATGAACATGAACACATGATATTCATGTGTTCATGTGTTCTTGTCATCATATAATGAGATGCAAAGGCCGAAAATCACCGCGAGCCTTACGTGTGCTTCAGTATTTGTGTAGTAAACAAAACTGTGTTTCCGCCATTCGTACATACAGAGCCAAGCGGAACATGCAGGATTCATATCTAAACCGTCTTTTTGAAGACCCAATTTTGATTTATTCATCCAAAAATTGATGAATTCCATGGCATTCAGCACTATAGAGTAAGATCCGTTTTTATGAATGGACCCGGCCACGTTTTCGCGGAGGAGAAATTGTAGACACGGGTCCATGTAGAGACAGAAATGACATGCCGTTGTGTAAATAAGATAAATAACATAAGACCATTTAGTTTGTTTAATACAAGAACAAGGTACAGACCTGTTCTATAGGAAAGGTAACCTTAAATGACTTTTGTTGTTATCTGGCGGTATCTAGAAAATAAAATAAAATTAAATTAACTTGACCTTCAAGGGGGGCCGGGGGTGCCGTTGCGGCATATAATGGCAGGGGAAACACTGCTACTACTACTACTAATAATAATAAATGCAATAAATGCTACACACCATGATGAGTCCTACAACTTCGGTTTATTTTACTTCATTTTAAGGACCAATTCTCACTGTTACCTAGTTGCTTGTTAGCTTGCATATTACTAGAATACTGGACATTTATTAGTAGGGTACAACGGGGCTAAATGCGCCCCAGAGTAAAAGGCGCCTTTGATATTATTTTCCTCTGAACCACTAGATAGCAGAAAAATGTGGCGCAGCATTTTCCAAAGCATCTGCTTTTCAAGATGCACCTCCAAATTTGACTGATGCTTGAAGTGATCACAGGCAGCAGCGCTAAGTCGATTCTGTGCTTACTTGATTTAATATTGGATGTTTTTAAAAATGTTGTAGATTGAAATAACAAATGAGAATCACTAAAATTCTTGAATATATCTTGATCACCCAACAAAACATATTTGAGCTAAATTATTTGTATCAATACTGTGTGCCTTTTTACCCCACGCTGCTGAGCCTTTGCCACCTCATACATTTATAAGATTTTTAAACAAAAAAAAAAACGACTTGTATGATATATTTTCACACAAAGTCTGTTGCTCCATAAATATTCAATATAAATGTATATATTTTCCTGCAATCATACATTTCGGGCACAGTGAAAAGCCCTTTTTTTGGTCCCACTTTATATTAAGTGGCCTTAACTACTATGTACTTGCACTGAAATTAGTCATTTGATACAATGCACTTATTGTGTACATGTATTTACATTGTACTTAGATGTAAAAACATGCCTGCATGTAATTACATCTGTAATTAATTTCTGTAATTACATTTATAATTACACTGTTGACCCATCCCTTACACCTTAACCTACCCTTAAACCTACCCATACCACAAAACCTCTCCCTAACCTTACCCATATCCCACCTCAATAGCAGCAAAAGTGTTTTGCAATACAATATGACCACATTAAGTACATTGTACTTATTTTCTGATGCAAGTACATAGTAGGTAAGGCCACTTAATATAAAGTGGGACCCTTTTTTTTCTTAGGGTGTGCCCCTTTGTACCCTACTTATAAAGCACATATCATGCCTTATTCTGCATGACTATATTTTTTGATCCCTTCAAACTATTGCTAAGCAACACATTAGGAGTTTACCAAGAGAAAACTCTGAATTAACTGTGAATATGTGTTCCCTATTTCTGCTCTGTTTCTGTAGGTAGAGTTGTAGCTGTAATAGAAAAAAACAGGTTAAGTATGGTCTACGTCTTCCTGTTTCTGCTACACCATCCCACCTTGACTTCAAAATAAGTGAACAGCGTTGTTTTAAGGGTGTCAGTGTCTTTTAAAACGGTATGAAAAATGGAAATTTAACGATGAAACATTCACACTCACCACAACGTGAAAACCCAGCATTCTCCACCCTAACTGTACACAGCATTCCCTAAAGTATGCATTCTAATCAGAACAAAACAGACAGCCCGTTCTCTGTGTTCAATATTTTTTTCTCAAAATAACTGCCTGCTTCTCTTCTGCTGCAATTTTAAATCTGTTTGGCTCCCATGAAGAGGAGTATTATTTCTGCAGAAGAGACACAGCCGTGCTAATGAGCGTGGTTATAAACATCATTATATTTTAAGTGTCATTCTGGTGTTCACAGCAGGGAACGTAAGAAATCTCTGTAATAATCTGCTTTTGCGTCTCACATTCAAAGTGACAGAAGAAGCTGCCGCTTTAATGCGGCGCAATCATTAGCGCGTCAGCTTCTTTTGGTGCCGGGGGAAGACAAACAGTAATGAAGATACATTAGCTAGGACTAATTTGGTTGTTCTTCAGTTCAAGTCACTGCCACGCTGATATTTGGTGTTATTCGCGCTGATGTCTCAACAGAAGCAGTGTGCCGCTTGAACAAAAGGGCTAGAGTATGTTAAGTGCTTTTGAAATTGTGAGCTTTCCAGGCAGCGGAACCATGCCTGATGAAAGGGTGTGAAATACAATGTGGAAATCGATTTCACAATCTCCTCATTCACTGTGCCAGCGGAGAGGCGCTATGTCAGTGCTACACGGTGCATGTCTGTACATTTAACACACTCAACAATGAAGGACTTAGCAATTTATGCTACCGTTGTTAAGCCTGACAAATTAATGCATGTTTGAGCTCGGATGAGAGGTAGACGGGTAGGAAATTTCAATTGGTCTGAAATTGACTGGATAGCTGATATAATGTAGTACCACTACAGTTGCGTTTATGAAGACAACTCTTGGATTTCGCGGCCTCGGATGGCTCAAACGGAAGGCTTAAACGCTCCCCGATGAAAACAAAAATACATGGGGCGGCATCTTAGATGGTACGGACGGCTTCATTAGCATGCTAAGCGCCACTAATGGCGAGTAAGGAGTAAAGCCCCGAGCTCCTCTCAGAGTGATTGACATCTGAAGCGCACTTGTCAGGACGTGTGATGTATTTGTGTCTTCGCATCATGTTATTGTTGTTATGAGCTGGCATGCCTTTTTCCTCGGTGCACGTGTCCGCTGAATATAAATGGCAGCTCAATGTCTGTCGATGACAAAAGGCCCACAGAATAGGAAGCGATGGGACAGGCAGACAGAGCGCGAGCTGGTTTCTAGAGCCCTGTCTGTACCATCTGTGGGGAAAACAGGATGCAAGCACAATGAAATTAAAAGCCTTTTTCTTTCTGATTAATGGCAGTGATGCATGTCAAGCCATTTGAGCATATTTAACACTACTATAGCAGAATGCAGCTGTTCTTGAAAATGACTGGGAAAGAGAGAGAGACGAGGGCAGAGAGAACGAAGCAGGCACGGAAAGCAGAAGAAAAAGGGCACGTGGCATCTCGCAGCCTCTGTAATTCCTCCCGAGGGGTGGCAAAAATGGCGTCCACGACAGAGGCGCCTGAAATCGTGACAGCGGACATCCCTAAGTTTTCGGTGCTTTTAATCTTCCTTCGGCGAGCGTTTTGCGCTTTCGAGAGAGATGCGCCTGGCGGTCGCTTGTTGTCTCGAGTAAAATAGATAAATAGATACCTAAATGAAAGAGGATGAGCTGGGGAGTTAATTAAAGGAGGTCTTGCTTACCGAAACGGCGAAAACTAAATCACGACAGCACCGTCCTGCTCATCGCCATAGGTGGCAAGTTTGCTTCTGAGACTCGGGCCAAGAAAAACAAACAGCGAAACAAGCTCCGGGCCTTTCACGACATCCCAAGACACCTATTATGTGAGGGGAGGAACAAATTATGCCCTGGCAAATTGCTAATGATGAGCCAGTGATGTCTTGTTAAGTGACATTGTTTGGCCTCAGATCCTTTTGTGTCGGCCTTGTGTTCCTCGCCTAACGAGAGACAAGAAAGACAGAAGTGATGCGTTCGATCCTCCTCTTTTTTTCTGTTTTTGTTTTGCACAGTTAACTCATGTCTGCGTCTTCGCTCGGCTCTGTCACTTGGCATCGGCAGGCCTGATTTGGCAGAGGAGAGCATGCTAGAGTGGGGCTGCGCAGCGGGAGGGAGGCCTTTGATGGGGACCCCCTGGGAGCCTGACGCCAAGGCAGCAGTAGGATCACAGATGTGGCAGCTTTCATGTAACAGTTAACTTTTTCCTAATTAAAGTCGCCCAGCTAATTACAGGCGGTTCTATCTGATCATTGGGAAACAGGATAAGGTAGAGTCGCACGAGCGCGGACGGCGCACATCAAAGACGTGTGGCGAGCTGCGACTGGAGCAGATGGGGGTGAAACGGCGGCTCTTGTCGGGGATTTGGGCTCACCTGGACGCAGGAGTGCATCAGTCGCCCAACACGGCAAGGCCCATCTCATTTGCAACAGTTCCTTCCCTGAATGCTGAGCTGTAATTATGGAAGAGGAGTCGAGAAAAAATGACCAAAGAAAAAAATCCTGTAATTAGCAAGGCAACTCCAAGCACAAGAAATGGAAATTAGTCACAGTGTTATAAATTAGCCTGTGCATACATTACGTGAAATGAACACCCTTGGGGCCACGAATTAGCGCTTTTGGCTGTGCACCCTCATGTATCTAAATAAAACATTCCGTCCTTGGTTATTATGGGCTAACAAAGAGACATCTCTTACACAGTCATTCTCTACAAATTGGCCACACACACATCATTTAGGAGGGCTATATATGCTACGGGGAGTGCGGGCTGTCTGATGGAGGAGGGGGGCAAAGCCGCTCCTGTATTAGCATCAGGTGACGATTGCTTGCTATTTTAGCCCAATTACATTTATAGGGGCTATTGCGTTTTCTGTTTCTGTTCTACAAAAATCTACACTTCAGCTTTAATACTGAGCAAGTTCTGTCAAAATCGTAGCAGGTTCGGTGAACAACAGCAAATGGCAAGCATATCGCAAGCAAAAAGACATAACTTGAAGTGCATTTTGTCACCGGGTTTCACTGTCCATTTGGACGCGGAGGAGGGAGACGAGAAAGAGGCTCGGGGGTTTAAAAAAAAAGGCAGGCAGGCAGGCGCTGGAACCGTGTTTTGATGAGTCTTATCTAGAGCGATTATTCATACTTGTCCTTCTGCTTGAATTAAAGCAAGAGTGCTGGAGCCTGTTAAAGCCAAATACTTGAATGGCTAGTGAACTCTCACCTTCGCGCGCATCCATTTAGCTTGCAAATGAAAGCCAAGTACAGTCAGCGAGAGCCATAATGGGCCTTTCTTCTTGCAGAGTGCGGTCATTACATACTAATTTCTTCTGGAAGCTCTTCAGGAATTGAAACACTTGGCTGTGGTGGCCCAGCCTCGTGCTGAAACGCACAGGCCAACAATGACAGCACACAAGGTGTTTGTTTAAGGCCTACTCATGGCAGCTGACCACAATCAGACTCAGCTGAAGAGGGCTGATTGCAGCTTGATGCAGCACTGTGTTCGGAGAGAGAGACATCCTGAATATCATATTGGAACCACAATACCGTCATCAGTAAACAGCAGCGTCAAGTGCATATTTTGTCCTAAAATCTTTCTTCTACTCATTTTTAAGTCATTTGGTTTTTAACATAGATTATGTATATGTATATTTTATGTACATGTATTTCAATGATATATTAGTGGTGGACTGTACTAATAGGGTTATAAATACTGCAAAATATATGTTTTATTCTGCACTGCATTAGAAACAACGAATACTAAATTACCTTACTATCCACCGGTGGCGGCTCGTCAGGGGAGGCACAGCTTCCCCAAAATTTTGAGGAGAAAATGAGAGGAGGATGATTTAATGTTAATACAATTCACAATTCATTTCAGTTGATGGCTCAGAATGTGTATATTTTGTTAGCTGTAATACCATAACATGCTACTGAATTTGGACAGCGCTGTAATTCTATTGCGAATTTGCCGAATCTGCTGATTTAATTACAACCGCTAAGTGATAGAGAAGGGGAGGGGGAGGCCGGGGGAGAGCTGGGCTCTCGTGCTTCCGTTGGTAAAAATAAAAATTAGCCAATCACCATCGAGTGTTTACTTTTAGCGCTGAAGAGTGTTGAGAAAAGAAACCTTGTAAGGGAGGCTAGTCTCCCTTCTGGTATTTCAACCAATCATCATAGAGGTAATTTACGTGATATTAGTTTGTACGTCTCCCGTTGCGCTGATAATGTGCCAAGTATGATGAGTAGGGATATTGATTATTTGATTGACAGATTTACCAAGCTGTCATTCAAACAGTATATACAAATTAAAAATGAAGGGAGAACACGCCTAAGCTGGAAATAGTCTAACGTTACAGCAGTCGGCTTAAATGGCACAACAGGCAGCTCTCTTTTAACATCGACTTTTAAGAAGGGATGGATGTTTGCTTTAAGTGATAGACCAGGTAAGTGAAATTATATTATCTTGCTGTATGTGTGTCGTCTGCTTTACGTTTTCTGACTAAAGGCAACCAAAAAGCCATTTTAAAGTGGTTCAGCAAATAATAATAACAATGATAATAATAATAAAAATAATAACAGTTGGCAGGGATCCCCAGACGAATACAATTAGTGTACCTCCTCTATTTTAAAACCCACAAGCCACCACTGCTATCCACCTTATTATGCAACACGAAGTAAGCTATTGTCGGTGAATGTGGCACTTCCGATGTGTTATCTGCTATAGTCATCTACAGAGTAAGTACAATAAATACAATTATGATTACAATTACAATTAAAAAAAAAAAAAATATATATATATATATATATACATGAAGTAACTGTTTGCATGACACTGGAAGCTACAAATGGCTGCAACTGCTCTTACATTAAAAAGCAAAGCAGAAAAATAGGAACAATTATTAAAATCTTTAGGTTTAACCAGAAATTGATTTATTTATTTTTGACAGTAAAGCTGTGTGTATTTTCATATCAGACATTATTAGATGTCACAGAGTAGTGTTAATTTTGGCAACTGAACTATGACGAAAAATGTTCATTGACAAGCTTTTTTCCCATGACTAAGACGAAACGAAGACAAGATGACAGTAAGGACAATAAACGAAAACCATGACTATATCAACATGCAATTTCGTTGGCGAATAAAGACGAGACTAAAATGTATTCAAAAAAAAAAAAAAACTTTACCAAAAGCTATCGTGTGTGGTTCCTCTTTACGGAAGCGCCGCCACCAATGATCTGAAAACACTGACAAACAAGCTGGAGTTAAGCGATCTAAATTAAAGCGTCATTCATACGGTCTGTGTTATGCTGGTCATGAGATCTCGATTACATTGTTTGCGATTGTGGTTGCTGTAATTGGAATTATTGGAATTACTATTACTGTTATTTCACTGCTTTAATATTTTTTTGTTTGTTTTACCAGTTTTCATAATGTAGACAGAGAGAGTGCATAAGTCTTTGGTTTTAATTTATATAATAAAAAGCCTATAATAAATCAGTACACTAGATGAGGTAAAATAAACCATGCATAATGAGTCCACATTCTATTGATCTGTGCTTACTGGTGAAAGTGCAATACCTAAAATGCAAAAGTAAGTTTCTCAAATGACAACAATCATTTATAATCGATTATAATTTTGAGCAAAATATTTTTTATCAGTTTAACCATTATACAGCATTACAATGTTTCCCCTGCCATTATATTAGGGGGGCGGCCCGCCTAATAATTTTATTTAACTTTATTTTTTATATAGATCACCAGATCACAACAGAAGTCATTTAAGGTTAAATTTGCCGTTCCTATAGAACAGGTCTATACCTCGTTATTTTATTAAACAATCTAAATAGCCTTATGTTATTTATCTTATTTACACAACAGCATGTCATTTCTGTCTCTACGTGGTCGCATGTCTACAATTTCTCCATTCATAAAAATGGAATTACCCTATAGCACGGAATGCCACAGAATTCATAAATTTTTTTAAAACAAGATTAACCAACTAATAGTAGGAAAAAAAAAAAAAAAAAAACACACACACACACAATTATTATTAAAACTTTTTTAACAGAATATTCAAACGATTTTTCTTCCATGTATTAATTTTAACAGTAAACCTCTGTTTGTTTGGTAAAAAATAAAGGGTTTAATTTTCATTTCATTAAAAATAAATGTTTAATGCCTTCATTTGATTATCAGAAAAATTAAAACACAAAGGAATCTCTGACAAAAAAGAAAAGGAAAAAGATTGTAGGGTCCTATTGTTCAAAATGTTGAAATTGAGATTTTTGGACTTATTTTTTTACTGAAATACATGTTTTTGTTATTACACAGAGAGTAAAGTGCCAAAAAAAAAAAAAAAAAAAATACCATTGGGTACGGGCAGTACCCTGCACCCTGTACCCAGTGGTACTTTTTTTTTTTACAACCACCCCCCAAAACCAGAAACCTAGGGGAAACAATGCATTACGAAAATGTGACTAAGATTTCATTGACTAAAACCTGACTAAATTGCTCATACATTTTGTTGACTTAAATTTGACTAAAAAAAAAAAAAAAACAGGACAAGGTTGACTTAATACAATTAAAATGTACATTTGAGTAAGACTTAGACTAAATTAAAAATGGCCGCCAAAATGAATTAAGTAATTAATTAATAATAATCGTATTCCTAAAATGTTACGTTTTCATTGACTAAAACTAAACTAAAATACTTCAGGTTTTCTTCGACTAAAACTAGACTAAAATACTTTAGATTTTCTTTGACTAAAACTAGACTAAAATGTTGAGACCTTTAGTCGACTAAAACTTGACTACAACGAAATAAGAAAAGGTTGACTAAATATGCTAAAAACTAACAAGGACATTTAACACAGGACTAAGACTAAGACTAAAATTGAAAATAGCTGACAAAATTAACACCAACAGAGATAAACAAACCATAATAATAACATGCCATTACCACTTTGCCCTAAAGATACAGTTGCTAATGTAAACATGTATGGATGAATGCATATGTAAGTGTTGCCATTTGCAGACCTGCATGCGGCTTGCTTGACGGGTCTCGGATGATGCATTTTTGGTTTACATTCACCTTTGGAAAGGCGAGCGTTTAGAAAGAGCAACCAGACTGTTATCCACGCATAACCTTCTTTTAGAGAGGTTGCTGATTTGATTATGCAATTAGGCAGGTGGCTGATTAAAAGCTTAACTAATAGATATCATGATTAGCAGTTAGCCCAGTTCAAAGCCGTTTATAGTCCAGCCATTCTGCTTAATTCTGTATTTTTTAATAACTTTGCAATTTATTCCACAGCAATTCCATAATCAACAATCAAAGTTTGTTTTTCGCTCGGTTACCATTGTGGCTGTAAAACGCAGTAAGGGTAATAGTGTTGTCTTTAATTGCAAAATTATTCAAGCAGTTGCCATCAGTTTGCTATCTTCATCTCAGCCCTTCAAAAGTGTCATCAGTGTATCCTGTACTTGAAATGCTTTTCTAGGAACTCGGTAAAGACGGCGTGACCTGTCTGTCTGCCTGCCACACTGTGATTAAGACATCACAGTAATCCATGTTTGCATTGCTGTCTGCATGTGAGCTTGTGTGTGTTTGGGTTTGTGTGTCATGGCCCAGTGCTAAACACACAGAATTAGGTTCCTTTTTGACACCGCCGGGAATCGCATTAACGGTATTCCCGACGGAGGTGTCGGAATACTTCCGAATAGCTCCAAAATACACCAAACAAATGGAAAAATTAAAAAAATAACTATATCACGTGATAACCTGTTGTAGAAAAAATTCCAAACTCCAATTTCCTCCTAGTCGCGCTCTCTTTTGCCGTGACTGATTTCATCCACTAGAAAATCCTCTTCCTCCTCTCCTGCTCTGCTTCTTTCCCTCTCACCAAACTCTCGTTCGTTCTAGCATTCTCACTTTCCCTCCCTCTCACTCTCCTCCCTTCCCTTTCTTCCCCTCTCTCTATCTGTCCCTGTCTCTGTCTCTCCATTGCTTGCTCAGAGAAGCAGCCCATGTTTACTTGCCCTTATCCAGCAGCCTAATCCCTGCAGCAGTGAAAGACTCCACTAAATAGGTGCTGAAGAAAAAAAAGAGGCGAGGGGGGACAGGCAGAGCCATTAAAGGAGAGTTTATCAGAGTCGCTCAATCTGTTATCACTCCTGTCCCTCTGTCTCCCCCACCAGCCTGCCTCCCCCCACTGTCATAGAGCTACTGATTACAGCCTGCCGCGCAGCTCGCTTTTGGGTGCGCGAGCGCATGTGTGTGGCTCCTGTCCCCCGTGTGAGAGCAAGTGTGAGAAAGAAAGACAATTTTCTCTCAAAGCTTCGAGTGAGTCCGTATTTGTACGGCTTTGGACCAACCAGACGGGGAGAAACTCTTTAATGCTGTTTGTTTATTCTTGTGGCATGAGGGTTTTAGCTTTTATTATTGTTATTATTTATTTATTCATTATTTCGGGCTGTGTGAAAGAAGCGGCTTGTCCCATGGTAATAAGCATATGTTATTGTGCAGCTTCCTTTTTATTCTTCCTATGCTGGCAACAGGACCTTTTGTTTTGGAACTAGATTCACTAGAAAACAGAGCAAAGTCACTAACTGATACTGAAATATTACAAATTCTGGTCAGTGGCACTCCTCATGGTCTTCTAACTGTGATACAGCTGCACAATTAATCGAAAATAAACAGGAAACCAAAAACATGATATGGCTTAGTGCAATTATCGAATTGCAAAGGCTGCAATTTAATAAATAAACATATGCACTGCTTGTTTTATAGTGTGGCACAAACTGTTTCTGATGACTGAATTTGAGTCACTTTAATGCGCATTTGTGAACGCAAAATTCTCCAAACCATCTTCCCAAACTTGTAATGAAAAGCTCTTATCCAAAAAAAAGAAGCTTTAAGGGCTCCCTGCAGTTTTCCATCAAAATAAAAATTTGGTGGTTTTCAATGTTTGAAAATTAAAAAGTATTAGTATTGTAATTTTTACATTCTTTTTCTTAAATACTCTTTTTGTTTTTATTTTTGAGTGAAGTATCATAATAGTAATGTAATATAATATTATATACTGACTAAAACCTAATTATAATATTGTATTATTTATAATATAATATTGTAATATTTATTGTTTTGTTATTTTAAGTTTAGTTTAGATTTTTAGTAATAATAATAACACTTATTTATTTATTTATTTTAGTGCTGGGCAGCGATTAATCGCGTCCAAAACAAAAGGTTTTTTTTGTACTGTGTATATTTATTATGTAATATAAATACACACACATGCATGTATATATTTAAGAAAAAGATATATTATGTATGTATGTATGTAGTGCATGTAAATACTTTCAAAATATATACTATGTATGTGTATCTTTATATATACTCAATAAATATACACAGTACACACATATGTTATATAAACAAAAAATTTCATTTTGGATGCGATTTATCACGATTAATTGTTGCCCAGCACTTATTTATTTATTTATTTATTCACTCAGTCATTCATTAATTTCTTTATTTATTGCTTTGTATTTGTGAAAGAGAATACACAAAAAAATGTATTTTAACATTTGAAAATGAAGAAATTAAGACAGCCACAAATTATAGTATTGCAATTTTATTATATTATTATTTTTCGTAAATAATAATTTGAATAGATTTTTCAGTGAAATGTTACAATAATATTATATATAATATATTGTAATATTTTATTTTTTGTTAGTATTTTTAGCAGCAATTATTATTATTATTATTATTTTATAGCCATACTGATATACAATCACAAACTTGTGGCTGAATTGTTCAGCCATACAAAGAAACACAGCAAACCTGGATTTTAAAATCGCAAATTTTAGCAGACAAATCTGAACTACTGAACCCACAGTACAGAATAGTCAACACAACCGCAGGGCCAATCAGTGACAGCTCCAGCTGTCGTATTGACAGAGGCTACTCAGGGATATGAAGGCCTGTGCCTGAGAGGGGACACACCAGGCCTGACCTCAGCCCTTTACTAAGACAAGCTAGTCATTTTCCCTGGAGCTTAATAATCTCTGGAGATAACCACTCAACCGAGGCCATCTGAGCAGCATCCATTTTCAGTTTTCTCACTTGAGCTCGACCTTATCATCAATATGGCTATTGATTGTACACAAACACACATTACCTGCACAAACTGTGGACAACATCATGCTATGAACAAGCTGCACAAGCTTGCCCAGTTGTCCATTATTTACATTTTTTGTTTGTTTTTTTGTTTTTGTTTTTTTAAAGAGAGAGCATTAAAGATAATTAGATAATTTTCTCAAAGAAAAACATAATGAAATAATGCTTTTTTGTTTTGCTAAAGAATAATGTATAGAATTGTCATGTGCACTCTAAAAGAATGATATTGTTACTATATGGCTATTTAATAACAATAAAATAAAAAATAAATAAGACTGATTTCACAGTGTTATTAAACGATAAGAAAGACATTGTCCACTGAGTCCACTAAGCATAGCTGTGTGAGAAAATAATTGCCTGGGACAACCGTTAATTAGACAGTTTAGTGGTCATTATACAAAATATCTGACTGGAGAATTCTGCGATTGACCAGTCAGAAGGAAGTATTCCAGAAAGGTGTGTAATAAAAAAGTATTTCCAACTAAAATTCACTCACATGCCTACAATGTTTGTTACGGAGAGCTGCGTTTACATGCAGGGCAACAGCGAAATGCCCCAGCCCCTAGCAGCGGTTCGCTGTGCTTCCAGCCCTGCACACAGGACCACACCGTTCAGACCCTAATGGCTGGTAATGTAAGCGGCGTGTTTACCGAGCAGTGGGTTTCCAGCACACAGGCTGTGACAAATTATGAAAGGCGGGCCTGCGTAACCAGGCTGAATTTCATTAAACTTTAACTGGCCTTATCTGCGGCGCGACAGAGGACAACATAATAAACGCTGACAGGTATCTAAAGATGTGTGTTTGGACTAGGGAGAGGGAACAGCGGGAGAGATGCTGGCAGCTTTGTCATCGAAGAAGGGACATATGTTGTGGGCTATAAAACCGTAAAGCAGATGCTGGTGTTTTTTTTTTGTGTGTGTGCTCATGTATAGGCTAAGATTTTGCCCTTACTGAACAGCACGCAGCATTTCATTTATTCTGAACAAAAATCATGTCTCTACACGATTGAAGTGTGTCTGTGATGTGTCTGCTCTGTATTTGCAATCTGTTCTGAATGTAAATCATTTAATTTTGCGGTTTTCACTTAATATTTAATTAAATTTTTGTTTTAGAATTTAAATTCTGTAATATAGATCCAGTATGACATACATATATATTTAGAGAGAAAAAACACACACATAAATATTTTTCAGTCTAAAAAAACAGCATTACCATTAAACCAGCACCAATTTGAACATTTTTACCTGATATAATTTCCAAAATGTTAAACCTTTCACTATTCAAACCTTTTGAGATCACTCTTTTGCTTTTAAATTGCATTTATGCGAGATGTAATTGGTGTGCTAACATTCAGTAATTTACACTGAACATTACTGGATCGTATCTGATTACATGATATATGAAAGAAAAAATTGAACAGATATATAATTACAAATTTCATAGAGGTCTTTCTCATATCTGTCAATATGGTTTAAATATAAATTAATATGATAATGAGAAAGATTTAATCATGACCATATTCAGTAAAACTATATTTTTGTCCCTTTGACAAGTATTGTCAAATTAGTTCATCATTAGTATTTATTTTAAATATTTTCACTTAATGGTGCATTTGTGTCATTTGCAGCATCAAATAATCTTTATCTGAAACCCTACCACTCAAAAACAACAAACAATTTATGCACATTAAGGATGATGAATGCAAGTAACATAACAAATCACAACAGTACATCTCACATTTTCACTGCATTACACTTGTTATAAGGCTGACTTTCTCTTGAATTTCTAGGTTGGTCCAACATCATCTTTTAGTCCTACTGCAATGCAGTGTTTCCTTATAAAATAAATAAATAAATAAATAAATAAATAAATCTGATTGCTACGTGACTCTAACCGAAGCTTCACAAATCTCTGAAGATAGCCTGAATAGGAAAAAGGGGGAAATTAAATAAATAACATGAGTACAAATTTGATTGATTTCCAAGAACCTTGTTCATCAAGGTTGTCGTTTTGAGATGATCGAAATTTGGAATACAGTGTAAAAAGAGGCAGTTAATGTAACAAAGACCAGCTAAAATACAGCTTTGTTGGGATCTGAAATGATTTATTTGTGTTTTATATGGCATGTTGAGATTAAGAAAGACTACATCAGGCTACTATGCAATAGGGAAACCCAATTTTAAGTTACTGTCGATGACAAAGCATTTAATTTTGCCAGCAGTCATATAGCCATTGGACGACTTATTTATTTTTTAACTTCTGAATTGGACCTACTTCTTTTGCCCCAGAATTTTGTGTGCAGTGTCAGATCTCAGAATAAATGTGAGATGCATTTTCTTGCATATTGTTGAATAAGCCTTCCTGTCTTGCTTGACTTTAGACACCACAAAACTGTCTTAAGATACTCCTTTTCATTCATAAATAAAATCACCAGAAACACAATGGACCAAACATTTGTCTGTGTGTGTGTGTGTGTGTAAACAGGGGTGCACATAAGTGGTACGCAGATGTGCATGCGTGACCAAAAAAAAAGTGCTGTGTAAATAAGTTTAGACCGCTCATTTGCATACCAACATGGTTGACAGCTGTTAATGCACAATTACCATTTTAGATCGACAAACTGTAATACTGTATAAGATTTCTATTTGAACTGAAAGCACAAATCTAGGCTATCCGCTGCCATTTTCCAAGCACAATGCAACACTGACATTTCATCCACTATCTTCACTGATGCTTCACTTAGCAGCGCTAAACCCAGCAGCACGTATACTTATTTGCTGGCAACCCGCCAAAACAAAAGCTTGCTGATTTTAAGTTTGAAAATGCTGTAAATTCATATAAAAATTAAGTAAATATTAGCAATTTATTTTTAAGTTTGCTACATAATAAGTGTATTTTTTATTTAATACTTCCTTTTTATTTAAATATATAATAGTATTATCGCACTTTATTATGTTATTTTAATAAAAATAAATAAATAAAGTGCAATAATATTATTATCACTATTACTATTATTTTTTATATATACAGTTATAGTTAATGGGTCACATTATGTGCAGTGTGAGGACCAATATAAATTAGTGTGTGTGTGTGTCTATATATATATATATATATATATATATAGACGCACATACACACACACACACACACACACACACACACACGCACACACAGGGGTGCACATAAGTATTTCAGATTTTATAGATATACATATATATATTAGGGCTGGCAAACGATTAATCGCGATTAACTGCATACAAAAGTTTAAGTTTGCCTAATATATCTGTGTGTAATTATTATGTATATATAAATACAAGCACATTCATGTATATATTTAAGAAATATTTACAAATATATGTATTTATTATAATTTTTATAAAATTTATATTATATATAAATAAAAATATTTTGTACATAACATATTTCTCTTAAATATATACATTAATTTGTATTTATGTATACATAATAATTATTATTATTATACACACATATATTAGGCAAACTCAAACTTTTATTCTGTATGCGATTAATTGCGATTATTCGTTTGCCAGCCCTAATATATATATAATTTTTTATTTATTCATTTATTTTTTTATCAAAACCATTTGGTTTGACCAAGTGATTATTTACTAAAGGACTGCGTCTGTCTTTCCGTTGTTTGTCTGTTATTCTTGCGTGATGAAAGCAAAGGCCTATCCATCACAACATCTAAGAGTGTCGTCTTCTAGATGAGAGGACACTCAGGGGGTACAAGACCCTCGAGCCAAACCCAAACTCCGCACGAACAACACACACAAACACTCTTGTGCCACCACTCAAGTGTCCCTGGGCTGATCCAGTGGGTTGTGTGGCTTTTCCATTTGAACAGGCCTCTAAGCTCTTCCACAAACAGTCCGAAAGAGGTCCTCTGCACCAGGAATATTTGCCTTCGTCCATCCCATATTCCGTCCATTGTGCCACTCGAGAGGAGAAAGGGTCTGTGCTCCCATTCTAATAGTTGAGCGCAGAATAGAAACGTGCGAAAATAACCGCAGCTGAATATACCTCGGATTCCACGGCCTTCCTGGCTTGTTGTCATGGCGTGTTTGCGCAAGAAAAGGCGATGTAATCAATAACGCGCAGCCTTGAAAACGTCTCCAAACAGATGGTCCATTGAGAATGGAATCCCATCGCCTTTGTGCCCGGAGCCTTTGCATTAGCGGGCTTTAATTTACTGGCGGCCGGCAAATTCTTCTCCGTCTCAGCTCTAAGCAAGCTTGCAGATGATCGAGTCTGCTTCATCGATACCATCTCACTGTCTCTCACTTGTCTCTTTCTCTCAATTATCCACACTGAAAGAGCAGAGAACACATCATCTTAACTCTCAGCAGAGAAGCCGCATTTCCCGCACAATTGACTGGAACTCATACGATGAGCCTGCCAGAGACGTCGCACAAACATCCTCGCTACCATTTCACTAAGCGGCTTGTTAAAGTGTTGTTAAAGTTTTTTCTACTCGGGATCATTTCTGTGGCTGTTCCTCGTTTCTTTTTTTAGCGAGCTCTGGCTACTCCAAGAGGCACAGTGATGCACCATAACAGAGTGAATTCATGCTCTCTAGACACCTGCTCAGCTCTGGAGAAGCACAAGATATTGACCTTCAATTCAGCCAGCATTCAAAAGCGATGAAAGGAGATAAGAGCTCTAATCGTCCCTCCGTCTCAGGCTCCTCTTTATTGACTAACTGACACATACTTATTCCGGCTCTGCTGCCAGTGCTTGCGGTTTCGTAGCCTTGCAGATACCACACACCGAATCGAAACAGACGTTTGCTCCGACGGCGGGCTAATATGAAAATTGCCAGTAAACCCGTACAAATGAATTGGATATTGAGTAATGCATCAGATCTTCTCCGCAGACGGTGAAGCTTCTTGACACGGTTCTTTTATTTTTTTTTTTCTTGTTCTCTCATTTACAGCGCTATGTCTCGCATCATTAGCTCTGTGTTTCTTTTGTCCTCCTTTTAGCTAAAGGAAATACTGGTTAAAAGCCGATACGAAAGCCTACCACGCTTAAAAACATGGCGACGATTCGGACAGCGTGTCTTGACCCCAGAATACAGCCCCAGCGTTTTCCCCGTGGTTCTTTGTGGTTCGGAAGCTTAAAATACTTGAGTGGTTTAGTCTAAAATGCAGGACGACGGTGCCCATTCATTCTGCTACAGAAAGCCAACAGGAGTAGATGACTAGACTAATGGCATCGCTCCCTATCCGCGCACACACACCCAAACCTCAACACATGCCAGCTCAAGCTGCATTTTACGGACCCCCCCGGTCATTTTCGTATTTATATTTACATGCATATGAGTGTTCCCATCCATGAGAATGCAGGCAGTGATATTTGAATTCCTGTCAGAATCCATAAATACCCAGTCCGGGCAGATACAGTGGTATATTTATTTGACTGACATTGTCTAAATTGAAGTTTGACACTCTTCACCACTCTAACCTTTATGCAAATGCAAAATCATCCAAATGTGATGGACAGAATTCAATTAACTGAGATGACAGAGAATAATCTAGTGAACTGAATACATCAGCCAGTTGAAAGGTAACACAATCATCATGCTGAGGTGCGGGGGTGGAGGGCTGTTCTGAGAGAGCGAGTGCGCGAGGGAGAGAGAGAGAGAGAGAGGGAGAGAGGGAGAGAGGGAGAGAGGGAGAGAGGGAGGGAGGGGGCTAAGGATGTAGATATAGCCCATTTCCCCTGTCTTATCTAATGGCGCAAGCTCTATTTCTCCAAAGCGAAGTCTTCAGTCCAGTAAACTCTTGATCTCAAATGAGAGGTCTGCAACACTGTTGCTAAGCAATTAGGAGCCTTTATTGAGCAGCTGATTCCTGGTGCTCACTGTCCATCAGTGCGATTTCGCCTCACCTAATAGACTTCCATACTGATGAACAGAATAGCCCTGTGCTCAAAGAAAATGGCTCAGGAGCTGGGCTTCAAATGAAAGCACAGTAAGCATGCTCCTTTCTTAAAACACAGCCTGCACAAACAACTGTTGCTTTCTACAGTCCTTAAGAGAGGGCTTCCATTACAGACAAAGAAAAAAACTGTAAAATGAGAAACGGAAGAAAATTAAAAGTTTCCAAAAAATATGCACATTTTCACCATTGTTTTCGTATTTAAAAAAATACGTTTTGATCATTGAAATGACTGTAGCATTTGATTTCATGTGAAAACAAAATCATATGCTGCAAGAACCTAACCGTCTCAATGCGGTCTCTCAGTCCACAGTATTTAATTCGTGAGATACAGAGCAGACTTGTGGCCAGGTGGGGGCACCCTTAACCAATTTTTGAAACAATTGCACTTGCAACTGCTGGAATACCAGTGCCTAAACAAATAATATATTTACAGGTGGGAATAGCTGGAATGACTGCAATTATTTAACGATAAGCAAATAACAATCACTTCCATTTCAAATTAAAGTTACATGTATGGAATTTGTATTTCTTTGATTTTTGTAATGAATTATATATATATATATATACAGAAAGTCTGTTTTAAATCTAATTCTGGTTTTAAACATAAAAGTTAAATAACACTGGTTTTGCTTTTAAGAATAACCTTAAAAATGAACAACAGAGAGCTAAAAATCCTCAGGATTACTTTGCCTCCAGCAACGTAAACACTAGATGGCTCTGTTGTGATACATGAAGCGCTGATGGACGATTGTGATTTGTTCATTTGTATCTTTTCTTTATCCTTTTCTACTATTTGCATATTTTTACTTGAGTGTCTCTGACTAAGATACAATTAAATTTTGGTTAACACTTGACAGATACTCAGCAGACCATTTATTGAATTTCAATGCAATTTTATAACAACGTATCAGACATGCAAGTTATTTTACTCACTGATATGGCTTGGGCACAGATGCTATCCTCTGTAGCTTTTCGAATTCTGTCAGTTCAGGGGAAAAAATGAGGTGGAGTGGTCCTTAAGCATTTCTCTTCACACAGAAAGATGTCATTTCACAGGCACGAAATGAAACAAACAGCGTGTCATTCTTTTTACATTAAAACATTTACACCATCTCTCTGGTCTATCAGCAAGCTCCATTTATAGCTTTATAAATTATACTAATTAAATTTCAGAATGATTATAGCACATAGCCCTTTTCTTTAATCAGATTTTTTTGAAATCTTTCTATGAACGAGCAAGGAAAGGAGTAAAGTCAAATTGTATCCATTAACGATAGTCAAGCGATTCTCCGGCATATCTGTTACATACAATGTAACTTCCATTAGCCCTCCAACTGGTTACAGTACACGCCATTTAATTAAATATAGCCTTTCAAAGAAACGTACTGCAAGCAATTTAGAGAGTAGCACATTTGAAGCTTGCATGAGGTTACTAGTGCTTTTAACCACTAGTATGAGTGCATAGACTGTTAATTAACATATTTAGAATTAAGTGGATTTGCTATGCACTAATCAGTCTCTAATTGACTAAGAACTGTACCCTTTCAAACACTGGACAGCAATCACAGCAGCAAGAGCCAGCGTATTACATAATCACTAATTATGTTTCAGATAGTAAATAAATAAAAAAACAAAGCTGATGGATTACGCAAAGCTCATCAATATGACTGGTTAATGACTACTCAGTGCAGTCATCAGACTTGTGCGGGCGAGGGAAAATACCAGCTATTTTGCCTCCAGATTGAGTGATTGCGCTTAGCTGACTGAAGCAGTGTCTGATTGTGTCAGGTACAAGGCACAGCGTTACTTACACGTCTACCACATCCTATATGAGGTGGAACAACTGGGGCATTTGGAATATATGCAATTTCTTCTTAGACAATAAACAGAAATTTGAACCAAATAAAAGTCCAAATCCTTTTAGATTTTTTTCTGCGTTTTTTTTTTTTTTTCTTTCTTTCTTGCATTATTAATTTGTATTTATTTGTTTATTTTTTGCATAAGGTTTTTTACAACGTTTTCTTGAACATGCAGTTGACCTGTCTCTATTTAACCGTCTCTGACATTAGTTTAGGGTTGAAAATACCATGTCTTACGTAGTTGCTGACACAGCCTTGAACCTTCTGAGCTAAGAAAAATCGCCCACATGGATGACTGGCTCCTCTCAGACCTGTGTGGACGGGCAGAGCAGCCCTTCCTGCAGGACCTGAAAAAAAGACCTCTGATTTCTCTACACACGGATAAATATGGAAGATCGAGGGACCCATACAGGGTGGCGGCTGTCGGTGCTTTCATTTCACTTTGATATCCTCTGTCAAGCAGAGCGGTGACATACAGGCCAATGCATTGATATGAGAAAGAAGGCTGCATGGACAAAAAGTTGTGGAATTGAAAAGTAAACATTTGAACACAGCCGCTACATTACACTGGTTCATTCCACGTTTGAATACAAAATATTCACATACATGTATGGAGGGGGAAAAAAAAGAATCGGAAATTCTAGGCAGAAGTTGTGAAATATGAATATAAAAAGACAAGTTGAAATATATAAGAAATAAAACCTTGAAACTCTTAACACTGATAGGATAAAACAGTCAGTGACAGCATACGAGCAAAGAAAGAAAGCATAAACACTGTAGACCACACACACGCACCAGAATTTGCACACAGCTCCTTTCCATCTTTGAAGCTGGACTCTAATTGACCCACTGTGTACACTAGTCACTGGCTTGTGATTTTCGTAAACACCGGTGGATTAATGATGTTTACAATGCCGAAAAAATCTAGACAAGGCTGACTTCGCGAGAACAGGTAAGTCTGAAATACCAAAAAAAGGCCGGAGATTCTGAACAGAACTAAACTGCTCCAGTCCCCATCCAGTCGGAGATGTGTGTGCGTGTGGGTGTGAGGCAGTAAGAGGGCAGCTGGGGTTTCTTTTCACAGCCCTCCACTTCTCTGCGCTGCCGCTAGGCCGGGGCCTGTTCAACGCCACAGAGAACTGGAGAAATATGAGTGCCGCTTTGTTTGACTTCCTCTCAGCCTCCAAGACACCAGCAGGGTCTGGTAATGAGTCTGCAAACAGGACTCGCGAGGAACGTCATGCCACTCATGACTAATTGTGCTCCAACACTTCACTGAAGAGGAGAAGGAAGTCTGTAAGCCTGTAAGATATGCTAGTTTAGAGAGCTTTCATTTTTTGACACTTAAAACTGGTTACAAGACAGAAAATCTAATCAGTGAAAGGGCATGGTGACATTAGTGCACGGTATCCTTCATCTTTCACAATGCTATCAATGCAGTAGTCTTTTAAATATGTATAATGTTTACTTTAAGCGTAACAATGACAATAATCATAAAATTAAACACAAGGCGTTTCCTACTTATTTCAAGTGTTGTTTTTTGTCCATTCGCAAAGATGAAACCGCAAATACACACTGATGATATAAAACTCCGGCTCCGGAACAAGGCCGCACAAAAATCCTCCCCTCTCTGCTGGAATGGGGAGTGATATTGTTCCAACCAAGCACCATAAAAACAGACCGGACGGGGCTCAGTGCTCAGGAGAGCTGGTAAGCCCCTGTTTTATTCATGAGCATGCGGGCTCCGCCAGCTGAGAAAACCCCTGCAGTCTCTTCCAGCACATCAAGGTTTTGTGCCTGAATTACAATCAGGCCCAGGTCGCCGCTCTGACACATTGCATTAAAAAGCAACAGAGATTAACGGACCCAAGTCAATTTGGGGATTGATCGACAGGTCCTCGTCTAGAAAACAGAAACACCCCGAAAGAGAGCTCTGACCGCCGGGATAATCGGAGCGCGCTCATTCGACTCATGGAAATCAAATATGAAAAGAACATAAGACGAGCTCCTTTTTGGCGAGAGGGAGTGGGATTTGGGGAAGGTTTGAAGAGAGAAAAAGTTTGAACTGCTGAAATGTATTGTTGCTGCTAATCCGGTGGAAATGGAAAGTGGGACAGAGAGGCGTCCCTAAGGTGAGACCAATGCAACAGCTAAATGGTGATGGAATGAAGCTCAATCTCTTCAATATAAAGGTCATGCAATCATAGCGTAACAAAAAAACATAATATATTTACTTCTCAGAAATGGCTGCTGTCACCTCCGTTGCATACTTCGTAAAATTGCCTCATTCTAAAAGATTAAATGGCATTCTTCAATCTGTGCGATGTTACGTAACAGGTGTAAACAATAAGAATGGTATCATGCTGGCATATTAAAAAGCAACCACAAGCTGACATGTGCACACTCACAAATAGACACTCGCTCAAGGAGAAACAGAAGAAGATGTTCTCGTAGGCCTGACAGAAAATGAGCATAGAAACAAACACAAATGAGTCACTTTGCCAACAAGAGGAGAAATAATTGGTCTACTTCCCATTATGCTAATAAACAAGCAATAATGATAAACAAAGTTCCAGTGCAGATTTAAAAAAAAAACCTATCTACATCTCGCCCCTCCGTTTCACAGCCATTAGATGTATCTCGTAAAGTCAAATAACAACAACGTAAAGATTTTTTTCATAGCGTACAAATTTACAGTTTGGAGGACGTCCCCTAATTGCCCTCTTTGAATATAGCGTCCCAGGCTCCCTGTCATTACGGCTGCATTGAAGTCCTAATGAGTGGAATTGTCATCCACAAAGACGCCCCCCTTTTTCCCTGCTGTGCGAGCACATTAAATCCAGACAGCTCATTTCCATTCCCCTGCCATCTCTCCAGAAATGACGTGCGATGCTTGAAACTGTTTATTTCCAAATTCAGACCTCCTCCGTAGCAGCCATCGGCTTCAATTACCAGTTTTTCTGAGCGCAGCCATCAGGCAGCCTGACACTAAGGTCCAACCTAATTCCCACCTTCTCCAGAGTCAAGAGCATAATGTGCAGATAAAAAAGGTGGAAAATAGCCTGCGCCTCATTAGCATGCGGTGGCTGCCTGTTCATTTGCTCGCCTGCGAATGAAAGTTCTGACACTCGGGCGCCTTCCGCAATATGAGAATGGTCCTCTTCAGACAGTGTGCCGTCCTTACCGCAATGAGAGAGGTCATGAAGGGAGGGGGGGTGCAACATTGAACCCTGCTAGCCGTGGCCCTGTGACTGCGGGGCCGGCCAGGGTGCCGAGAGGAGGGTATTGATTCTGGGAGCAGCTCATTACCTGCTGAATCAACACATTACGGGCGCGTTTGAAGCGCGCGCAGCCGAATTGTTTACGAGTGTCTTTAGTGCAGGCCAAAAGCTAGCGCTGACAGGGCACGACCACGCTCATTAGCCTGCAACCCCACGATTAGATGTTATCCGATACGCTGCTATCTGCGGCGTCCGTCTAACCAAGGCTGCTGGCCTGCATTGGCCTGGCCCATTATGGCCGCTCGCTCTCGCTCTCCCCGTCTCTTTCCTCCTTTCTCTCGCCGCTCCCCATGAATGTATCCATTAGGCCACCGATGTGTAAATTGTTTTCACCTGCACTGCGGGCAGATGGAGGAGAAGGAGAGGCGCTGGACGCATAATTTCCTATGCATGAGCTTTCTAATCAGCTGCAGAGTAACATGATTCCCCAGCTTCTCGTGGATATAGGGGGAAAGGAGTCTCTCAAATGCACAATCTGCAATCAATATGCATGCTATGTTATAGGGATATTGGAGGCAGGGGAGCTGGTGACTGAGTTCATATGAGCTTGCCTTATATAAGTGAGATGGCTTAATGCGAAGGATGCGGGGCCCGGCCTGATCCCATCCACTGGAGATAGAGTTCAGTCTGCACTGGATGAATTGGAGGATAATTTGACCTACAAGACAAAGCCCCCATAAGCACAATTTCCAGTGTCAGCAGAAGGCAACCCGGATGAGTGACAATGTGTACGCACCCTCACACGCACAAATAAAAGCTGTCTCTGTTTTACACCGCAACTACAATTTGCTTTCCTAAGAGGGTCATGATGTCAAACAGGCCATCTGGAACCAAGCTGAATTTGGTTCAGGTCGAGGCTGGAAAGCAAAGCGTAGTCATAATTAGAATATTCTGTGTTATAAGTATGTTATCCTTTGTAAGTAAAACGTTCAATTACATCATCAAATTTGCACACGAAATTCACCAAACTTCAAAAAACCAGGAGCCTCAAAGTTATTTATCACAATGTCACATTTCAATTTTTACGATGGATTATAAGAAAGCATAAAGACTGATAAATGGGGGGGGGGGGGGTGTTAAAGACGCTTTAAGGGGGAAAAAAGTGAAAGTAATTCGGCCATATAAAGCATTCTTCCAGCTCAAACAGCAGAGAATGACTCTACGCCAAGGTCATAGGCACACTGATATACTGAATGTATATACACTAAATGTATATACTGCTACACTACACATGAGGGAACTGGGAGATCATCCAGCTAATCAGCTTTATCATCCAGCGGTGTGAAATTATCATTGACTTATACACTAATTCACACCTATAGGGTATGACGGTCTTCAATGCACTTACTTTCATTCACATAAGAAGCAGAAACTGATTATTTGGTGCTCCAATACTAATGACTATATATAAGGAAAATCAATTACGTTGAACTTTTTGGCCTGAATAAGGTTTCTGATGATGTGGAGTTTTAGTTTATAAATTCTGCCCCACTAGAGGCACCAAGCAGAACTACAAATTAGAGACTGTTTTCAACAGTCCGCCTTGTCTGCCATTTTAAAGACAAACAGGTAGCCCCACCGCAAAAACATGACTCTAGATATGAATTCTGCTGCAGAATGTTATCTATATTTAGATTTGAAGTTAGTCAAGTCAATCCACGCTGTATTTTGTGCACTCGTTGGGAAATGTGGTCACAGAAAAGGATCCTAAAACCAGAAGGAATCATGAAATGAATTTTTAGATATTTCTTTCAAGATGTTAGCAAAGATTTTTGGATTAAAAATGTTTAATTGTTAAATTAATTGTAAATATGATCTTTTTACATCATCATTTTTACTCTGTCACAAACACTTTTTACCGCTTTAAGAAAAAAAAGTAAATGGCCACTGCTGTGATTGGCAAAATTCATTGCGCAGTGTCCACACCCACCCCCACAGTATGTGTGATGTGTTTTGATGGTTAAGATGGCAAGCGCTGTAATAGAGCTATATATATTTGAGCCGGAGTCGGACTTAAAGGAATCCTTGATTTACATACACATGTTCATGATAGCGCAAGGTCATGATAGCAAATCCTGGCGTTTCAAAACGGTGAAAAACATAAACTTTTAAACTGGGAAGTTAGCTTTGAGGTATGATTTTTTTTTTTTTTAATTGTAGAGCAAATTTTTATGTGTAAATGTCAAGAATATTTAGATTTGCCATTGTATGACCCCTTTAACATCTTGCCAAAAATACTGGAATTACTATAGAATATGATCTTATCTTTAAAAATCTGAATTCTTCTTACATTGTATGTGCCTCTTTTATCACAGTACAGTGTGTGTTGTTTGTTGAAAAATCACTTTTTTGGAAACACTGTAATTACAACAATACTTCTCATCTTTGTGTTTGTGATATGAAATCTCTGACTCTGAGGCCCAATCCCAATTCTATTTTATACCCCTTTACCTACCCCTACCCAAGGGGTGAAAATATTCCCCTGAGAAATGGGGTGCAACTACTAAACCATTACACATCATCATGTCGTCACTAGCTCCTAAAATACACACACATACACACACACACCATAAACTGTCTGAATACTGGTGTGCATTAGAGCCATTTAATTACCATTCTATATTAATGTGCTGCTTTCACTGACACACACACACACATATCAGAGATTGTGTAGCGCACACACAAACATCCAGGAGCAAAGAAACTGCTGCCTCGCAACTTTAATTAATAAAATAGCTTTAATACTGAATCACTACCTTACATTTCCCTGCAATGAGAGGATAAAATCACTTTTTGAAGTAAGTAAACACACATTGTAGAGAAACGCACAGATAATTCACACACACAACTTTCATCTCTCTCTTAAAATGGCCATAGTCAAGAAAACAAGTTTACAGAATTACTGAAATTACTCCTGCTTCTACTTCGCTGCCTGTTTAGCCCCGCCCACAGATTCGCACATGTAGTGTAAATAACGAGAGGCAAATGCAGGACTATGCAGAAAACAAACAATACAGATGGCTCCGAAGACAACAAGACGCAGTGCACTGACAAGTTGTGGAAAAACGCAGTCTTTGCATTGCCTTCCTTCTGATCCCAACATCAGGAAAGATTGGATGAACTTTATTTTTAATGATGATCCAGATGGCATCAGTAGGAACTTGTCCTGTGTTCAATTGATTTTACCGTGGATTCATTTACAAACAACTTAAAGACAATGCTGTGCTGACCATATTGGATCCAACTGTAATGTTGCAACACACTGGTGAGTAACTGTTTTTATTACGTGGTCACTATTGCTTGGTCTGTTATTACAGATTGTTTGAAATGTACTAAGCATTTATGCGTTTTAAACCTATATCACAGCAGCATCCATCTGTGAAGGATGTAGCCTGTCAAACATACACAAGTGTTAGCCAATCAAAGCATTGGGCATTTATTTCTACAATCTGCTACGCCTATTCAAACGGGACGTTCCGATGAGCAGGGTCAAAACAGGACAGAAAATTGTCTATTACTTCTAAATTATGACGTTTTTTGATGTAAAAATCTTGATAACATTATGAGTGGACCTCAAAATGTTATCAAAAATGAAAAAGTACAAAATAAAAAAAGTTCATGACCCCTTTAAAACACTGTGTCTACACTGGACACGATGGTTGTCACACCATGCCAAAAATGCTTCATAAGGCTGCCTATACTGGACGTGTCAATGCGAACATTGCAAATCCATTTGTCTTTTGTGTCAGAAGTTGTGTGACTGCTTGGAGTATGCCAGAAATAGAATGGGGCTTCAGTTTACTGTCGGGAATTTGTCGTGTTGTGCCACACCACATTCAGTGTAGTCTGGTTATAATGGCCTCTATTTTCTTTTGTTGCGTCGCGCTGCTTGTGTCTGGTGTAGGCATTTGGTTTTGGTAGCTGTGGCATTTAAAGTAGATACATCATATGTTTTATTTTTTCCTGGCACTGCAGTCTTTCCACAAAGTTGCCCATGCTTAGTGCAAAACCATGCTCCCTGCTAATACTCAATTCTGATTCTTCAGTTATGCCATCTAGCGGTCTGTTATTCCACGACAACAGCCGAGGGTAGTACAGTTGATCTTGAGGTTTTTCATTTCAAATTAATATTTTGGTGTTTTATTATTTACTTATGTGTCAAGCAGCCTCATAATAATTAGGAAAATTTCAAATCTCCACAGCAGATCATAAAGCAGAGGTCAACAACTGATGGCACACAAGCTACCATTGGTAATAATGTGGAGTGACAGAAAGTGAGGTTTATGGTGATGTTCTTTCATATATATTTTTTTTTTTTTAGTATTACAAGAATAGTTCATTTTAAGGTCCAGTTCTTGCTAACAAACCATTAACTGTGGATTTTGCCTCAATAAATTTAGCTAATTTGCTGCTTATTAATAGCCAGTAAGGTAGTAGTTAAGTTCAGGTATTGGGTAGGATTAGGGATGTAGGGATTAGTTCACTTCCAGAATAAACGTTTCCAGATACACTTCATTTTAAGGTGTCCTAATTACAGTGTATTTATACATTTAAGTACTAAGTAATATTAATTAAAGTAACGTCTCGGTTACGTATGGTAACCCTCGTTCCCTGATGGAGGGAACGGAGACGTTGTGTCGAGTAGTGTACGACACTAGGGGTCGCCCTTGAGAGCCCAAACACCTCTGACAGTTTTGAGAAAGGCCAATGAAAATTGGGTGTGCAGATTTGCATAGCTGGCCACGCCCCGGACATCCGGGTATAAATAGGGCAGCGTGTGCATCTGCTCACTCGTTCTGATTCTGAGGAGCCGAGCGTCTCAGCTCACTCAGAGGCGGACCAGGGATGTGGCATGGGAGACACAACGTCTCCGTTCCCTCCATCAGGGAACGAGGGTTACCATACGTAACCGAGACGTTCCCTATCTGTCGTACACTCCGAGTTGTGTCGAGTAGTGTACGACACTAGGGGTCCCCGTAAAAACACGCCACATGTCTGGCCGCGTCACGAGAGACAAGTGCAGAAGTAACAGGGCAACGTGTTAACGTAAGTGCAGCTCACCTCCTCTGTGACCATCCAACGTCCAAGGACTGACCTGTACAGCGGGGTCCTGCAGCCGGGCCTCCCTTAAGGGCGGCTGAGTGTCTTGAGATCGTTGGGAAAAATGCCTGCTCCCGAAGGAAAGACATTACGGAGTTCACGACCTGCCCGACAGGGGGGGTTAGAGTGACATAGTTAGACATGGGACCTGAGGTGGGTCTCACACCCGGGAAGACAGCCAGACTCAGATCCTAGAGAACCTGTTTTCAGGGGAAAACACCGCACCACAAGAGTTATAGGTGGAAATACACATATGGGGCCACATAAGGGGCCACTACATATGGGGCACAATCCAATCAAAATAAGGGTATTCATACCTTGTGAAGGGATTCCATAGCGAGTTTCTCCGCTAAACTCCGCCATGTGCAGAAGTGCCAAAGATGGAGATGGTGTCCAGGGTTCGCATCAGGAAACCTACTGAAACTCAGAAGCGTAATCACCATTAGGGGAAGCGCTTTATGCAAGCTCTACACCAACCAGTGTGCCGAGTCAAGAGTTAGCAATCAAGACTCTAGCTGACACTGGTTCTGTGCGCAAATTATAAAATCTGGCAAATGTGTTAGGTGTAGCCCAACCCGCAGCTCTACAGATGTCTGTTAATGAGGCCCCATTCGCCAGGGCTGCTGAGGCAGCGATGCCCCTGGTTGAGTGGGCTCTTACCTCCAGAGGGCAGGGTAGGCCTCTGGCCAGGTAGGCCATACGGATCGCGTTTACCAGCCAATGGGAGATCCTCTGTTTGGAGACAGCTTTCCCCTTCTGCTGTCCTCCGTAACAAACAAAGAGCTGTTCCGAACGTCTGAAGGGCTGCGTTCGTTCCATGTAGATGCGCAGGGCACGGACTGGGCATAACAAGGTCAGGTTGGGGTCATCTTCCTGGGAAGAGAGAGCTTGCAAGGTCACTACCTGATCTCTGAAAGGAGTGGTGGGGACCTTGGGCACATATCCAGGCCGGGGTCTCAAGACAACGTGAGAATCCGCTGGTCCGAATTCCAGGCACGAACTGTTCACGGAGAGGGCTTGGAGGTCTCCCACTCTTTTGATGGAAGTGAGCGCAGTCAAAAGAGCCGTCTTGAAGGAGAGAGCATCGAGTTCGACTGACTGAAGGGGCTCGAATGGATCTTGTTGTAGACCTTGGAGAACCACAGCAAGATCCCAAGAGGGGATGAGATGCGACCGAGGAGGGTTCAGCCTCCGGGCTCCTCTAAGAAACCTGATTATCAAATCGTGTTTCCCCACCGATCTGCCCCCCACCAAGTCATGGTTAGCTGATATAGCTGCGACATGAACCTTGAGTGTTGAGGCAGACAGGTGCCTGTCCAGGCCTTCTTGAAGGAAGGATAACACTGATTTGATGCCACAACTCCGTGGGTCCTTCCCGTGAGAAGAACACCAGTTCACAAAGATGCGCCATTTTAGGTCATACAGCCGTCTGGTAGAGGGGGCTCTTGCCTGTAGAAGTGTGTTTACCACTGAAGGTGAAAGGTCTCTGAAGTCCTCCTGGTCGCGTCCAGGGACCAAAGGTGGAGGTTCCAAAGATCGGGGCGCGGGTGCCAAATTGTGCCCTTCCCCTGAGAAAGGAGGTCCTTCCTCAGAGGAATGCGCCAGGGAGGGGCTGATGCCAGGAGCACCAGGTCCGAGAACCAGGTTCTGTTGGGCCAGAAGGGGGCCACCAAGAGAATCTGTTCCTTGTCCTCCCTGACTTTGCACAAGGTTTGTGCGATGAGGCTCACTGGGGGAAACGCATACTTGAGCCGGCCCCTCGGCCAACTGTGTGCCAGTGCGTCTATACCGAGGGGGGCCTCGGTTAGACCGTACCACAGCTGGCAGTGGGTGGATTCCGGTGAGGCAAAGAGGTCTACCTGTGCCTGGCCGAATCGATCCCAAATCAGTTGGACCGACTGGGGGTGGAGTCTCCACTCGCCTCCGAGCGAAACCTGTCGTGACAGGGAATCGGCCATACGATTGGCTTCGCCCGGAATGTGAGTGGCTCGTAGAGACTTGAGTCTGTGTTGACTCCAGAGCAGCAGGTGGCGGGCTAGTTGTGACATGCGAAAGGAGCGTACACCGCCCTGGTGGTTGATGTAGGCCACAGTCGCAGTGTTGTCGGACCTGACCAACACGTGCTTGCCCTGAATCATAGGTCGGAACCTCCTCAGGGCCAGGAGCACTGCCAACAACTCCAGACAATTTATGTGCCAAAACAGTCGGGGGCCTGTCCAGACCCCGGAAGCTGCCTGCCCGTTGCAGGTGGCACCCCAGCCTGTCTTGGAAGCATCTGTGGTGACAACGATGCGTCTGGACACCTGTTCCAGGGGAACTCCTGACCGTAGGAACATAATGTCTGTCCAAGGGCTGAGTGTCTGGCGACACGATGGTGTGATGTTCACTCGAAATGTGCCTCGATGCCACGCCCACCTGGGGACTCGAGTATGAAGCCAGTGCTGCAGCGGTCTCATGTGCATCAAACCCAGTGGCGTGACCGCGGCTGAGGATGCCATGTGCCCTAGGAGCCTCTGAACCTGTTTTAGGGGGACCGCTGACCCGCATCTGAGTGTTGCCACACACCTCAGAACTGACTGTGCACGCTCCGGGGAGAGACGTGCAGACATACTGACCGAGTCCAGCTCTACACCAAGAAAAGAGATCCTCTGTGCCGGGGAGAGTTTGCTCTTTTCCCAGTTGACCCGAAGCCCCAACTGAGCCAAATGGTTGAGAACCATGTCCCTGTGTGCGCAAACCAAATCCCACGAGTGAGCTAGGATCAGCCAGTCGTCGAGATAATTGAGAATGCGTATGCCCCTTTCCCTGAGGGGGGAAAGGGCGGCCTCCGCTACCTTCGTAAAGACCCGGGGCGACAGGGAGAGGCCAAAGGGGAGAACCTTGTACTGATATGCCCGTCCCTCGAAGGCAAACCGCAAGAACGGCCTGTGTCTTGGGAGGATTGAGACATGAAAGTACGCGTCCTTCAGGTCTATGGCCACAAACCAATCTTGAACTCTGACACACGTGAGAATGTGCTTGAGGGTTAACATCTTGAACGGGAGCTTGAGCAGGGCCCGATTCAAGACCCTCAGATCCAAGATTGGTCTGAGACCGCCACCCTTCTTGGGTACAATGAAGTAGGGGCTGTAGAACCCTTTCTTCATTTCGGCTGAGGGGACAGTTTCTATCGCGTCCTTCGCCAGAAGGACTGCGATTTCCGCCCGAAGAACCGCGGTGTTGGGGCCCTGAACCAACGTAGTGAGAACACCACGGAACTTGGGTGGACGCCGTGCAAACTGGATGGCATAGCCGAGCCGAATGGTCCTGAGGAGCCAGCGGGAAGGATTGGGGAGATTTAACCAATCCGAAAAGTTCTCCGCTAAGGGTCTCAGAGGAGTTACATTCGGTGTACCAAGGGTGGGGGTACCGTCGCTGGGAAAACAGTGTGTGGCCGGAGGTGAGAAGCCCCGAACCACACTGGCTGCTCTGCCCAGGGAGTCCGATCCGTGAGAGCTGTGCAGATGATCCGCCCGAGAGGGGAGATCGTCTGAACGAGCTTGATGTTTCAGAGCACACGGGGGCACAGGTGTTGTGCGACCGTATGTTTCTGATAATGGAAACAGCATCCGACCGTCGAGTAGAGGGTCGGAGGTGCTGTATATTGTGCCCAGAGAAGAAGGAAATTGCTCTTTCATTGACCATGTGGTGGCCGTCTGCCGTGTGGCAGACAGCCGGGTAGAAGCCGAATCCAGCGCTCGTCCCCTCGTCGAGTGTGGATCCGGACAGGTCAGATGATCCTCCTTCCCTGGGCTGCCCGTCTCAGGAACGCTTTGAAGCCTGACGTGGGTTCTTAGTGGCCTGAGGACGGGCTGGCGGTGCCACCTTCCTACGAGTGCTGGACCGTTGGGCGGGTCTGGCTGCAGGACCGGCAGGTTGCGGGGCCTGAGCCACCCTCGTAGGGGGTCTTCCTCGGCGGGGGGCAGGCGGAGGTTGCTGCGTCGGCTGAGCTGGGCCAGCGCTCGCTGCACGCCGAGGCAGGATGTGTTTAATGGCCTCCGTCTGCTGCTTCACCGTGGAGAACTGCTGGGCAAATTCTTCCACGGTTTCGCCGAAGAGACCAGTCTGGGAAATGGGAGCGTCAAGAAAGCGTGCTTTCTCGGCGTCTCGCATCTCGGCCAGGTTTAGCCATAGGTGGCGCTCCTGGACCACCATAGTGGACATCGCCCTCCCCAGAGCCTGCGCCGTAACCTTCGTAGCTCGAAGAGCATAGTCGGTCGCAGAGCGCAGCTCGTGTAACAGCTCTGGGTCAGGAACACCCTCGTGCAGGTCTTTGAGAACCTTAGCCTGATAGACCTGCAAAATCGCCATAGCGTGTAAGGCGGACGCAGCTTGCCCAGAGGCCGCATAAGCCTTCGCTACAAGCGCAGACGAAAACTTACAAGCCCTGGACGGGAGTCTCGGGCGGCCCCTCCAGGAGGCGGCGTTTTGCGGGCACAAGTGCATCGCAATCGCTCTCTCCACCTGGGGGACCTCCGTATACCCCCTCGCTGGACCGCCATCGAGGGTGGTGAGGGACGGGGAGATAGCGTGCCGTGAACGAGCCGACAGAGGGGCTTTCCACGACTTCGTTAACTCCTCATGCACTTCCGGGAAAAACGGGACCGGGGAGGAACGTGGCCTCGAGTCACGTCCACTGCCCAGGAACCAGTCATCCAGCCTTGAAGGCTCAGGGCTGGGTGGGGGAACCCACACAACCCCAATCTCCTTGGCTGCCCGTTTTAGTGCGGCGGCCATTTCGGCATCCGCCACAGACTGAGACTCTCCCGCCGGAGCGGTAAGTTCAGCCGTGACGTCAGCCTCTGACGGCTCTCCCTCCGATGCTACAGACCCTGCCTTTTCCTCAGCAGGAGCCTCGAACAAAAGATCCAGCCCATACTGAGACGAGCTTTCAAAATCGTCCTGAGACTCCATCGGTGGACACACAGGGTGAACGGTTTGCGAGGACGTACCCGGCAAAGCGTCGTTCAAACCCTGCCGCTCTTCTTCAACGCACATCGCTGCGGCCTCGTACCCGGAAGTAGAAGGACCGGAGCGGGAAGCAGTTGAATGGCGCCGCGGCTTCTTCGAAAAGAACGCGGCTCGTGAGCGGAGCGTGCCCAAGGGCATGTCCTCGCAGTTCTGACAACCTCCCTCAGCGAACGCTGCTTCAGCATGCTCACGCCCCAAGCACTGAACACAGCGATCGTGCCGATCGTTAGGGGAAAGGTAGAGTCCGCAACCAGTTGGACACGGACGGAAAGGCATAGTGAAACACACAATCCGCCCGTGGAGCTCTTTTAGAGAAAATTTGCTCAATAGAGGAAAATCTTCTCCTGAAGATCGCCGTCGACGCACCCAGGGGAACTCTCACAACACGAGCCGTGTCAGAGAGGGAGAGACCGCTGTCTGTGCCGTAGATCCAACGACGAGAGAGGTGAATGTTGCCGCTTCTCACACAGAGACGCTGCATTCGGCTCCGAAGAACAGAACGAGTGAGCAGATGCACACGCTGCCCTATTTATACCCGCATGTCCGGGGCGTGGCCAGCTATGCAAATCTGCACACCCAATTTTCATTGGCCTTTCTCAAAACTGTCAGAGGTGTTTGGGCTCTCAAGGGCGACCCCTAGTGTCATACACTACTCGACACAACTCGGAGTGTACGACAGATAGGGAACATGTACTTACTATATAGTTAGGGCTAGGATTAGGGTTTGGCTTAGTGTTACTTGCACATAATAATAATGCACAATTTTTTGCTATTATAACAGCAAGTACATGTAACGTGTAACAAGGACATCTTAAAATAAAGTGTTACCAAATTTCCTGATAATTTACTCACCCCTATGTCATCCAAGATGTTCATGTCTTTCTGACTTCAGTCGAAAAGAAATGAAGTTTTTTGAGGAAAACATTACATCTCCATACAGTGGACTTTAATGAGAGCCAATGGGTTGAAGGTCCAAACTGCAGTTTCAATGCACCTTCAAAGGGCTCTACATGATCCCAGCCGAGGAAGAAGGGTCCTATGTAGCGTCATTTTCTAAAAAAAAAAAAAGAAAAAAAAAATTCTAAATAAATAAATAAATAAAAATGGAAATACTTTTTAACCACAAATGCTTGTCTTGCACTAGCTCGACCCCAAATAAAGTCAAATGCTTTTTACAAATTCGCATGATTTTCGCAACACGTTATGTCGTAGGCATGCATCACAGAGCTACATGGAGAAAACCTTAATTTTGTTTTGAATGAAGAAAGAAAGACATGAACATCTTGGTTGACATGATGGTGAGTAAATTATCAGGAAATCTTTATTTTGGAAGTGAACAGGTGTGTTGGGGACCATCAAAATAAAGTGTTAGCAGATATTTTTGTTTGTTTGTTTGTTTGTTTGTTTTTGTTTTTAAATGAATTAATTACTGGTGGTTACAAAGATAAATATGAATGGACTTAGACACTGTGTGGATTTGTGAATTTACAGTCAAATGTATCATAGGAGAAAACGTTTGATTTCTTGCAGTTACATTTTCAAGATTTTTTTAATAAATATTTATTAATTAATTAATTAATTTATTTATTTATACACAAACAATTTATAAATTATTCTCACTACTAATATGGTAAGATCACTGGTGCATATTTACATCCCTGACAACTGAACACAAAACTGTCACCAGTTTTGTTTGTTTGTTGTTTCAATTCTTGAAAGGTCTGTTATATACTCACTACCAATTATAAAAAAATAAATAAATAACTACCTAATCGAATAAGGAGACAAAATGATATGACTTAAGACATGTTCAGCTATACAAATGTTTTCATTGTACATCTAGTGCTATAGATTTTTGTACAAGAGTTTTATGTATATTATGAGAGAAAATTGTACCAGTCACTAAACATGAAAGACATTAATATACCTTATTTACAAAAACATGCACAAACTACATTTTCAGGACTGCAATTGTCTATTTTAAAACACGCAGTTGATTTAAACCTTCTCATGTAAAAGGAAAGGGAAAAAGGTATGGCTGACATCAAAAAAGCTATCCCTTAAAAATGTGATTTACTCCATTTCTATAATAATGGACAGCTTTAACACCTAGGTGTTAGTTTTGCAGATTCTGTACAGGTTACCTCATTGTGACAGCGTATGCTTTTAGCAGTCCTCTTGATTCTGATCAATTTGGCCTAATTAAACTGCTTTACATTTACTAGGGCTTCGTTTTCCAAAGGCATTTCAAATTATCCCTCGTAATTGGTCATGATGAGATCCCATACAGCGAAGGCCTTTGTTTTTGAATTAGCTTTATACCACATCTATTCAAAATGTGTGAGAGCTGCTCTATTCCACGAGTCAACTTTTAATCCTGCTCCTAAAGCATGAAAATTACTGTCACTGGCAAGGATGACATGAAGTCTTGACATTTGTTTGGGAGACAGGCTGTGTCCAATTCCTTCTCTATCTTAAGCTTTAAAAGAAAGCTTCTCATCAAGCCACACTCCATTGTACTTTATTAACGTTTCTAGCACATTTTTTGAAAGAGGGTTTTGAACCTTTTTATCCACTTCACAGCACTTCATTAATTGCTTCTGTCTCTCCTGCACACTCGTAAATGTGCACAGACACAAATTCTTGCATGTAAGTGAACATTGTCATGCGAGCACATACAGATGTACCCTGATAAAAACACTTCAATGCATCAGTGTTTCCTGTACCGCCTTTCAATGGCAGAGTGAATCACCAGCATCACATTTTACCTGATCTGTAAATGCAAGTTTGCTCTTTGAATCGAATTAAATAAAAAGATAAAAAGGCTGCGTGCAACAATATAATGACAAAAAAAACGCGTTTCAATTGAGTTGTCCTTGTGGGCTGCACACACACACACACACGCACACACAAAAGAACATATAGCACGACAAGTGTAATCTGCTTCATGGGCAAATTATTTTTTTTAAGAAATCATTAAAGAAACTAGTCACACAAATTCTTGTGTTACATGTAAACATTGTAAAACTTAAATCAGTGTAATTACTGACTAGTTGTTTAAATGACAATGTTTTTTTTTTCTTTTTTTGGTAATAAGTTCTATTTCAATAATAAAAAAAAAAACCCTACAGAATAGCATATGTTTAAAGATGAGCTCAGTTCCATACAAACCACCCAGTTTCTCATCACAGATCAGTAAGCTGGCCTGGTCAAATGTGAAATAAAGCAAGATGTCATCAATTAACACAAGTGTCCAGTTGTTGGAACAATGATAAAAGCTTAGTCAAATTCACCTTCCTCATGCTACAAGGCCATTAAAATAAATCAAGTGACTATTGAATTAACACAGAGAACTTGAAAGCTTTTATACTCTGATGTAGAATACATTGAGAATAAAAATTAATTCACCTCTTTGGCAATTTGCTGTTGGACTCTCGAACTTCATGGAGACAATTTATTCTTTTAAGAAGGAACATCTCTGTTGTGAAGTTGAAAATGTTGCTTATATTGTGCCTGAACATGGTCCAATATCTGTGGTTAATGTTAGTTAAGTTAAAAATCATTCAGTACACTTCTGTTTTTTAAAGAAAAAGAGAGAGAGATAACATTCACCCTACTATGTTCCCTTTCTTTACATATATATGTAGTTATATATATATATATATTATATATATATATATATATATATATATATATATATATATATATATTTTTTTTTTTTTTTTTTTTTTTTAAGAAAAACATGTTGCATACAGCTGAGCTCTATGTTCCAGCTTTCACACTGGAGACAAAACACAGCCTTCAGTTGGAATAATTTGAAGACTATTTGTATGAGCTGTTTATTAAATTATTGAGCAGACAGATGTTTGTGACTGCTTCACGGTTACACCCTGGATCTGCCAGGCACCAAAACAAAGGTCTAAAGGAATGGTTTGTGATGTGCCCAGAATATCAATTTAATTTACTGCTGTTAATTCACATGCAAATTTTGACCTCCGTTAAAGCATATCAATTACCCCACGTACTGTATCTGAGGGCCAGCGAGCAGTGCAAGAGAGGGGAATATAACAAACCACGAATGAATTGCAGTGATACAAAAGAAGGACAATGAAGTATTTTTTCGTGCTTAATTCAAAATTCCATGCATTCATTTACGAGGAGGAAGATAATATGCTAATTGTAAGCTATTCGATAAAAAAGAGACAGTATAGACATACACCCTCTTTTCGCTTGCTGAAATGGGCAGATTTTAGACACTCTTTCTTGTTGCCTGTAAAGGCAAAGACCAGAATTATAATACACCGACTGCTTATGACATAAGAGTCAGCCTTCAATCATACTTCCATATCTGTAAGTAATTTCAGTAGTGTGAAAAGAAGGTAAAAATGACAAGGCAATCATTATAGTTCAACCTAAGTAGCCAGGTCAAAAGTTTAACTAATTCTAAAATCTATTCATACTTTTTCTATGTGAATCAAAAGAGTCACAATAAGTCTAGATGGGTCAAAACTCCTTTTCACCACTATATAGACTCTCTTCGCAACAGCATCTGTCTTATTCAATTCAAGTGATGCTGCATTCTTTAGTGCAATATCAGAAACCACTCCTACATTATGAGTACTAGCTGAATGACACATTTGTCAAGGACTGATTGCTTTCTCAGCTCTGTTGGATATAGTAGAAGATGAGCATTGAACATTACGCTGTCATCTTTTTCAAAACAGGATTTTTTAGCTTTTTCTTGCTCGAAGAACCCCGTGACAATATCAATTATACATGCAGGAGGCAAACAAGGGGACTTATTAGCCAACAAATAATCTCACAGAGTGACCATGAATGGAGAAGATTAGCATGTGAAAGGCAGAGCAAAACTCCCTCGTTCAACTGCTAAAGAGCAATTTAATTGGGCAAAAATTGGGGAAATTGTTTGATGAGAGGACACATCTGTAGGAGACCATAAACAGAACACCTCAGACCTACGCATGAAGCTTTAACAAGAGGTGCAGAATGACTACATCTCTGTTAAAGGGTTATTAAAAACAACTATTTCAGCACTGATTAGTTCTCACTACTTTTGAAACACGCAAAGAAAATTGCATTTCATCTTACCCTTTGATGCTTATTTGTGGTGTTAATTCACAAATACAAGCCATTTGACCAGTTACATTTATGGTATGGGTGGATTGCATTTGTGTCCATATCTTTATCTATATCTATATCTTACCATAATTTAGGCTTCCCAGAACTGGAATCATGGGAAGGATGATCTTGTGGAAAACTATGCAGCACCCTCCAACTCTTACACCACAGAAACAAACAGTTTAAAAGTTTTGTTTTGTTTTAGGAAAGTGCCGCATGCTGTCAAAAATAAGTAAAAAATGGACTCTTCTCATAGGATAAGGCAACACAGTCGCATGAACAATTGTGAAACAGATGTGTCATTGATATACTGTTACATCTGAAAATGTCACGTCCTGTGATTTTGACACAATGTAGATTTTAAACCTGGAAGGCGAAAATAGTGCAAAAAAAATCCCAATATTAAACATTCTTCTATTTTTTTTTCTCATAAGAAAAATTAACTTAAGTTAACCTTGTCCTCTGTGATGCGCAACACAAACATCTCAGAAAATTTTGTTTGAAAGCCATGCATAATTAGGGTGCATCATGTTCAAACACAGCTCTTCAAATAACATATTCAGAAATTAAGAGGCTAAATACTGCTACTACTACTAATAATAATAACCTATCGTAAGCTTGACAGTGCAAGTATTTCATTTGCATTTGTGATTGGGTGTGATTGTATATGTTTAAACTGTAAAATGTATTTAGGAGCACATGTGCAAATAAAACAAGTCCCTGCAGGTTCTTAAAAAGTTTTAAATGGCTAAAATTGTTTCCTTTTTTTTTTTTTTTTTTTCTAAGATGTCATAAATTTGGGGATGTTAAAGCAGGAAATGCGATACAGCCTAATGTGATTATTATTACTTCTAATGTTATTATTAATATTATGTCTATGGATGCACCTAAATGGAAATTCTGGGCTGACACCAAAACCGAAAATTCTGGATGGCTTTGCCCGTAAACCGAAACCAAAAATGCTTTGTAATAATTATTTACTATTTTATAAAATAGTATAAAGTAATTTCATAAGACTTTTTAAATTTAAATCAATAAATTTTAATTATATAAAGTTTAAAAAACACAAGCCAATGAAATAACCACACTTTTACTAATAATAACACAATAAAAATGGACAGAAAATATTAAATATCAATATATTATTTTTATTTAGTTCTAAGACACAGAATCAAATATTATATAAACTTCTTTTAACAAATTATACAAACAATGTATAGTCCTATCAGAGCATGTGATCAGATCTCAGCGGGAGCAGATCAACAGACTTTTTTTTTTTTTTTCAGCTAATATTTTTTGGCGTTTTTTTCTTTCGGCCAAAAACTGAAAATGCCATTTTCAGCCAAAATTCGGTGCATTTCTAATTATGCCATGTTTTCGCATTTTAGGACTCTTGTTTAGTAATCTGTTTCTGTTCTATTGTTGACTTCGTTTGTTCATTTCCTGCCCCTGGTTGCCTTACTGTCTTGTTTGTTCCTGTGGTTACCCCTGTTTTTCTCCATGACAATTAGGCCACATCCACCAAAGCGTTTTAGCCAGCTGAAAACACCAGGTACCCTGCTGAAAACGCCTAGCTGAGAACACCTCTGTGACATTACACTTTAGTTGCTAATATTTGCTAAAGTAATATGGCAGATGCATCACAAATGAAATGTTTCCCCAAGCAACAATACTGTGGTAGTCTGGGAATTCCATCTAGTGAAGACATGAATACTCAGAGACAAGAAATATTAAATTAAAAAAATAAATAAATAAATAATAAAAAAAAAACTTCTCCATTGTTCAGTCATAGTACAACCAAGATGTGATGCTTGGTCGGTGTAGCTGACTAGCTGACTAAAATGTGACAGTGATGAGTGATGCATTTTACCCAAAGTTAGCCATTCTTCAACTTTCTGTGCCAAAAAAATAAAATGAAATAAATGCTCCGCGTGAAATACACGCAGTGCCTCGTCACGTCCCCATCAAAAACAACTGAAAAAAATATGCTAGCAAGGAGAGTATCAGGTAAGTGATATGGAGTTTATTTCACAACGGGTGCAGAGAAATGTAGAGTCAGCAGGTGAGCAACAAACATTACTGGAGAAAGTGTCAACTTAACTTTACGAGCCAACAAGCTCTTTTCTTCTTTTCACAGGTGTCTTAGTTCATGGTTGGTAGCAGACGAAGGAGATCGGGATTGGCAGGAAAGCATCCAACAGAAGGTGAGTCTGGAAAGTCTGTAATAGCGACATTAAGACCAGACAAAGGTAGGTGAGGAGTGAAGGTGGCTTTATACTGGTGTTGATTACATAACGACAGGTGCGGGGAATCAAAACTCAGGTGACTGTGATTGTGCAGGATGAGTGCTGGGACCTGACGAGGCAGATGTTTCTCTGACAGTACCCTCTCATCCATGGGCGGCTCCTGACACCCACTGCCGGTGACGAGGACTGCCGCGTCCTCTGGGCGCTGGCTTATCTGGATGGAACTGATAGAAGTCAGACAGCAGAGAGGGGTCAAGTATGTCATCTCGAGGCACCCAGGACTGTTCCTCCAGACCAAAGCCCTCTCAGTCCACCAGATATTCAAGGCAGCCACCTCGACGCCGGGAATCCAGGATGTTAATCCCAGAGTTAACCCTGTAGATGGAGCATTTGTTGGTGATCTCTGCAGGAGGAGGCACGTCTGGCTAGACACTGGATTAGTGTATGGTTTCAGAAGGTATCCATGAAAGGTGGGTGCGATACGGTAGGGGGGTGGTAGGTCCAGTTGATACATGACATCATTTATCTGCCTCCTGATGGTGAATGGACCGATAAAGTGGGAAGTCTGGACCTCCCGGTGGAGCAGGTTCCGTGACCGTGGCCTGTCGGCTGTCCTCATCAAGAGACCATTCAATCGGGCTTACAATGAGGGCTGGAGGATGGTTTCTGGGGCCACGCTGTCTTGCATGGGTTGATGGAGATGGGAGAAAGAGTCCGCATGGGAATTCAGGGTCCCAGGCCTGTAGGTGACCGTGAAGTTGAAGCGAGTGAAGAAGAGCGCCCAACGGGCCTGTCTGGGGTTCAAACGTTTCACATTTGGCAAGTACTCCAGGTTCTGATGGTCAACAATGACCTGGAAAGGATGGATAGCTCCCTCCAGCCAGTGTTTCCGCTCTTTTAGAGCCAGCTTGATTGGCAAAAGCTCACGGTTCCCAATTTCGTAGTTTTGCTCCGCCGGGGATTGCTTGCAGGAGAAATATGCACAGGGATGTAATTTAGGAGGCTCTCTGCTATATTGCGACAGCACTGCTCCAACACCCACGGTTGAGGCGTCGACCTCCACAATGAATGGCTTTTGAGGATTGGGATGAATCAGGTGCAAAAGGCTTCTTGTAGCTGGTCAAAGCTTCTTCGGGTCTCTGGAGGTCAGGACAAGGTCCTGGGTTTATTGTGGAGCATCGAGGTGAGTTGTTCTGTTATTATGCTGAAGGATTGGATAAAACAGCGATATAAGTTGGCGAAGCCTAGAAATCACTGCAATTCTTTCACTGATGAAGGTAAGGGCCAGTCCTAAATGGCTTGGAGTTTGTTGTTGTCCATCTGTACTCCTTGAGGAGAGATGACGTACCCAAAGAATTGGATGGTGGTTCGGTGGAACTCGCACTTCTCCAGATTGAGGTATAGGTGGTATTCTCTCAGCTTCTGAAGGACCTGCTCTACGTGGCGGCGATGTTCAGCCAGGTTCCGGAAGTAAATGAGGATGTCGATATAGATAATGACGAATCGGTGGAGAAACTCCCGGAACACCTCATTCATGAATCCCTGAAAGACAGACGGTAAGTTAGTTAGCCCATACGGCATCACCTGATATTCATAGTGGCCAGTAGGTGTAATGAAGGCCATCTTCCACTCGTCTGGGGGGATTCAAATGAGGCTGTATGCGCTCCGCAGGTCCAGTTTGGAGAAGATGCAAGCTCCACAAAGTTCCTCGAGGGCAGCCGGAACCAGAAATAACGGATACAAGTACATGAGAGTTTGTGAATTCAGGGTTCGGTAAGCCTTTGCTTACAAAGAAGAAGCTTGACACAGCTGGTGAGGTAAAAGGGTGGATGAAGCCTTGTCTGAGTGCCTCCTGAATATATTTGTCCATAGCAGCTTGTTCCGGGATAGACAGTGGTTACGCTCTACTTTTTGGAATTTTCGCTCCAGGCAGCAGGTCAATGGCACAGTCCCATGGCGTATGTGGCGGCCTACTTTCTATAGACGTCCTGGAACTGGTAGATGAGGTGATTTGGGGCAGGCAATGTTGAAGACAGTATCCACTCCACTGTAGGATCTCGTTGTTCCTCCAATCCAAGCGAGGAGAACGTTGGGTGAGCCACGGGCATCCAAGGACTACATCAATGGTGGATTGTTCCAGCACAAGGAATTAGAGGACCTCCTCGTGTAGGCACCCTACACGAAGCGTGATGTTGGTTTTTCTTGGATGGTGATGAGGTTTAGGATCTGGGAGCGCATTTTTTCTTTTTGCAGGCGATCTACTGAGATGAAGTTCCCAGAGGATGCAGAGCTTGCGCTGAAATGGAAGTGTGAGGAGAAATTAGTTGTATGGTCATACATGATAATGTACTGCTTTGAAGGTTAAAGTGGATGGTACTCATCGACAGGTATGGAGAAGGTGACCGCTCTCCTCACAATATAGACAGAGGCCAGAGTTGATTCTTCTGTCACGTTCTGTGCGGGTTAGGTGTTGTGAGCTGATCTGCAAAGGCTCTGGTGCTTATAAAGCAACTGAAGGGTGCAGAGAGTGGCAGATCTTCTTCATAGGCAGTAGGATACTTAGAAATTCAAATTGCCTTTAGGATGAACATCTTGAGCCCCACAGTGTCATCATAGATCGCCATCTATCGGCGAACATGGGGATTCAGCCCTTGCCTGAAAGCAGTGAGGAGAGTAGTCTTATTCCAAATTGAACTGAATACTCCCACACCGAGCTTCCTCCCTGACAAAGCCGGAACAAACGATCCTGAACAGACAGCTCTGACACAGCTTGGCCGAAGACCTTCTTAAAATGGTTTGTGAAAGCATTGAGCATTTGTGTCACTGAACTCTTGGCATTCTAAAGGGACTCTGCCCACTGCAGGGCGTGTCCTGTCAGGAGGGTAATCGTGAAGACAATCTTCGATCGTTCAGCGGGGAAGGCTCAGGGCTGCATTTCGAAGAACAGTGAACACTGCAATATAAAGCCACTACAATCCACCGCCATGGGACTGGCGGAAGCAGATGCAGCGGTGGTGAGAGGTACAAGTACAGTGTTGACAGCCTGAATGAAGTCCTCGAGGGTGAGCAGTTTTGGCGGCTGAGGATCCATACTGCTGAAATCCTTTCTCTGTCTTCTATTATGGAACAGAAGCAGACCACAAGGCGAGTATCAGGTAAGTGATATGGAATTTATTTCACAACAGGAAAACGGGTGCAGAGGAATGGAGAGTCAGCAGGTGAGCAACAAACATTACTGGAGAAAGTGTCAACTTAGCATGAAGAGCTAACAAGCGCTTTTCTTTTTTTCACAGGTGTCTTAGTTTGTGGTTGGTAGCAGACGAAGGAGATTGGGATTGGTAGGTAGGTATCCAACAGAAGGTGAGTCAGGTACGTCTGTGGTAGCAACATTAAGACCAGACAAAGGGTAGGTGAGGAGTGAAGGCAGATTTATACTGGTCTTGATTACGTGGCAACAGGTGTGGGGAATCAGAACTGTGAATGTGATCGTGCAGGATGATTGCTGGGACCTGACAAGGCTGGTGTTTCTCTGACAGGTGGACACACAGCCTAATGGACCACACCGCTTTCCCTGTTTGTATCCATAACAGCTCACTGAGCCTATTTTGTTCTCCTGTGTATTTATACCTTGGTGTTTGCCCATGTTCTTTGTCTAGTCTTGTTCTTTTGCTGCCTGTTACGCAGGGCTGTATGTTAACTTTTTTTCACACATAGCACTGGTGATACAGAGGTTGAAAGTTTTGTAGCACAGGCCAAGCAGTTGTAGCACAAGTTAGGTATGGGCGATATGGAAAAATATAAAATATAAGTTCATCAGTCATGAGCAGTGAGTGATTTTACTCTGTTTTATTAACATTAAAAGAATAGTTCACCCAAAACTGTCTGTCAATTCTGTCATAGTGTTTTATTTTTACATCATCATTTACTCACTCTCAAGTTGTTTTAAACCTGAATTAGTTTCTTTCTTCTTTTCTTCTGAAGAATGCGGCTAACCAAACAGTTGCTGTCGACTTCCATACTATTTTCCCCTCTACTATCAAATGTGGACCAGCCACTGTTTAGTAACCCACATTATTCAAAATACATTCTTTTGTTTTCAGCACAAGAAAGAAATTAATACAGGTTTGGGACAACGTGAGTGAGTAAATAATGACTGAAATTGAATTTTTGGTTGAACTATTCCCTTGACAAGTGGCACCATGTTCAGTTCTGTCGCTTTAAGAGCTGCACGCATCCGCACTTACTTTCATTTTAAGACATAACCAACTGTGTTTATATGTAAACCTTATACGTTTTTGACAGTAGCCTATTAGAAACGAAATCAAACAGACGCGGAAGACAACTTGGCCGCAAGTCAGAACAGCACGTTAATTAAATGTTTAACCGGCAAGGCTTTAAAGCAGATGCAGTAGAGATGTAACTCTACTGCTCAGTTGACACTTGATGTGAACGTATGTCGCGCTGTACAGTATATTGAGGTGGATGTGACAGAACTGCAACTGATAGCACAATACTACGATATTTCTTCAAAAGAAGACTGTGGAAACATTGTAATCATTCACGATCAAAAATCGTCATATCGCACACCCATAATTACTAAGTATAATCACACGCAAACAAGCACAATGAAATCACTTTACACTACTAAGCAGCTGTGTTATGAACACACAAAACTGTATCACACGCATGCTATATCGCACAGACCTGTTTTTTGTAGCATATATGTCGCACTGTACAGCCCTGCTGTTATGTGTTTGGTTCCTATCTGTTCATGATTTTCTGGTGTTTTGGTTCCTGTTAATTCCCTTAATAAAACTCATCTGCATTTGGATCCTCTCGCCTTCGTCCCTGAATCTCTCTAAGTGTAACACTTAGTGTAATCAGGCTTGTTTATAATTAAAAGTCACGCATTATGGATATCGATGGTTTTGTTTTAATATTGGCATTTTGGTATGAACATTCACGCATTTAATTCAGTGTAAACTCTTGTAGCTTCTATCTGAGCTGCACATCACAGGAAGGAAAGACTGATAACATTAGCCTTATTTAACACATTATTCCATATATAGATTTTATATATATAGATTTTAGCTCATAATGTGCATGAATAATGTCACACTTTGATGTAACCTGAGAACTTTGACTCTTGATTTTACTGCAACTACATATTAAAACAGTGATCCGTCTGACAAACACCCAGCAGCAAGCACCACACTAGCTACAGACTCCTGTCCTTTAATACTGTCCTTTCTCCACAACACCTTACAAAAAAATCTCTGGGTTCTGATAATAACAGGAACATTGTTCACAGGATATATTTAAAGTCTTGAAACTTACAGCCAAAGGATGTGAATTTGTCCACAAGAACTGCTTTAACCCCAGGGCTTGCAGAATTTTAAAATCCCTGAGAGCCCTTTGGGCAGGTACTCTTCAGATTTTGGTAGCCCGAAAATTATTTTTTTTAAATACAGAAAATCAGATAGGAGTCAAAATAAGTATAAGGTAGTCCAGTATAAGGCTAAAAGCAGCCTAACATTAACATTATCAAAGAACCTCATCACTGATTAGCCTAGCCTATTCTAGCGCAAGTTTATGCATTTTAAAAAATACTTGCATTATAAGTGAAGCTATCTACACCGTATGATGAATAAATCTCTTACCACAAACTGCACACGTCTGCAGCGCGTTACAGCTCCGACAAGGCAACTGGAGTTGGCGGCTTCGGCATGTGTTTCGACCCCCTATACTGCACATGTGTGCGGCGCATTTTTGCTCTGAAGCGGTCATTCTAGTCAGTGCTTGTGTTTATATCCGCCGCTCTGTGGCTAGTTGAACCGGCTCTCCGTGCTGCATCGCTAAAGTTAGGCTAACCCCCCACCTTGTCCCTACCCACACCCTAACCATTGTAGTTCTTGAAAAGAAATTTTTTAAAAATGAAATATCTCCATGGATTGGACTTTGAGATTTGTAACTTTGTAGATCTTTTACACGCCACACACTGACTAAAATTAAAAAAGTGAAAAGCATAATAGGACCCCTTTAAAAAAATTAAATATAAGGCAATTTATGACCCATTTTAAGAGCTGCACAAGTAAAATGAACAGTATGAGTGTGGCTAGACAATGTCTAGGGTAACATACAGTATTTAGCCATAAAATGACATGATTTACAGTTCAGATACAGGTTTTCACAAAATCAAAAATCTTATACAACAGCATTTAAGCCTTTAGACCATTTTTATGAAAAGGGATAAATCAAGCATATAAATTATTATATTCACTGAAAATTGTTTCGATTTTAGAAGGTGCATTAACTTCTTTCACATTTACAACTCTATGTCTTTGCTGTGTAAAAACAAGGTATTTGCAATTGAGCTGACCACAGACAGCAAGAAAGGCTTAATGGAAATGCAAATTCATTCTCTGCCATGCGGTGGCGCTTCAGGAGCGGTATAATAAAGCGGTTTCCTCGATAACGGCTGTACACAAAGCAGCACTGTGCTCATAAATGCTGCTTTATCATTCATTATAGGTAGGAGGAAATATAAATACCAACGACACGTTTCTGAGGATAGTCAGTTCCCTTCAGAAACATTCACATAAAGACATCCGCGCAGCGTTTTGACTTTGAAACATGCAGTGCTCATATTTATTCAATCACATCATTGCCTTTTGAAGTTTAATCCAGCCCTATCCCAATTCTTGTCTTTCCGTCCTCAACTGTAAGACCTCTTGAAATTATAATTAAGACACTTCTTATACCATTAATGTATTTAAAACTTTTTATGGGTTTAAGTTTGATACAACTAAATTGAAGAGTTTTTAAGGACCTGAGGGAGGTCTGTTTTTAAGATAGCCCGTCAGGCAGGGCGGTGATACATTTTGGTAGCCCGACTGGCGTTTTTGGAAGCCCTGAACCCTCTGGGGTCTGAGGGGGTTTTGGGGCCCTGGAGAAGCATTGACATGCCCTGACATTTGTGTTTCTTCAGTATCTTAAACAAATATTAATGGCTAAAGGCTGATTACACTGTAATCAGCAAAAAACATGTTTCATTATTTATGTGTGTTTTTTAAGTCAATGAATTAAGGTCATAAAACACATACAGAATGTTTGTTCACAACAACAGAACTGGATGTGGTAGACTAGAGTTTTTGCTACAAAATGTTGTGACAATCATTCTGTTCACTCATTCACAGCAAACAATATATTGACTTAACTTTCGTAACACGAAAGTTGTTTTGTGTTTGAAAGGCTGCATGCGAAGGACTGACAATGGCCATGAATATATAGTGATGCACACCTGAGAGACAACGGGACTCCGATAACAAGCCATCTGTCAGTAATGTGTCTGTGAAGCAGGTAAGAAAGAACATGAGGAGAGTAAAATAATGGGGGGTTTGATTATTTCTATTTCATTTACAACACAGTATAATCAAAATATACACAGTGAAGGTCAAGGACACATGATTGAACATACTGATCTAAACACTGAGACTTGAACAGTCACACGCCTTTATGCCCAAATTCCTGGACTTCAACATTCATATACAATAAACACTCATACCACTTTTAATTGACCTATCGGTAAGCCCAGCCCCCCTTAGTTACTGTTGCTACCTCGGACAAACAAACAGAGTTGCCCACTGTCTTACAACAACAGCTGTCAATGTGAAAACCTTGTCCGAAGATTTTTTTGATAAATTTTGAACACAGAAGGACCACCTCTTGTCGAGGAGCATTCAAGTTGGACTTAAATATGCCATGGAGGGATATATAAATGATTTTAAAATAAATATGGCGAGTAACATGATTAATTTGGAAGCGAGGGTTTACAGATCACAATGCAAACGGGAGAAATCTCATGTTACGATCGCCACGATTGCAGATTACAACATTCAGGATCAACACTGTTCATGTGCCACAGTGTAAGATTAATTAATTTATATTTAACCAGTTTAATATGGAAAGAATAGTTAGCTGAGGTTTGTATGTTAGAATGGACTCACTAACTTTAATGGTAGCTAGTTTTAGCTAGAGATATTATCCATATTAACAAACATTAACTGCTTGAGCAGATGAAAATTGCCACTTAATGAGAGTATGACAACCAGAAAATGAACGTTGAATAATAAAATAAATTCCAAATTCCACTGCCAATCCTGGAATCAGTGTTACAAGTACCACAGGCACATCGTTTTATTATATTTGTAGCATAAACATCATCAAAACAACAAGAGCTTCGGATCTTCCAATGTTTCTCTATGGCGCCGAAACCTAAAGATGTCCAAATTCCAGTCTGCGTGCAGCTGATACTCAACTGCCATTGGCTCATCTGCGTTCGAGGGGAGGGGCTTACCAATAGGTCAATTCTCGTGGTTTTATATTTTATAGAACATAAAAAAAAAAAAAAAAAAAATCCTGGCATTGTGAGACATTTAGATGCAATGAAATGACACACATTTTAAAATGTTTAGCTTGATTTCATAGAAAATTTGTTTTCTACATGACTTACTTCATTTAAAAGTAGACATTTCAAGCTTTCTATACATATATTTCTCCCATCTGTGCAGGTATTCGCTGAGATTCAGGTTGTTTTATTTACGTGTCTGTGAAGAGAGGTGACGGAAACCGAGAGCGCACCCTGTTTATTTTCTTTATTTTACAGAAGCACATCTTCACAAACTTGAATCTTCACGTTTATTTCCAGAGGTGATGTAGGCATTTATGACTACGACTGTCATATCAAAAGTGGGGCCGCTCATGGCCGTGATCACATTAGAGATAATGGGTTTAGGCAGGAAAAACTGGACGACACTTTGGTTTCATACGGATTACTTTATCAGAGAATATTTGTTTTTGATGTAAATTACTTCATGTAAAAGTAGACATTTCAAGCTTCCTATACTTACATTTATTATGTCTATATGGCAAGTATTCAATGAGATTCATGTTGTTTTATTTACATGTCTGTAAGGAAAGTTGACTTTAGCCCTATTCGGACGGAACTAGTTTTACAGGGGGTCGCTGGAGAAATTTGTGTTTCACAGACGTACTTTGCGATTTTAATCCCGTCCGAATCTGCCACATCTGTGTTTTTCTCACACAACCTCTGTAATAACTCCAGAGCAAACTACCTCCTGTTTTTCGGCAAACTCCTCTGAGAAAACTAATCCCGTCCGAATGTGAATGTCTGTGATTGCCGCGTTTCCTTGTGTGTTTTGGCCAACGTGAATTGCCGTAGATGCTCTTACCATGCGCATTTTTTATATGTTTGCCTCCCAGCAAAGACAAAAATATCAGCGTCAAGTAAGATCACTCACGTTCACGTCCGAATAGGGCTATAGACCAAGACAGCAGGGAGCGCACCCTGTTTGTTTTCTTTATTTTACAAAAGCACATTGTTTTGTTGTTATTATGACTATACTAGCAGTGGTGGATGACATCCTTCGGCAAGAACAGGCTGGTTTCAGAAAAAGACGGTCATGAATTGACCACATCTTCGTCATCCAGTCACTGTACGAGAGCTTTGAGTATTGTGTCATCCACAATAGTGAGCTGACAGAACCTTGTCTCCAATCCTATTCTCCCTAGCCATTGACTGGCTGATGCGCAGCATCACCCAAGGTAAGTGTCAAGGCATCCAGTGGACCATGACCTCATCTCTGGAGGACCTGGACTAAGCCGACGACCTTGGTCTGCTATCTCACAAGCACAAGGACTTTCAGCAGAAGACAGAAAAAAAATTCAGCAAAATAGCCAGTACCATCGGGCTAAAGATCAACAGTAAGAAGACTAAAGTCATGAGGAAGAATGCCACAGTCAATAATCCTGTCAACATAGATGGAACACCCTTGGAGGATGTGCAGGAGTTTGTCTACCTGGGCAGCAAAATGACAGCAGATGTTGTCTGCGATGTTAAAGTGAATGTCAGAATCAGTAAGGCAAACCAAGCATTCGCCATACTCAAATCAGTCTGGAGATCCACAAACCTGAGCTTTCACACCAAGATCAGGATCTACAAGAGCAATGTCCTGAGTGTTCTTCTCTACAGCTCAGAATGCTAGAAGACGATAGCAGTCATAGAGCGAAAGCTGGCAGTTTTTCAGAACAAGTGCCTAAGATGGATTCTCAGAGTCTTCTGGCCGAACAACATCTCCAACAATGACATCAAGGACAAGACTGGAGTGAAGTCAGTGCAAGAGTCAGTCCAGTCACGCCGATGGAGCTGGCTTAATTATGTCTGCCGCATGCCAGCCGACTCACTACCCAGAACAGCCCTGAAATGGACACCACAAGGAAAAAGAAACCACGCGCGACTGAAAGAAACATGGCGAAGAGCAGTTGAGAAAGAGCTGAAAAGAAAAGGGCTTACTCTCAGAACAAAAATGGAGGAACTTTGCTGCTGCCTCATGCACCAGACTGCACAAACAGGACTGACTAACTAACTATCATATATATTCAAAGAGTATAATATCAGGATTTTGCTCATTTTAGTACTTTATTTTCTACTGTTACAAAGTTCACCACTATGCAGCAGTTACCCACATTGATGAAAAACCAACAAATGTGACAACAGAGAAAATAGATGAATTAAATGGACAAAACTCACTCTACATGATGTTTGAGCTGACAATATAAAATAAGAGAATATCCTGAATACATTTACATTAAAGGAACACTCCACTTTTTTTGCTAATAGCTTAGCATAGATCATTGAATCAGATTAGACCGTTAGCATCTCGTGTTCCTTTAATGCTCCTGTGTGTGTTTGTGTAAGCACTCTATGAAGGTGTGTTGATTGCAGTGTTGAGCATTGTAGCCAACAAGGGACATATCTTGTTTTCAATATAATATACATTTGTCATGCTGTTAACTTCACATTGCAAAGTTTCTGGATTGACAACCTTAATTAAAACTGCCATGACTAACAGAAAAAAAAAATAACAAAAAAAAAAATAACTGTGCCGTAAGTCTTGGAGTGTAAATGCAAACTATTATATCTGTCTATTTAATATATTATTTTTTCATAGAAATACTGCACTTTTTATATAATTAAACAGTGTTAAGGGGCCATTCACACGTCACGTCTTTTGCATGCTGAAGTTCGTTATTTCAAATGTATATGCATGATAAGGGCACCCATAATAGAAGCAGCATTTTTTACCAGGCACGTCTACGCCACATCTAGATGAAAACATCTCAACTTTTCAGAATGCTGCAAGTGCACCACAGGTCATGTGATAAGAACCAACCAATCAGCTTCACCCTTTCTGTGACAACACTGAAAGCTCAGCAAAGATGGAGGAACAGCTGATCATAGCTGTAAAGGAAGAGCCCTTTTTAAATCAATTTAGTAGCAGAGCTACTGCAAGTGATTTCCAGTACTGGAATCCATTTATCCTTTGGAGAAATTTATCCTCAGATTACACTTAGGATGATCTATTGTAACATGTAACTGTAATTCCCAACCCTGTTCAACTGGTGGCAAGTGGGCTCCATTGTGGCAGCAGAGCACGGGATCGTCAGCACGTGATTTTCAGAACAAAAATAAAATTCTTCTTTTGCTATGCACAGGCGAGCACCCAGTTTAAGCTACAGCGATATATCACACCACATTAAAGAGCACCAAAACGTTATTTATTGCTTGAATTTCCTACAGGTTTATCCGCTCGGACTAAAATTCAACCTGCTGCGCTGCACGAGCCCACTATAGAAGATGCATTTATTATCTCGATGTGGCACGGACGCGCCTGGAAAAACCGAGCGCGTCGCGACCACATCCCTTCCATTATGAGCGCAGCTGCTGCCCACCTACATTTGAAATAACCAACTTGAGCGCGCAAAAGAAGCAATATGTGAACGGCTCCGTCATGTGTATGCCTCCGTATAATGCATATTAAAGGAGTGTTCATAAGGCAGCGCTGTTTTGTTTACAGCGGTAACCAAGGAAACGCTGTATCGCTGCTGTTCCGTAAGCACCACCTGCTGGCAAAGGCTGTGTCTCATTTCGAAGGATGCGTCCTCCGGAGGTCGTATCCTTTGGAGGTCGCATCCTCTGTAGGATGCGTATGCGGAGTGTCCTTAAGCCTAGAATTAAATGAGACGGCCTTCGTAGGACAGACAGAAAAGGTAAAAGGAAGTATCACGTTGCTATGGCAACACACTAACAGTCCACACCGGACTCGACAGTTGTTGTGTCACGTCACAGCCGTCTAGTTGTGCTCTAACACTAAATAAATAAAGGAAAATTATTTCTAAACTTGAAAAGTAATTTGAAAAGAAACTGTTTCTTTACTTGTTTTATTTTATTGCATATTTGAGGAGTTGCAGCATAAGTACAACTGACATCTGTTACAGAAAAAGGAGGAGAAAAAAGGAGGACAAAAAATGTATTAGTTTTACTTTTTATATTTAAACACCACATCGCTTGTGTGTACATCTGCCGGCGTCGCAATTTTTTTTTCAAATAAACGACCGTTGGTTACGGCGATGCAAAGAATTGTGGGTTATATGTAGCAGCGAAGGATATACCGCATGCATCCTCCGAATTCCTGTGAAAGAAGGACGCATTCGAAGGTCGCATTTGGAGTGTCCTACTTGCTTTTCTGAAATGAAGTAAGTTTTGGGAGTTCATTTTAGTCCATCTCTGCAAGTCAGACTTTTCAGGATTGGAGACTAAACATGAACTCCCAAAATGTACTGCCAGATTTTGGAGGATAAATTCTTGAATCAGAGGTACAAGAGGATGTGATGCTTGTCCTTCAAGAGTCACTCTCAACTTATCTGTCTATAAAGCCTATAAAAAAAAAAAAAAAAAAAAATACTGTCTTCACGTATTTCACAACACGTCAGCTTGTTATTCTTATTGAGTCAGGGGCATTTTTTAGGATTTTTTACCAAGCAAAGTCTCTGAGAACCTGACACATTGAACTTCTGAAGACTCCAGGTAGGATGCAGTTCTGGAAAATGGTGGCGCTGGAGAACTGGAAACGGTTCCTGATGGTGTCACACCTAATTCTTCACCTTAATTCCTAATTCTTTTGCAGTTAACATGCATCTTTTCTTCTCCACCTGCTTTTTCTGACCATGCAGACTCAACAAGCATTTCGCTGTCCAATGGTCAAGCCTTAACTTTGCAAATTCTTGTAATGCATTAGTATTGCATTCTTCTCACGGGCATTTAATAATTTGGACTTTTCAGTCTGGGTTAAATATCTTTTTTGGCTCATTTTATCTGAAAAAGAAAACATGCCTAATAATTATGCACACCTGAATTTAAGGAGTTTTTCACTTCCAGCCTTCACGGACAATTATATATCACATATAAATGATTAAATACAAAATTAACAGTAGTTATTAAGACTGATGTGGTTTGGAATTGGTAAAATGTGTTTGGAAAAAAAATATGACCAGAATATCAACATGCCTAATAATTCTGCACACAGTGTATATACATATATATACTTGAAAACAAGCAGTACATTTGTTACTGCAGAGTTTCATGCAGTGTTCTTCATACTGTGTTTAGTTCAGTTATCTTTTGAGGCTGCTTATTTGGCACCTACGGTATTGATTTAGTATCAATGCCTCTGTTTCAGATTCTGGTATCGTATCAAAGCCAAAATAGTGGTATCGAGCCAGCCCTAAGCTGAACAAGTGTGTGGTCTGTCCTTTCATAAAGAATTTGCTTTTTCTTTTCTATCACTATAACATGTAATGCCAATAAATGGCAACTGCAACCGTAAGTTAGTGGTTTCAATTTGTCCATTCAGAGGGGAGTTTCTTTTTTAAAGCAAACGGGCTAGCTGGGAAATGGAGAAAACTGCCAACATGTGTAATAGATGTCAGAATAGGAGAGCAATTTACAGTAAGTGGGTTTAACTTCTTTCTGTCTTATCTTAGAGAAATGGTAAGAATCCGGAAGATTACCACCTAAAGCGAATCTCAATTGACAGCCAGTGGTGTTGTCCCCGTATCCCTGACAATGCTTGATTACTCACCTCTATCAACTTGAGAGACACTTACCTTCATGTTCTGAGCATCTATCTAACTGATGTCTGCCTCTGTGCTGATAGAAAAACCCAATAGACGCATGAAACTCACATTCAGCTGCTTCTTTTTCGACATGGACACCACACAGCTAGAGACAGAAAACATAATTTAGTGGACCATTTGGATGAGGGTCAGGGGTGTGTGCACAGTTATTTTTGAAGGCATTGACACCTGTGTGCTTACCTTGTGGCCATACCTTCATTAAGAAGAGTGTGGAGGAGGAGAGAATCACAATACAAGTGTTGAAAGGAAGATACGATGAAACTGAAACGAGAAAGAGCGGACACAATCAATCTGTCCTTCAAGATTCCACACAGTGACCCACTAGTTCAACAGTCAGAAATAGGTCTCTAATACAATTCCACAGTCGTGAAGCAAAAATTTTAATAGAGCTGTTCAGTTTGTAGGTTCTAAACACTGAAGAGAATTAGCATTTTGGAGCCATGAGTTTCCTTCCATGAGCTATTTTCTATCCACCTTATTTTTCAATGCAGAAGTAAGCTGTTTTCTGATAATGTGTGAGACTTCCAGTTCATAAGCTACCATAGGGAAATCACGAGAAGAATAACGAAGTGCAGTAAATGGTAAAACTGTTTGCATTACGAACCAGTGTGTTCGTAATTAAGATAATACATTAAAATAATATGGTAAGACACACCAGTTTGCAATATCAAGCAGTAAAACAAGCTGTTTTGTACAGCTAAAAATAGCTGGATGCAGATGAGACCAGAAGCCAGAAACATTACATTTACAAATGGCCACGCCCGCTCTTACGGGAAAAATACGGTGGATGGGTTTTTAGAATTACTGTTTTTGATATAGAAAATAAAGTCAGTGTATGAAAAATATAGTATATGTGGTTGAAGTCACAATTAAACAGAAGTAACAACAAACATTTCCTTCCTTATTGTGACTTACACTGAGTGTAATGGAAAAAAAAGGAAGTAGGCGTGAACTTTGTTCTATACATCGGTTGTTGGTTAATTGTTGAGATGAGACCGTGGCACTCAAAAGCGGAGACAGACGAACACCAGCTTGCAGTGGAGAACACCAAATGATTGGAGAAGTCCTGTTTAAAAGAGAACTCCACTTCCAGAACAACAATTTACAAATAATTTACTCACCCCCTTGTCATTCAAGATGTTCATGTCTTTCTTTCTTCAGTCATAAAGAAATTATGTTTTTTGAGGAAAACATTTCAGCATTTTTCTCCATATAATAGGCTACTATGGTGCCCCGATTTTGAAAGGCGAGCGTTTGAGATTAAAAAGTATTTAAATTGTATTATTTTAATGAAAATAACCGATCGTTTCGCTAGATAAGACCCTTCTTCCTCGGCTGGGATCGTTTGCAACCACATTTGGGATCGTTTGAAGCCACATTTAAACTGCATTTTGGAAGTTGAAAATCGGGGCACCATACCATTATATGGAGAAAAATGCAGAAATGCTTTCCTCAAAAAACATAATTTCTTTACGACTGAAGAAAGAAAGACATGCACATCTTGGATGACAAGGGGCTGAGTACATTATATGTGAATCTTTGTTTTGGAAGTGGACTTCTCCTTTAAGTCATACCAGAAAAAAGGTCCAGTGATGATATTGTGATTCAAAATTATGATATTGTCAGGTCAAAATTTTAAAAGAAAAGAAAAACATGTTGTTGCTTTTTGTATAAAAAATAAAACACAGTCAGACCTCAAACTTGTGTAAACAACACTACTAACCAAGAAATATTAACCACAGGCATTATTTTGCCTTTTTTTTTTTCCCCCCTTTAAACCCAAAACTGCTACTTTAAAAACTCACAGGAAATTCCTAAAGGAATCCAGGTCGAATTAGCCTTTCGTGCTAATTTACAAAATGAAAGATATTAATTTACAAAAAATGCTTCAGGCTGTAACAATGGCAGTATCCATATGGTGGATTATGTCACATTCATACCCACAGAATGAAAGCAAGTATTTTTTGATTATGAAGTCAACAGGCAATGTGTATGAAGCAAATTATTGCCTTAATTGAAAAATATAATACAGTAAATGTCTGTGGGTCTATCTGTCACTTATTCTGTTGGCAAGCCTACGTTTTTAGACATATACTATTTCATTAATTAAATGGAGAAACTATATACTGCAATCCAACTATAAGCAGATTCAGGTCAGTAAAAGCTGGAAATAATGGGGGCTTTCAAGTAAAATGCAGGCCTGTATGAACAATTACATCTATATAAACATACCTTTACTGAGCTGTCTTCTGAATGGTCTTTATTTTTTATGAAGCACCCACACCCAAAAGTATTTTAATTCATTACAATTTAGCTTGCATCAAAATACTTTGGAAAATAAGTTAATATTTTGATACTGGAAGATTAATAACGTCGTCCACGTTTGTACTGTACCATTTAATTTCGTGTGGAAGATGTTGTTGAGACAAAATATGTGATTTGAATGTTTCGTCACGTGTTAAATATTGACGTTTCTAGGGTAAATTGTGGGCTTTGTACTTTTTATATCGGTTCAATGAGCATGTCTTAAATAAAATGTGTCATGTGTACCTTTTCTCTTCTGTTCCAGCTGTGTTCTTTCTGAGGTAAAATTCGCGCCCTTCAGTCAGCCAGCTCGCGCGGTCTCCTGGGTAACGGTGAGTATGGCAACCACTGTAAACAACGCGCCCTGCCACACTGAGGTGAAGAGCGAACAAAACAGCTATGGCTTTCTCCAACACCGAGTATTTCGACCAGATTGGGAATATTCAAAAGAGCATGCACAAACGGTAAGAACACAGAACACTTTTTTCTTTCATTTTAGACACAGTAGATGCTTTATTGTCGCGATTAAACGTTAAGAAATGTAAGTGGGCCTTGAATGAGGCAGCGCTGTCGATTTCATGTGTCGCCGGAATGTAGCAGTCGAGCTCGGTGAGCATGAGAGCGATAACCAGTGGGAGTGCGCTGAACAACTCTTTATAGCTTTTTAAATAAAAAAGTATATATATATATATATTTCAATATGTGTGTGATGGTGAGCTCATGTAGTATACCAGACGTTTGCTCATCTGTCTTTTGCAGCATTAAATAAGTTCGAAAATTAGCCTTCACAGGTATTGCTTATCAGGATGACGGATTTAGTATATCGCAATATTGTTTCGCTCTCTTTTTTGTGAGAAATGTAAAGGTATACTTAAAGATTGCTAATGTATAATAAAGTTAGCATATTTGGTAGCGCTCCCTGGTTTAGTCTGTTTAAGCTATATATTTAGTAAGATCTATTTAAGCTATATATTATAAAAATTAAGCTGCAGGTGTACTGTCATTATTTCATTATTTTTTTATTGTATTTAGGGAGAGAAGGAGACATGAGCTGGAAGAAAAACTGTTTGCCTACTTAAGATCAGAGGAAAGATTGTAAGTATAAAAACATTAGAAACTTACAAAAAGATATTAGTAAATATATATATATTAGTAAAAAGATTAGTAAAAATCAAGAAACCTAAATAAAATATGAAATAAAATAATATATATTTTTTATTGAGTTTATATTGTAGTGACACACAGCTTTCATTTTTTCAGTGCTACTTTGTGTGTGTGTGTGTGTGTGTGTGTGTGTGTGTGTGTGTGTGTGTCTCTCACTAATATAATAGGCATTCTCCAATGAAAATGTTTATTTCAGGACAAATAAGTAGACTACTATACTCATTGATGATTTGGTGATACTTACTGTGTCATCTGTTTCTGTTTAAGTGCTTGAGAACAGTTTGTTTTTGTGATGGCTCAATTAAATGCATTTATAAAAATAAAGAATTTTGATATGAGGCCATCATGGTCAAGGGTATGTGAGAGGTTAGTAGATCAGCATTTATCATTCATTTTAAAATTTCAGCCATCATTATCCATTTTCACCCTTTGCTAGTCACAAAACTCCATCTTAGCTGTGGAGAATCCATTAGTATTACTGTAAAGTGGCCCTTGACAAATATGTAATGTTTTAGTTTGTCCTGTACTATGCACAGTGGGGAGCAATTAGTTATACTAATAAGCTAGCATTAACCTATTTATAGTAATGTTTAACCTATTTGTAACAGGTCTCTATATTTATTTCCATGAACACAAAGTCAGTGCAGCCTTTTCTAAAAAAAAAAATAAATAAATAAATAAAAAAAAGACAGAGAGAGAGTAGCAAAGCTGTCCGTCTCATGTCTGTCTCCTGCTCACAGGACTAAGTTGAAGTGTGCCAAGATGTGCTGTTATTACAAGGAGCTGCGCGAGAGAGAGCAGCAAGCAAAGACACGCAACCTTGAGCTTCTTGAGAATGTGGAGAACTTGGCATCAAAAATGAAAGAATTCTCCATTGATTGTAGCAGGCTGCTTCAAAAGAGGGTAACAACCTTGGGCAGCTTCCTCTGTCCCAATATTCATCATATGCGCTTCTTAAAACAGTACTGACTCTGTGTGTATTGTTGTGCATATTTCACAGTTTTTTGTCGTTGAAGATTTACTTTTGATTTAGACCAAATACATCAAATCAAACAGTCACTTTGGCAGCCCAGGCTGTATATTGGTTGTTACTTTATTTGTTGTTATTCGCATGTCAAAACACATGTTTGCATTGTTCTGATCGTAGACGTGAAATGAAATGTAAAGTCTTGTGTTATACTTGCCATGACATGCAGTGACCCAAATGACAGGTGTTCAGTACCACAAAATGTTAGCGCAGTCTGAATGTTTGATTTGTATTTCCCAAAACTAAGAGATTCTTTTAAGGCACTGATTTTTTTTTTTCTACCCAGACATATATTCTGAGCCTCAATTAGACCATTGCCATAATCCTGTAATTGTCTGTCTAATTGTCTTCCAGTGTTTAAACATTCACACTTATTGTTGTTTGGGAACAATCATAAACACTCCAGCACTCATTTATCACTGCACACAAATGAGAAAAAGAAAACAACAGCTCCGTCAGATTGTCACTTAAAACTGAACAGTGCTCCACAGCTTAATATCAAATTAGACAAATTGTTTAATTACACCACCACAAATTAATCGCCCTGTATTCAGATAGTGAAGTGCCTCTGAATTTCCCTTTTTGTGAAAAGAACCCATTTTTTTACTTTTTTTTTTTTTGTTTGTTTGTTTGTTTTTTTTGTTTTGTGTGTGTGTTTGTTGTATTTTGTTTTGTTGCTGCAGTGGTTGCTTTGAATTGCAGTTGTAAGAGATACCTGCTAATCTAGCTGCCAGTCAAGGAATATCACTTTGATTTTTATTACACTAAATTGAACCTTATTGCTTAATTGCTCAAATTCAATACCATGACCTCAAAACATCACATACAACTCTAAAACGCTCGTTCTCTTTCCCTCGCTGACGTTTTTTCTTCCTCACCCAGATTTTAACAGTGCTAATATTTGTCTGCTTGTAGCTGTGTTATCATGACTAAAATGGGTAAATGGTTTGTTACTCTGGTCCCTTTTGGGAGTGCAGATATTGTCTTACGAGAATGAAGTGGGAGGTTGGAGGTAATCCCAGTGCCCTCATCTCTGCCACTGGTTAACTCGCCAAACTGATTAAGAGCCTTGGCAGACACTATTAAGGGCACTCACAAAGGAATACACACACTGATTAGCACTACATTTAGGGGCATAAACATATTTTTCTCTTTCATTGCTATTGCTCTTCCATGTGTAATGAAAAAAAGAGGTTATAGGTTTGAGTAAATTGTAATTTCCTGTGTATTTGTGTCTAGTAACTGTGGTCACTGCAGAGTTTTTTTTTTTGTTTTTTTTTTTTAAGAAATAGGGTTATTAGCAAATGTCTTTGTCATTTACTTGTTGAAAATGATCTATGTTATTAATGATTTGACTTGAATTCATTTCAGTTGGAATACAAGACGCATATTACCGGACTGAAGAAAGACAGGAAGAAAATGGGGAGCAGGGGGGAATCAGAAGCGGACGAGGTAAAAGAAAATTATCGTGTCATCTATGGAAATTACAGTTCAGTGGGGAATTTACAAAGCTATCTGTGTGCCTTTGATAAAACTGCAGTGCTGTGATGGGATCCAATGGAAGTGTGTCGTTTTTTCAAAAGAAGAGAGTTGAGAGTTGTAGAGAAAAATACCACAACCATTATTCAGCTCAGCCTCCCTCTTCAGGAGACACTTTTGACAGTTTATATGGGGTATCAGTGTTCAAAGGCCACAATTAATTTATAATCAAAAGCAAATTGGAAAGTGCTTGAAGTAATTACTGTTTTGCTCAAATGACTTCAAATGACTGCTTTGGTTTAACAAAGGAGTATCACAGTCTTAAAACAAAATGATATTACACATTTTTAAAAGGCTGTTTAAAATGAGGGGAAAAAAAGAATGGAAAAGAGTAAAGGAAAGAGTATTGCAGAAACCTCTAGCAGCTAATGCGATCCAACTGACCGTGTGTCATTTTTGTCTGCAGTGTTTACTGCATGTCATGTGTGTGACAGCTAAAACAATATGCGTCCAAACTCTTTCTGTCAGTCCCTCGAATAAAAGTCGCTGTTATGTAGATTGCTCGGCGGCGGTCGTGAGGCTGTTCATTTTTCTCGTCGTATCTGTAGTGCCGCAGGTGTCTAATCCTAGCTGCTTTGCCCGCACTGACGATGTAGTTCAAGCCCGTGGCTGTAGCTTTCCCTCTCTTCAAGCGACTCGAGCTCTCTCGGATGAAATGTGGAAGACAGCTCATAATGACTTAGAGCATTCCGTCTAGAGCAGTCACTTGTGACTGTGCCGCATCCCCCCTCCCTCCTCCCCAAATCCCACCCCTCCCTCCTTCCAGCCTGCCGATATTGTAATGAGCAGAGATGGGAGGAATCACTCCATTATGCATAGGCGCCACCACTGGCTGCGTGCATGTCCCCGAGGCTGCAGCATTCATTAAGGGGAGCTTACCAGCCTGAAAGCTGGGAAGCCATGATAACGGGATATGATTTTCATATTTAATATATTCCTTGGAAGAGCAGGCGCGTGCCGCAGATTGATAGAAGAATCAATTGCTACTTTAGCGAAACACTTTCTACTTTGCCCTGCAGCTAGCGATGGAATCACTCAGCCAAGAAATTAACTTTTCCTCTCACTCCATTTCTTTTTTCCTTTCTTTCTTTTTTTTTTTTTTTTTTTTAACTTCTACACTGGATCTGCCAGACAGACCGCGTGGTTTACAGTGGATGTTATTAAGCAGCTAACGGGTTGGTATTTAAGACCCTTATCAGAAAAGAAACAGAAGCCATGTTTTTTTTTTTTTTTTTTTTATTATGTGTGTTGATTTTTTTTTTTTTTTTTTTTTTTTTTTTCTGCACCCATCCGCCACTCTTCCTCCGTAGTGCGGTGTTTCTGTCATGAAACAGAGTTTAGGAGCATAGGATTGTTAATAAGATTAAAAGTTAAGACACTGATCTCAGTGCACTCAGCTGAACAGACAGTTGGAAGAAAATCTAACCTTGACCAAATGAAATCCTAGTCAGTCTGTAAAAAGCCACAAAAATGATACCTTGAAATGTTTTGGATAAAAGTTTATTTGAAAAGAAGCCACTGTAACCTGAATTGTCAGGGTTGAGTTTTGGGGCCAAGGACTAGTGGAAGTAAAGCAATGAGAGAATGATATATCAGAGATTTAGCTCCCACTTGCTGGCTATAAGGTATCCTTGACCACCCAATTAATTTTAGCACTTTTTAAACCTCTTGACTCAGTGTACTTGACATGCCTTTTTTGTTTTCTGCAGTTTTACTTCCTTTCATTTTCATCAATATGGAAAAGTAGTATATCACATTTTTACAGATATATTTGAAAAATGTTTAACTTTTTACATTAGTCAAAATATTCAGAAACTCTTGCCATGGGTATTCAAAAGGACATGCCTCAAGGAGTTAATTCCCCTCAAAATGTTAGCTTATCCAAAAATGAAAATTCTCTCACCTTTGTGTTTTTCCAAACCCGTGTGACTTTCTTTTCTCTTTTATGCACAAAAGGATATGGCAGAATATTCACAATGTACAGCGGAAACAAATGGGGAATGACGCTGAGGATCTCAAAAATTATGAAAAGCACCAAAAAAAAAAATATTTCACATGACTTATGTGCAGTATTCCAAATCTGTCATAACCGATTGCAACGTGCCAGTTTTAATATGTTGTGTTCCAAAGAAATACAGGTTTGGAACCAGTGCTGTTTTAGTATCATTAGCCCTATTTGGACGGTAATTGTTTCTCATGGGGACGTATGTGTTTTCATTTACAGCATATACACAATAATAAGAATAGATATGTAAATAAAATAAATTTTATTTATGGCAGACAGTCACGTGACTGGCCACGTGAGCAGCACGTTCCTGGGTTCGTAGGATCACGGAACTCTTCTCCACTGTGAATAAATCGCTGTTTGAATCCATGAGTTTTATCACTGAAGTGATACATACATTTATTTTTACAGATGTTCATATGAAAAACAATTACCGTCCGAATAGGACTATTGATATACTGTTATAGTTTTTGTTAATGTTTTGAATTACATTTGTATTTATTTATTTATTTATTTTAGCTAAATATATAGCAATTTTGTTTTAATTTGTCTAGATTTTATAAAGTTTTAGTTTTCATTATTAGCTTATGTAGTTTTAAGTGTTTTCAGTAATTCAACTTAAGCCTGGAACTCTGATTTTTTTTTTTAGCTTCAGACTTTGATTCTGTCCAGTCGGAATATATCAGAAATGTTTGATATTTTTGGCCGATTTTAGAACACATGTTGTTTTCCTTTGTCATCCGTCTCCTAGCAACAAGGAGCACATTTCTGTGTGAATTTGTTGTGATCAGAGTAACTTGAAAATCTGCTAGGGTGTGATCCTCAGTTGTGTAGTGTATGATGACCAGTTTTCCTCTGTCACTATTTACAAAGTCGGTAAGTGTATGATGCCTAGTGTTTTAAAAATCGGTTCAGATTTTAAAAGTTGTGTAGTGTATTCCGCCTTTAAATTAACTAGCTGATATAAGTTTTATTTATATATTAAAAATATATATTTTGTATGTATTTCAGTTTACATTTATTTTATTTCAAGTAATACAATTATTTATTTATTTTTTTTGGTTTGAGTTTTAGTTTTGGTTTGGAACCTTTTTTTTTTTTTTTTTTGATTAATTGTAATTAACTCCTGTCTTCCACCACTTACATCTACTATATATATTGCTTGGCTTGCACAGCTCCCGAGCAGGTTCCAGCTTCCCAGCACACAGGGATCATCACAGACTGCTGTCATCTTCACGGGTCACCAGACCTCTAACGGCTCATCAAGAAATGATGGCGTCACAACCACACGTTCACCATCTCAGACAGAGCTGATACCTAATCATCCTTCACTCTCTATTCTACAAAGTGGCCTTTGTATGCACTCACATGTTTCAAAAGCCAGTGCCACTGCCTTTATATCTGATGACATTCTAAACTCAGGTGGTTTCCTTGAGGGCAGACATTTGAGTGACGTGCATGAAAAGCAGATGGAGTCTGATTGGGACAACTCTCAGAGGGCAGGAGAGCGGCATAGATGGGAAGATCTAAACTCACCTCACACGACCCTGAAGGAAGCTGAAGTGTCCTCTCAATCTGTGGCCGCGAAGAAGCCTGAAGACATTGTGTCATTAAAGCGGTACCCGACCCACGGTCCTTCCCCAGACACCACTGATCCAAGAGATTCCTCACAGTACATGAATTCTGGGGATGAGGATGAGGAAGTGTCTGCAGAGGATGAAGGTGACTCCACACCAAGACATCAAGATCTTTCAGGTTTGAATTTTCTGATTAATTAACTGCAATTCTACATTGTGATTAAGCAGATTCATTGACATGACGTGCCACTTTTTAATTAATTAGCCTATTTTAAGAATTATACTTACTCGTAGTAATCTTCTACATCTTTCAGATCACACTAACAGCAGATATCATGCTTTGAGAGGAGATGTTGTAATTCAAGAGCAGAGTGCAATACCCATTCAGACCAACAGTGGCACACACGAGCAGGTCAACAGACTGAAATCTGGAATGCCTGATTCTCTCGAATCCCCCAACAGGTACAGTTGCTTGGATTTTATGACTAATTTCTTCCTTCTGAGTACAGCCAGAAACTCTATGGACCTATAAGACTGGCCCTACTGAATGTTTTCTACTCTAAAATAGATTTCTCATTATTGATGCAATCACAGTATTGTATTTTATATGTAATATTATCTAATCTTATTCTCTAATCTTAAAGTTATCACTTATCTCTTATCCTGTAGATGCCTCTGATTATTACTCTAGAAGAAATACTGTGTTGTGTAATTTTCGCAGTGAAATGGAAATAGCGACGAGTGAAATTAATTGTCAGAAAAGAAAAAAATGTCGGACAGGTGCTTGGTTCTGTACTCCGGTGTTGAGTGGATTTTGAAACATGGGCATTGCACTCAAAAATAAATGAAAACTTGCAGTCGATTGTCGAGGGCCAGAGTTTAAGTAGGCTTAATGATTGAGATGTCCGGCATACGTCAGCAGAGAGAAGTGTGTCGTTTTCACTGGAAAATTGAATTTGATTATCTTTATTAAATATTATGAGAGGCAAAAGAAATTTGGACATGGATTTGGTTCACAAAAAATATCTTTAACATGCATTTACTAAATAGATAAGGTAAATTTTCATGTTGACTTTAAATTCTACATGAACTTTTTTGTGTGTATGTACATATAAACATCCCTCCAACAAGATTAACGGGTCATGACATGGATTTTTTTTTTTTTTAATATGTTTCTTGAGGTTCACCTCTAATGTTAATTAAAAAAAAAATCGCAAAAGCATAAACAGTCATTTATTGCAAAAATTATCCCGGCCCTGTCTGAAATTGTCTTTTTTTTTTTAAGTTGCGGCTCTTTTAATGCTTATCGGTAAATGGCCACTGTTCTAATTGCCTAAGGCAGTTACATGAGGAAAAAAATAAAATAAAATCATCGTCCCCACTATTGCACATACTCTCAGATCCAATGCAAAAATGGCTACTTCATCTTTTAACTAAAGTTTCTTTACAAACTCTTTATTACATTGTGTTTCGTTAGCAGAACAATCTGCAGTCAAATGCTCTGAACAAACATATAATCCTCAAATGCGATCCTGGATGCCATTTAAAATAAACTACTTGTTCCCTACTTGTGTCAGTAATTATAATCTATATCTATTTGCTTTTTCTATTTATTGGTGCAGACCTATCTGTGTATGACATACTATGACATACATAAAGTACTGTGAGATCTATAGTGAACAGAAATTTTCCATATGCTTTTATGATGTCATACACGATCAGTCTGCACAGTACGGTTCAAGTAGAACACACCTAATGTCTTGCTCTTGTCAGTCACATGCAAATGCCAGTTTGACGTCACAGATGCTATAACCTCCAAATGAACCGATTTTGTAGCTTGGTTAAAGAAATGTTCTTTTCATACTGAGGAGGGTATGTGCAGGGTTTTTAAAGGGTATAGTTAACCCAAAAATGAAAAATTTTGACATTAATTACTTAGCCTCATGTTGTTCCAAACCTGTAAGACCTTTGCTCATCTTCAGAACACAAATTAAGATATTTTTGATGAAATCCGAGAGCTCTCTGACCCTTTATGGACAGCAAGTGTACTACCACGGCCAAGGCACAGAAACGTAGCAAGGACGTTGTGCACCAAAAAAAAACAAAAACAAAAAAAAACGTTTATTCAAGTTTATTCAACAATTCTCTTCTGCGTCAGTATCATGACGTATGTGCATGCTTTCCTCTGCATGTAAACACGCGAGAGTTCTGTTGACGCAGAACTCTCATGCACTGTGCTTTGTTCACGTTCAGAGGATAGCAAACGGATGCGTTGTGATACTCTCCAAAATGGCACTAGGGTGGCGCAGAAGAGAAGAATTGTTGAATAAAGTTGTTGTTCCTTTTTTTTTGCGCACAAAGAGTAATCTGGTATCTTCGTAAAATGTTGAAGCAATGATGTCACATGAACAGTTTTGTCAATGTTCTTGGTATCTTTCTGGACCTTGAACGAAATAGGACCCTTGCTGTCTATGGAGGGTCGGAAAGCTCTCTGATTTCATCAAAAATATTTTAATTTGTGTTCCAAAGAAGAACAAAGTAATTAATGACAGAATTTTTTTTTTGTGTCTAACACTTTAAGGGTACAAAAATACTCATGTCAAACAATCAAGGAAAATTTGTTTCATTTTATTTATTTTTTATTTTATTTTATTTATTTATTTTTTTTTTTTGTAATATTGTTTGTCTTGGCTGATTGACAGTTTTTGCATGAACTAAATTTTGTTTTAAGGATGGTTGTATTTTTATTAGAAAACAAGGTAAAAGAAAAATATTTTTGCAGCATGTTGTATTAAGCATGTTGAAATCAGTGAATTGCAGCGCTGTAAAGAAAAGGGAAAGCTAATACAGTCAGGAGCAGAAGTAGAAGAAAAAATATAAACCACAACAACTGGGAGGTCGTTTGTCTGTGTGTGGTTTTCCTAGATGGGGGTACGTGTTCATGTGCACATGGGTGTACAGATATAATGAACTGGGGTTCTGCAGCAAACAACCTCACTCAGTGGGGCTCAGTTGTGGCTTTAGGACACCTTGTAAGAAAGGCTCAGACCCCGAATCCAACATTATTGGCCTAATCCCAGATAATGCTTTAAGGGAGCAATTTTCTCCTCGGGAGATTTGACCCCATGTCCCAGTAGACTCAACTATTTCTTGACTTCATAGAATGTTCTGAAGAATGAAAGTGTGGGCATCACGAAGGCCTCTGCTCAGGCAGATTGTTAGTAGGTTGGCATGATGTGCACATTGTTATAAAATTTATAGTATATACAGTATAATAGTTATGCTGTATATTCAACATAATGGAAATGTATACACATCACTCACAAATGGAGCATTTGAAAACTGTCATATCATATCCATGTATGTGTGTGTGTGTGTAATATATACTATAATATATATATATATATATATATATAAAATGTAAATAGACTGGCTTTTATATGTGCATGTGCACACACATACACACACACATATATGTATATATACAGTATCTCACAAAAATGAGTAAACCCCTTACATTTCAGCAGTCATTTTAGTATATCTTCTTAAGGGGCAATGCTATAGAAATGAAACTTGGATATATTTTAGAGTAGTCAATGTGCAGCTTGTATAGCAGTGTATATTTTCTGTCCCCTAAAAATAACTCAGCATACAGCCATTATTGTCAAAACAGCTAGCAACAAAAGTTAGTAAACCCTAAATGAACTTGTCAAAACTGTGTCCAGAGTGTCAATATTTTGTGTCAAACTATTGTTATCTAGCACTGCCTTAATCATTCTGCGCATGGAATTCACCAGAGCTGCACAGGTTGTTGCTGGGATCCTCTTCAAATTCTCTATAATGACATCATGGAGCTGCTAGATGTTAGACACATGGTGCTTCTCCACCTTCCGCTTGAGGATGCCCCATAGGTGCTCAATAGGATTCAGGTCAGATCACCTTCACCTGCACCTTCCTCAGCAAGGCATTTGTCATCTTGGTGATGTGTTTGGGGTCATTATCATGTTGGAAAACTGCCGTTCGGCCCAGTTTCTGAAGGGAAGGCATCAGTTCTGCTTCAGAAATGTACAGTACATAATGGAATCCATGTTTCCCTCAATGAACCGCAGCTCCCTAGTACCAGCAGCACTCATCCAGCCCCAGACCATGATGCTACCACCACCATGCTTGACTGTAGGAGATACCCAACTTTCTTGGTACTCCTCACCAGAGCATCACCACACATGCTGGACACCATCTGAGCCAAACAAGTTTATCTTAGTCTCATCAGACTATTGGACATGGTTCCAGTAATTCATGTTCTTGGACAGGTTGTCTTCAGCAAACTGTTTGCGGGCTTTCTTGTAAGCCAGCTTTAGAAGAGGCTTCCTTCTCGCCAATGCAAACCGACTTGCAGCAAGCACTCAACTTTGTTGGCTGACCCTTGCGAGGCCTATTCCGAATGGAACCCGTCTTGGAAAACCTCTGTATGACCCTGACCACAATACTGTAACTCAGTTTCAGGTTGTTACTGAACCTCTTACAGCCTAGGCCATCTTTGTGGAGTAAGGATGTACTCACTTTTGTTGCCAGCTATTTTGACAATAATGGCTGTATGTTAAGTTATTTTCAGGGGACACTATACAAGCTATACAAGCTGCACATTGACTACTCTAAAATATATCCACGTTTCATTTCTATAGTATTGTCCCTTGAGAAAATATACTAAAATGATTGCTGAAATGTGAGGGGTGTACTCACTTTTGTGAGATACTGTGTATATATAAATAATATAATATAGTGTGTGTGTGTGTGTGTGTGTGTTTGTGTGTGTGGTTGATTGCACATGCACATGTAAAAGCCAGTCTATTTGCATTTTCACGACAAAATATGTTAAATACATGTACATTTCCAATACTTATACTCATCATTTTATCCTTTTATTTGCTAATTTCTGCTTTTTGACACAAATAAATTAATTTTTTTATTTTTTTTTTTTTTTTGGTAGGAATATGAACAATTTACTAACTTTGTGAGAACATTATATCCTGTAAATGACAGTGATTATCGTTAGCCCTGATATAATAACATATTGAACAATCAATTACTAATTAACAAAAAAAGGGCAAATAATGGTTTCAAAATAGTAGTTAAACTACAGGGGTTGGACAATGAAACTGAAACACCTGGTTTTAGATCACAATTAGTATGATATTGGGCCTCCTTTTGCAGCTAATACAACATCATTTCATCGTGGGAGTGACAAATACAAGTCCTGCAAAGCAGCCAGAGGGATTTTGAGCCATTTTCCTCTTGCAGAACAGTGGCCAGGTCACTATGTGATGCTGATGTGGGAAAATGTTTCCTGACTCGCTCCTCCAAAACACCCCAAAGTGGCTCAATAATATTCAGATCTGGTGACTATGCAGGCCATGGGAGATGTTCAACTTAATTTTCATGTTCATTAAACCAGTCTGTCACCAGTCTTGCTGTGTGTATTGGTGCATTATTATCCTGATACAGAGCACTACCTTCAAGGTACAATGTTTGAACCATTGGGTGCACATAATGAAACTTTACACTCTGCTCTAACTGGTGTAATGTACAATAAGTGAAGATTGGGCACCAGACAGCGCAAATATAGCCATGAAACCTCCAATACTATATTGGCGAGTGTTTCAGTTTCATTGTCCAACCCCTGTATGTCGATCTCTACTTAGTATTCATCTACAGGACCAAAATACTTTGTGGATTACAAGCATAAGATTTGCCAATGTGTTGTCCCTTTAACCCCTTAGTAAAACATGCTCCTGTGGTTATGGACATCACTTTTGAAAAAGAGACCATGGAATGAATGATATTCATTAATTTCAACTTTATAACCCTCGAGGAAAATGTGATTTAAGATCAACACTAAATACTTCAGCTATATCCCTCAAGCTTTTTGCCCTTTATTATTATTATATTATTTTATTTTTATTTGTTTATTTATTTTTTTTTTTTTTAATTCTGCATTGAATAAATAGATTAATGGAAGTCTGTTTTATCATTATTGCCCAGTGCATACATGGAGTGGATTATCCACTTTAATGAATTGGTTAAATACATACATAGCACAAAGGTATGCATGCAAATTCTGCATTTTTTTGGCAGAATCATTTGTTTGCTTCATGCTGCATAATAATAAAGGCTCTGTGATCAAACGAGATGTGTATCAAAACAAACATCCCCTTCACTTTAGATGCTAATGCACGTGCAAAGCCTCAGTGGCTCCCTATGGAGGTGATTGTAAAGTGTTTCCTCGTAATTTAAGACCTTTTAATAGATTTAAATGACATTTTATTGACGACACCCACCACTTGGGCTAATACGTTATTCAGTTTTTGTTGATAAACGAATATGGTTGGTAGTGACCACTCTGGCACGTTATTTGTCGCTGTGAATGTTTGCTGTTGAACATGAATGTGAGAGTTTGTGGCCTTGTGAAGAGGCCAGGCTAAGAACAAAGCTCTTGTAACGTTATTGTGCATGTAAGCGAGAGTAGGAGAAACCATTAGTATCAGTCTTAGCATTTAGTAAATACCGTGTCGCGCATGTTGTGATGCGAAAGTGGAGTCAAGGCTATCGTGCGCTTAGGTCTAGAGAGGAGAGTGTATCATTGTATTCTTTCGAGCGTTCCCTTCATGAAGCTGTCCTCTCAGCCTCTCTTATGACGGCACGAGTTTGCGTTTTCAAAGATCTTGATGTGCTCCAGTTGATCTTTCGACTAACCCATTGTAATTCTACCTTTGTAAAAGGAGAGACCAGCACTAAAACACCCTGTAATGGATCCAGTGTGAAGCCCTTTCAAGTACGATGCGGAATTTGTAACAACTCTGTATCTTCACCGATTGATTTGTTAACACATTTGTTTCTCAGTATTTCCAGGCTTTGTCTGAGAGTCGCATCAGTTCCCTTGTTGCATTCTATTTCTAAGGAGGACCAGAATATATGCTAGAGGAACCATTATTGCTGTTACGGAGAAAACAAATAGTTGAAATATAGATAACATGCTCTTCATAAATGGCCTCAAGAGCAAACACCTATGGATGTTGCCAACAATACTCTGTAATCAGCTGCTGTTTGGGTGTGTTTGGTGTTTTGAAGAGCCCTGGCGAATAAACTAGGGGGGAAGATGATGACGGAGCAGAGGGATGTATGGAGGGGGGTGGCTGTTTCAGCCGCTCTGAAGAGGACTTTGCCCAGATGGATTGTGCTCGACAGAATGTCATGGATATAATTCACACAGGCAGCTTAATCAGGGTGTTTCCGGGAAACAACCTGCCAAAGAGAGGCAGCGATTGTTTGGTGGCCTCTGACCCCAGGGCCCATTATAGATTGTCATAAATTCTTTTTGCCCATTTTATATGGTGGGGGGTTTTAGGATTTGGCTCTAGGTTTTGCAGAAGCTGTTCTATAAGGGCCACCCAGTGCTTAATTCGTCAGTGTAGGAGATATGGATCTGCTAGAACAAAATGAGCCACAAACAATATTTCACATTTCTACAGCCATTGCCAGAGAAATGCCCCTCATTTTAAACAAGAGCAATATGGTTAGTTTAATAAGGATAATGTGGTTAATTAATTAATTAAGGTAAGTCTTGTAAGGTAATTGAATGCTCCCCATCTGAAACAGTTTTACACCTAGGCTGTTGTTAAACAATAATAAATAAATAGTCATTTAATTTCAGTTAATGTAATTGATGTGACACTAATAGTATCAAATCATGGAAGTCTAGATGCTGTTGAGGGTGAACTGAATCTTCAACCTCCTCATCCCGGTTCTAAATTCCTCTCAAAAGTGTGTGCCGTTGGTTTTGCAGGAGACACTGCAAACTCACTTTCAGGTCCGGCTCTGTTCTAAAATGGAATATTCACTTTCTGTGATCATGTCAGTTCCTAGTGGATAATATCAAGTCTCATATATATATATATATATATATATATATATATATATATATATATATATATATTATATATATATATATATATATATATATATATATATATGTATATGTACAGGGGTTGGACAATGAAACTGAAACACCTGGTTTTAGATCACAATTAGTATGATATTGGGCCTCCTTTTGCAGCTAATACAACATCATTTCATCGTGGGAGTGACAAATACAAGTCCTGCAAAGCAGCCAGAGGGATTTTGAGCCATTTTCCTCTTGCAGAACAGTGGCCAGGTCACTATGTGATGCTGATGTGGGAAAATGTTTCCTGACTCGCTCCTCCAAAACACCCCAAAGTGGCTCAATAATATTCAGATCTGGTGACTATGCAGGCCATGGGAGATGTTCAACTTAATTTTCATGTTCATTAAACCAGTCTGTCACCAGTCTTGCTGTGTGTATTGGTGCATTATTATCCTGATACAGAGCACTACCTTCAAGGTACAATGTTTGAACCATTGGGTGCACATAATGAAACTTTACACTCTGCTCTAACTGGTGTAATGTACAATAAGTGAAGATTGGGCACCAGACAGCGCAAATATAGCCATGAAACCTCCAATACTATATTGGCGAGTGTTTCAGTTTCATTGTCCAACCCCTGTATATATTTCACATTACACATCCTTTTTTGTTCTGAAATATGTTACATTACACAAATAAAATTGCTTACAAACGTAGATTCTTGTTTTAGAATTGCAAGAGGCAAGACACAAGGTAATAAAGCTATATGCAATAACGATAAATGTTCAATTTACTTCTTGTTGTTTGTTCTTATTTTTGGAAAATGTCTCCAGGCTCTCCGTGGAAGAATTTTGTCATCTGCTGGACAGTATTGAGCGACGTCTCAGTGCTAAAGATGTGAACCTCTACAGAAACACAGTCAATGAGCAGAAACTCAATGATATCATCAGGTCAGAGAAGGAAGATGTTTGTTCCCTACTTGAGTCTGCTTCCTCTCATAGTGCTGTAGTGTTCACAGATTCAGTGGAAATTGCATTATCCTGCCTTTAAGGGCTCTCACTATAAATTAAGTGCCATTACTTTGGCACCAACAACACTCTAGCAATAAATCTTGGTTTCTAAGGGGTTTTGAATCACAGTGAATTGTTATAGTAACCATTTTGCAATTGCGTATATTTGGCAGTTTATTGTCTTTTGTTTTTATTTGCATAGTTTGAAAGAATATGTGTACTAATATAAAAGCGTGCTTTTAGTAATACTGCATTATGTTGTCTGCACTCCATATATTCTCATTTCTAGTGTGATGTTTCCTTATGTGTTGCCCAGTATATGTGGTCAGTGTGGGCGTCTAGATGGAGTGGAACTGCATGCGTGTGGTGCTGTGGTTCTGCAGCAGTTGCCCCTGTTGTCCTGCAGTCAGTCTCAGGGATGCCTCTTACCCAGTGATCTGATCAACACTCACTGGTCATCAGCTACAAAACCAGAGCAGATCAGGTATAGTGCCTTACATGTCTCTGGACTCATAGCATCTATTCAGGTTGTTTCATTGTTATGTGTGTGTGTGTGTGTGTGTGTGTCTGTATGTGTATGTATTTATATGTTTATTTATATATATATATTAGTGGTGTCAAAATTAGCATATTTTTTTTTTTTCATTTTTTATTTTTAAAAATATTTAACGCAATTAACGCAGGGGCGGGGCAAGGTTTGGCCACCCCACGCACAACCACTAAAGAATTGCGTTTATTTAGACGGAGAATGTAATAATGAGCACATCAAATGGGAGACTTTTCAGACACGTGCTCCAGCGTCACTTCAGCGCCAGGTGCAAGTCAAAGGAGCGCGGAAACGGTACGAGGAGCCTCAGTAGAACATCAGTGAACTGCGGTCAGACAAGATGTTGTCTGGTCATATGTCATTAAAAACTAATCTTCCTGTCCTGTCAGCTGTTATACTGTGCTCGTAGCGCGTGCTCTTCAAGTCCGAGCACAAATATGCCGGCGCACGCTGTATTAGGCTATATTAAAGCGCTGTATCATATTCAAACCCAAATGAAACTACGAGTATTTAGTTAGTCGTAGTTATGTCATCGGTTAAGTCATGAGGTTACAAAAAAGGCGATTAAAGCTGCCTTAAAACTGTGCATGTAATTGTTTATTATTTATGAGTCACATTTAAAGCAGTGTCAGGTCTGCATCCAGTTCAGCAGCGGCACCTTTTAAAGTAACAGCAGCCAAAATATCCTAATAACCAGCTGCTGTGATGTCTGTTAATCAAAGAACAAAATTAAAAAAGAGGAAAATCAATAACTTCTGACTGTTTTTATAATGGGTTTATGTAAAGATTGTTTTAAGTCCATTAAAATTACAAGTCTAATGAATGTTAAATTGAAAGCTCTCAATTATACCGTAATGTTGAATGACTATAGTCAATGGTTAAATATTAGGAAAAAATTCATAGAGACATCAGTTGCTATCAGTGATACTTGCCATCAGTCATAAAAAAGATGGCATTAAACAAATATCAAAAATATACTTCCTTCATGTTGTTTCTACATTAATTTGAAGATTTAATGTGAAATGAATGCAATATAAAAGCATAATTAAAAATTGTAATGTTAGGTGGGATTAATCGTGATTCATTTCAGAAAAAAAATGTGATTTCATTAGTTTTTTTTTTTGTTTGTTTTTTTTTTTGTTTTTTAATCGATCGACACCACTAATATAGTAATAGGATGGGTATTGTTTCTTGCAGTTAATTTAATGTGATGTATATGAATGCAGTTGTGTGTGTGTGTTACATTTGTCCTGGTTTGGGCATGCAGGTCGTGTCTGTCAGCTGAAAGTGCTCTGCTGTGGGACTGCTGTTTCAAACACTTCTTACAACTTCAGCAACAGAAAATCCTCAGCACTGACCACATCATCCAGCTCTTTACTCCACTCCTACTGCTAAACAACGCCACCTACACTGAGAAGGTATCGCTCTCACCTGGTTTCTGCATCACAATAATCTCTGTCTCAGTTTTTAGTTTTTGCTTTTGTTTTGTGTTTTTTGTTTTAATACTGCAAGTATTCTTTGCACAGACCTGTTATATAATATGGTGAATTGTCTACAGCCATAATTCATTTTGTGGTGATAAATTGTGTTTATTAGTTATTTTAGTCAAATCTGAGTTGTATTGAACCCATTTCATTATTTAATATATGGAACTGCCATAATAAAGTGCTTCACAGATCACTAGGACTACACTGGTGTTTAGACATAAATGTTTTTATGCATCAAAACAAACTATCTGTCTGTTTATCTATCTATCTATCTATCTATCTATCTATCTATCTATCTTTCTTTCTTTCTTTCTTTCTTTCTTTCACAGGTCCTTAACTGTTAATAGCAGGAAACCATTTTCTAGGAAAAACTCCAGTTCTTTAATGAATTAAACTAAAAATCTACTTCAGCGGTCTGAAACTGCCCTTAAAGGTTCAGTGACTCATGGCAGTGTCCATAAAACCACTTTTTAATGCTTGTAGTGGTGAATATGGAGCCATTATTATCCTGGAATATGTAATAATTCCGAGAAAAGAAAGTTTTTAGAATATGATGCAGCTGGTCTAGTAAAATGACCTCATCCTGTAAATGTATATAGGTCTTTCCTAGAGGCAGCCCTGTTGTAAATTCCAGCTTTATAAAGTTCTTTGCTTTTTTTTTTTTTTTTTTAAAATGAGGTCATGGGGTTGGTGTTACTCTGCTGTTATTATGAGACTGTGTTATGTGGCATTTGGCCTCTGATGTGTGAATCTATTGCTAGGTTATGATAATAATTGACATTTGACCTCCCTTCCTTGTCATTATTTCTGATACAGTTTCTCTTGATACTACCGAATTTATCAGCATTTTTACTTGTGTACTGACTATTTGTCTTGCTTTAAAGTTGTGGTTTACATGTTGTTTGTGTGTATTTCTGTTGTTTTGTCTGCTCTGTTTCTCATGCAGAGAAATTGAATTCTGATCTCAGGATCTGACTTGACTTAGTGTTTTGTCATATTGCTTAAAAGCAGTTTTGAGTTGAGAGCAGAGCTTTGAATAAAGATAATGATTTTAGTTTAATTTTTCCTGGTTTACATCTGTCACCAGCTTCCCTCCTACAGTTCATTGTTTGTGGTATCTGCTGTCTGATCTTGTATTATTTGTATGTGAAAAGATAAGAGGCTGAGCAGTGAGTGAACATCAGGCGCAGATGGAATCTGCACATTTTCTTCACTGATTTTTGCTGGAAAGTTTTTGGAATTTTAGAGATTAGTTTTTTAAAATTCAAATACATGGTGAAATGTATTAAATAGTACTGCCAAAATGTTTAATTTTAACATTGTTTTTACATGTTTTTGTTGTTGTTGTTGTTGTTTTTAGCAAATTCAAAAATTTAAAAACGAAGTAATTCACGTACTGAATCTAGTCAGGTTGAATCTGGACGCTGTACACACATTGATATCAATATGAATAACATGATCTGAAAATATCAGGGAATTTCAAAACTGATTTCCAAGTCTGTAAAATGATGATTTATTTATTTATTTATTTTTTTTATGTTCATTATTGAAAAGTAAAAAAAAAAAGTGAAAACCCTGCAATAAAGACAAGTCATCTCTTTGTCATCCAGGCAGGAGAGCTGTTGAAGAGGCTTCTCACCCACAAATCGGAGACCCGTCAGCTGTCAGAAAGCGAACTGTCATCTTCTTGCAGCTTGCCCTCTCTTCTGGATGACAGTGTGGAAATCAAGCCCGCCAGGCCTTCCAAAACAAATGAGCAAACTGTTGGGACAGGAGGTTAGTAGGCTTGCTTGACATTTCAGCTGAGCTGGCACTCTTTCGCATTTACAAATTCAGCTTATTGCATAGATCTGTTTTTTCCGGCTTCAAATGAATAGCCCGTTTAAATACGCACAGGTGTTAAGAGCCGCGCTCGGCCAGCCAGTACAGATCAGAGAGAAAAACTGAGAGGGACTCCCCAAAAGCAGGCAAACCACATTAACGGCTCGTTTTCAGCGCCAAAGCAGGGAAACATCAGCTCGGTGGCTTCGTTCTGATGAAGGAAGAGGGGAGCTCGAGTACTCGCAGGATGCCAGAGCTCTGACCCTCATGAGAATACACTTTTGCCCAAATCTCATTTCTGACAAAGCCAGCCAGCCTTCGTTCTCCCTTTAAACCTGTCTTAATCAGTCCTGCTGTTCAGATTCAAAAAGCTCCCCACCCCCCTTCCCCGGCTCTCTCTCTCTTTTTCTTTTTAGTTCTGGTTTCTCCTCTGTCTCACTCTTCCACCATCTCTCTGAGCTGCGCTTTCCTTCTCTTTTCTTTGTTTCAGGAATTCAAAGTGCTGAAGAGGACAGTGCCGACCAAAGCCCAGTGGAAAGTATTCCTATTAGAGGTAAAAAGGCAGATCGAAGAAGCGCCCGTTCGGGAGTTCTTCTGTGTCTGTTTTGTCTTTCTCCTCACGCAGTAGATAATGGGGGTCCCTTTTTTTCCCAACTGGATAGCTGTGAAAGGATGATCAAGGTGAATCAGAGGTCAAAGTCCCACCTGAAGAGTGGAACAGTTCCTCTAATTATCGGCAGAGAAAACAAACCCGTCTCTTTTCTTCTGGCCTAGGTATGGGTGAAACTGAGATTCTCAGAGCGCATAATGCGGAGGTTTAATTGTCCGCCGGCCGGGTTGGGGGTGCCGCACAAGATCTGTCATTGGTTCTCATTATCTGCTAAACAATGCCAGCCAGAGGCGGACTTGAAAAGACTGGATGTCAAGGCATCCTTTGAAAAGCCTCGGGTAGCAAGTCCCAGCGCCAGCTCAGAAATGTAAAACTATCCATTATTCCACTTGGCTATCTGATTTCAAACTGTGCCTTTCATGCGCAGGGCTAGCCCAAGAGCGCCACGGAGAGAGAAGTCCAGCTTCTCACTGCAACTAATCAAAGGCATTATGGTAGTGGAAAACCGCCTCTGCTGTCCCTGGCTGCTTATGAGCTGTTTACAGGCGGCTAATGAAGACTGCGTTGAGTTCTGTTGCCTTTCGTATTACATCACTTTGCAATCATCAGTGGAAACGGCTTCCGAACGACGGCCTTCCGCCGTCTCCGTGTCGGTAAAACGCCATCACGCACAATGGTGTTTCATGTATATGGCGAACAAAAAAAGAATTCTTTAGATGCTCTTTCTACATGCTACTGATGCCTATATTTTGCAGTCATTACACCGGAAGAAATGAGCAACAAACAACATGCCATGCTACAGATATCGGGATAACGAGATGCTGGAAAGTATTTTGTCTTTGGGGGCATAACCACTTGGCGATTTGTTTTTCCGTTTGCTTTCGCCGTTTAAAACCGACGTGCTTTTGTTTTCCGGGGCTCGTTTTCGAAAAAAATTTTAAGCTTGAATGCTCGCTGGTTAAAGATCTCCATTTCCAAAGTTTATAAAACATGAAAGACAGTGTTTTAAATGGAATCCCATAAGATGGCACGGCAACACAAAAGCCGGCGGCTTCTTTTTTTTCCGCAGACGGCAGCCTGTCTATGTGCGTCTGGATTAGATCAATAGTTTAGTGCTCACTCACTCTGTTTTTCACCACCTCTCTTTACTCATCAGAGGCCTTAAAGAGCTGATGTTGGTTCATCAAACATCAGGGCTCTGGAAAGTTGGAAGTCTAGGTCTTTAGCAAATATTTGACTAGCTGCTTTCGCATTTTGTATGTTTTTTTTTTTTTTTTTTTTCTTCTATAGAGACCAAAGCATATCAGCTGCTTAAACAGTCTGTGGCACAAGAGAGGCACTGGAGTGACTCTGAGGAGGATTCTGAGCCGTCAGGTAACGGAAAATAATAGAAAATAATCTATTTCCATGAAACATTTAAAAGTTCTTAATATCACTACACTTGAATTGTTACATTTATTAAAATTTGCAGGTTATGTGTCCAGAGTGTGTTTGTAAATTAATTATTTTTAAATGGCCCATTCTCAGGAAACTGTGCCGTTTGTGCCTACAAAAAATTTAAGTTTGTTTCCCCCACCTCAGACCTAAAGTACCAGCACCGTAATTGCCATAGATATAGATGGACAAGAATTAATTTTTTTTTTTTTGTTTTTTATACTATTGCCCCTAATTGTAAACCACTTTTAATTTTAAGAATGTGTGTACATAAATAGCCATTTTTCTTTTAAACTACATGTGCAATGCCTGTTTAACCCAGATGCATTTCAGAAATGTAAATAGTTGACTATCAATATTATATACATATTCTATATATGTTATGATTATGGTGATCTTACAAATTAATAACACTGTGCATATATGCATATAATGCATTTTGTAATATTGCTGTATAAATGTGAAATAATAACACACCCTTTTCCCATGTTTTTTTTATGTAAATTATTCATTCGTTTTCCAAAGACATCAACAAATTGGAGAGGTCTGAGGCGCTCCAGGACTCTTTAACGCCAAATAGCCGGTAAGTACTCTCAAAATTCCATGTATATTTAAAAAAAAAAAAAACTTCTTTCCATTTGTCCTCTTTTAATAAAAAGCAATATGTGTTTGTCCTTGAAACACTCTTAGCATCATTAACACAAGTTCACGTGGGAGGCATCAGTCAAGCTGAATTTTCATTCAGAGCTTCCTCTCTCATCATGGGCATTATTTGATTGCTTCAGTAAATCAGGACTTTGAATGATGAAAAAGGATCTTGAGGGTACAATGTTTAGGTTTTCACATCAACACAAGTTCACACAATCAGCTAAGACACGCAGCCCTCCCAGCAGCGCCTCTCCTCCATGAATCCATTAGGGCAGGTAATGGATGGGTAAACCTTGTGAAGAGTAATCGTCTCTGATTTCACATGCTTTTCCGAGCATCACGCTGACACAAGGGTCGAAAGTCTCCCTCCCTGTCTCTGCGTCTTTTTTTTTCCCCTCTTCTCCTTTTCTCTCTTCTGCCCAGTCTTTATGCCCACTCTTTGCCCGCCTCCCCTCGCTCTCTCTCAGCTAGTTTACACTATTTGCAGAGGAAAGGGTATAATGATCGCACTCTGACAGAGCTCTCTGATGGATGCCACAGTCTGCCCAATGAATGGCCTCATTAATAAACATAAGCTGTCTCTAGTGCGAGATGCTTTTGGATCGTCCCAGAACCTCACAGAGCTCCTGAGAGAACCCTGCCGGAGACTCTCCATCGCTTATGGAGGGTTAGAGGTTGTTTAAAGCTCAGAGCAAAGATGATGGCTAACATCGTTGCATTTGCTTTGCTTTCTGGTAAAATATTTTGTGGCACTGTTTTTTTTGTTTTTTGTTTTTTTTTTTGCGTGTGTGTGCTGTGTTGAAGAATTCCTCTTGCCAGTCACTTCTTGCGCTTTATTGCTTCTACAAGTACCCTGCACTCGAGCACCAGTAGAACACTACATGTGCTGTTCCCCCGTCCTCTCTGCTTTCTCGCTCTCTCGTCTCGTCACTTACTGCTGTCGTTCTGTCACTGAGCCGATGGACACATTAAAAGACCTGGTTCAGACCAAAACTCCCGACAAAATAGTAATAAAGCGAAATAAAATAAATCAAGTGCCTCTCTTTCTTACCCATAATTATGATTTTGCGCTTAAGCCGAGACCGTAGCTGAAGAATCGGAGTTTAAAGCAGGGGCTTTGGTGCAAAAAATGCATTTATGGGCCTTTGTGCGCCTCCTCATTATGTGTGGGGCTGATTCATTAAGTAATTGGTTTGCAGTTGTTTACATGAGTATTAAGGCCCCCTATTCAGCAGTCTTTGAGAGATACATTGTGCAAATGTTGCATGTTATGAATGCCCAATGAGAGGCGGGGGGCCAGGCCTATTGGCCAAACACTGCGCTGGGCTGAAAAGACCAGAGAAAAGCGTCAGGCGCTGCTTTGCATAGCAATGACTCGCCCATAATAAGCTTTCCAGATTAAATACATGCAGTCCATACAAGATGCAAAGAGATACTCTTAACACATTTATGTGTGTTCATTTCACTATTATAGCACTGAAGAGAATTGGGGTCTTTCATATCCACCCCCATTTTTTTTTTTCCCTTCCCTGCGCTCTCCTCTCGTCAGCGTGCCGTTTTTACTGCGAAATACTTTTATCGAACACAGTGTTTTATTGTATTATAATTCAGAGGCTGTGCGGACGGACCAGGCGGTATTTGTTACGCCTGTGTGCCGCAGTGATTCAGGAAGGAGAGCGCTGGAATAAGCAGCTGCACTCCATGTAAAGACCTCTTGTTCCTGCGCTTTGTTTAAGGCTGCATGCCACAGCTTCCTCCTCTTCAGCCGCTATTGTGTCCTCTGCTACTGCAGGCATGTAGCACAGATCTCGCTCGCCGGATCTTAATCTCCCACTCTGTTGCTTTATTAAAAATTACAGGTTAGAACCTAGGTTAGGTTCGTGTAACATCTTTACCAACATTTCTCTGATTTTCTTATTTGCCTGTAAAGTATCCGTTTTTATTTCAGTTTTAGTTTGAGTACAAGTTAAACTAAATTAAGTTTAAGTTTTAAAATATTTTGTTTTATTTCAGAATTAATGTTTATTTTATTTCAAGTAACAAATCTTCTTTTCTTATGGTTTTAGTTTTTTGTCATAACACTGGTAAGTGTGACTTCAGCTGTCCACCATTGAATGAGTGTGTGCGGGGTGGTGGGTGTAAGAGGGGGTAGCACTAAACAGCAGTAGCCAGTGGGGGTCACTCTCTTTCTTTGTGCCTCTCTTCATCCACCTGCTTTGTCTGCTAAAAAAAAGAATATCCTCTGTACACCTACCAACATTTATTTCACTGAGCCAAAAATGACACTATTTCCAAGGTGAGGTCTTCATTTTGTGATACTAAAATAATACCAGAGAAAAAAAAATAGCCAAGAAATGCAATGACCCAGTTCCCTTGAGGTGCTGCTGTCTGTGTGTACACTGCACAAATAAAAAGAAAAGCCCCCCTGTCTGTTCTCCTGCAGTTCTGGTGCTTGGCCAGCAGAGGGAAGTCATATTTAGCCAACCCGCTGGTACCGCCACAGTGGCAGCCGTTGACAAGTAGAGGGCGCTCTCTCTGCTGCACTAAATCATTACCTCACTCCAGAGCTCTTGGCTCTTACAGGGGTCTAATCAATGGTAAATCAGTGCTGCTGTGGGTCACAGCTGGAACGGGTGTAGGAGGTGCTATTGCTACCTTGCATAAACACTGATCCAAAGAGTCCGTTCTATTAGCATAGCTGTGGAGGCGTATAGATGTTTATATTCATACGCTATATTCTCATGATAGGTATAGCTCCTTTTATACTCATAGACTGAACAATAAAATTGATGTAAAAACAATGTTCACTTAGAAATTGCTAGTAAATCTAACAAATAATCACAATGAATTGGCAAGCAACACACTGAACTAAAGAGGTAGAAAGTATTTTCTTGTAAAACATATGAATAACCAATAATCTCTTGTTTACAACAATGAATGTGTGTGTGTGTGTGTGTGTGTGTGTGTGTATAATTAATCAGTAATTGCATTCGTTTTTTCCTTTATTATATATTTATTATAAGCGAATATCTGTAATGTTTAGACATGACACACATGCGTTTTGTTTTACTTTATAAACAGACTATTTGGAAAGGAACAATATCGCAATGATACGCTTTCATCAAATGTAATCACAGAGCTATAATCGTACGTGATCACAGGTATTATGAAAATAACTTTGCCCAGACAACAAACGCAGACTAACCGCAGTCTATTTACATGAAGCGTATTGCTGCATAGGATGCCGAGAGACGTCTTTTATTCATAGCTCATAGATATCATAACAACAACCCACACACCCCATATATTAATGTATCAAATGCTTGCCTAAAAACGCACTGGGGCACTTTTCATCAAATATCGCAAATACGTCCAAATGCTCAAAACAACGTGGAACAGAGGGAGAGCGGAAAAAGTAAACGTCGGAGCGGTGGGAAATAGAGAGAGGTTGCCGTCAAAGCAGTAATTTGCATCATTTTACACATTACATTCACCTCTGTGTATGAGACGCAGCCAAACAGTGGCCAGCCCTGTCTTACATATTCAGATTCGTTGCCTCAATTAAGTGAACCTCAGTGCAAGATGAACTGGCATAAATGTTTATGGAAATGGAATATTAGATTGGAGGGTCAGTGGCATTCACAGCTCTCTATGATAATAGTGTCTTGAAATCAGACTCGTCACTGTCTGAAGTGGCTCAGCTGATAGAGCATTCCCATGGCAAGCAAGTTGTATAAAAGAATAGCCCTATTTACCCACCCAAACATGTATTTATTATTGAGCTCATCATGACTAAAGGGGGGAAAAAGCCCTCAAATTCTGCTTTAGCGTTCGCTGCTGGGAAAGAGAAAGGCCTCCCATATTTTCAGCTTTCAATTTGAAAGGGAGATGGAAAATTGGACACAAGATGTTTGTTTGCTAGTTTATTCATTTTTGCAGACCGTTTAGTATTTAATTTTCAGAAATCCCAAAAAGCATTTTTTTTATGCATAACCCATCGATGTAATCATTTGAATAATGTCCTTTATGTCAAACTCTCAACAGGAGTTCTTCTATTGTCAGTTTATATACTAGGACATGACAAAACTAATTTCTGGACTTAAAAATAAATAATATATAGGGTACACAAGGCTAAAGGCACACCTTAAGAAAAAAATGTGCATTTCACTGCACCTGAAATGTATAATTGCTTATAATTGTTTGTATCGGACATTTATGAAGCAACAGATTTTGTGACAATTAATCGTAAAAGTTGTTTATTTTGATTTATAATCGTATAAATGTATGAGTACACAGTATATAAATACTTTAGCTAAAATAATGGGTTTTTTTTTCTTTTTGCTGCTTATTTTGAAAAATAAAAGAATGAATTTTGTTCAATAAATATATTATTAAAATGTTAATATAAAAAATATTTTTTTTTAAATACAGAAACAAAATCATTTTAAAAAGTAAAGATTCTGAAAGCAATGAAGTAGGACCCATAATAATTTAATATAGATGTACAGTAGTAACAACCAATGATATTTTATTATATGATTAATATCATGTTTGAAATATGATGATTTCATTCTAAGCATGGTGATTGTCTCTAAGATGGACACCCAACATAATATATGATATTTACCGTCTGAATCTAACCATGTCATGCCAACAAATGGAAAGGTCAGCTATCTATTAATTTTCATGTTAATTATACAGCAAGGGTGCTTTTTACCACAAATACCATAATTGTATGTATTCATTCGTTATTCAAAAACTGTTGCTTTAATTATCTTAAACAAAACTGAAAATCATTAAGACTTTTGTAACAAATTGTATGCATCCATTTGAGCGATTCTCATTTGCTACTTAAATCTACATCATTTTAAATAAACATCAAATATTAGATCAAATAAGCACAGAATCAACTTTGCACTGCTGCACGCGATTGCATCAAGGATCAGACAAATTTACACATGCATCTTGAAATGCGAATGTTTTAGAAAGTGTTTTTGTGCCTTCTAGTGTTTTAGAGGAGAATTATATCAAAGGTGCCTTTTACCCCGGGGCTCCTTTAGCCCCGTTCTACCCTACTATGTTACGTCACATACACTACCGTTCAAAAGTTTGCGGTCAATAAAATTTTTGCTTTGTTTTTTAAAGATGACATTAAAAATGACAGTAAAACATTTGTAATGTTACAAAATAATTTTTTTTTTTTTTTTTCATTTCAAATAGGTTATTTTGAACTTTCTATTCATCAAAGATCATGGTTTTGAGAAAAATATGAAGCAGCATAACAACATTGATAATAATCAGTAATGTTTCTTGACCAGCAAGTCCAGCATATTACAATAGAAATGTGTGGTTTTAAATTGTAATAATATTTCTCAAAAATACAGTTTATGCTGTTTTATATTTTGGATCTAATAAATGCAGCATTGCTGAAGAGACTTTTCTTTTATAAACAGTAACTTTTGAAAGGTAGTGTAAGGAATAATGTACATCCAATCTGCTTACCAAATAAATAATAAATTATTTTATAATCCAAGAAGAATGAAACCTTATATTGTCAGACAGTCAGTATACATAACATTGCCACATAATTACGTATTCCAGAGAGCCGTACAACAAATATATACGTACAATGTAAATATATTCTAACAAATTATGCTACACTACATAGGGCAGTGGTTCCCAATCATTTTCTGCCGGGCCCCCCTTTTGCAGAATAAAACAAATTCAAGCCCCCCCAATAATAATTAATTATTGAAACGTAATAATTAAAATTCAGCGTGTGACAACTTACTAAAAAAAAACTACACAAGGAACTAGTCACTTTTAAAGTAGAAACATTTAAAGTAAAGCATGCAGCTTACTATGTACTAATTTTTTTTTTTTTTTTTTTTTTTTTTGTAAAGCTGCTTTGTAATAATTATTTATTATTTTATTAAATAATATAGTCATTTTGTAAGACTTTTTAATTTAACTCAATAATTTTAATGATACTGAATTACATGTTACAGCACAGTATGTGACGCTGTTGCAAACAGGAACAAGTGTACACAGACATTTTCTGTCGGCGCGTTATTTGAGCGGACTTTGCTTTTCCTTTGAGCATAAGCGGTACACGAGTGGAGCATTCATATGGGCCGTGAGCAGCTCAGCGGAACGCACATTCAGCGGAATATTGAGCGGAGCATCACACATTGAGTGGTGCGCGCTGAATACTGCCCGCCAGCGTGGCAGATATTTTCGGCCGTTTATCGCTTTCGAATCTCTATAAAAATCGGCTGACTGTACACTAGTCTTGCCGCGCCCCCCTTATCATAACTCTGCGCCCCCCCTAGGGGTCGCGCCCCCCAGTTTGGGAACCACTGACATAGGGGACCGCGGGGCACAACCTAACACTTTTTCAATTTCTCAGTTTGTGTAAATCCATGTGGGGTTCGGAGTATAATTTTTTTTTATCCACATTAATTTCACACTTGTCTAGTACAAATATGTCACTTTGTTTCATAATTATAGTGTATACGTTTTTCATTATTTACCTGAAAAGTAAGGAAGTGAAATGTGACAACGTGCCCCATGGGTGGGGTACATTTTAATGTGTGAGGGGCATGTTGTAACATGACCATATGACAGCTTAAAATGTTATCTGATCGAATGAAAAAAAAATATACATGACAAACTAAAATATTTTGTTAATAAAATAAAATTACTAACTTTTTCAAATAAAATGATAGGGTTTTTTTTTTTTTTTTTTTGGGAGTTTGACGATGAACACATCATAACCATGCGTGGGACGGCTCTGATCGCAACACACACCTATACAGTATAGTTCAAAACAATGTGCGCAAATGAAGAAACACATTCAGACATTCAGAAAAACCCTCCCTACAAACACAGCTCTCATAAAATACGAGCCGCATAAATGAGCTGCAATGCATTTCTTGAAATAATAATTTCTTAACACTAAACAGAGATTGTCAGTCTTTATTCACCTGATTCTTGTGGTTTCTCATAAAAATCCATAAAAGTAAATAGTGTAAATTACATCGCTAATGTCAAAGAATAGCATAGTTTAATAATAGCAGGGCTCATCGTAACACAGTGTTACAACGTTCCCCATCAGCGCGACTGGAATTTAAAACTGGTTAGTGTCTTTTGCTGGTTTGCAAAGCATTAATAAACTAAATCTAAACTGATAAATAACAGATTGGAGATTAGAATAATAGCAGATTTGTCTCATTTTGAAGGAATACTAAAAACTGAGATGAAAAATTTACTTCAGCCAGAAATATACTAACTTTTTTTTTCTCTGTGTAGTGTTGCTACGGCATCTAGTAAATATCGTAAATTTGGTTATGCTAGCATGTGTGGAAATATTTAAACCACGTATGCTACAACTAACCCACGTTAGTTTGTGCCTTGCGCTCCCCTATGTGTGTTTTGAATGCACTGCCATCATGCTGTGTGTGCGACACAAATCTCACATCGCCAAATATCTGTTGATCGTATTTAATCTCAGTCCACCTAAAGGGCCTTTTTGAACAGGAGGATGATTTGTGTTGCGCTGTGGTGATTTGCAAGACTGCACCCTAAATAGCAAGTTTCTTCGACTTTCTCAGGCTTTGCTTCTCCTAAAGTCATCAAAGTAACCTTCACGATTGGTCTACTACATATTCTAAAGTTTGATGAAAAAGAATTCAGCTGCCAGTATCCGTTTCAGAAAGGTTTTTCACGGGCTTCATGCCAGTCACGTCCTTTGACCCTGAGAGTGAATACATCTGTGGTACTTTTTGTATCTGTCTACTGTAACTTTGATGTTCTGTGTTTTATGAGTTTGAAGTTGTATTCTTATTGAGCCAAAGGTGATTTATGTAACTTGTTCGCTCTGACCCTGATCATAGCATCTGCATACATGCATCAATAGAACGTATGAAATCTCGTACTTTGTGCGGAGATGTTCTGGAAACAAAAGAGCTAAGCTGAATTATATGAGAGCCAGCCTAATTGAGTTCAACTACATCTTTACAGCTCCTTTGGTCAGTGTCAAGGTTGAGCGCACGTGACTGAATTTGCCGTCGGGTCGGCGGGGCGCGCGTGAATACACATACAATCGGCGTTTCGTTTATTCATCCGAATCCATCAAAGGGAAACTAAATATTCTTACACTTGCTCCCGGAATCCTTTAAAGTACATGGACATGAAAACTAAATCAGTGATATGGATATATGAAGACACAGACACAGAGGCTGAGGATGAGGGTGAAGATGAAGACGTCATTGTTGACATCTGAATAGCCCTGTGCTGATGTAAATGAAGAAGGAAGCCTGTATGAAAAGTAGCATGAGCTTTTGCATATGCATCAGTGCAGATCAAAGGCTCGTCAGGGGTCATGCATTTACATAGAGATATCAGTGATGCTATGGGAACCCGGCAACCCGGCGCTCGGTCCACTTACGAATAGAGAGCCCTGACCGGGTCCTTCAGCGCCATTAGAAAAGAAGTCAAGGAAGTTTTATTTGGCAGCTTGCCCCATCTGAGGGCAAATGATGTTCTTCAGGGTTTGGTTAGGTACCTTTCAAAGAAAAGGCAACGTTTCGGTAAGAGACGATAGCTTCCTGGAACATTTTGTGTGTGTTTGCGTGCTGATTTGATTAATTGATGCTGAGCAATGAAAAATGTGCTTCTGATTGTATGATGTGGTTCAAACCTTTTTAGAGGTTTTTTTTTCTTGTGCTTTTATGTTGTGAAACAAAATGTTGTTGTCAATACAAATGTGTAGTCTTATCGGTTGTGTTTTTTTTTTTTTTTTTTTTTTTTTTTCAGTTCTCACAGGAAGACTGCAAAGAGTAGAGCTTTCTCTGCTGTCCAGTCAAAGGGTAAGACCACTCTACAAATTACTAAAGGGTGTTAAAAACATGTGGTGTCTGGTGTTGAATACAGTTGCCATATCTCTTTATTTAAATGCTTATGTTCCACATTAAAATATACTACTACTACTCATGTACTGTTCACTATTTGTAAAATAAAATCCATACATTTTATGAAAAAGTTTGGAATAATTGAAGAAAAAAAACATTGTTAAATACTATCAAAATTTAAAGTAGCTATTTACTATTTTGAATGTATTTTAAAATGTAATGTATTCCTGTGATGGTAAAGAATTTTCAGAATTTTCATTTCTCTTTAGTGTCGCCTTCAGGAATTATTATTATCAATATTGAAAACAGTTTTTGCTGCTTAATATTTTAGCACAACTGTCTTCAAGATTTATAATAATCAGAATGTTTACTATAATCAGAAAGTACTATTTATTTTCTCTGAAAATAATTCATCTCTGCCTCTTACTGCAACAGAATGTTAACGCTGCATGTATACTATTTTTGATTGCAGCATTTTGGGGAGAATCAGATGACAGCAATTCTGAGATCGAAATGGCCTTGCGTCCTCAATCCTGCAACACCAGCAGCCATGACTTTGATGATTTTTATGATTAACGTTTCTCTTTTGAGAGTTTAAACTGTCGAGTTTTTTTTTTTTTTTTTTTTTCAATGAGCAGTTAATATGTTTGAAAGAGATGCCTTTATACGATCGCAAAACAAACAAAAATCTTCAGCGAGGAATGAGTGCGACATTCCATGAAAACAAAAAAGAGCCATCCTCTTTATTGTGGCCAAAGACTGTGAAGGGTTTTCAAAACATGTCGGTGTTAACCCTGCTTGAATCTCTTTAGCTGAACAACACTTGGGCCTGGTTGAAATAGATTAAACTTGGTTTTTAAAGTGATTCCTTTGCACTGTGTTGAATATTACGCATTTTAGATGCTGCAGGTATCTGGCGGTGAGTTGGAGTGGAATGCTCTGAGTCAACTCCTATGAAAAGCCAGTGCACAATGGCCACTCTGCATGCTGCTGAAACACCTTTGAACTCACTCAAGTACCCCTGGCCCATTTAGGAGGACAAAATGCGTTGTGCTCATCTCAATATAGAAACAAACGCTCTCTGTATTTGCGGCTGTAGAAAAGCGATTTCGTCAGCCGAACGCAACGCGGGCGTCTCCTGACCGGCGATGTGCACGTTGCTAAGTCCACTTCACAATTCGCCTGTTTTGCAAGTGTGCACCCATTTTTATGTTCTCTGGCTGAATCTTGGGGGATTTCAAGCCGCTTTTTATATGTTTTGTATCACAGGCACAGACGTCTGCGTTACTGTGCGAAATATGTGACGTGCTCGCCTCAATTCATTGTTATAATATGCCCCTCTAATGGCTATTTTTAGGCTCCACATGATAGTTAAAATTACAGATAATTATGATTAGGCATTGAAAAGAGCACTGATCAAACACAGCAATATCATTACAGTAATAACGGTTATTTTTCCAAAACAGCCAATCAGCGATAACGACTGTAACCCTTTTTCTAATGGACCTGAAAATAACGTTGCAAACTAAAATTGCTGTGCACGGATTTCCAGAACTGTTTCCCAGCCATCAATAATCTGCATCGCCCGTGACAGAGCGTTGTCATTTTGTCTGTGACTCCGAGTTCATTTGGTTTCATCATATTTAACATGCACACCGGCATGTTATCCCGTAATGATACCAAACCTGCAGCGTTCTAGCCATCAGTATGATTCCATTAGTTAGCTTTTAAGTAACTTTATGAGGCCGAACCTGCTAGAGTAGGACTCCACACTCATTAGCCGTAATGGCTGCAGCCAGCCTTGACCCGCACGCGTCGAAACGCGCCTGCATAATTTGGAGATTGCTAAAAAGCTCCCCTCACATAATATCTGTGTTAAGGATCATGTCAACAGACACTTGTGTGATGGAGGAAGCTCTGTGAGAGAGTTACATTGTGCCGGCCCGTAACAACACCATAAACACTTTTTAAAGGAACCGCCTTCCGAGCGCTGCGGCCCACGGACGTGCCTTAAAAAAAAAAAAAAAGGCAAACTGATGTTGCATCAAAGCAGAGAAAATGTTTTGCTTCGAACGAGACCATGCCGAGATTTCTTTTGCTAAAACGTGTGTACGGTGCCACTTTATAAGCATGCACGACGGTCTCCCAGCAGGGAAGGTCATTAAAGCATTCAGATTCAGAGACATTCTCGATTTAAATTATCTGTGTAATGGTGTATAGTGCCTGATTTCAAGGCTCACTTAGGATGTCCGTTGCTGAATCTCCATTCATTTAGTGAATAAAATCAGTCAAATCTACATGATTAAGTCTTTTCTCTTATTTTGTTACGAAAGTCTGGCTTATTATCTAGCTATTATCAGTGTTATGCATGGTATGTGTGTCACACGGTACATTTCAAAGCCACTTTTATTACACTTTATTACTCTTTTCTTTTTCTAATAAATATATATATATATATATATATATGGTTACACTTTAGTTTATGGACCAGTTCTCACTATTAACTAGTTGCTTATCAGCATGCATATTACTGGCTGTTTATTAATACTTGTACACTGTCAGAAAAAAAGGTACCCTAAGGTACAAAAGTGAAAATTACTAAAATGTACCTTTAAGGTATTAATATGTACCATTTGGGGGAACTAGGGCACAAAGATGTACCTTTTCACTTTTGTACCTTAGGGTACCGCCCCAGTGACAGAACTGTACCTTTTTTTTTCTGAGAGTGTAGTTATTAGTAAAAACTAAAGTGTGACCTTAGGTAGTTGAAACCGCTTGTGCTGCCTAATTAAGTCACTGATAAACAGAGTTTTTATAGTCTTCATTTTATGCATCCTTGTTGAATAAAAGTATCCTTCAAAACATAATTTATATATACTTATAATGCATATACATGTTCATTATGTGTTTAAAACATTATTTTTAATTTAGCCTTAAATGTTGAGATGATTTTTGGTCAAGGTCTCAGTTATTGTACTCCTAATTAACATTTTTTCTTCAGTCTACTGTGAACTGTCAGCGTGTTTAACTGGAGACTTTGTTGGATGTTGAATCCAAGTTAGATAAGTGGTTAAATTGTTCGCGACATTGGGCACCTAAGCTAAACTTGTGTTCTGGCGATGAATGATATGCAGCGAAGGCCAGACATGTCTGTTTTTGTTTCTGGAACAATCTCAGACAATAAAAGAAAGGAAGACCTAGATGAAAGCAAGTAGGGAAGTTAAACACTCTCATTAACAATGATATGCCAGCATGGTGCTATTTGCATATTGCATGTTTGTGTAATTTATTCACGTGTATTCGACAAGTTGAAGTTTCAAGTGTGTCCCTTCCACTCTCCCCCTATCCACTTTTATTTTTATCAGGGAATAATGATTTAAAACAAGGTCATTTGATCTTCTGTTTCAATAGACCTTAATGAAATATTCATTTACTCGCCTGTGGTTTCTCTGACAGCGTTTCTGAGGATGTTCAGCGAAGACACAAAGGCCGTGCTTTTCATCATTCAAGCCCACGTTTCACATTTTGATTCATACAGATATAGATAATTAAACCCTCTTTTACTTGGAAACACACAGTTTACCTGGTTTTATCAGTGTCCAAGCAAAAGCCATTCTATAATATGCAAATAGGACTTGTGGGTTGGGGGAACGTGGGCTGTGTACAATATTGAGTCTTTCTTAGGATTGTAAAGACTAAATATACTGTAGTGTTTTACGTGAAAAACACTTCTACATGAACAATCTTTAGCGCAATATAAATGTTGTCGCCTCGGTGAAATCACTTTGCTCTTGTGTCTTCGTTGTTTGTTGTTGTGTTTGCTCATGAGTTTTCATTGGCTGTGTGCTGTCGTATTGTCCTCCCATTAGCCGCAAGTTCTTATCTTTTGTGTAAGGTGGCACTGAGGAAGAGCTTTGTCTTGAAAACGTTTTGCACCTTTGCATGTTTATTGCACTTTTTGGACTTATTTTTATGACCTCTGATGAAGCATTGAATAAAAGATTTTTTTAAGAGGTATAAGCTTGCCATATAACTGTGGGTTGGGGATCTTAATTTTGTGCTGGCTCTGTGTTTTGTGTAAGCACCTGGCTTTATTTTCGTGCTATCATGTCTTTTGCATAACCCCACCTATCTTGTTGCTGTAGTTGTTCCACCTGTTCCCCTTATTACCCTCCTTGTTTGCTTCCCTTTTTATTCTCCCAGTGTTTTCTGTCCTGTGCTAGTCTGCCGTCGTATGTTTCCTTGTCGCCCTGCAGTTTAGTTTTCCCCCTTGGGGTTGTTTTGTTTATTTTTGTTTCATTTTATTAGTTAAGAAAGCCCATTGCAAATTCTGCATCTTTACTACAAACCTGACGCATACATGTATTCTTTCACAATGCAAGAGACTTGAAATAAGCTAAAAAGCATTAAAAAGGAAGACAATTCTAACAACAGAACAGACTATACTATTAATACTGTAAATGTTGCTTTAAGTACTTGTGCTATTGTGTAATGCAATGAACTGCATAGCCTGCAGCCTTGAGGTTTTCTTGACTAAATATTCTTTCTTCATGACTGAATTGATGCTATAGCTGACCTTTTGACCTTTGGGTGAGTTACACTAATTTGGCAACCTTTGTGCATCACGTTGCATACTGTGAAATGACAACTCCTCTTCCTTTCTTCCTTGAATGTACATTGTGACCAGTTGTGGCTACCTTATAAGATAAAACTGGTAAAAAATATTTATAAGCATGCACAGCGGTCTCTTAAATGTTCTGATTGAAATATGGCCTAATCCTGGCTTAGTCTAAGCCCTGTCTGTGAAACTGGGCCATTATGTTTAGGTACCCTAGTTTGACTATGTTAAGTTTAAATGTACCAAACAATTTGTTGATCGACCTTTCAGATCACATTAAATTATGAAACATATTAAACTTGTTTTGTACCTTTTTAATACACTGACAACCACCAAAAACAGGTGGTGATGAGAGTCACACGATCAATCAAAGCTTATTATAAGCAGCTTTTCCTCGAGGTGAGAAGGAAAATAATAATATTAAGAAGTTGCAAGTGTCATACACGCATATAGTTGTAGTCAAGACCACTTAATCTGAGACCAAGCCCATTGTGTGTTCAGTCCAAGACAAGACCAAGACTTTAAGGGGTTAAGACCAGGACAAGTCCAAGACCTGTTTTTTTGCATCAATATCTTGAATTTTGTGGGTGTATTAATTTTAACACAATCCCTCAATAATTTCTGACCTGGCCTAACAGTGTAAATCAGTTTTCAGCCGGGAGCCAGGGCCCACTATGGGGCCTCAACAAACTTCCAAGGGGGCCTCAAGATGACTTAAAATTATCTAAAATAAAACAAAACAAGCATTAAAATTAACTAGAAAAAGGTAAAAATCCAGTATATTTCTTAGGATATGATTATTTTTATAATGAATATTCATCTTTCAAGCTCTACAATATTTTGGGTGAGTGGAGGGGGGCCTTCAAATATTGTTGTTCACAATAGGGAGGCAGTGAAATCAAACATGTTGAGATCTACTGGTATAAATCTAAATATTTATTTTTTTTTATTTAGTTATTTCATTAGTTATTGATTGCATTTAATGCAGGAAGTTTTACATCAGTACATTGACAATGTACTGTCAATTTAGTAATACAGTGCCGCCCACTAATATTGGCACCCTTGTTAAATATGAGCAAAGGTGGCTGTAAAAATAAATCTGCATTGTTTATCCTTTTGATCTTTCATTTAAAAAAATATACTAAATTCTAACCTTTCATTGAAGTAAAACAATGGAAAGTGGGGAGAAAAAATGTTTTCTCTAGTTTACGTAGCCACAGTTATTGGTATCCAATTACTGCACAGTCGTTTTCCCAAGATAACAGTTCTGAGTTTTCTCCTATAATGCCTGATGAGTTTGGAGAACACCTGGCAAGACATCAGAGACCATTCCTTCATACAGAATGACTCTAGATCCTTCAGATTCCCAGCTCCATGTTGGTGGTGCTTCTCTTCAGTTCACCACACTCATTTTCAAAAGGGTTCAGGTCAGGCAACTGAGACAGCAATGGCAGAAGCTTCATTGTGTGCTCAGTGACTCATTTTTGTGTTGATTTTGATGTTTGTTTTGGATCATTGTCTTGATGGAAGATCCAAACATGGTCCATTTGTAAGATTTCTAACAGAGGCGGTCAGGTTTAGATTTTTTATCTGTCAGTATTTGTGAATCCATGATGCCATGTATCTGAACAAGATGTCCAGGACCTCCAGCAGAAAAATTGGCCCACAGCATTAAAGCTGTGGGCATATTTAACCGTGGGCATGGGGTACTTTTTACCCCAGAAACTCTTTTTGTTTCATCTGACTATGGAAGCCAGTCCCATTTGAAGTTCCAATCTTGTCTGACAACTGAATATGCAAGAGTTTATTTTTAGATGAGCCAGGAGTTTTTTTGTTTTTTTTTCCTCTCCCTTCTTCTTGAAACCTATTTGAACAATATGTGGTGATGCAGGTTTGAGATATTTATTTTTATTTTTTTATTTTTATATATATATATATTTTTTTTTTTTTTTTTTAGGATTTCTGACCCCAAGATTCAACTAATCTCTGCAATTCTCCAGCTGTGATCTTTGGAAGGTCTTTGGCCAGTCAAATTCTTCTTTTCAGTATGCATTAGGACGATATAGATACACGTCCTCTTCCAGGCAGATATATAACATCCTTAAGTTACGGGAACTTCTTAGTTATTGCCCTGATGGTGGAAATGGGGATTTTTAATGCTTTAGCTATTTTCTTACAGCCGCTTTATTCTTTGGTTTTACTCTTTGTGATAGATGATTAAGGAAATTTGGCTTTTGTGTTCCTCATATTATTCCTGTGGAACAGGAAGTCATGACTGGACAATTTCAGTCACCCTGGTGTGCTACAAAATGTAAATATGAATGAATATACTTCAGAGATATTTTACTCATAAGAATTTCTAGGGGTGCCAATAATAGTAGCCAACATGCATTAGAGAAAAAAACATTTATTTCATAATGTGAGTTTCCCCCCACTTTCAATTGTTTTACTTCAATAAAGTTTAGAATTTTGTGAATTTTCTTTAAAGAAATATCCAAAAAATAAATGATGCAAATTTATTTTCACAGCCGACTTTGCTCATATTTACCAAGGATGCCAAAATTAGTCAGCAGCACTATACCCCTGCAGTTGTGGTCTTGAAATAAAATCCAGAGTCCTCTTAGTCTGAGACGAAGACGAGACCGAGTACAAATGTGGTGGAGACTGAGACAAGACCAAGATCATCAAAAAATCTGAAGACCAATATTGGTCTTGAGTACTACAACACTAACAAATACAAAATACTGTCTTTGTAACACGCATGACACTGAAATAATGCAATAAACATTAATTTAACAATTTTGGGAATGTCAATTTATTTATTTATTTATTTTTATTTTATTTTTGCTGTACATGAAAATTATATGATGATTGTATAACAGTATTTTGACTGTAACATTATATTAAATATTTAGCGCTATTACAGTTATTCACTGTAATTAAACTTACTGTTAAACAATGAACTGTTTTTACTGTACATTTTTACATTGAAATCACAATCATTTTTACAGTGTATGTATTTTGTGTTTTGTATTTTAAAATATCAACATTACAGGCCCATGCTACAGTTACGTGTGCTCTGACCAAAAACAGTCATAGGAGTCACCTGTAAAAATGAATTTTTGTATGAAAGAATGTTTTTGTACAGATTTGATGTACAGTTGCATGTAGGCTGTATATTGTGTAAATACAACGATAGATTCCAAGGCTCAAGATGAGCTAGGCAACGTATAGCGCCAAGGAACCCTTAGCATTGCTCTAGACCATTGGGCCCTTCCATTTAATGCACAAAATCAAATTATAATTAACCACATTTAAGTTGGAGCAGCAAGTCTCTCCTTATAGGTTTCCTGTGATCTCTGCCTCTTTTTTTCCGCTTCATGCCCATGGAGTAATTAATATGGTAAGACATCATGTTCGGTGAATTCCTTTGAGATGGGTTTGCGAAAGCTGTTAAAGCCGAGAGGCTGAATTAGTATTCATGCAGATTTTCTCGCTACTAGTCCCCTCTCCCATTGGGACCGAGGGCTAGATTGGGTAGACAGACAACGTTCATCCTTGATTATGTGAGCGGAATGCTGCCCGGCTGCACGAGTGGAGCGGGAAAAGGGCCGTTCCTTGGGCAGCAAATCAATTTCTGTGATCTGCTAAATGGAACAACAACAGTGTGATACTTTAACCCCACACATCAGGCCACGGAAATAAATAAATAAAGGTGCACGCTGAGTTAGGATGATTACTGGTCATTACCTATAGTCTGGGTTCCTCCATCAGTTACCAACCATTTAGGATGAAATTTTACATATGCCATGATTGTGCAGTGGCATTAATGTACTGGTCATATCTCAATTAACTCCAAATCCAGCTATTATTCAGAACTACTGTAAAACAGAAAGCCAGTTTTTGTTTTGCTGATAATTGGTAGCTGAACATCCACCTTATTCCTGAACTTATTCCTATTTTTTTATTTTTTTTTGGTGGCATCACTGCAAAAAACCCTTTTGGAACCTTTATTTTTATAGCCATTTTCGTTGGTTTATTGTTCCATTATCAGTTAGGAAATTATTATTATTATTATTTAAGATTTTTTTTTGGCATTTTATGCCTTTATTTCGATAGGATTGTAGGTAGACAGGAAGCGAAGTGGGGGAACGGGATCAGGAAAGGTCCACAAGCCAAGACTCAAACTCGGGAAGCCCGAATGATGTTGGCACTGAGAAATCGGACTAATTTTAAACCATTTTCTGGAATGAGTCACTTCTGCATTCAGGAAAATGCGATTACTTGTGGAGATACTGTGTTGCACATTTATCGCTCAGCCACTGTTCTCATTTGTTCCTTTTTCAGCTTAAACGTGTCATTTGCTGCACGTGCATTCCGTCGAATGGTTTCGAAGACAGTTGCGAACGTTGCCACCAGCATTTGGAGGGCCTTATGCTTTCTTTGCTCTGAATCTGTTGTGCGCCCTCTGCTACCTGCTCTCGTCCAAGGGTGACCCTGCCCTCTTGTTAAGTAGCCCAGATTGTGAGCTTTGACTTCCCATTGGATAATTAACCCAAAGCTGAGTCTTATTACAGCTGTCTTGCAATCTGGCACGAGGTAATTCACTGCTCCCTGAATGCAGGGCCAAAGCACTGGCACCTTATGCTCCGTGATTGAAGACAATCTCCTGAGATGAACAGAATTAATCACCGCAGATAAAGGAGAACTAGTTTTCCTCGTGTCTCTTTGGCTTCCTCAACTATTGACTTTCCACTCCGCAGCTCTGCGCGCAAACAGCGTCGAGGGCTCAACAGGGGTCACCTCTCGCATTCACCCTTCGCTCGCGTCCTATGTGCGAATACGCTGTGTTTTTAACCTCTGCACTTCAAGCATTCAGGCGCAGTTCATAACCTGCCGTTACATCTGTAGCGTTTCACTTCATCCGTCTTTGTCTGTCCTACCGCAGGGAATACAAATGTTTATAGACTGAAGGGTGCAGACTCCATCTGGGAAAGCAGAAGTCACATTACGGTAATCTCTGCCTGGATTAAATCTGTTGTTCATGGAGATGTTAACAAAGGTGATAAAACAAGATTAGCCAAGACACACAGAGCGGGGATTGTGGAGTGTGTTCTTATTAGCATGCACTGTGCTCTGGAGGAGAGAGCACGCTCAACTCTCCTCACGGGGGGAACAGGGTTCAGCCATTAGCATGAATAGGAAATGCTAATTTAAAGCCTCAGACACCTGCTCCTCAGCAGCGGTCCTAGCTATGCGCGGCGAGAGATTGTAACTGCTGGCATAAATGTATACGCGGGACCACCGTTGGGGAAGCTTCTTTGAAACCGTTGCTTACCCGAGCTGCGAGCCAACCTTCATCTGAAGAAGTTAATCTACTGGGAAGCTACTCTTTTGGAAAGTAGCTACTTGCCAACAAAGACAGGCTACTAATCTATCATATATATATATATATATATAATTATATATATATATATATTGTTTTTGTTTACAAGCAAAAGTGCTTGTCTAAAAACAGCATACACTTGTCACACTGGTACAGTGTAATTACACAAATAAGTGCTGAGTAAAATTTTATTTACTACATAACTCTAATAAATGCTTGTAATTTTAACGGTAAAAACTGTAAAAATGCTACAGTAAAACCTTTTATCTCGCTCAAAAATGACCATATATAATGACGATATTTTTCCTATTTAACACTTGACTCTTCTGTAGTTACTTTGTGTACTAAGACTGAGAAAAATAAAAGTTGCGATTTTCTAGGCTGATATGGCTAGGAACTATACTCTCATCCCGGCGTAATAATCAAGGAACTTTGCTGCCGTACCATGGGTGCAGCAGGCGCAATGATATTACGCAGCGCCTGGAAGTGACCGGCACTAAGTTCGTGTAGATGCAGAGTTGCAGCCGGCAGAGTTGATGGTGCGTAATATCATTGCGCCTGCTGCACCCATGGTACGGCAGCAAAGTTCCTTGATTATTACACCGAAATGAGAGTATAGTTCCTAGCCATATTGACTTAGAAAATCGCAGCTTTTCATTTTTGTCCGTCTTTGTACACGATGTAACTACAGAAGAGTCAAGTTTTAAATAGGAAAAGTATCAAAACTCTTTGGTCATTTTTGAGCGAGATGCCAACGGTCTAATCAGATTCAATGATCTATGCTAAGCTATGCTAAAAGTGCTACCGCCAGACCCGGGGATCGGCTGAATGGATTTGAAACGGTAAAACTCAACAGTTGAACTCTAGGGAAGTTGGAAAATGAGCCTATTTTCAAAAAAAGTGGAGTGTTCCTTTAATGGCACGTACCTATATATGGTGAAAACCATAAAAGATCTAAAGGCTCACTTTTTTTTATAGTAAAATACTGTCAGTTGTACAGACTTGGATGTAAAAATCCAAGTCATCTTTGTAAAAATAAATAAGAAATCAAGATATTATTCCCAGAGTTAATTGAGCAAGGTTTTGCATTTAATTGCATTTTGTTTAAACGATTATGTTTCTTTTTGTTATTAGTTGTACATTTGGGCTTTATGTTTTTTTCTTACATCATGATGGTGTTTTGTATTTGTGTGTATGATACTGTGCACCTTTCTATACTAGTATATGATAAGGCAACTTCTAATGCTCTATTTCCTCATGTGTCTGTTTACTGCCTAACTAATAGAACCTTATTGTAAAGTGTTACCAACATCTTAATTAGAGTGTTAAATTATTCATCCGGAACAGATACATTTAGACTAAATACAACCAGTCAGAAGCAGAGTGCTGAACAGTAACCTTTACCTGAATAAAAAGAGAACTGAGCCAGTGAATCATTTTCTGTTTTAACTGCTATATTAATACTACAAACCATCACTAGAATTAATCAGACATCCCAACACCATCGACCAGTATTTAAATCTTTGGTAACACTTTAGTTTAGTGACCAGTCCTCACTCACTGTTGTATGAGTTTGAGCTTTTGCCTTCAGGTCGAAGATTTAGAATGCCAGTGTTTACTAAAAATAGGGGGGAAAAGTCCTTTTTACCACAAGCAATGAAATGCTTAACCCATTTAATCCCACTGGTCACAATACTGACCGTAAAAAAGTTTTTCATTGATAAAGCTCTAAAAGCTTACTGACTGATGTTTTAGTGCACTTTCTGCAAACATGGAAAAAAAATACAGAGTCTCCATTAAATATGTGCAGCTTCACATGGTTAGTGCAAATTGTCACATGACCAAAGCAGTTTATTTCCTGTTTGCACCTTGAGAAGATGATAGCTGCATCAAAGCTCCAAAACAAAAGGCTAGTAAAGCATGTTAACATAAAGATATGACAAAGATTTTTGGTACACATTATCTTTAAGGTGTCTAGTATTAATATATGAATTTACATATATTCAGATTTGTTGAGTGCTGTCAAACATGTTGATGGTTAGGTTTACAATATAAATCCAATTGCAGTTGTTAGTGAAAATTACACTAAAATGTTACAATGACAAAATATTGCACTAAATTAAAAGTTCAAATGTTACAAATAAGTTACAATATTAATGTTGTAATACTGGTAGCACTAATATAAAAAATTTGATGATATATGTTACAAAAAGGTAACAATTTTTAAATGTATTTATGGTTTTGTGTGTCTGTATATATATATATATATATATATATATATATATATATATATATATATATATATATATGTATAAGGGTTTTTTATGCATAATAATTTGACTTAAAAAATATTATTGATTATTTGAAAGGGTTAGTAATGTAATCTTTTGGATATTTTCATGTCTGGGAAAAATTTGGGATTAAATGGGTTAAATGAAAGATAGTGTTTTTTTGTTTGTTTGTTTGTTTGTTTGTTTTTACTGTATTTTCTGTTTATATTTTGTGTTTCCATTTATGCATGTTGAAACCCAGTGAAACAAAATTTCCCCAAGGGGACGAATAAAGTACTACTACTGTTAACTAGCTGCTTATTAGCATGCATATCACTAGCATATTGGCTGTTTATTAGTACTTATAAAGCACATATAAGTGTATAAACATATTCTGCATGCCCTTATTTTAGACCCCTTAATCATTAAACCCCATACCAAAACTTAAAAACTACCTTACTATTTGCTATTAACAAGAAGCAAATTAGGAGTTTATTGAGGCAAAAGTCATAGTTAATAATTACAGTGTTATTATAGTATAGTATAGTATAGTCATTTTAACTCCAGCTGTAAGGTTTGAATATGCAAGTTAGATTCTTAGATAGTCAATAAACTAATGGTCAGAATTCCCACAAAGTGGAGTAAACACACCTAGAAGGGCTTCCACTTGCAATGTGTGTAGTGCTTATAAGACGCCATGAGGTTGCATTCTCTTTGAAATCCACCTGGAATATTGATGTGCCCCAAACTTTGAAACCACCAGCCATATATGACATCCCTTTAAAGCAGAAGAAACTGACTTAAGACGTGAAGAGAAGGGAACGGTTGAGAAAGCGTTACGTTGTGCACCGTACTTGAAATGGGAAACAAGTGCTCTCAAGTTTCATTGCTTTCCTTGTGCTCAGAGGCCACCAATGTTGAATTTATGTTATTGTGGATGTGTCACATACTTTGAATGAGTTGCAAGCACTATCAGTTTCCTCATAAAGGATCCACATCATCTTACTCGAGTCAAAGAAATCTCAACACTTGACTGATGCAGTGGGGGTACGGTCTGGAGGGGGGACGCTGTTGCTGATCATGCAATCAGCAATGATGCATTTCAGTTTGTGATCGCAACCCTTCAGTATGTCACCTTTTTTTTTATTCCATGTAAATCAGCATGTGAATGACAGCACCCCGCTGGCCTAGGTGCAAAAATGTTTGCACGAAATATGAATCCTTATTTAGCTTAGCACATTATCCATTGAATGCGGCTGATCAGGTTCAGTTTTTATTGAAATTAGAGGAACCTGAAACCAGCAAAAGATGCTCAAATTCGTCAAAAATATCTTTCACCTTGTATTCAACTCAACATCGAGCAGAAGCAAGGCCACACATTTTTTTTCGTTTCACAGCGTATGATTGAAATAGGTCGGCTGCCCTAAAGTGCAGCGTTTTCAAGCATTTCTTTTACGACCACCGCTGGATGGCTGCTTGTATGGTTTGTTTCACTTGCCAGCGATAAAATTGGGAATGGCTAGTCTCGAACGAGAGTATCTTTCTGTTCATACACACATCTCTGTCTTTTATTAATGATGGACTCGTACAAGAGCAGTGAAAACATGCTATTCAGCCGATGATAAAAGACCGTCAAGCGATGCCGAAGCAAAAAGAAGGCCAAGTCGCATTCATGCGGTTGAAGCGCTGACTGTCTACTGTTCGGGTCTCTACATAATGTAGGATTAAAGCCTTTCAGCTGCAAGCATTCTCTATAAACTCATTTCAGAATTTAATGTGACCCCTAGTCTTTAAAACTCATTTGTTTCCAATTTGCCAGTCTGTTTTTCGCCCATGTTTCTCGTTGAGCTTGACTCTGAAAGAAAAGGTCATTCGTGGAGCGGAAGTAGAGGGCAAAGTCTCCCTTTAATCAATTCTGGTATCTTGTTTTTATGTGGGATCTCAGTTGGAATGCAGTGTCACTGTTCGAAAATAATATTTTGTCCGTGGTGTTTAAATAAGTCTCTGTCTCATGGTCTTTGAAAACTTTCTATAACTTAAAATTGAAATTTGAGTACCGGTCCAGGTGCAGCATATATGTGTTTTTTTTCTCCCCCTCAGTCTGCTAGAGTTATCAATTTCGTGAAACGTCCAAACCCCACGGGTGGAACGGTATATCCTAATTTTATATGGGGAAACGGGGCGAGATTCCATTCGCTGGCTAAATGGCCATTATCTGAATATAACACTTGTCCGGCAGGCAAATGGGCCTCGGTAGGGGTTTAAGCGCCGTAATGTCGGTGAAGACTCTGGAAGGGCAATGCGGTCAATCAAAGGCCACCTAACATCTCTCAGCCCCGGTGTTGGGTGTTCCTCACCGTAATTCTCTGATTTGACTTTGATGTGCCAATTTGCTGCTGATGAATAATTGTCTGGTTTGCTGATAACTTGTGGGAGTCAAGAGCATTCTGCTGGCACTTAATGCAAATGGGATATTTGGGTTCGGCAAATCAGGACCGTGTCCCCTGCATGTCTGCCATGTGATTCGGTGGATAAACTTACCAATTAGCGGTGTTTGAAGAAGCTATTTTTGATTAGAGCAATCAGTAAACAGCACAGCCTCTCTGTGATTGTCCTTGTGATTAGATGAGTTGTCACTTGAGAAGTTGTTGGAGATTTTAATGTATGGCCTTATAGTCCTGGAAAGTACAGTAATTACCTGATCTGTTTTCTGCAGCACAGCACTCAGAATAAAATGTGGTCGCTTGGAAAATTCTGACCAGCTCATTTCGCCTCTTTCGGAGAAGCACGGTAATTGGAGCGCGGTTAAAGTAGCCCGCGTTGGAGATATGAAATTCTGCATTTTCCTTGGAAGAAACTGTAACAGAACAATTAGGGCTCGGGCTCATTGGAAATACATGACTCCTTTTCTGCAAAGCCCGAAATAAGTTTCTCTGGGTACAACTGACCCTTCGCCAGCAGCTTGACTGACATTTGACTGACAGCAGCTTGAAAACATTCGTGTTTTTTTCATGCTTTGATTAAAGAAGAAAAGACGTTTGGTTCACGTGACATTGATCTAATAAGGCAATACAGTGATCTGTCACTATACATTAAAGAGCCGCAAAATGGTATTTATTGTTTGAACATTTCTTAAAAAAATGACAACATTTTAAAGCTGAGACCTTGTTGTCGGTGCCGACAGCCTTGTGGGCGGTGCACCGACATGCAGAACCTGATTTTACCAAGTACGACATGTTCCTGGGTCAACATCTTTGTTGACCCTGGAACAACATGGTGATTAACCAATCAGATTTGAAAAAACAGTTTATAGTTTTTGTGAAGTTTAGGCTTACAATCAGTGTTTGGTGCTTGTACATCAGTGTTATTCATCTATTATTTCCTCTGATTTTAGGGATTACTCATGGGTAAGGTTAGGTTTAGGTGTAGGGATGTGGTCAAGATTACATTTTTGGATTAAAATGTTGTTCCAGGGTCAACAAAATATGTTGACCCAGGAACACATCTAACTCAGCAAAATCAGGACGTGCGCGCCGACATGGCCGTCCCGAGTTCAAATCCCTGCTTGTGGACCTTTCCTGATCCTACGGCCCTCTCTCTCTCCCACTTTGTTTCCTGTCATTGCTATACTGTCCTATCAAAAATAAAATGCCAAAAATAAATCTTTAAAAAAAAAAAAAAAAAAAAAAAAAAAAAGCTGAGACCTTGTCTTGTCTGTTGGCATGTTGTCAGTTTACTCTTTGCTTCGCAATGTTTTTCTTTTACTGCGTGAGAATGTGTGTAGTGTGAGAGCCCCATTGTTTGTCAGACATAGCAACAGTAACTAAAGAGGGCGGGTTTTTGCGAAGGGTCAGTTCGCTGCACTTTTCAGGTGAATGTCCATAAGAGGCACCATAAGCAAAATCTTTTTTTGTATCCATTTCAGATGTGGGTTTATTAAACAGCCCAGTGTCTAAATAACGTGTTCAGTTTTCTCAGAAACAGTATAAACGTGAATATGCCAACATTTTGTTGGTTAATGCATGTATCATGGCAGTTCAGAAATGAAATGTCTTGTAAAAGATTAATTCTGTGTCACACTTTAATTTAACATAGGGGAGAGTGGGGTAAGATGAGCCATTTTTTACTTATGTGGTCCTCAAGATAAGGAAAAATGAGGCAGAAGTACAATGAAATTATATAAAGTAATTTCAGGATTTTTCCTATCATTACTTATGATCAGAATACATCTATGACAAAGGGTTCTAAAATTATGGCTACTTATAAAAAAAGTGTTCCTGTGGCTCAGTTTACCCCAGGTTAAGGATAAGTTGACCCGAGTCAGGTCAGTAAAATTAACCATCTGGGTCAAAACTGACCGTCTGACTGAATCAGATTGAAACCCATGTGAAATTTTAAAGACAATTTACCTCTTTTAAAAATGAGCTTACTAATCAAATTTCATTTTACAGACAGTCATATTTCTTTTCTTAAAGCTAACCTAAACAAAAATAAAAACCATAAAATGAAGTTTAATTTTCAATCTTTAGTTGTTTGCATTTCTGAAACAATGTGTTGAACACCAAAGTTTTATCTTCCCCAAAAACAGACTAAACAGAGTGGAGTGAAGTTTGTTGAGTAAAATTAAATAAAAAATGAATTAGAATGAAAGAATAAATGTTGCTGAAACTAATAAACAATTTAGTCAAAAGATTCTTGGCATGGTAGCTTTTCTGCAATGTCGAACAGACCATTAGGAACTACAGGTGGAAAGATACACTGTAAAAATAATTCCGTAAAATCTTTGTTAAAAAAAAATGGCAGCTGTTGTTGTCGTCAGAATTTTGCCATTAAAAATATGGGGATGTTTTAGGTTTTACAGTTTTAACTTAAATTTACATTTAAATACCATAATTGCATTAACTGATATAATGTTATGTACCAAACCACTGCAGTACTGAAATCTGTTTTTTACCTTTGTGATACACTGATGACCACCACAAGCAGCTTTTAAATATTAATATGTATAGAAGGTGCACAGTGTCATTCACACAAACACTAAACACCAACATGGTAACACACATGAAACTGAAATAATGCAACAAACATTAGCTTAACAACATTAGATGTAACATACAACCCTAATGTACAAAACTGATAAGAACAATCTAAGAAGAAACTGTTATTTCAACAAAAAAAAAAACATTTAAAAAATGTAACAGGGATTTCTAGGAATGTCAGTTTATGATTATTCACTGTAAATTTTACGTTCTTACACTATTGTTAAATTACATACAATGTCCAATACAGTTTTTCACTGTATATAGTAAGGGAAATTACCGTTAAACATTTTACTGTAGCATTTTTACAGCCTTTTACCGTTAAATTCACACTTTTTTTTTTTTTTTTTTTTACAGTGTATATTTGATTATAATGTGATAAAAAGCATCTTCTGGTTCTCAGAGAAGGATTTGGTGCACTTGTACACTGTCCCTATCAAATAAACTACAAAAGAATATGTATATATATGATAAACTAAACCGGTTGCATAATATCACATTAAAATACCAGTTTACACTTCAGAGATGTGCCTTATGGTGGGGTAAGTTAAAGTGTTGGTTCAACTTACCCCAAAGCATTTGGCTCACTTTGTCCCATAGCTGGCATTTTGTGAAGAAAAAAAAATAGCTAGCTAGCTTTATATGTTGCTAAATCACCTATATACATCATAAATATTTTTACACCTGGATAAATTTCCTTTGCTGTAACAGCCATTACATCTGTTATGCTAAAATGTTGCTTTGACAAGCCAAAAAGTTTTTCAAGTAAATGGGTGCCTTCCACTCCTCCCATGTGTTTCTTCTTTTCGCAGTCTGGCAGAAATAATGTGTGATTCCAAAATACATGGTCACATGACAGTAAAAGTGTACAGTTGCCAATATACAGGGGGTGGGTCAACTTACCCACTGGCTCAACTTACCCCACTCTCCCCTACCCCCCTACACTAAACCCAAACAATAGTGTGAGAAAACAAACAAACGTGAGATCAAATCTGAGATAAAAATTTGGTGACGTAACCATGCCATTTTAGATTTCTTCTACAAATTTATTATCATGACTCACGTTTCAAGGGACTCAAACCCAAGCAGTCTGCGATGAATAAGCGCAAACTGCAGTAAAAGGTATGTATAGGTATGTTTTTTGCAGCATTGAGTCACATACATTTAAAATAAGCCTGGTTTGGTTAGGAAAGATGATGTTTTAAAATTAATTGTTGCAATATTAGCAAATGCAAGCCCAGCTGTGTTAATTTTGCCATCTCAAATTGCTTCTGGGGGAAACGTCCGTGGAAAATCGAAATCCTGATGATGCCCAAAGCAGCGATTGATCAGGAAAAAGCGTCTCATTCTCAATATAGAATCTAATTATTAGGACGTACGCATCTTAGCAGGCACTTGTGGCTTAATCAATACTACTAGAGCGCGTCCATCTCTGGTGAAAGTAGAGGAGAAAGATCAGGAGCACACATTCAGGATTAGGCCTGATTAGGACAGGTTTAATGTGCTGTGTAATGATTAGGGGACTGCCCGGGCTCGGCTAATTAACCATTAAGTGTGGCTAGACCGAGGATTTGTGGGAAACCTGTGTTGCATGTCATCTTTGTTTCCCCTATCATCACTGACCCCCCAGCAAAAGTGAATGCGACTAAAACTTTCTCTTTGAGTGTGCCGCCCCCCCCCCGCTGTGGAGCGAGTGAATGCGTCCGAGCCTAACCTCTGTGACCAGCTGCTTAAATCAGGGCAAGCAAACACTCCAGCGTCTGCTGTGGCCAAGAGGCTAGCCAGCTGTACCGCACCTTTGTCTCATACACTTCCTGGCCTAATTGGCTTTATTTGCATAATGTACATGGGTCGTGTGCATCATATTGTTATGCGGGTTATAGATGAACGCAGCGGGGAACGGACCTGAAAAGCGACGCAAGACGCACAGATACATTTACATACGATCAGACGGACACTGTCTGATAAACAGTTGGGAAAAGGGAGCCAGAAAGAGTTAGAAAGCTCGCCACTGTGAGTACGCTGCAGGAGCCTCGAAAAGAAACCTTAAATTTCTTTCATTCTACAGCACAATCCGGCGTTCTGCCGATTAGCCAGCTCTCAGTATTTGACATCCCGGGTGACTTAGGAGGAGGAGCAGGGGACAGAACGCGGGATTTGGGGTGTAATCCTGTTTGTCATCCGGGGCACATGGACTGCCGGCTATTGATTCCAAGCAACAGTCTAGAAATTTATTAAGGGGAACAACAGGCATCTAATTGTAATGCCCTCTTTGGAGTGGTGCGTCTATTGATGAATGGTGAAGAGTAGACAGGTTGTCGCAAGATGATAATTGGAAAGAGAGTGGGTGGTCCTGCGCTGCTCTTTGGCCCTGTGTACCCTGCATATTAGGCCTGACTTGCTGTGTTTGTACGAGGGGATTTCGCACAATAACAAATGTGCCAACATTCTTAGGTTCGTCTCCACTTAATGAAGCAAGCAGTGGTCTTTTAATTTGTTAGACTTAATTAAACTTGATTAAGCTTATTAGTGGACACAAGCCATGTGCAAACAGACAAACAGTGTCTTTTTGCATGTCTTGTTTTGTGTACATGTAAAAAATCACTGGGGCAGTACCCTCAAAAGGACATCTTTATACTATTTTTACCCCTGCAAACTTCAGGGTAGTACCTAAAGGGTTTATATTACTGCTCTAGGGTGGTAATATGCACCTTTCAGGAGTGAATAAGGTGCAGAGTTGTCTCTTTAACCCTATAAAAGCCTACTGTATCATATAAGGCCTCTAAATGATCAACATGATCAAAACTTTGCTTAAAGACCTGTTGTCCACAATCTACTACATGCTTTCTTCTAAATGATCATTTTTTTTCTAGCAAGTAAAGGTCTTTTAGTATAATTGTAAAAATAATAAATATCTTTTGGCTGTGAAATCTTTACAATTTTTTATAAAGTAAACAAAGACTAACTTTTATATTGTTAGTAATATTTCAAAATGAACACTTATTGGACTGAAGGAGCTTAGCTTTGCTTGATTATCCAGACATCATTAAAAAAAAGAAAAAAAAAAAGAAACATTCAAATGTTTGTATTAAATCTGATCATCAGGCTTTTGATGAACATCTGTTTGTTTATCTCTGTATCATCATTGGATTATATGGTGACAGCTGATATTTCTATTATGTAAGTATCTGCTATGCTGTTATAATGATCTCATTGATTTACATTACAAGCTATCAGAAATTTATCTTACGTTTTGGTCATATAATATCAGCATCTGCTCCAAATTGCATATTTTTGCTTAGTTTGAGCCTTTTAATTAACCTGAGATGTTTTTTTTTTATTACCTTAATTTTTAGCTCCATATTTCCCCTATATCATATTATATGGGCCGTAAAATCCTGACGTATCAAAAAGAAAAAAAAATGATTTAAAAAATATTATTAATATTAAATGGATGTAATGAAATTTTTGTCTACTTTCTAAAAACTGTTCCATTTCAAATAATGTGTTTATCTGATTTTTGTTTCATATGTTAGGCTTTACGAGGTTAGAATTTTTTTTTTGTTTTGTTTTTTTTTCAAAAAATGCAGTGATCTTGACACAACGATAAAAGTCTTCTCTATAATATCATTTAATGTTTTATTTTACCTTTTACTTGACAACAAAATGTTAGTAATATCACGGTGAATCTGAGTTGGTGGATTACTTAACAGGCTATTTTTTTAAAACAGACAATTTATTTATTTTATCCACAATAGCACACAATAATTTCAGCCTTTTGATGATTACCGTGTGAATTTATGCCCTACAAAGTTATCATTAAAAAAATTATAATAGATATGAACTTTTTTTTTTTTTTTTTTTTGCATGAAAAGCACTTGTAGTTTTAAATAAGTTAACCTTTGTTTCTCACACAAAGAAGGTCCCTGGTTCCAGTCAAGCTGTCACATCATATGTTGGATATGTGCTTATATGTGACCCTGGACCGCAAAAGGGTACATTTTTTAAATAAATAAGCTTTCCATTGATGTATGGTTTGTTAGGACAGGAAAATATTTGGCCGAGATACAACTATTTGAAAATCTGGAATTTAAATATTAAGAAAATCACCTTTAAAGTTGTCCAGATGAAGTCCTTAGCAATGCATATTACTAATCAAAAATTAAGTTTTGATATATTCACGGTAGGAAATTTATTTTTTGCATAAAAGAAAAAAATGATCATTTTAACCTATACAATGTATTTTTGCCTATTGCTACAAATATATCCGTGTTACTTACGACTGGTTTTGTGGTCCAGGGTCACATATGTGGTCTCATGAAAAAGCGTAGCAATTTTATGGGGTAGCAATTTCGTATGCATTCATTCAATTTGATTAGTATAAAAATGTATGATTGTTAGAAAAAAGTAAGCAAGAAGGTCCATTCCTAAACTGAACCATCAGTACGGCATAAGCAGACTGTACAAAAACATACAAATTCATACGAATTAGCCCCCAGTTCGCTGAAAGGTAAAATAATTAGGAACTGTGAGTGTGTTGTATGTGCTCAGGTAGACGAACAGCATTAACAAGTTACGGGCTACGTGGATGCAGGAGTGTTATACACATAATAGAGCAGGACGTAAACATATGCAACATCAATCCTCCCTTTCACACTTCTGAAGTGGTTGCACGCAAACAATTCATGCTATTGCCTGCCTCCATTTGAACCACCATCCACCCCTGCCCTTATAAACAAACAAGGCCCAGTCTTGCAGCTGGCCATCGCCTTGGCAACTGTGGATTGGGAAGAAGCTGTGTGCTAGTTAGAAAGTGTAGCATTGTAAGAGTCTTGCAGGGACCTAGAATACTTCAGCACTTCACAATGTGGCCCATTCAACCCTGATTTGAATTTTAGGAGCCGAATACAAATCAGATACTCTCGGCTCTTGAGAATCCCATTGTCATCTGAAGCATTTTCATCAAGGCATACAAATTTTCACAATTGTCTCATTCAAAGCTCATGCTAAAGAAAGATCAGATGTGGATTAATGGGTGCGAATGGGGAAAACATTTCATTAATGATTTAGCATAACCAGAGTACATTAAAAACTGATATTTTTACAGTGGAAATTGGGCGATGAGCCACTTGAATAATGCACGGTGCATTTATCAAACCAGTGAAATTTGATAACGGATTAGGTCGACGAGATAAGAATATTTTTATTATGTAAACATTGCATTCCCATCCACATCAGCATTTCTTGTGCACAATGAAATATTTTAAAACTGAGTGGATATGCATAGTAGCTATTAACTTTGTAAAAATTAATACAATCGAAAGTTGCAATAATGCTGAACTAAAAGACAGCTTTAAAAAGGATCAGGATATATCCAAATATATTTCCCTCAAACACCTTTGTGGTCCGTGGTCTTCTTTACTGTTTTGGTGCCAAGTTTGGGCCTTCTGTCAAAATCTTCAAACCGTCCGATTCCAATAAGGTCCATAATATCACATATATTAGATGTCTAAAGGTAAACAAATTTCTCTGGAGTGGTGTTTGCTGAAATTAATGAGGCATAACTAACGGCATACAGCCATAATGGCAGCGATGCTGAGACTGGCAGCTAGAGACAGACCAGCCATTGATTCTTGCTTTAGACCTCTTGAAGTACTAATCAGCTTCTTTGGTTGGGCTGCACAGGCTTCGGAAGCCTATTGTGGCTCTGTGTCACTCGAGGTCAGTAGTTATTAGTGGTGATTGAAAACAGTTTCTTTAACAACTTATAAGCAGCCTGAATAAGATGCATGGGGAACTTGGAAGAGGGATTACTGACCGGCCAGAGCCGCATAGACAGGCATTGGGGGGAATGTGACATGGTTTGATAATCAGGGATACAACTTTCTCTCTCCCTCTCTCACTTTTCTATCTCTGTCTCTAATTCGCTTTCCCTCTCTCACGTAGTGAAACGAAACAGAATTCAGAGGGGTATATCACCTGGACAATGCTGGTGGAATGTTATTCATAGCAATGGATTTAAGCAGAGTAAGAACACTGCCGTTTTCTTGCTGTACATGTACATATATACATCGATTCTATGGCTCTCTGGCAAAATTCGCTGTCATTTGTTTCATTTTAGGGAAACCCATTAGAGAGAGAATTGCTTTCCGAGTCCCTTGACCTTCTTGAAATATTTCTCATTGTGTTGGAGCATGTCTGTTTGCCCACTGTTTTCCCCCACTGTTTTTTTGAAATGGCTCAGATTAGGACAGTTTGCGATTTCTAGGACTGCTTTGATACTACAAAGCTGATGCTTTCTTATACTTGCATGAAAACACAATGCTTCGACTCAGTGCACAACGCTGCACTACTGTGATATACCAGATAAATTCCTCCTTTTTTAACACCACTCGCAGTGAAAAATGTGAAGTGAGGTTTAGCTCTCAAAGAGAAGAGAGTGCTCTGCCTTTATCCAAAGAATGCATTTCACCACCTGAGATGTGAACATAAAATTCTGTTAAAAATTCAGAGTTTCATTCCATTGTCTTTTCCGTGCACTGAAGTAAACTATTCACGAAGCATCACATGAATGTCTACTTTTATTTGGAAACACGCAACAGAGACAGAAGTGTGTGCGTGTGTGTGTGTACTTGTGTTTGCTACATTGTGTGGACCAAATGTCCCCACAAGGATAGTAAAACCTGAAATTTTTGACATTGTGGGGACCGGCCTGCGGTGTAAAATCTATAGTATAAAATCTATAGCTTCTATAGTATAAAATCTATAGAAGTCTATGGAAAGTCCCCACAATGTGTGTGTGTTCCGGCATTTGTGGTTTATGAGGACACAAATGTGTATAATGACATGGGTACTACAACGTAAACATGGTTTATGAGAACACTTCCTGTGTCCCCATAAAACAAAAGGCTTAAAAAACATACTAAACAGTGTTTTATGAAATTCAAAAAGTGTGCACAGTCTCCTGTGAGGGCTAGGTTTAGGTGTAGGGTAGGTGTAGGGTGATAGAAAATAGGGTTTTTACAGTATAAAAACCATTACGCCTATGGAGAGTCCCCGTAAACCACAAATGCAACAATGTGTGTGTGTGTGTGTGTGTCAGAGTGGGGGTAGGGCGTCACACACAAATCGAATACCATTTCTGAAGTGCTTCACTCGTTCGTAAAAACCTCACTCGCAAAAGTAGCTGTATGGTGGTGTTTTTAAAATATTAAGATTTTAAAAATATGCATGTGTAATGAAACTATATTCAGTTTTAGTTTAATATGTTGAGTGAGAAAGAGAGAATGTGCAAACGGAATTTGAATTTTACCATATGTCTTTACATTCAAAATAATCAGACTAAATATTTGTTGATACACTTTGCAAACTATTCCAGCAGTGTCGCATTTGCTCCCACATAAACTGTAATCCTGACGTCAGGCTGCCTATGCCAATTAGTGCTGTCCAGGTTGCTAGGTCACCGTGGTCAATTGAAAGACACATCAATAGAACTTGAAAAGGTTTTTCTGCGATCAGACGTTCTGACATATTAAGTAGAATAATGGCCAGGGAAAATACAGACAAGGTCCTCCGGCTGGATTCAAATTACTCAGTGGTAAGAATTTGTTAAGATCCTGCAATTAGTGGGGAAGAATGGAGCTCCGAGAAATCTATGGCAGGATTGAGAAAAGCAATACTAAAATCTCTTGAATCTCTATCTTGTGTTTTCCTGACACTGAATAGACATTGAAAAGTTGTTTTATTTTTTTAAATTTTCAATAAGCTTTTACAAACTATATTATAATAAACAAGATATGCATGCACTCCTCCATTAAAAAGAAAACTGAAACAAAATGTTGAAAATATGACACTAGTGGTTGGAATTGTTGTCTGCAATAAAAACTACATCATATCTGAATTAACTGATGCACTGATACATAAACTGGTTCAGCATTTTTTTTTCTTCTATTGTCAAAATATTATAACATTGTACCTATTATCCTATGTATTATTATTATTATTATTATTATTATTATTATTAGTGTCATTTGCATTTTATATATAGATTTATTTTCATTACCACAACTAGTCATTTGTTGAAACCTTCTAAAATGTACACAGAATTCTGTTTTATTATTCCAAATATTGTTCCAAATATAAACCCAAGTGCCCTGTGACTGCTACATTGTAGAGAGCTTGAAGACCCAGCATTTAACACTGCCAGAGATGATAGTCTATCATTTAAATCCTGCCTTCAACACATTATTATTTGGATGCAATTTACAAATGCATTCAATCTTCCAGACACCAAGTGAAACAGTATCATAATCAGATCAGTTTAACACAGGCTTTAAAACACTTTGGCCAAAGCAACTATTACCAGGTCATAGCTATTTCATAATGACCACCAAATATTTCACTCTATTTTTCTCTTCAGTCAGGAGCAATAAAAAGATGTTAATGTGCTTGACCTTTTTTTTATGTATATCATGCCAGATATAAATAATAAATCACTTACACATTCTTCCTTAGTCTTAAAGTTGTGTGCCTTTTGGAGTCTATAATTAGAAAAAGAAAGGCCCTGCAGTTAGGCTGGTGGAGGCTGCTGTAACTTTGAAAAGTTTTCTCTTCTCTCTTGCGTCATTTGGACAATAAATATTCATTTAACAGAACATCATTCATATTACATTCATTCTGTCTCCTTTGAGTTGATGTGAATATGAATCATGTCGTCTGGCATTGCTTTGTCTTCTTTTGGATCGCTTTTGATTGAGCATTGCAAATAACTCCATATAAAATAGCATTAAAAAAAAAAAAAAAAAAAAAAAAACATTAAACGAAAATGGTAAAAACAGACTTGTTTCAAATTTCAGGGCTTGTCACTGAATCACTTTCCATAACTTTGGAACACTCGGAAGTCTTTCAGGAAAAGAAAGAAAGAAAACATAATAATAAAACATAATAAAAAGCCTTTTATTTATTTTTAGTTTATTTGTTCTTTTATGTGACGTGCCTTAAATGATTGTCCGATAGTTCTGAGACTTTTTAGATAATTTCATGTATTCCAGATAATGGAACGCATAATTCATTAGGCTTCTGCATGTGAGTCAGAGTTTTTAAACTCGCATTCTGCTTTTTATATATAAAATTAAATAACCATAGCGTCTGCTTAACTCGCTTACAGCGCTAAATTATTTTTACATGATACATACATAACTGTAAATCATGTTAAACAGTTTCGGACTATATTCGCATTAACTTTTGTTGCCAATTATTTAAGTCTACGGTATCGAAATTTAAAAAATGCAAAACCAAAACAATTAAAAACTATTTTAAAGTTGTTTTTATTATTATTATTATTATTATTATTATTATTATTATTATTATTATTATTATTATTATTAAAATAATCTATTTATTGCAAAACTAAACGTATATCCTTAAGTTCTTTCAAATAGCATACAACAATATAAATAATACGGAGTTCTAAACATGTATGCAGTTTTTATTTTCGTGTTTTTAATTGTAAATATCAGATGTAAGCTATGTATATGCATTTTCTTTGGACATGAACAAACAGACAACCCACTAAAATGTCAAACACGTTAAATAAAATTAGCCAACAGATGATCAGAAAAAGATCGTTCTCTCTTCTGCGTAATATAAATTGATAAAAAAAAAAACTAGAGTTATAAATGGGGGGCACATTACTATTATAATAATAATTATTATTATTAGCTTTGTGTAAAGTGGGTTTCAGAAATATTTAAATTAGGAGAGGAAACTGAATCTGTTCCAAATTCAAGTAAATAATTAATTATGGTGGACGCAAATTTAGAAGGGCAGACATTACAGTTATTTGTATCTAAATATAAGTTTTTATTCTCCTAAAATCAGTGGAACTTTTCCTTCCATCGACTTTTTTTATATTAAATGTATTTTCAGATATTAACTTAATGAAAACGCACTTCACAGAAATTACTCTACACACATTAATTCCCCAACAATGGCGTGCGGTTTAATTGATTTATTGTTAACCTTCAATTGGTTTGAAACATATACAGCAGCCATCGTCTTTGTGTCTTTGTTTTAATTTACCAAAAAACAAAAAAGAATAGAATAACCGACCAACGAAAAGACTCAAACATTTATATTACAAGTAAACAGAAACTTAAGTGTTAGCCAAATATACAGTCCCTACTTTTCATTTCTCTAAATGAATACATTAGTTGTTTTTTTTTTTGTTGTTTTTTTTTTTCTTTTTTTCTTTTTTACAATAGTCGCTTCAGTCGCACGTTCAGGCATTTATTGAGATATGGAAACTTTTCCAGTTCTTGCTAGAAGTTCATACCTGAAATATGAAACATTGCTTCCCGTGTCCTGGCATTGCCATAGATGTGGAGCAGCAATTTTGTTTAACAACAGACAACCTTCTACTAGAACAACAAAAGGAAGTCCAAAACACACAGCGTGAGGCTATAAATTGTTATTTTGTCCATATGAGTAGAAGGGTCATTGTAGAAAACTGTGACCACAAAAACTGTCTTTTTTAGAAAAAAGTGGTAAATTTCCCTTCAAAAACTGGCTCCTTTGATCCGATCACCCGCGACACGGATGCTCGGCGGGCGCAGCACTGTCTGCTTTTGGCCTCACCCGCAGTTCTTAATTCAGAGGACGCAAAAGTTTGTGGAAAACGGAGGAAAGAAAAGGTGGCCGGTCTTACCACGTTCTACCATAAAGCAGATTTGACGTGACCATGTTATTTGTGTAATCTACAGTAGTGTCTATCTGGCCCATGTTGTTCATCTGCGAGTGAAGTGACGGGGGACTGGGGGACATTTCCTCCAGGTCTTGGGCCTGGACCAGTGCGTTGACCTGCTGGGTTTGGTGTTGGCTCATAGAATTACTGGAGGTAGGAAGCACGACCCCGGAACCGTTCTGCTGCTGCTGCTGCTGCATTTGCTGTTGTTGGTTTGGCGTCGGTGTGTTGGAGCCGTTTTGACAAGGCTTGCCATCCTTCACTAAGACAGGGACAGCCACTCTCCTCGGCGACTGCTGCTGTTGACACAGGTTGCCCTCCTGTTGAAGCTGCTGCGCCGCTTTGTCCTTGGCCTGCCGTTTCATCTTGTAGCGATGATTCTGAAACCAGATCTTGACCTGCGTCGGGGTTAGATGTATCATACTAGCCAGGTGTTCCCTCTCGGGCGCTGAAAGGTATTTCTGTTGCTTAAATCTCCTTTCCAGCTCGTAGACTTGTGCTTGAGAGAAGAGCACCCGTCGTTTCCTCCTTGGGGCTGCGTGCAGAGGTGGGATGGATTTGGTGGTGTCGGCCATGCCTGTCAGCGTGCCCATTCCTGTCATGTTCATACCTGTGGAAGGTCCCATGAATCTAGAAACTTCAAAATATGCATACAGATGTACGGCCATTCAATTAGTAGCAGTGTTGGGCTAAGTTGTTAAATAATTTGTGCAGCAACAGTCTGGAAACGCTCTTTTCAGTGCAGCATTTACGCCTGCACAAATATGAACGCTTCGGCTGTAATTAACGTAAGCAGGAAACTACACGATGGCAAAATCAGCATTAACAGTAGCAGCGGCAATGAAATATGTACTTCTAAGGCAAAGCATGAGCAGTAATACTGATGCGTAAAACTAAAGTAAACTCGCTGGAAACTCAGCACACAAAGACAAGCACGAGCAACACGTTGAGAGATAAATGAGAATATAATGCAACAGAACTTACTTGTTGAGTATCTAGGGTCAGGATTGGCGCCGTACCACCCTGTTGCTGCTGCGCTGTTTCTCATAGTTTCTTGGTAAGAGGGTAGGTCCCCCATGTTGGCAATGCTGCCATTGCAGTAGCCCCCCATTGCACTGTGCGAGAACTGGGAAACCGAGTGTGGCATGTGGTAGGTGGTCGCCACACTGGCGTTGTGGCCCATAGAGTGTTGCTGCATGCCAGTCTGGGACACCTGAGGTTGCCGGTATGCTCCCAATGGAGATGTGAGGTTTCCAGTGCTCTCCATGCCACTAAACTTCTTGTAAGTCTCCTCAATTGGGCTCAAAATATCTGTCACTGAGAAAGGTGTCGTGTGCTTTGGGCTCAGCGACATGGTTCAGAAAGCAGATAGATATTTGGTGGTGGAGCTCAGCCGTGTTGTTGTATCAGCTCTGTTCTCGTGGACGTCGACGTAAGAGAGTGCTTGTAGTATGCCTGAGATCCGATTGATCGCCTTGGAGAAGGAGGCGAGCCCTGGCCACTCTTATCTCAGGTTTATTGTAGCCAGGCGCCAGATTTACGACAAACATGAGGGGCGGAGCGACTCCCTAGACCAGCAAACAATAGTCATTGACATCTCAGCAAGATAATTGAGAAAAAAAATGTTGTTAGTTTCACATTACATTTATTATCATGCCGACTGAACATTTTCAGTGGTCATATTTCTCCTTTTTTGCCGCACAATATGCGAGGCTAACACCGTCCTCAAAAAGCTTATTCATATCGAATTGAGCCGACGTTGTCAGTCTGTCTGAAGTCTACTTTTTCTTCTTTTTCTTTTTTTTTTTTTTTTTTTTTAGGCACAGTTAATCTGCGTCAATAGGGAATTCCATACTTTTTCCAACTTTGAGAGCCCTCCGAGAGTCATAAGCGCCAGTGCGCACTGTCAGAGTGGCACAATGAAGACCCCCTCCAGTCTATGACCTAATTTATGCGTCTTAAGCAGCGGTGAGGGTCTCTCCCAAATAAGATCATAGTAAAAAAAATACGTCCACATAAAATCGACATTACATTTTGTTTTAACATTTTTTATACATAGAGTTTGTAATAGCTATATAAACCTGAAACTCTACATTAAGGGAAAACGTATCTTAATCATATAAGGTTATGAAGAATGTAAATTGTAAAAATCAACATTAAAAAATGTAAAATGTTCTGTTTTCCCGCAGCAAAAATCATTACAATCAAGATCCACGTTTTAAAGTCATTTAACTTGTTTAATTCGCCCGACCTTTTTTTTTTTTATATTTATTGTTATTCTTTTTGGGTCAATAACCTCACGAATGTGAGCAGGCCTATGGCTTTTAGAAATTACAGTGCACATTTTCTGCAGATTTGAAACAAAATACAAAGGTGGCCTAATTTTGGCACTTCATATAAATGTAAAAATAAGGATCTAAAAATAAGACTCGTTTTAAGTGCGCAAGGAAGCAAAGATAAGCCAAGCTTATACATTCAGGAAGTTTTAAAATTAAGTTTAGTAAGAAGAAACATTTCCTTGCCTGGATCCATCAGTCATGTTGAACACACCTCTGTCTAATTCGACCACGTGGGTGGATGTTGGTCTCACACATTTGGATATACTGTGCAAGTAGCCTATGTAAGGTGACATTTCGCAAAGTAATTTTTTGGCTTTAGTATCACAGCACATTTATGGTCTTTTTGCATAGTTACAAAGCAAAACAAACACTAACATCCAGTGTTCTCTTCTGACGACTAAACGTTCAGCAAATCATGTTTAAGTGTTTAATTGTCGATATGTTTCATTTGGGTTAATTCTGAGACCAGCCAGTTCGAAGCATCACATATAGTTTGGGCTTGTGACTCACAGAGCGAGTAACTTGTCTAAGGTTTTGTGCGCCTGATCCATTAGGTAAATGAGGGCCACTCAACCTTGTGGAATATTAAGGCAGAGAGCATGACCGAGGGCCAAGCAACCGCCTCACTCTGATGCTGGAGAAACCACTGGATGGGTGACCGCTTAGCATTTCAAGTATACCAAGTCACTCAAGAAAAACTAAAAATGTTTTCTTTGTAGGCTATACTTCAATGGGAAAGGAACACAAGCAAAATCTATCATCAGAGATGGGACTGGGATATACTGGACAACATTTGCTCAGGTACTGAAACAGGTTGCCGTGGGAAATTAATCACATCTCGTTGCATCGAAGGCAGCGTATTTGCTGTGTTTAGATGGATTGCTGTTTTAATATGTAAGTTTAGGAATTCGCGGAATTTCTCTTCATAAAAGCAGTGTGTGCGTACATGTGTGTCTTAGTGGGTGTAATGTTAAAACACTAAGAAAAAAAATCGAAGAAACTAACAGTGGCTGATGAATGAGTTACACTAGTTACTAAAGCTTAAACTGAAAAAGAAATAAGATTGCAAGTGTTGCTTTTGAGGAGGATTTTAATAGCCTATACGTTTATATTTTTTACCTCAAGATCTTTCAGTATATTGCAAATCATTCCTGACGGACGTCTTTTTGCTTTAATGAAATGTATTTTCCCATTCCACCGCATTAATCGGTGAATATGCGGAAAACTTGTTCGTGAATAAAATACAGATGTTGCAGTGCTTGGATCGGTTTGAATATACTTTCACTGAAATTGAGTTCTGTTCGTTCTTAGCTATACTAATTGCGCGTTTCTAAGTTATGTGTCTGCGTGTGACTTGCAAATAAAATGTACAACAGAATAGTGAAAAGTGTGTCGACAATTCCCAGGACATATCTGTGCAGTTTTGTTTGTGTTTGACTTAGCTGCGAGTTAGCTGTCACCTATGGCCCTTCTCCTTTAATGCATGACAAGAGCTGTTGGTAATTGGCTTGCCATCAAAATAAAAGGCACGGCGTATAGTATTCCTTTGAACGTTATTTTTTAATCTGCAGTTTAATTTAATTCACGTTTCGTTTGCAGTTCGTTGCCTTTCTTAAACAGCTATCCTCATTTAAAGCAGAGCGTATATATAAGCCTCAGAGTAAATGGGCAAACACATGTGTCCACTGGAGTGCTTCATGGATCAAGGGTCAGTGAGGGGAAAAAGAGCCTGGTGTAAGAGCTGGGGTCCTGACCCATTATCTCACAGAACCTTATTTTGAAACAAAGTATTCGGAATAAGTTAATGTCTATTTTGCGGTAGGCACAAGGGCTCGGAGTGCTAAAATTGTGTATAATTTATTGGCATCACATTCAATAACGCACAATTTGAAATGCAATATAAAAAAAAAAACATAAAAAATTTGTATATTATGTGGAGTATATAAAAAAAACAAAACAACAACAACATCAAAAATATATAATTAGTATATTTAAAAAAAAAAAAATACAAATAAAATAAAACTTCACAAGCATGGCCTAGCTGTTGCCGTACAAAAATAAATTTCAGGTCAACAAGGTGCACCGCAGGTCAGTGTTTCAAATCCTTTTTGATTTAAAACACTGTAAACAAAACATCCACGGATATCAAGATATCAAATATCAAGTTTCAGTATTTATTTCTATTATAATTCTATTGTTGCACATTGTTTAGTTTCCTCCGGGGTAAATGTATTACAATGAGAAGTCAAGATACACTGAATCATGATACTCCACAACCCGCGACGATTTCTTTAATTAATTTGGAACAATTATGTTAATTAAGATCGGCATATTAATTTTTGTTACCTTTGTTAGACTACAGCTTGAACAGCAAGACTAGGTCTCGCTGAACATTTTAAATGCTCCGACAAGCATTTATAATAAAATGCATATACAAAAATAACTAGACAAAACAGCGATATGTGCTGTTTCATCTAAAGGAGACTGTTCAGTATGCATATGCTTAAAACACTGTGTTATCGTTGCCTGTAATGACTCACAAAATTCAGAAATCTTTCTCAATCGATCTTACATGTTTTCCATGTAAGTGTCTCTACATGTAAATCTTCACCACCAACAAACACGATTACTACAGGTGTAATAGGACCTACCATTTTCAGGCACTAAACTGTTATCAACACATTTATGTAACATAGGCTATAGAGTAATAAAAAGCAGTATACATGTTAAGATTTTAGGTTTCATGGCTGCTAAATTGATGAGCTACATAAATATTCCACATTTCAAAGCTTCTTTACTCATTTGGCTACTAACTTGCATGTAAATATTTATTTATTTATTTTATTTTTCATTGTTACTGAATATTGTTTTTAAAAAAAATAACGTTCATAGTCGCCTGAGATATTCTTTAGTTGCCTTTCTGTGTTTCAAAATACTATTTGAATATTCACAAGTCCTTGACATAAACAGAAGTGCGAATCACATCTCCAGCCTTCAAAACACGTTTCTTATCTGTATAATGCTTCATATTATTTTGTCTTGTCTAAAGGTAGTTCAGAAGCAACATTTTCAGTAATTTTAAATTTGTTTCGAATAAAAATATCAGGAAATGAATTTTATTATTGTTTATCTATATAAGATATATCTAACATCTAAAACAGATGCAATGTGCAGACACAAGGTGCAATTAAAACAAGGACATTTTAAAATGAATAATATTTCGAAATATAAGATTGCTATTATCAAATTGTGTAATTCGTCCTTTAATTAGCATACAGTAATCTAAGAATCCTTCCACACATGAAGCAATTGCCACTTCGATGTCGACCATTTTGTACTATAAGCAGGCAGGTGCACGTCCCAGCTTCCCAGTTGTAGTAAAAAGCAGCCTTTAAGTACTGCATACCCACCGTTAAGAAGGTTAAAGGTCCTCCCAAGAGGAGCAAGTATCTGGCAGGCCTCTCCAAAATCTTATTCTTCCGCGCAAGTTTTCATTCAAATGTAATTAATGGAACTCGATGGACGAAATGATGCTAATAGGTTGCAGAACACCGGGCGCTGGAAGAGACAAAGCCATCTCCAGAATTATATAGAAAAAAGGCTTATTAGTTTACATGTTGTATATGTTTTTTTTTTTAACATTGTAATGCAATCCTACAATAGAGGATATTTACAATTTATCGTGATATGAAGGTCGTATATTACCCGTTCTTCCAAAAAAGAACATGTTCCATTTTTGTTTTTGTTAAAGCAGGAAGACGAAAACACAATATTCATATATCACTGAATATTGCTGCGTAAACAGGTAATTCGTTTCTATAAAGTTTCAAATCAATGTGAACTCTAAATAACGTTTGAAATTTATTGATCATTTTTGTTTTCACGGAATAGTGAAAAATGCACATCCTTCTATTTGTTTTAAATCTACTAATAGTTTCATTTTTCTTTAATGATTTCCTTGTGTATTATTGTGGTGTCAGCACAATATAATGTAATATAATATAATATATAAATAGAATAAAACAGTTAAACTCTGATATGATGAACAACATGAGGTTCTGACCTAATTAACAACTACATCTGTTATGTTTCTGCATTTTTAGTGTCAATTAAGAAAAAAAAAAAAAAAAAAAAAGAAAGAAAAAAAAGGAGTACACTCATTTTTACACCAAAACTGTTGCAACTTGATCTGCATAGTTTTTCTATCAGTGACTTAGTTTTAAAAGTGGTAACAAAACAGAGAGGCAGCTTTCATGCTTGCATTATTAATGGAGGAGACCTCTAGCTTTAATCTGAAATGGCTCTCAAGAGACTCAAATATAACGCTAGTTCAGTGACCTCACATCTGCTGCCGTGCGCTCATATTATGAACACAAATTTTAACGTTTTACCTCAGTTACTGAACTATACACAGACAACTTAATGTATTGTTCACAAAGGTCTGTTATCTGTCAGTCTCAGCACAAACGCTTAAGTGTTCGCTACCTCCATTTCACTTGACAGGCTAATACAATACATTCTACAAGCTAATACGATCAAGCTTTGTTAAAAAATAAATAAAAAAGAACAGAATTTAACAACAAAAAATCTATTACAGCTACTATTACAGTGTCACTACTGATGTGTGTGTATGTTTGCATAATATTGTGTAAATTCTTAGCCTATGACTTTGTGTAAAAAGTATTGAAAAGAACATACGAAGAGTGCTGCATATAATGTACATGTTTGTTGTGGAATTCAAAGAAACTCCATGTAAAAGCTAAGACATTTTTATATTTATTTATTATCCTGTTGGCATGTACAAGTGCCTTTGTATATTGACCTTGAGATGAGGCACTGCTGTAATCACAAAACAACTATTCTATTTCATCCTTCAGTTCTATTGTACACGCCTCTTTTATGGAGCGGATTTGAAATGATTTATAATTATTTATATTTTGTATGACAATGATTATTCTTCAAGATAGGGAGTTTGATTGCTGCACAACAGAATAAGAACTATTCAGATTAAATGAAAATAGAACATGTAACACTATAACACATTTATCCAACAAGGGTTTGCGAAGCTAACATTCAACATTTATCTTGATGGAAATGCTTTGCTAGTCAAAACATCTGTGAAAACTTCAATTTTAATTCGGCTTCCTTACATTCAAATTATTGCAACTGCGTCTGAGGTCTGGAGTTTCCTTCTTTCAGGCAGAAAAGCTATGATCTTCTCTACAATGCAAGCAATGAAAGTTTTGTAAAATCTATTCAGTATGTGTCTCACACACACAATGTAGCCTTTGCCGAAGATCTGCCATTTTGTATTACACATATTACACTCTCTGCAATATTCCCTTTGCATAACATAATCTTTCATCTGGTAGAGCTTGAGGGAATTCAGTGTCGTAATGCATTCTGACAATGTGCAGATTGCTCAGAAAGATCACTGGATGCAATTGAAACCAAAGTCATTTACATTAATGAGTTCTCATTACATACAGCTTACTTGTGCTAAGAGGAAGCACACAGGTTACACAGTTCCAGTTCTACCTTTGCAAGAGCAGATATGAGTTTATTATAATTGTGTAATGGGATCATGAATATGATGTAAAGGGTGTTTTAGATTTGTAAATGCTTATATGTCCATAATACAAGACAATAATGTAAGCACACTGTGGCACTGCTAAAGTATGGGCAAAATTTAAAGGCGGCGAGAGTGTCATTGTATCAACTGCACAAATGGTTGTATCATGTATAATTTCAATACATTTGTATTTCGCACGTACGGTCTGTTTACAATGTTGTTGTTGTTCTTTTTCACCAGGGTGACAACTATTGACAAACATAGTTGCACACTATCTTGTTAAAATGCTTGCATTTCTAATGTTACCAGCACAATACTTTTTCCCGTTTGTTTTTCTCTCTCTATTTTGTCACTCTGTCTGTACAACCTTCTGTGTTAATAAACCTGCTTTTCGGGTGACAAGTCGCTGTTAAAACTGAAATATATTCTCACTGCAAATTTGTATGTTATATGATCTGTGAAAGACACTGAAAATTATATATGGATGACTTTTTCTGAAAGCTTAAATAAAGCCATTGTAGTAATCCAGCCTTTTTTGAGTAATCCAACGTTTCTTATATGAGAAATGTTATATTTGTCTAAAAACATGGTTTAAAGTGATTATTACAAACACAGAACAAGCTTTTGTTAAATAAGAGCACTCATTTATAGCACTACCAGTTAGAAGGATATAGTAAATCTCACTTTACAGTTTCAACACAATCCCACAAATGATCAAAATTAGCTTGCTTGTGTTTGCTATAGAGATGTAACATGTACCACAATTCTTTTTGTACCGTCATCGCTATTGTTGATCATTGGTTTTGTTGACTTCACATGCAGTGAAAGCTGATTAGTTTGGCTGTGCAAGTGAATGTTAGTACACAGACTACAAACGACAAAAAACGAATCATAGTGTAGTCTGTACTCATCGTTCATTTCTGAAGGCAGCATGAAGGGGACATCAGTATTTTGCACTCATTGCAATCTTCAAGCCAAGACTTTCAAATAATGTGTTTAAATACTTGGTTTTACTCAGGCAATATTAATAAACTTTAATAGCACATTGATTATTCATCTTGTGTGTTTCCAGTTTCTACTCTTAAACTATTTCATATGCAATTTCCTCAACTTCTCCTTGTACATATTTTCCGTGTATTATAAAACTTAAAACTTATTCAATATTCTTGAATTTTACCATGACAGTAACAAGATAGAATTTCACTGTAATAGTTACATTTAATTTTAGATATAAGGCTATAACACATATGTGTTTGTTTAACATATTAAAATTATGTTATGTCATGTGACACTGTTAGTTAACTTATCTTGTTTTAGCCAGTGGTTTACTCACCTAGTACAGGGATTCCCGGAATGAAATATAAAATACAATAAAATATAATATAATTTGAATAATTAATCAAATAAAATAAAATAAAAATTGAAAATGAGATTTCAAGGAAATATTTCAAGAATTCAATAGCATTTACTCTGATGTCAGTTAAGGCCATGCTGTTTAGTAAGTGTTTTATTTTTAATGATTTTATTTTAAAAATATTTGTTTTAATTACATTTATGGGATTCAATTATCTTTTTCTTAACTCACCAACCTCACACATGCCACTTCTCAATCAACATACACCACAAGATTGGTGTGTAAATTCTTTTTATCTGAAGTCCATAACATGCCAAAATGATATTAAAACATATATAGCTGATTATATATATATATTCATATATTCATATCTTAACACTATACGTTTTTGCTGACTGAAGTGTTAGCAAGTGAAATGTTTCATTTGACAAACAAATGCAGCGTTTCAGCCTGCACAACTAACATATAAACTGCTTTCTGAGGTATTATTTGAGGTATTTAATGCATATTTTCTACATTTTTTTCACTGCTAAAGAGCTGGTTAAATGTGTTAATAGCAGTCTAGTGCAAAAGAGATGCATTGATTAATGCATTGCTACTTCAATGTCTTTCAGCATAGCTTTCATCTTTTTAATACTCTAAATAAACTATGTGTTTCCATATGTGTGGTAGTACATGGGTGGGGTTGGAGTGAAGTGGAGTGCAGAACAGTTAAACGATTTTGTCTTTTTTTTTCAGGACACTACCCATACTTTACTGTTTGTGTTTTCCCCCACAAATATTTAACTTTTTTTGTGCTTTATGAGAAAGTTAGTTATGCATCCTCTGATGAATGTCATGTTCTATCCTCTCACCTCCAAATTGGTGGTGGACAAATGTAGGTACTGAGTACTGCTGTATCAATCAAGAAAAAGAAAATCTTCCTATTTGACATGGTGCTCTTTCTGGCACACTTCACAAAACCTTTGATCATGCCAATCTTGTCTATAGCCCCCCATCTCTTGTATTACATTCAAGGACACATACCGGCTTCACATGAAACAACACACATGGCAGTGCTGTGGAACCAGGCAATCCTGGTTCCTCTTGTCATGCAGAGGGATGTCCTGCTCCCAGTGGTCCAGGTGGGGGGTTAAATTACTGGGATCTCTCCAGTTGGTTGAGCTCAGGTTCTCCACTTCACTCAATTTTCCTCTCTGTCTCCATTGCCATCAATAATGTCAAAGAGATTTTCTGCCTACGAGCAACCATGGCCTCAAGTTTTGGGGGCAGAGCCTCACCATCACTGCTATTTCACCCTCATTATCTGATTAGGATGTCCTAATGTAAGGTTTAAGATGCTTCCTTATATAAACAATGTCAGACATGCCCTAATTCACTGTTTTTAAGGAAGGTTCTCAAAGGACTCAAGTGTATCTAAATACTTTATTAAATGCTTTATCTAAAGGTCAGGTACAGCTTTTTTGGTTACAAAAACAAATAATCAATAACAAAAGTCAATTCTTGAGCAATTACATTAAAAAAATTAAAACAGTTCGAAAGGATCCAGTTCACAAATGTAAGTAGGTCAGATTTCACAGGAAATGTCACGTACAGGTCATTTGTCTTTGTTTGGTTACGTCACATCCGTAAACTACAGTTAGTAGTCAATTAAGCAATCAACAAGATAACTATCTGACGAATCGCTGGTTGTTAAAACAATGAAACCTCATTCAGAGAAAAGTCTACGAGCAAAAGGTAAAGTGGCAGAGCTTGTAATACAAAACTCATATCAACATCAGACTGGCTCTTCAGAGATGGCAACAACTCTGAATTTCAAAGGATTTAAAACTGACCAGTGGCCTGTGCATGACAGGTAAGATATCTAGCAATCGTTGTGTCATTATGGTGAATGTGAGCAAACATTTGTAACACTATTTATTTTAAAACGATTGTTTTTAATAACTCAAAACAGCCGTGAAAGCTGTTTCTCATTCTTACATTCTTTCAGGCTCTGTCTCATGCTCAGTGAGCGGTTCTAGACCACAGAACTTTTAGGGAGCACACTTTAACATTCATCTTAACATACTTTCAGGATTATTTCAAGTATTTTTTATGGTGAGGTATCACTCTGCAATCTCTAAAAGCATGTAGAGGGTTAACCCAGTTTTTCCCAAATCCAGTCCAACTGCAGCGTCTTCACACACAGACGAAACTTACTTGAGAAGTGTGAAATGTGACATCATATACCTCTGTAAATAAATACAATTTAAATTTACCTCTCGGACTCTTTAATGCCCTTTGAATGGAACATATACACTTGTTTCAAACTGGAATCATGGCGCAATATCTGGTGATGTCCACTTTGCAGGGCACTTCGTGGTCGAATAGAACAATTGCCGTACGTGAAAGGACATACATATTCAATATGTTCGGGGGGGGGGGGGGGGGGGCAATCTATCACAGTGTAGTAGTACTGCATTGAGATGTCTTTAGGGCCTTTAAGACAGTACACGGCAACGGCTCCACTGCGCTATGAAACTGTACATATACAGAGTATACAGGCTAGATGGTATACAGATGCGGCTACTGGGTATTCGCACATCAATATAGCGTAATTTTTGTCACACTGTACAACAATAATTGCGGTAGGTGTAGACGTTAATAAAACACAATATAATAGGTAGAAAATTGAAATTATTGTTAGTTTACAGGCTTGCGCTGAGCAAGGACGATTTGTTGCGGCATCAACCTGAACTGGTGCGCATGCTGCGGTCAAAGTTCAAAAGAGTTCAACTTTAGCCGCTGCGCTCCGTGATGATTACCTGAACAGCCAACAGAAATGGGGAATCCAACAAGCAACGATCATATTATCAAAGAACATTATGACTGGACATTATAAAGTCTAGCACCAGTTTAAGCACCCAAATTCACAAGAGTGCAGAATTCAGTCAGCAAACTCGCACACTGAACAAAACTCATGTGTTTCAGTGATGACTGAATTGGGGTGTTTCCAAAAAGCAAAACTCGTGCCCATAGTTAGCTTAAGATACTTTTGGGAAATGCAACCCTGAATGCCTCTGACTGGCCATTGCATTCATAAAAAGCCCAACAGAATCAGGTGTGATTGGTTATAATGTGCAATGCTGTAAAAGTGCTTAAAAATAAATATGCAAAATATAAATTTAATTTGTATAAATATGAGCAAATTTACATTTATTAAGCAATCGACACTTTTCATTACATTTTCACTTTATTCACACAGTAGTAATATATTTAGTTTAATTTGCAGGGACAAAAACGTGACACCATTCCATATTTAGGGGGTCCAAGGTTGTTGACACAGGGGCAAAGCTGAATTCCCAAAAGGTGTTCTCAGTGTTCTCATCTACACATTCTTCTCATTTCTCATTTACAAGTTTCTTTTGTCAGATAACAGAAGGAATGTGAAATACTAACTGAAATGTGGCCAAGGAGTAGTTCACCCAAAAGTTATATTAGGGGTAGGTGTAGACGTTAAAAAAAAAACAATCCAAAAGGTCGAACAATTCATTTCATTGTTTGTTTCCGGTCGGAGCTGTATCCCTTCTAGCCACAACCATTACACTAAGGGTGATCTATTGTAACTTTTAACTGTAATTCCCGCTCCTGTCCAGTTGTCCCGCTCCTGTCCTGTCCCGCTCCTGTCCAGTCCAGTGCACTCCAGTGTGGCAGCAGAGCACTGGATCCAGAACAAAAAGGAAACTGTCAAGAATCTTTTGCTATGTGTTTGATGACACACAGGCGAGTACCCAGAAACTGCAGTTTCCTAATGAAATGGACAGAATTTGAAATCTGAGAGATTGATTCATATATTGTGATTTATTGAATGGGAGGCGCACTATGTACTGTTCATTCATCAACTGAAAACAAACAGCATAGACCAAAAGAACGGTTGGGATTTACAAATCAATATTGGTTAATAAAAATGAGAATATATTAAAATAGCTGTAACTGCGGGGTGTGGTGTTGAACATGAAAATTAATTTAGTCTCATCTGTTCATCTGTTCTCTTCAAAATAAATGCATAAGCCTATATCGTCCTGTAGGTTCATAATTAAAAATGAAAATGTGAACAACAATGATGGATTTTTATGACTCTGTCCGTCAAAATGACGGTCAATGTTGAAGTCTACACTGTCAGAAAAAAAGGTACAGTTCTGTCGCTGGGGTGCAAAGTGAAAAGGTACAAATATGTACTTTTAAAGTACTAATATGTACCTTTAAGGTACCAATGTGTATCTTTAAGGTACCAATATATACTTTTAAAGTACTAAAATGTACCTTTAAGGTACTAATATGTACTGTTTAGGGGTAGGTAAGGTACAAAGATGTACCTTTTCACTTTTGTACCTTAGGGTACCGCCCCAGTGACAGAACTGTACCTTTTTTTCTGAGAGTGTAATGCAACCTCTGATTGTGGTACTCGTGCCATCCAAGATGTAGATTTGTTATTTTTGCAGTGAATGGGTGCCGTCAGAATGAGAGAAACAGCTGATAAAAACATTACAGTAATCCACAAGTAATTGGTATGACAAGTGAAGCAAAAAGTTGCATGTTTAAAATTAAGAGATGCAGATGTTTTAAAGCTCACACCATTGTTTCTGACTAAAATACTATAGTCATCTATCAATAATATTGCTTTCACTAGTAAAAACATCTCCTCATCTGAACCAGGGGCCCGTTCTTCGTATGTCGCTTATTACATCCGAGATCAAATGACACATCTAAGATGATATAATCGCGCTAATCATGACCTGGCTAATTCGGTTCTTCGAACGCACTTACTGTTGATGATTAGTATGGCTGGATTGGTTTAAAAGGGGCTATGTATCGATACTCAAAACCATGATCAGCAATGCAGCGATTGGCTGGAGGCAAGACAGGAATGTAATGACATCATATTATTAAAAAAGGCACCTGACGAAAAACTTGACAAATTTATGGACTGTTATAAGGAAACAGCCAAGCGAACAAATATGCACTGTTTTTATTTTGTTTATTTATTTATTTATTTTTGTTACATGATTCCCAGTTATTTATACTCACGATTTCTAATATTTGCACAGGCTTTACATTTGTATTTCAATGTAATAATTAGCAATTCATTTAATTTTATCTTTGAAACAAATTTGTTACATGACAGCATTAATTAAAGTTTCTTAAGGGTCAAGATCTCACGTTATCTGCATCTCATGTGCTCCATAAAGCCACTCCCATAATAGCTGTCATCACTCAAATTAATGCACGACTCTACATTATCTATATAGCATGTGTGTAAGATTATAATACATTTATAAAGTAAGTATTTTATAACGAATAAATCTTTCAATGAGTAAACCTGGCTGTGTCTATTATAGAATACACAACATTATTATATTACTTTCAAATTATTATTTTTGAATTATTGTTATTTTAATTGATTGTCCCTGGATCAATAGTAGCTTGTAGTAAAGTAGTAGTGGTTGGGATAGATTTTAAGTATCAGTTCTGCTTAAATGCAATCTGCTTAGATGCAATCTAATCCTGTTTACATGAAATAAGCCTGCTCCTGAGCAGGTTCAAGCTTAAGGACCTGTTGCTATGACAGCAAGTCCGGGATGAGCATCGAAGAACCAAACAATCCAAGATCATGCCAAATCGTCAACAGTCAAATCCAGCTAACTGAGATAGCGATGTACGAAGAACGGGCCCCAGGACTATGCATAGATCAAGAACCATTTACAAGTGAAAACAGTTCTAAACAAGTATGCTGGTGGATTTTGATGTGAGAGGAGAACAGGGAATGGACTTCTTAACTGGAGGTGGAGGACATGTTGTTATGGATCATGAACTCGTATTAAAGTTTAAAGTTAATATGTATGATTAATGGATTTGTTTCTTATAAACACACTTTACAAGACATTAATTATTTCACTCCACAAGACATTGATTGATGGACTAGAGTCATATGGATTGCTTGTGGATTATTTTGATGTTTTTATGAACTATTTAAACTTTAATTCTGACACCGTCTTTCCAGTCAGGGACATTACACTTTTTGATGTCCCCCAAAAGCCCCCATTTTACAACATGTTCAAAACAGCTGACATATACACTGCTGAACAATCTAAAATTTTAAGCTCTCTTAGTCATAAATAATACCATTTGTACTTTAAGCACACTGAAGTTGATGAAAAAAATGATTTGAAAAATTATACAGCTTTGTGTCCAACACATTTTTTTCACACTGTTGGGTATGTAAGTATATCTAAGATGTATTATATATATATATATATATATATATAACCCCTCCACCCAAGTCCTACTCGCACACCACTCGGAGCAGGTCTCAAACCCAAGTCTCCAGCTTGGGAGGCAGACACACTAACAAGGAGGCTAAAGGCTGCAACCACTAGCGTCAGTCGCTAGTGCGTCTCTTGAGATCAGGGGAGTGAGGTTTACTTGCACAGCACTTACCCGCTGGCCTCCGATATATATATAATTAAAAAAATATAGTAGAAGTTTTCAGTGTGTTTCTCAAGTTATTTTTTGTACACTTCAATAGATTGGAACAGAAGCAGAATTATCTATAAAGCTGACCTCACCTGACCATAATTTATTAATTATATTTTTTTCAATCAAGTATGGTCAACCTCAATATAATGGTTTATTTTAGGATTCTGGCGGTTTCACTGTTTTTCCTTGACTGTGCCTTATATGAATCAAATTGCATGAAACAGGTGCAGAACTACTGCATTTTAATCATGAAACAAACATGCTACATGTTGTATGAGCTGTTTGTTTTATGTAAATTAGATTTTATATTTTTTAAATTTAAAGCAAAAACAGAATAATCTGACCTTAGCTTTTTGAAATTATGCTACATAAAACATCTGCATGAAACAAAAACAGCAGACAGTCATAATGAGAATGCAAATTCACTTTCTGACAGCAGGTGGTGCTTATGGAACAGCAGTTACTGCTGTAAACAAAGCAGCTGCACTTTTAAATACTACATTAATATGCATTATATGATGATAAAATATTTAGTTCCAATATTTTGCATCTTGATCTTGCTGTGCCTGCTACAGTATTTTTTCCTCTTTGTGTCTTTGACATCTCTGACAGTTGTTTTATCTGCCCAGTTAAAGAATCAGTTATGTGTTATTAATAGTTCTCTAACCATTAGTCAGAAGTGTATGCAGTTAACAGGGATCTCCTCCTCAATTCATTAAATTACATTCATTTCAAGTATATTTGTATAGCGCTTTTCACAATGCAAATCCTTGCAAAGCAGCTTTACAGAAAATTAAAGTTTCTACAATATATTTAGTAGTAGCTAACTAGTGGTGACTATGTCAAGTTGATGTACATATGGCAGAGATGTACAGTAAAAATCAGTGTAAGTGCTGTTTCTGAGATATTCTGTATATTTGTTTCATAATTAATTCTAATTAACTCCATAATTTCTTGTATTAATCTATTTGGTATTCAGTTGAAATATGTTGTAATGTGATGTAAATTCATTGGTGCACTTTAAACGTAAGGTGCGGGAATGCGTCACTTTAACGGAAATGACGTGCTTGTTAGACGCCCAGATGGACTGATGATGAGCGGACGCATCACAAGGCTCTGCTAAGCAAAGAAGACTCTCATGAACTCTTAAGAACTCTTTTCATGACAAGCGGCCAACGAGGTATTTGTTTCACATGTTCAATGTATTGGACGACTGTGTGTTGTGTAATTTCTGATGTGTTTGTATTATGCTCATTTACGAATATAGTTCTCACGGCGTTGTGGCATTAAGGAGTTAAGACGTCAAAGGTGCAAAAGACAAAGAAGACAAACCCAAGAATAAAACTCCTGTTCTAAAGAACCAACCTGTGTCTGTGTTGTCGTGAAGAGAGCTACAATCAGTTAATGACGTAATCAAACAGACAATGAACACTATTAACAGTAATGAATAATTACTTATTAATTAATTATATAAATTAATTAATTATATGTTGCAATCAAAGCAAAATCCGGTAGTGCTGTATGTTGTTTCCGGGTTGGTATCATCTGAGGTCCTCTAAGGGGTTGGCATCATCTCTTCTCAGGTGTTCTGGATCGAGACTGAAGCTTGTGTAATTCCTAGTTACCAGGGATGTCAATCCCATGGCAGAAACAGAGAAACAAATAAAGACATAATTAGCGTAGCTGCTGTTTAACCAAGCAAAAATGATTTGTTCAACCCAAGCTAAAGAATGTTAAAGTGCATTTGATCAGATGTAACTGAAGTACAAAGTTATATACATTATTTGAATGCTTGGCTAAAAAGATGTGTCTTTAATCTAGATTTAAACAGAGAGAGTATGTCCGAACTCCGAGCGCTATCAGGAAGGCTATTCCAGAGTTTGGGAGCCAAATGCGAAAAAGCTCTACCTCCTTTAGTGGACTTTGCTATCCTAGACACTACCAAAAGTCTAGAGTTTTACGACTTTAGGGAGTGTGGCGGATTGTAGCGTGGTAGAAGACTAGTTAGGTATGCAGGAGCTAAATTTAATTAAATTTAAATTTAATAATTTAGAAGTTCCATCTGGTTGTATTGAGATATTTAGTTGAGTATCATCAGCATAACAATGAAAAACTAATCTTGTATTTTCTAATAATATAACCAAGGAGCGGCATGTATATTGAAAATAGCCAAGGACATAGGACAGATACTTGTGTTCATGACGATGTCTATGTTGCTTAGCCACTTGTACCGATATGCAGGGTTTTTTTTTTTTTTACAGTGTGCGTAATTCTAACCGGTTTACCATTTGAACTGGTACATTGCCCAGCACTAGGAAATAATATGTAAAATCCAGTTCATACCAAAGTAATTTTGTTCATCCTGTGGTGGTGACTTTGCCATTAGTGTCCTTGGTTTTTTGCTATACAATATAGTGGGGTACCCATAATGCCACTAGGGTAATGCCAGTGGGGGTGCTGAAGGCTGTCTTTTCTTTTGCCAGTATCCTTTTGTGAGGTCCAAGGTGGAGATGAACCAGTCCCTTCCTAAGTTCTCTATCCACTCTGGACTTTGTGTATCTGTCAGCTGTTCAACTTCCAGAAGTTGTTGCAGAATCTGAAGGTGCTGTCTGGCTTTGATTCTGTGATGATTGGGCTAAAACAAGGGCTGTTTGGTTACTTAAAATTAGGGGTGAGCATGAATAGGTGAATATTCAATCTGTAATAATTATTTAAAAAAAAAAAAAAAACACTATTTGAATTTTGCCAAAATGTTGCTTTGCTGGCCGTAAATTAGGGTTGGGACAATAAATTGATTCATGGATTGATTCTGAGATTTACGTGCATGCTTTAGAAACAGCCGTACGCTGCTTGCGTCCAGTTCCTTACACACACGCACACCACTTGAACCTAAAATAATCATTCATAAAGTTTGAAAAGGTTGAAGCGAATTACAAGAGAGTTCACAGTGGGCTGTTTACATTTAACTCTTTACATTACTCAGGTGAACGCACAAGCACTCTTCTTCATGAGCATTTAAAACTAAAACTAAGCTCAGAATCTATTCCAGAGAGAATCGTGACGCATTTGGAAAATTGTTATATTTTATGTAGAAAAGGTAAATTGCCATCTTGTTCCGACCAAAGTGACTTGAACGCACCTGACGTCGTAATGACGACTTATCAACTCGCAAGTATAAATGTCCCAGGAGGACTTGAGTGCAGCATGAGTCAGACATCACCCGTGGACTTCCGGGTCTCTGGTTCTGTGTCCGTTTGGCTTGACATGGTACTTTACTTCTACTGGCTCCACCTCAGCTGTTTGATCCCCTGGTTCCGCCCCAGCCTCACCACCAAGGCATCAGATGTGCATTAACTGTGCGTGCATTTCTTTGGGGCTGAAATTCAGATTAAATTACCAAAATATTCAGTCTGTTTAAAAATACCACCTATGTTTTTCGACAGGCAATTTTTGGATTAAAGTTTATTACGACACAAAAGCATCACCTGAATCAACTGCTTCAAATAAATGATCGACCCGCCACCCACCCGCACCCAATGTTGCACCTCTGTCAACCTTGTTAATTTACAGTTCTACAGGCAGACAAATATGGACAGTGATTCTGGTTAGAGAATCAGAAGGGAGAAGTAAATCCTCTTCAAGGTTCTCTTTAATAGCACTTGTCAGGCAATCAGTGGTATCCATTACAACATAATTTGGAAGTTATGACACATCAGGTGGTAGTATTTATTTTGGCTTATCAAACTGTGTTGTGGTCTGTAGGGTAAATAAAGGAATACAATATGAATACAATATATCTGTACATATTCACTGCGAATTACCTCACAAAGTATCAATAACTGATTTAAACAGTCATCACAAATGAATACCCAACTGTCAGATAATATATGAATATTATATAATAAGGAAACGTCTCATTACGTATGGTAACCCTCGTTCTCCGATGGAGGGAACGGAGACGTTGTGTCGAGTGTACAACAGTAGGGGTTGCTCTTGTGAGCCCAAACACCTCTGACAACTTTGAGAAAAGGCCAATGAAATTGGGTGTGCAGATTTTGCATAGCTGGCCACGCCCCGGACATCCGGGTATAAATAGGGCAGTGCGTGATCTGCTCACTCGTTCTGTTCTGAGGAGTCGAGAAGCATCTCAACCCACTCAGAAGCAGTCTGGAGTTGTGGCATGAAGGACACAACGTCTCCGTTCCCTCCATCGGGGAACGAGGGTTACCATACGTAACCGAGACATTCCCCTTCTGTCGTACACTCCGCGTTGTGTCGAGTGTACGTCACGAGTGCTCGGGGCACAGATAATAACAAGCCAACGTGATAAACCTTCCAACGTTCAAGAACTGACCTGTCGCAGGCAGGGTCATGCAGCTGGGCCTTTCCTCAGTGGAGTGGCTGAGTATCTTCGGAACGTTGGGACAATGCCTGTTTCCCCAGAAGGAAAAGACACTACGGAGATCACAACCTGCCCAGAGGGGGGGTTAGAGTGAATATGTGTTAGTAAGGGGATCTGAGGTGGGCTCCACACCCAGGGAGACTACCAAAACTCAGAACCAAGAGACAAGAATGTCTCAGAGGAAACACCATCACACACATGGGGCACTTAATCCAACCAAGAGTTTGCAAAAAGCCACTTACCTTGCGTTGGATTCTTATAGGGAGTTCCACCACCTGAACTCGGTTACGTCCAGAAGTGCTAAGTGATGGAGAGGTTGTTCAGGGTTCACGTAGGGAAACTTACTGGACTTGTAGAAGTGTAATCACCATGGGGGGAAACGCTACAGCAAGCTCTACACCTGACCAGTGTCCCGAGTCAAAGAGCTTGTGTTCAAGACTCTAGTCGACACTGGTTCCATGCGTAGGTTGTAAAACCTGTTAAATGTGTTAGGTGTAGCCCAACCCGCAGCTCTGTAGATGTCTGTTAAAGAGGGCCCATTCGCAAGAGCTGCCAAGGCAGCGACACCCCTGGTCGAGTGAGCTCTCACTCCCAGTGGGCAGGGTAAACCTCTGGCCTGGTAGGCCATACGGATCACATCCACAAGCCAGTGGGAGATTCTTTGTTTGGAGACAGACTTCCCCTTATGCTGTCCTCCATAAAAGACAGAGCTGCTCGGAACGTCTGAAGGACTGAGTACGTTCCAGATAAATGCGCAGGGCACAGACTGGGCAAAGTAGGGTTAGGCTGGGATCACCTTCCTGAGAAGGGATGGCTTGCAGGGTAACCACCTGGTCTCTGAAGGGAGTGGTGGGTACCTTGGGCACGTATCCAGGCCGGGGTCTCAGGACCACGCGAGAGTCTCCCGGCCTGAATTCTAGGCACAAACTGTTGATTGAGAGGGCTTGAAGGTCTCCCACTCTTTTGACAGATGTGAGCGCAGTCAGGAAAGCCGTCTTCAAAGAGAGGGCATTAATGTCGACTGACTGGAGAGGCTCAAAAGAATCTTGCTGTAAGGCCTGGAGGACCACACCGAGATCCCAAGAGGGAATGAAATTCAGCCTGGGACGGTTCAGCCTCCGGGTGCCTCTAAGAAATCTGATAATCAAATCGTGCTTCCCCACCGATCTGCCTTCCACCAAGTTATGATTGGCTGAGATAGCCGCCACATGGACTTTGAGTGCTGAAGCAGACAGGTGCCTATCAAGGCCTCCTTGGAGGAAGGATAGCACAGATTCGATGCCACATCTCCGTGGGTTCTTCCCTTGGGAAGAACACCAGTTCACAAAAATGCGCCATTTTAGGTCATACAACCGCCTAGTGGAGGGGGCTCTAGCCTGTAACAGGGTGTTTACCACTGAGGGTGGCGTCTCTGAAATCCTCCTGGTCGCGTCCAGGGACCATAGGTGGAGGTTCCAGAGATCTGGGCGCGGGTGCCAGATTGTGCCTTTCCAGGGCACCAGGGAGGAGCTGATGAGAGGAGCACAAGGTCTGAGAACCAGGTTCTGTTGGGCCAGAAAGGGGCTATCAGAAGAACCTGTTCTCTGTCCTCCCTGACTTTGCACAGAATCTGTGCAATGAGGCTCACTGGGGGAAATGCATACTTGAGTAGGTCCCTCGGCCAACTGTGTGCCAGTGCATCTATACCGAGACACAACTGGCAGTGAGTGGATTCTGGTGAGGCAAAGAGATCTACTTGTGCCTGACCGAATCGACTCCAAATCAGCTGGACCATCTGAGGGTGGAGCCTCCACTCTCCTCCGAGCGAACTCTGTCATGACAGAGAATCGGCCACCCGATTGAATTCGCCGCGAATGTGAGTGGCACGGAGAGACTTGAGTCTGTGCTGGCTCCAGAGTAAGAGATGGCGGGCCAGTTGTGACATGCGAAAGGAGTGGACACCGCCCTGGTGGTTGAAGTATGCCACAGTCACTGTGTTGTCCGTGCAGACCAACACATTCTTGCCCTGAATTAAGGGTCGGGACCTCTTCAGGGCTAAAAGCACTTTCAACAACTCTAGGCAGTTGATATGCCAAAGCAGCCTGGGGCCTGTCCAGACCCCTGAGGCTGCATGCCCATTGCACACGGCGCCCCAGCCTGCCTTGGAAGCATCTGTTGTGACAATGATGCGTCTGGAAACTTGTTCCAAAATTTACACGCTACGTGTAACGTGCTACGGCCTGAGCTGCTCTTGCAGGGGGCCTCCCTCGGCGTGGAGCAGGTGGAGGCTGCTGCCTCAGTGGAGCTGGGCTGGTGATCGCTGCACGTTGAGGCAGGATGTGTTTGATGGCCTCCGTTTGCTTCTTTACCGTGGAGAACTGCTGGGCAAATTCTTCCATGGTATCGCCGACCTGGGAGATGGGAGTGTCGAGAAAGCGGACTTTCTCAGCATCTCACATCTTTAGCCACAGGTGGCGCTCCTGGACCACCATAGTGGACATCGCCCTTCTCAGCGCCTGCGCTGTGACCTTTGTAGCTTGGACAGCATAGCTGGTCACGGAATGCAGCTCCTGCAGTAGCTCTTTTACAAAAGGCATTTTGTAAACACACAATCCATACCGTGAAGCTCTTTTAGAGAAAATTTGCTCTTTCAAAGGAGAATCTTCTCTTGTTGATCGCTGTCGAAGCACCCAGGGGACTCTCACAACACTTAGCTGTGTTAGAGAAGGGAGAGAGCGCTGCCCGTGCCATAGATCCAACGACGAAGAGGTGAATGATGCCGCATCTCACACAGAGACACTGCATTCGGCTCCGAAAAACAGAACGAGTGAGCAGATCCCTTGCTGCCCTATTTATACCCGGATGTCCGGGGCGTGGCCAGCTATGCAAAATCTGCACACCCAATTTCATTGGCCTTTTCTCAAAGTTGTCAGAGGTGTTTAGGCTCCCAAGAGCGACCCCTAGTGTTGTACACTCGACACAACCGTATACTCTCTCTGAGGCGTCACAAAAGACATGTGTCTCCCTAACAGTGGAAGAAGTGTCAGACTTGGCAGGAGCATAAGGCCGGTGGAGTTTTAGTTAGGTGATACTGGAAAGCTTTACAGCCCATTCTTCCGGAGATGTAGGGGTTTGATAGGATCATTCCAGCTGAAGTTGTGTTTCCAGAGATTGTGGATAAAAGTCTTAGCCCTCATGGTGAATTGTATGATAAAACCCAAGGGGTTGAACTGGCTTATTAAAGTCTTATACAGATTCCTCATGGTGGGCTGAACAGGATCTGCTACAGGTTTTTTATACCCGAGTGTGGTGGTGTCATTTAGGCAATTTCGTTGTAGGCCAAGAGTAAGTTCTTGCAGGTCTGTGCTACTCTGAGATAACCAACACTCCCTACTAGTTGATCTGGCTTCCGATGGGAGGTGCCTAAGGATGGATGGCACATTGCACGCCCACTGTCGGATATCAAACCTTCCCTTTGGCAAGTACTGACGCAAGTACATGCCAAAGGGAATTACCTGCCACTAGTAGATGTCTGGGTCAGCTTCCCTGTTCATGTTCCTCCAGATGAATAGCAGCACCAACTTGTCACCAGGTAACAGACTTACTTGGTAAAACATGTCTTTGATGTCCCCACTCACTGCAACTGCATGTTGTTGGAACCTCAATATCACACTCAACAGAGATGGCCCAAGTGTTGTCCCAGGAAGAAGTTGTTCTTTTAAGCTTTGACCAAGGTACTGGAAGGAAAAGTTAAAGACTATTCGATCCTTTCCATTTTGGTGCAACCTGTGGTGTGGAATAAACCATGACTCTGTGGACTTGTCTGCCGCCTCTGATGCTATCTTAGCATTTTAACTTGCTGATTCAAGCTTTTGAATCTCAGAGCTGATCTTGCAGTACCAACCTAGCTTGGTACATATGGTAACCAGTCTGCCTTCTGCTCCTCTACACATTGGCTGAATAGGCATCAGGAGGTGTGGCATATCGAACCCTATAAAGAGTAAGGGTTTGACATGGTCTACAGGCTGTTAGGGTAGACTGTTCAAGTGCTGATATGCTTTCTGGCAGTAAAGGCATTATGAATGACATAACTCTGGGTTTTGAGAGGGGTCAGACTTCTAAGGTTACTGTGGACCCATCAAGTTTGGTGTGGCTCTGGTGGATCGTCTGTAGAGGAAGAACTTCCGGAGCTCTACTTAGCCTGAGCTGTCGAACCACTTGACAAAGGATGAAGGTTCTTTCAGAGCCATCATCTGGGGCAGTGTGAGCTTCCATTGTTTGGTCACCACTGTGCAAGAGAACTCTGACAACTTTAAGCATGACTTTCTGTGTGTGGTTGGGTCTGTCAGGATAGATCTGTGTTGATGGCAAACTCACCGTAAGCACTGCTCAAGTGGTGTCTCAAATTGAGTCGTGCAGCACGGTAGGTTGAAGCTCTTTGCAGACTTTACACAGCTGCTTGAGGTTACAGGAGTCAACTGAATGATTCCTACCACTCTTCCAACAACGGTTGCCCTCTGTGATCAAGGTGAAGAGCGGTGAGTCAGCCTCTTGAATTTATCGCAAGAGTTGAGATAATCATCTTGGTTGTCGCAATGAAGACAATAGGGCTTTGGCTTGGAGTTGACTTTCACCTATTCTGGTGCAGAAGGCTTGACAGATTTCTCTGATGTCAGAAGTACAGGTGTACACAAAATTCGAGCTCTCGATGATATGGAGTGCCTTTGCTCTTCCCGGTTGACTTTGTAGCATCAGACTGAGACATAGCTGCTGCTCGGCTAGAGATACGCTTAGCTTGTGACTTTGTTTGTAACTAAGCCACTACATTGGAAAGAGTTTAGGTTCTATTTGTAACAGTTTGTAGAGCTTCATGGCTTAGGCAGTATTCTACAAAGCAGTCTCACTAAGCAGATGGCAGTTTACCCAGAAGGCGATCTACATGAGAACTACACATGAGCTCATACCCATTTTGTCCTTCCAGTGTCCTCGGCATGCCTACCAGGCATTGGACAGATAAGGCAAACAAGTCAAAAGCATGGGTATCCCTGTTTTGGAGCGATGGTGTACTCAGGATAGCACCTAACTCTGACTGCACAAGCTGCCTGGGCTGGCTATACATCTCCTGCAGTGCTTGCAAGGCTGCGTTGTATGGTTGTGGGTAGAAAATTTTAGATGACTCAGCAATACTTGATATTTAGACTGCTCTCTGATGTAAGTACGGTGACTTAGGAGATTGTTCAAAGCCAATTTTAAAAAGGCAAAATCACTTTCAATGCCACTCTCAAACACTGGTAGTGTAGGCCGAAGAATGCTGAGGCTGCTGCCGTTAACAGCTCTGTCCTGGGTTGAAGTAAGTAGCCAGTTTGGGGAATAGGTGGATGTGGATAGAACTGAGGGCAGATGGGTGTGTTAGATGAGACAGTCACAATCGAATGAGTGGCTGGAATGGGCTGAGTCTGACTCATAAGGGGGGCTACCTGACTTGGTAATCAAGTATTCACATCCTAGGTTAATACAGTGGTTGCAAAAGGAGATACAGTCTGCAATATCAGAACACTATCTGTGTGTGGAGTCGCTGCTGGTTTCACAGGGTTGAATGAGGGTAGTGGCATTGAGACTGGGCTGGGCTCCTGCAGGACTGGTGAAATATTCTCGCCAGAATTTACGGCTTGTAGTCTCCCTTGGACTTGAGTGACTGTGGACAATTGTGCAGTGTAAGCTGGAACTTGTGCTGACATAGTTGCTTGTAACGCCAATGGAGGAGTTTTGGGTGTTGACTGAACTATGCATGGGTCCCTTAATGTGCTCTCGGCCTCTGGAACAGTCTGTGTGACTTGCATCATGGAAGATGAGGGGCAGATAGACTGTTGAAATACAGGAGAGTGGGCTGAGCTGGTATATAGGAACTGTGTTGGTGGCACAGCTGTGTCTGGGGATGCTTGAAGACCTGCATAATCCACACTCAAGTCTTTGCTGAGCAGGGAATTAACCAGTTTGGCTACTTCTAGGCCAGTTTCTGTTTTTTTTTCAGCTTGTGTTGTCTTTCTAACTGGTTAGCTAATGCTTCCTTCGCCATGAGAGCCTCTTCTCAAAGGATCAGCCTTTTGCAGGGTTTCCCATCTCTTTCTCTGCCTGCCTCTCTTCCTCCCTCCTGGAACTGTGCCCGGCAGGACTGTCTTCAGAAGTCCTGATGATCACCTCAGCTTACGTTTTTTCCACCACTGTCAGGAGGTCATCATGTGGCCCAATGGTCCGCCGAATTCTGTCACATACTTCTTCGTTGGAGATGTGATCTCTGTAGGAGATGCCGAGGAATTTTCTGAACTTTCCTTTCCAGTTTAGCTGTTAGTGTTCATGCCTCACAGGCATATACAAAATGGACATGACTAGGGAGTGCATCACTCTGATCTTTGAGCTGAGGGCTATGTTCCTGTCACTCCAGATGATCTTTAATTTTGTCAGCGCCAGCGAGTATCTCAGGTTTGGACCCTTCATCCGTGACGATAGCTCCTAGGTATTTAAAACTGTTTACTATGTCTAGCTTCTTGCCGCCAATCCTGCTGTCAGTGGTGAAGCTAATGATGTCGTTAGTCATCAGTTTAGACTTCTCTGCATTGATCTGCATACCATGGGATGTAGAGATCTTGTCAAGGCAATCCACCAAGTTAGCCAGCTCTTTTTCCTTTCCTGCCAAGCCAACTATGTCATCGGCAAAACGTAAGTTCGTAATTGTCCTGCTGCCTATTCTAACTGTGCCCTCATGGACTTTCAATGCATTAGCCATGATTCGTTCTAAAAAGATGTTGAAGAGTGTGGGGGAGAGCAAGCAACCTTGTTTTACTTCAGCTGTGGTTCTGAACCAGTCCTCTATGTTGCTGTTGAAGTAAACCACGCTGGTGGCCTTATCATGGAGGTTTTTTTTTATAATTTTGATCAGGTTGGCATTGGTGTTGTACAGCCTCATGATGGCCCATAGTGCTGCATGCCATACTCTGTCAAACGCCTTTTTGAAGTCCACAAAGCTCTGGTAAAGGTTTTGTTAATGTTGTAGGTATCTCTCACATATTATCCTAAGGTTTAAGATCTGCTCTGTTGTGCTGTGCCCTTGTCTGAAGCCTGCTTGTTCTTCAGCGATGATCTTGTCCACTTGTGGTTTCAGTCGATTCAGAAGGAACTTAGCATGACCTTGCTTGGGTGGCTTATAAGGCTGATGGTATGATAATTCTGGCAAAGTTGTAGATTGCCTTTCATAGCGAGGGTGATGATGAGAGACTAAGTCCATCCCTTACCACAAAGAAGTATACTTCAAGTTTATGTATGCTTAAGTAAAGTGCAATTATGTTTTTAAGTATACTTTATGTAGTAAGTATACAAATATCAGTGTACTAGTAGTATACTTTTAAGTGTACCATTTCAATACTCCTTGGGCCCACTTTCTAGTATACAAAAGTATACTTTTAGGTATACTTTAAGTATAACAGTAGAAAACTGTACACAACTAGTTTACATCTGTGTTTTCAATTTGTACTGCAAGTACAGTAAAAGTGAACTTTGTAGGTATACTGATAGTTTACTAATTAAATACTTTATGCATTTTAGTACACTTTGAAGTATAGTCTCAGTAAACTACTAATTTAGTAGTTTTATACTGCAAGTATACTAGTAAGTTCTCTTTAAGTGAACTTTACATCATACTTTATACTACTATGTCCCTATTTAGGTATTAATTTGTAAATATTTTGTTATATGAATATCTGAACATACAAAACATCAAAAGAAAGAACGGGGCATCTGCTTGTAAACAAAAAAGACTCTAAGCACAAGTCAAGTATACTTAAATGTCATTTTAAGTATACGTTTTCTTAGTCTAAGAAGTATGTAAACCCCATTTTTGAGAAGTACATAAAAAGTAGACTAAAAGTACACATTCTAGGGCTGTAACAGTACACAGATGTCATGGTTCATTACGTGCCTCGGTTCGGGGGTCACGGTTTGATATGATTTCGGTACAACAGAAAAAAAAATGCTAGATGCTATGCTAGATTTCATTTATTTTAGACAGTAGTACAAATTACAGTTTTTTCCACCTACATGTGAAAATACTAAATATTATATCAAACTATAATGTCATATATAGGCTATAAAATCTGCAGTACATATATACATACATACCAGGAATAAATATTTGACATATATTTAATTTAGTTAACTGTTAGACAAGAGGGAAAAAAACAGTGCGACACGTAACGTAGCCTATATTTGCTGAGTTTCAGTTCAGTTTTGTGACAAAAAAGAAAACTCAAATGACAGAACGTGACATCCTATTTGTTTTTTGTTTAAGTTGATTTTGCTGGTATGAGGAAAGTTGAAGTAATCGCGCCGGCGCACACAAACACAAAATATATCAGTTCCAGGCTTCTAGCATTGCTAACTTGATAGCGCAGTAGGTACTTTATCAATATAAAATACAGTGAACCAAACATCAGCGCGCCTGCCTCAGTGTCACCGTAGGAACGCGACTGAAGTACAAAGCCTATAATTTACATAATGAATAATAGTTTAGCATTTGGATACATCGTAAATATGAAAATATTATGGAATATTTGGATTTGTACCGAATGAGAAAGGTAGGATACAAGAGCACAAAGCTCCATTTCGCAAACAGTTGAGTGCGCAAGCCTTTAAAGTAACGTTGTAGTCCTTTGTTAGTGAGAGACGTGTTCAGAATCAGCACATGATCACTGTCTAGTGGGCTTTGTTTTCAAACTCCTGGCATTCGCTGTTTTTCTGCTGGCGGTTATCAAACAGCGTTTCATTACTGTGGGTTGAAGATGAATTTCCTGTATTCGTTCTAAGGCCTCATGCACCGAACCGAGATGCCCGTACCGTGACGGTTCGGTATGAATACATGTATCCTTACACCACTAATACGTTCCTATTTTTAGTTTAAAAGAAGTACACTAACAGCACTTGAATAAACTTCTTTTTTCATAAGGGGTGGTTTAGGCCAGGGGTGGCGAACTCCAGTCCTGGAGAGCCGCAGCCCTGCAGAGTTCAGCTCCAACCCTAATAAAACTCACCTGCCTGTAGCTTCTTAGTAAGCCTTCAGACCTTGATTAGCTTGTTCAGGTGTGTTTGAATAGGGTTAAAGCAAAACTCTGCAGGGCTGCGGCTCTCCAGGACTGACGTTCGCCACCCCTGGTTTAGGCCATTCTCCTGTTTGTCAGATCTTGTTGCAGATATTCAGTAAGGAACTTATCATGGCATCTCCCCCTACTTGTGTAAGGTCCGCAGAGACATTATCCACTCCTGCCGACTTCCCTTCTTCAAATTTTATTGCTTCTTCCACTTCTGTGCGAAGGATGGGGTAGTTATCATTGTCCGTTTATGAACACAGGTGGGAATGAATGGGTAATAAGACAACTAAGGAAAACTAGGTCAAAGGAAACAACACACAGAAAACAGAGACAGAACTCCTACCTTCTGGAAGGCACATCCCACACCTTAGAGTTTCACCGGGAAGGGAGGAGGCTTGTGCAGGGCCAGAACAGGGTGGAAATAAGCGAGGCCTCCAGGATGGTGCTGGTAGCTCAGAAGGCCAGGGTGGATCAGGGGACCATGGCGAAGGAGGTAGCTCAGGGAGCCCGAACTGGCATAAGGCCTTTATGGCTATACTGCAAGAAACAGGAGCACAGAGAGTCAAACCGGCCACCTGGCCGTATCTGAAGAGCCAGGAGCACAGGGAGTACAGACAACCACCATGGCCGTATCGAGAGAGTCAGGAGGACAGAAAGTACAGACGGCCTCAGTGGCCTTGACGGGGGAGGAACAAAAGCACAGGAAGTACCCAAAACATTTTTCTTGGGGACAATTACAGGCATGTGTGCTGCCCAAACACACAATAGTGCCAGGGTGAACACTCCCAAAGTGGCGTTCTCTATTCCTGCATCGGTGACCAAGGTGGGCTCCAGGTTGAGCTCTTGAAGAGGAGCAGAGAACACTAGAGTGTGCTCTGGAGGAGCGGACGCTGGGAGGTGTACTGGAGAAGTGGGCACTGGAGGGCGCTCTGGAGGAGCGGGCACTGGAGGGAGGATAGGGGCTGAGAACTCTAGAGGAAGCACCATATGAGATTCAGTGAGCTCAGAGATGTGCACTGGAGCAGACTCTGGGGGCCTACTCTTTCTCAGCCTCATCTTTTTGGCAGAAATTAAAGGGGGCATTGTTTCAGGAGCAAACTTGGAACTAGACTGACACTCTGGAGTAGATTCTGGAATGGAGACTTGACTGAACTCTGGTGCAGATGACACTGTTCCAATGCGCAGAGATGTGGAGGGTCTGGTTGCAGGCTTAGGGTGAGTTGGAGCGCTCAAATGCTTTTGAGATGGGACTGGATGAGGGTTGTTTTCATCCTCACCCTTTAAATTTTTTCAACCAAGAAATCATTACCATTTAGCCAGAGGATGAGATTAATGGAATTGACTAATAGTGAATCACACTGACCCAGAGACAGGAACAAAATTACCCCTTCATCCAGTCCAATTTGAAAACAAGCATTGAGTGTAGCATTGGTCCAACTCACCAGATGGGAAAACTCCAGAAACTCTTCCACATATCGCTCCAGAGCACAACCGTCCTGGTGGATGGAAAAGAGATGATCCTCAGCCCTCATTTATTTAGAGTCCTTCCTTGGTTTGGTCTGGTCTTCTGTCACGGGGTTGTTGGGGAAAGAAACTCAAAGAAGTCAAAACAAACTGAGTCTTTAATAAGTCCACACTGGAAATTAGGTGAACACAATGTAAACAGGACAAAGAATCTAATGAAATGCGGGGCTGTAAGTACTACACCAAAGGAGGTACTAATGAGTTAATTAATGAACACAGGTGGGAATGAATGACTAATCCGACAGCTAAGAAAAACTAGGTCAAAGTAATTCACACAGAAAACATGAACATGAACATGAACATATAATATAGGGTGACTATATGTGCAATTTTCCGGGGAAACGTTCTGGCCAGCATTTCTATATTGCCTAAAATATCCAGGCTTTGGCTTTGATTTCCTGTTTTCATACTTGTTGAAGGTAATGATTGAAAAGTAGTTTGACCAATAACATGCAGGCATTGAACATAACTGACCAACTGTGTGAGATCTACAGAGAACGGTCAATTTGATGCAAATACGCGTACACATCAGTGGCCTGTAGCATGAAGCTGGATTCGGTTTTTGCCCAGATAAGTTTGCATTTAGTTTGAGCAAACTCTGAGTTTTCAGGCTCAAGAAGATGGGTTGATTTTGAGCAGGTTTCGTCACCATGCTAACTTGGTGACACTACCCTGTTCCGGAGCAGGTTTTATTCTGGGTTAGAGATTGCAAACCCAAAATGGACCGATCAGCTGTGAGCAAAGTGTCTCAGCACATATATCTGATGCAATGAAGCCTCTCCCCCGTATCTCTTGCACCAAATGAAAGCAGTTTACAGTCAAAGTCAATAATTATTATATAAAGCTTTGCATTTAAATTAAATTAAATATATACAGATAGATAAGCTTTAATATAGCCATCTTTTAAAAATGACTAAACTTATATGTTTTCCTTTTGAACTCTGTGTGAAATAATTAAAATCAGTTGATTCTTTGCATTGAAACTTTGTGAAGGTTTCTTTTGGGTTTATTAAGAGTTGACGGATAAATTCAAACCATGATTGGACTGGGGATTGGTATCAATTGTGATAAGAATTTCCAGGTTTATCACTATCTTTGATATTTACTACAATAACTGTCACTATGCTAACTGTATTGACTCTATACAACTGCTGTGCCAAGAGGACATTTTGACTTTTAACAATCCTGGCATCAGTTGCTTCTGTTATGTAGTGGACTATGGTCTTGTTATATGCGTATTCTGTTTTTGTTTTTTGTTTTTTTGTACATCAGGGTTCTTTTTTATGTTGATTTTTTTTCATGTTGATGTTTTGAAAATTTTTGTACTTATGATGGATTATTTGTGATGTTTCTTTTTGTGCTTGTGTTATGTTTTTTTCTGATGTGTTGAAGTTTTTGAAGTTTGGGTGTTTGTCTTTGCTTGATTGATAGGTCATTTAAGTTCATGATAAGTAACACCTGTGATGTGGCTTTTTACGTATGATCATTGGACTTCACTAAGTTTTCAAAAAAATGTGGGAAATTATATGATTCACTGAAGAAGGCTTGTTGCCGAAACGTCGGAATGCTCTGTTGCTAAATAATAAAATTGTAAATTATCAAGAAGATTGAGCGATCCTTGACTTAAATATATGTTGCTGATTGATCGACGCACCCAAGAAAAAAGTTGAGTGCAGTGAATTTGAGTTTTACATCAGGGTTATTCAAATCCTGTTCCTTGAAGTCCTCCATCCTGCAGTGTTTAGTTCTAACCCTGACAGCTGCCTGTAATTTTCAAATAGCTTCGAAGACTTTGAACTAAGAAAGCAACAAATTCAGCTTATTTGGAGTGTATCAATGGTTCCCACCCTGGTCCTGGAGTACACCCAACTCCCAACAATTTGTATGTTTTCCTAATCAAACACACCTGATTCAGCTCATGATATCATTAGAGAAACTTAAAGACCTGGGGCCTCATGTATAAAATTTAATGTAGATTTCATCCTAAAAGTATGCATATACAAAAAAAAATTTCATATTTATAAAACCAAGCATATGTCAGAACCTGCACAAAATTCATTTTTTAATACCCAGTCTGCGGAAGATTGTGTGTAAATGAATCTCCACCCTGTCACCTCCCTAAAATAACCATATATGGAGCTTACAACACCTAGTTTTACTATGCATAACGTCATTTGCATATAATTTCCATGGATATGCCATCCACGTGACACCACGTTTAACGGGTAAGGGTAAAATACGTTAGGAAAATATGAGATACAGACTATAAATGCCTTTTGAGACATCACTTTGCTATTCAGTGTCCTTGAAAATACATTTCACAGAAAAGTGTTCAGAGTTGTTCTCATTTTTTTCCACTGGCCAAATAGTATTTTAAATTGTTTTAAACAAATCAATTTTGCCTATAAGGTAAACATATATTTTAGAATGTGTATATACATTTCAGTGGAAAGAGTTATGCCTTATTTTTTGCAGTGTAAATAACTGTCTGTCTCACTGCATCAATTACAAAACATTTTGAAAATAGAAAGTGGCATATCTTACAGGTTCCTTCAAATTCTATCTTTTAAATACAATGGTGTTTGTCACAATATTAGGAAGAACAAAAAAAGGGGTTATCATTAGGCTACTGTCTGTCTGAGCGCAACACCCGTGTGCGGAAGCTGTACAGTAGGCTACTGTCATCAGACCTGTTCATACCAGCCAATGGATTGTTCGATCAATGAGCACGTCCATATGTCTGTCATTACTGTCTATGTTCCAAAGCCTTCAAATGAAGTCAAGTTCACATCAGTGATCATTATTCATGCTTCGTTATTTTGCTTACAGTAAAAGAGTGCGTATGCATGGTCTAGAGCAGGGATAGGTAACGTCAGTCCTGGAGTGCCACTGTCCTGCAGAGTTTAGCTCCAACCCTAATCAAACACACCTGGGCTGCTTTTCCCAAAAGCATTGTAAGCCTAAGTTGATCGTAGCTCCATTGGTTTAAATGGGTCTACGATGTACTTAAGTTTACGGTGCTTTTGGGAAACGCAGCCCTGAACAAGCTTATCAAGGTCTTTAGGATCACTATGGCTACAAGCAGGTGAAGTTTGGAGCTAAACTCTGCAGAAGTGACCAAATGTCAGCAAACAGATGAGGAGTCAAGGGAACTTTGATAGTTTACTAACAGTTGTCAAGATGCACAGGTGAGTAACTTGCATTTAAAGAGTACACTCAGCCAGGAAGTAAATCATATGCATACAATAACAGTTCTTATCCTGCAGGTGGATGATGGATTCGGAGCAGAGCAGACTGAGGAAAAGATTCAGATGTCAGATTGGTGACAACAGGCAGATATGAGGAGTAAGGCAGATAAGGAGTCCACGTGAGTAGTTTGTGTAGTGAACAGCAAGAACAGAGACCAGTCAAAGCAATGTGGCAAAGTGAGGGTTCATATGAGTGTGAGGAGGTGGAACTGATCAGAACTCTGGTGAGCCGGAACGAGTGGGTGGGATCTGGTGCAGAGGGCGTTGTGGAATCCGTGACAGTTCCCCCCCTCCATGGGCAGCTCGCGATGCCTGGGGGTTGCAACGGTGGGGACGACTTTTTCCTCTAGTAGCTGGATAGGCTGGATGATTAGCATAGAATTCCTACAGGATTTCCTTCAGGATTTTCTCAGGCAGGATCAAGAATGTCATTCTGTACAACCCAGGATCTCTTCTCAGTCCATGAGGTATTTTAATCGAATCCCCCATTATCAGGAGTTTAATATGGTGTTGACTCTGTAGATTAGGCCTTCATCGGACTCAATGAGAGGAGGGGGCTCATCCACTGCACCAGACACCTGTGGGAGAAGAAGAGACTACATGGTTATTGTAAGGCTTGAGTAAAGAGACATAAAATGTAGGGGATAACGATCACGTGATAGAAGGTTCAGACGGCAAGTGACTTTGTTGATTTGTCTTTGTATGGTGAATGGACCTATGTAGCTGGGACTCAGCATAGCACGGGGCTTCTGTGCCAGATGGTAGGTGGGCGTTGCAGCTCTTCTTACCTCAGACTGGTTCTTCTGTCTTCAAACTGCTCTCTGCAGATGTACATGAGCTGAGTCCCAAAATCTCTCGCTCTCCTGAAACTACTATTCCACAGCTGGAATGTCCAATGGCTTACCTGACCAGAAAAACAGGGGCAGCTGGAAGCCGAGTGTGCACTGAAATGGCGTGAGACCAGTGGTAGCTTGACGTAGTGAGTTTTGTGTATACTCAGCACAGGGAAGGTAACGGTTCCAGCTGTACTGATGGTTGTGGCAGTATGACCTCAGGTACCTCCTGATTTCCTGGATCTTTCGCTCCATTTGGCCATTCATTTGAGAATGGTTGCTGGATGATAGACTGACAGTTGAATCCAAGAAATTGAAAGAAGGCTCTCTACACATGTGAAGTAAACTGGGGACTAAGGGTCGAAACAATGTCTTCAGGGAGGCCATAGTTGGGAAGGACATGCTGAAAAAAGGCCCCCGCTGTTTCTGTGGCTGTAGGTAGCCCCTTGAGAGAGATTAACTGGCAGGCTTTTCCAAAATGATACACCACAATCAGGATGCAGGGTAGGAGACTGAAGGAGGAAGATCAATGACGAAATCAACTCTGATGTGGGACCATGGTCGACGAGGTACTAGGAGTGGGACTCTCATGATAAGCACTTGTAATTCTCTTTGTTTTCCCACCGTGGTCTGTGGGTCGTCCGTGCAAATTCCCAAGCAGTCCTCCCATTTAATCCCAGCCTCTGTCAAATACAAATCTATAATCTTAAAGTTCATCACCCGTTGCTGTATTTGGGATGTACTTGCAAAACAGTAAATTCGCATTCAATGACTTGAAATCAAGAAGTCGCACATACACTATTAACAAACTGTCCTTGTTACTATCAGTGGCCTCATCAACTTAAAGTGCAAAGTGCTTTCCTCCATTTTTCTAAATGAGCTGTTCCTCAATGTCATTTGCAATGTCGCGAACTCGTCTTGATATGGTGTCATTAGACACTGTGATAGTCTTTAAATTTGTGACACTCATAACTTCTTGTAACTGACACCATATTTATGGCAGCTGGAAGAATCAACTCTTCTGCAATCGTGTGAGAGCAGCCAGTTGCACTTTCACTGTTGCTGAAGTGGCTTTTACAAAACAAGTTTGCCCACAATATTGATCAAGTTTTTTTTGGGAAAACACAAGTGGCTTTTGAACATAATTCGGATGCATGCTCTAAATTATCCTTTTTTTGTTAATTTTGTGGGTTTCATGCTGTCCGCTACCAGCGTTTTAAGGCATACAACACACGTAAGCTTTTCCTTGTCACCAACGACATTAACAGTGAAGCCAAAAACAAGATATGCTGCATCATATTTTCTGTATTTGTTGATAGATAGAGAAGTAGATCCCTCCACCACCAAAAATGAAATCTTTTCCTCATGAAGGCAGGCAAATCGCAGTGTGACAGTGGGTGACATGGGTAATGCGACCTCAACCCAGCGGTTTTCCCAGGATTGAGTGAAGTGTTAGGACCTGCGGGCATTGTTTCCTCCTGAGTTGGACTTGGCAGAGGAAATCTCTAGAGATGAAGTTGCCCATGGAATAGGAGTTAATGAGCGTTGTTGCTGAAACAGAAACGGGTAGTAGATACCATTACAAGAGTATGGTTCAGATTGGTTATTTCAGGTGGAATATGAATAGCACTCACTGAGGTGGTCTGGGACAGGCATGCAGATGATGACCCTCTCCACCACAGTAAAGAGACAGGCAATTCAAAATCCTCTGTTAGCGTTCAGACTGAATAGGATGGAGGAAATCTAGCTGCATTGGTTACATGGTGGGTGCTGGAGGTTCACCTGGCAACGAGACGGGGGTAGATGCAGATTTTGTGAAACCTGGATCGAGTATTGGCCTGTTTTTGGCGTAAGTGGTAGAGCTGATCATGTACAGACAGAGAACTAGCAGTTTGACTGAATACCTCTCAGAAGTAGTCAAAGCCTCTAAGAGAGCGGATGACTGCACTGTTTGCATCCCAGATGGTTTTGGCACAGCTTAGTGCTTGTAGAGAAATAATGGTGGCAATCTTAGCTCCATCTGAAAGGAAACATTGAGGTTGCATCTCAAAATAGAGTGTACATTGTAACCGACAACAAGACCAGACAAAGCAATGTGGCAGAGTTTAGCAGGTGCATCCGATCAGGGGTGCGTTTCCCGTACAACGACCTAACCTCCATAGTACAATGCATTGTTGTGGAAACGAACTAGCTAGCCACGACTCTTTCCCGAACACGGTTGCATCTCCATCGTTTGAACGACAGTAGTTTCACAATGTAGGGCCGTTGTTAATGATGTCACATGTGGAGTAATAACTTCTGCTATTTAATTGATTAGAAATCTCTAAAATGCAGCTATATAGAACATGGCACCTGATGACTAATTTACTCATTTCATTTCGTTTTATTTGATGTTTGATTCACCACGAGTTCTTTCTTATGTCATACTCCGGCGTTCCCTTAGGCAGTTTTGCACATGCACACTATTGAAAAATGGTGCTTATAGAGGACGTGCAAAAATACATAGATTAAAATGCATTCATATTTAGATTGTACTGCATGTTAGCTTGCTTATTGTAGCCAAGAGCAGAATTTATTTAAGCCCATATCTGTCTTACTAACAGAAAGCTATGCTTCTAACCACAGGTGGACAGCTGTAGTTCCAACCACACAAGTTTGCTACACTGTTTGCGAATGTTCATTTAAACCATGGTTTCGGGAAACACCGAGTCACTGAACCATGTTGGACTTGTGACCATAGTTGGCTAACAATGCTTTTGGGAAATGCACCCCTGGTTGGTTGTAGCTTTGGACTACTTTTTTTTTTTTTTTTTTTTTTGTAAACAAGATTCACAAATCTAAATGTCTTTTTTTGTTGTTGTTGTTGTTGTTGTTGTTGTTGAATTGTGGTTATAGCCCTGTTTTTAAGACATAAAACCTCTCCCCTCTGTCAAAAAGCCTACCTCTCTTCTATCAGAATTTTTACATTATTAATACTGTGGTAGGTGCTGAACACAGTCATAGGCTCTGTTGTACCTGGTATTAAGATTTTGGTGATCACAAGCATTTCACTAAATAAAGTTGGAAGCAATATCAAAAAAGTTTTGTGATCAGATCACTGAAACCACATATGGATGAAGTCAAAAATGCATTTTTCTTTTGTAGATCAAATTGCATTTGTAGTAGAAATGCTCAGATTCAGATTAACTCCTTTTTAAAACTAACAATACATCCATGACAACCCATTGGTAAAGCAGACTCACTGTTCTCATAAACTTCCATTAGGGGTTAGATTTTGTCTACATAATTTTAAAGGGGTCTTGAGATGTGTTTCTAAAGGTTCTAAAGGTTCTTTTAACTTGACATTACATTTAAATACTAAAAATAGCATAGCATTCAAAAATGTGTATTCCAAATCTGCTCCTGGCTTCCTGTAAATTCATATTCAAATTTGTACAAATCCAAAACTGAAAGATTCAAACTTGTGTGCAAGCCAGGATTAAAAAAAATAAAATCAATAAGTGATAGAATAAATAGTTTACAGAAAAATCTAACTGGAAAGGCTCAAATGTAACTGAGTAACTGCGGGAAGGTAGCTCTCCAGGAGCAGGGTTGGATATCGCTGGTGTAGACACACAAACATTGTGGAGTGCCATGTTTATAATGGGATGCTAATGCTGGGTTCACACCACATGATATTAGCCCGGATTTTCACTTGCAGACAGTTTTGTGGAAATCACTGACAAATGGCTGAAATTGGAGGCAAATCAAGGAAACTGAAGGCAAATCGTGCACAGGAGTGACAGTCGTGTAATGTGTGTTACCAAAGACGCGATCTGAGAAAAGTGCTGATGCATTGCTGATGTCCGTGAGATATTTGGCATGCTAAATATCTCGACTTGTCAGTGACTACAAGCACTCCCGTAGTAAGAAATGTGTTTTGACTGGAAATGACAGCAGTGATGACCTACAACCAATAAGAGAGTGTGATACAGAGCAAAGGAAAGTTCAGGGGAAGGAGCCAGAACATTAGCAAGCAACCATTCTCTTCTTTCTTTCTTTCTTTCTTTCTTTCTTTATTGCATTGCAAATCATTGTACAGACAGCTTGGACTGCAAGCCTTTTGCATGTTACCATTTTTTACAAGAATAAATCCTTTCTCATGTCTCTTGTGATATTTCATTATTTCCCATGTCAATTCTTGTGTGTTTGGTTGTAAAACGTAATTTGTAAATGATGCAGAGTTGTTGGTGATTCTTCCTATTGAAAAGTTGTGTAATGTGTTACCCCCCCTTTTGCTGATCCATCGTGTAGTGTGCAAACAACACCAGCTAGATGATACCCCAGACAGACGTGCAGTGTGGGAACAGCAGTGATCTGACTAACACATAGCAATGTAACACGTTACGTCACTGCTCATTTTTCAAGACTATGGAAACATGGGGCTTGTTATGACTCCAGCTTGCCTAGAATAAAATCTGGCTCCAGAGCATGCATCATTTTGGTGGAAAAGGGGTGTCAGAGACTCCTTTGTTGCATTTATATTAAATAGACTGTAATCAACAATAGATGAAGTGAGTACAACAGCCCTTGCCAAAAAGAAGTATACTTCAGGTTTATTTTATGAAGTATACTTTAGTAAAGTTCAAGTTTAAGTATACTTTATGTAGTAAGTATACAAATATCAGTACACTTGTAAGTGTACTATTTAATTCCCCTTGGGACTAAATTGGCCCACTTTCTAGTATATAATAATAATAACTATAGTTTAGTAGTTTTATACTGGTAGTTTACTAATAAATACTTGTAGCATTTTTAGTACACTTTGAAGTATAGTCTCAGTAAACTACTAGTTTAGTAGTTTAATACTGCAAGTATACTCATAAGCTTTCTTTGACTTTACTTCATACTTTAAGTATACTACTATGTCACTATTTAGGTATTAATTTGTATATATTTTGTAGTGTGAATATCTGAACCTACAAAACATCAAAAGAAAGAACAGGGTGTCTGCTTGTAAAGAAAACGTTTTATTCTAGCTTCATGCATTCTTTTTTATAAACACTTGAAGGTGGGTAAGTTTCATAAATAAGAAAAAAAAATACAAATAAATAAAATAAAAAATAAACATTTTGAACAAAAAGCTGAAAAAAGACTATGAACAAGACTAGGCACAAGTACAGCTTAAATATATTTAGACTTTTTCTAAGTATAAGTCAAGTATAAGTCAAGTATACTTAAATGTCATTTTAAGTATATTTCTGAGAAGTACATAAAGCACATTTCTGAGAAGTGCATAAAAAGTAGACTGAAAGTATACTTTCCTGTTTTTAGTTTAAAAGAAGTATACTAACAGCACACTTGAATAAACCTCTTTTTCGTAAGGGAGTATATGAGTTGTTGTAACGCCACGCCAGCAGAGGGAGCCCTCACCCACTGACTGACTGTTGCTGCTCCCTCTGCTGCTTCGCTGGTAGCTTCCTGTTTGGCAGCCATTAAAGGCAGCCCATGCCAAACAGACACTCGTGAAGTATTGTTTTGCTCATGCGGACTCTACCAAGCGTTTTCCTGTTTTCGGATTATCACGGTTTGGTTTCTTGTCATAGTTTTGTCTTTGTTTTGCCACAGTTTTGCCTTGTTCATTGCCATAGTTCTGTCTGGTTTCATTTCCTTGTTCATTTGTTACTTTTCGGACTGCTCTCTCTGGTTTTTGGACTCTGCCTGTTTACATTGGATTACGCTATTGTTTTGCCCTGGATGTACCTGTTTGTTGGAGATTGACCTTGCCTGTCTTGACTACGATCTGTTCAATAAAGCTCGCACGTGGATCTTACACGCTTCCCAGAGTCCTCTTTACAGAATACTTCGCCTACCAAAGATCCAGCGGCTTTCAAATCACAGATCAACCATGGATTCTGCGTCACGCCTTGTTAAACTCCGTCAAGGTAACCGGCCCATCGAACAGTATGTTATGGACTTTTGTGAGCTTTGTCATTTGGTGGACTTTCACGACAGTTTTCTTAAGGACATTTTCTTCTTTGGGTTGAACAAGGACATTTCAGTAAATTTGCCACGTCATCACCGCCATTGGTCACTAGAAAAATATATCGATTATGCTCTGCTTTTAAGTGGATCATCTTTTACTGTTGGGATTGCAGATGAGGGACCCTGCAATCCCACAGTAACCCCCATATCACAGCCTGTTCACGTCACGTCCACCAAGCCACAGTTCTCTCATGCCAAGCCTGCCAAGCCAAGACCTGCTCAAGTCATGTCTGGGATTATTCAAGTTGCATCAGAAACCTCTCATGCCAAGCCTGCCAAGCCAAAACCCGCTCAAGTCACGTCTGCCAAGCCACAGCCTGCTCACGTCACATCTGCCAAGCCACGGCCTGCTCACGCCGTGCCTGCCGCTCCAGGGCCTGCTCACGCAGTGCCTGCCGCTCCAGGGCCTGCTCACGCCGTGCCTGTCGCCTGTCCAGGGTCTGCACCTGTCATGGCCACCCGTCCAGAGTCTGCACCTGTCATGGCCGCCCGTCCAGAGTCTGCACCTGTCATGGCCACCCGTCCAGAGTCTGCACCTGTCATGGCCACCATCCCAAAGCCAGTCTACAAGATGGCCGCCATCCCAGAGCCTGTTCACAAGATGGCCGCCATCCCAGAGCCTGTTCACAAGATGGCTGCCATCCCCAAGCCTGCTCACAAGATGGCCGCTATCTCCAAGCCAGTCCACAAGATGGCCGCCATCCCAGAACCAGTGCACAAGATGGTTGCTGTCTCCAACCCACGCTTCATGATGGCCCACGTGCTGGACTCACCCCTAATGGTGGTATGGGCAGCTAAAATGGCTCTCCCTCACGTCACGGCAGCTACCCCTGATTCAAGTCAAGCTGCAGAGCCAAGTCAAATTTCCAAGTCAAGTCAAGTTGCAGCTGTGTTTCCTGAGTCAAGTCGATTTACAGCTGCATTTCCCGAGTCAAGTCAAGTTTCCAAGTCAAGTCAAGCTACGGTCGTCGTTCCTGTGTCAAGTCAAGCTACAGCTGCCGCTCCAGAGTCAAACCAAGCTACAGCTGTAGCTTCCAAGTCCAGTCAAGTTCCAGGGTCAGGTCAAGCTTCAGAGTCCGGTCAAGCTTCAGAGTTAAGTCAAGCCACAGCTGTTGTTCTCCATGAGTTAAGCCAAGATACAGCTGTTGTTCTCCACGAGTCAAGCCAAGACACAGCTGTTGTTCTCCACGAGTCAAGCCAAGTCACAGCTGTGCCCCACGAGTCAAGCCAAGTCACAGCTGTGCCCCACGAGTCAAGCCAAGTCACAGCTGTGCCCCACGAGTCAAGCCAAGTCACAGTTGTGCCCCACGAGTCAAGCCAAGTCACAGCTGTGCCCCACGAGTCAAGCCAAGTCACAGCTGTGCCCCACGAATCAAGTCACGTTACAGCTGTTGTCCCTGAGTCAAGCCATGTTGTCCCTGAGTCAAGCCATGTTGTTCCTGAGTCAAGTCAAGTTACAGCTGGGTTGTCTATGTTATGTCCAACCACAGCTAATGTCCCTGAACCAAGCCAAGTTACAGCAGATCTTCACGAGTCAAGTCAGATTGCTGCTGTCTTCCCTGAACCAAGCCACACCACAGTTGATCTCCATGAGCCAAGTCAAGTTGCTGCTGAGTCCATGAGCCAGGCCAAGCCACAATTGATCTTCATGAACCAAGTCCGGCCACGGCAGGCCTCCCTGAGTCAAGTCCGGCCACGGCAGGCCTCCCTGAGTCAAGTCCGGCCACGGCAGGCCTCCCTGAGTCAAGTCCGGCCACGGCAGGCCTCCCTGAGTCAAGTCCGGCCACGGCAGGCCTCCCTGAGTCAAGTCTGGCCACGGCAGGCCTCCCTGAGTCAATTCAAGAAACTGCTGTCCTGCCAGAACCACACCAGGTCTCCTCTGACCTTCTCAAGCCACCTCCCGTATCAACTGACCCCGCAGAGCCCACGCTCCCAAGCCACGCAGAGCCCACGCTCCCAAGCCCCACAGAACCCACATTCCCACGCCACAAGTCCATAGCATCCACACCCTCAAAGTCAACAGACATCCCACTATCTACTGCGCTGCCTGTAATGGCCATGGCCATTTTCAGTGTGTGGGCTGCACACTGTGCTCCAAAGGCCTCATCTGTCCACGAGTCTGGTCCAGAGGCCTCGTCTGTCCACGAATCTGCTCCAGAGGCCCCATCTATCCACGATACTGCTCTAGAGGCCTTGCCTGACTGCGAGTCTGCCCCAGAGGCCTCATCTGACCATAAGTCTGCTTCTGAGGCCTCGGTTGTCCACGAGTTCACGCCCATACCTCCTGAGGTGTCAGCTCAAGCTGTGGATCCTCCTAAGGAGTTGGCGCCCATTTATGAACTCCCTGCCACACCTGCCCAAGCATCTGCGCCCATGCCCCCAGAGGTGTCAGCGCAAGCTGTAGATCCTCCTATGGGGGCGGCGTCCCATGATGAACTCTCTGCCTGCCCCGCCATGGCTTCCTGCTCTGCCTGCCCCGCCATGGCTACCGGCTCTCCCTGCTCCGCCATGGCTGCCTGCTCTGCCTGCCCCGCCATGGCTACTGGCTCTCCCTGCTCCAGTATTTCACGGTCTGCCATTGCTCCACGGCCCAGGCCCTCCAGTGTTTCACGGTCTGCTACTGCTCTACGGCCCAGGCCCTCCAGTGTTCCACTGTCTGCCATTGCTCCACGGCCCAGGTCCTCCAAGGATCCACTGTCTTCTATTGCTCCACGGCCCAGGACCTCCAGTGTTCCACTGTCTGCCACTGATCCACGGTCCAGGTCCTCCAGTGCTTCACTGTCTGCCACTGCTCCATGGCCCAGGTCCTCCAGTGCTTCACTGTCTGCCTCTGCTCCATGGTCCAGGTCCTCCAGTACTTCACTGTCTGTCCCTGCTCCACGATCCAGGCCCACTTCCTCTACATGGACCTGGCCCTCCGTCCCACCCCCTGTTTTGCCTCTGTTCCCCCACCCTCCTGGACTGTTGTTGTCTGAGCGCCAGGAGTCGCTCCTAGGGGGGGGGATTCTGTAACGCCACGCCAGCAGAGGGAGCCCTCACCCACTGACTGACTGTTGCTGCTCCCTCTGCTGCTTAGCTGGTAGCTTCCTGTTTGGCAGCTATTAAAGGCAGGCCATGCCAAACAGACACTCGCGAAGTATTGTTTTGCTCATGCGGACTCTACCAAGCGTTTTCCTGTTTTCGGATTATCACGGTTTGGTTTCTTGTCATAGTTTTGTCTTTGTTTTGCCACAGTTTTGCCTTGTTCATTGCCATAGTTCTGTCTGGTTTCATTTCCTTGTTCATTTGTTACTTTTCGGACTGCTCTCTCTGGTTTTTGGACTCTGCCTGTTTACATTGGATTACGCTATTGTTTTGCCCTGGATGTACCTGTTTGTTGGAGATTGACCTTGCCTGCCTTGACTACGATCTGTTCAATAAAGCTCGCACGTGGATCTTACACGCTTCCCAGAGTCCTCTTTACAGTTGTGCATCAATTTAATGCGATTTGAGATCATTTTATAAGAATAAAGGATGTTTACTCGAGAAATGCTAAGCAAGTGTAGCTCATAAAAAAAGCTACAAATAATATACTTCTGCCTCATTATGTGGCAAAATTCACATTAGTTCTGAAGTTGCTCCAAACACTTCATATAATGTTTTTAAGTAAAAGCATAGTATTAATTTTATAAATTGTAGCTTGATGGTAATTGTAATGCAGCTATTACCATAATATGATTATATTTCATGATGTATTTTGCCAAAAGAATTCACAAAAGGTCCTAAGAAGATTTTTTGGTCATACCACCTAGCTCTTTCTTTAACAATATAAAAGACTTAAGTGTTGCTGAATGCTGCCATGCTATTTAGAATGTGAACTTGGCACCTGAAAATGTTTTTGCTGTGCTATTTTTACTTTAAACAGCATGTGAATTAAAATCATATGTAGAGTTAATCAACGTGCATTAGTACTACATGAATTCTTTCTTATTTTTGCTATTTATTTATGCTTGTTTTATGACCATTGACTACATGCACATTGAACTAAAGGCCCTGTCAGTACCTGTTAAAGAAGACTTTATAGCAAAAAGGCATGCTTAGCATATTATGAATATTTATTGAGGAGAAAGATATTGACACAAAGTACACTGTACCTAGCCCTGAATGCAATTTCTTAGATGGTGTGTATATTTAGATTTGTGTATATTTAAAGGCAAATGAGTCTGGATTATGATAAAATACTGGTACAAATTTTAAATAAACCTCCTAAAGAAATCCAAATTGCACAGCTTGTGTTATTTTGACATATTTTATATCATTACAATGGAATCATGCCTGTAGATAGACTGTTTTAAGAGAAACTTATTAAATTCCTACACAACAAACTCTTTACAGCTTAGCTCTAGTGGGATGACGGTACACATTGAAATGGCTTTCAGCCAACTGAAGAAAACTAAAGTTTTAATTATTTAAAGAACTGGAACATTGCTTCTGATAGATAAAGCATGTCACATGTAAGTTTTGTAAATGGTTCTTGTATTTGATTCGGACCTGTTGCTTAGGCCAGATTTTTTTTTAAAGATGTATTTTTGCCTCAATTTAGACAGACCTTGACTAAAACAGTTCTTGGCTAGAATGATACTCCTTACCAAAAAGTAGTATACTTCAAGTTTTTTTTTTTATTAAGTATACTTAAGTAAAGTTTAAGCATATTTTTAAGTATACTTTATGTAGTAAGTATACTTGTAAGTGTACTATTTCAATACTCCTTGGGACTAAATTGGCCCACTTTCTAGTATATAACAGTATACTTTTAAGTGTACTTCAAGTATAACAGTAGTAAACTTTGAGTACACAACTAGTTTACATCTAAATTTTTAGTTTGTACTGCAACCACACTAAAAGTGAGCTTATAGGTATACTGATAGTTTACTAATTAAATACTTGTAGCATTTTAGTCCACTTTGAAGTATAGTCTCAGTAAACTACTAGTTTAGTAGCTTCATACTGGAAGTGTACTCGTAAGTTTTCTTTAAGTGAACTTTACATCATACTTTAAGTATACTACTATGTCCGTATTTAGGTATTATTTTTGTATATATTTTGTTATATGAATATCTGAACATACAAAACATTAAAAGAAAGAACAGGGTATCTGCTTGTAAACAAAAACATTTTATTCTATCTTAATGCATTCTTTTTTATAAACATTTGAATGTGGGTAAGTTTCATAAATAAATAAATAAAAAAAAAAAATAAAAAAAAAGCAATATTTTGAACAAAACGCTGAATAGATTCAGAATGATAATCCAAACATAGATGGAGTCGATCAACACCCCAAACTTTGAGAGTCATCATTACCTCTTCATAGGTCGACATTTTATTCCATAACGTTACAGTTTTGGTTTCAGTTTTTTTTTTTTTTTTTTTTTTTTTTTTGTCTGATGACAGTGTCAGATTACATGTGGAAGCATCTATTATTGTTTCGGTTTCTTCTTCGCTTGTGTTTTGTGAAATTCTGCACAGAAGACGTGTAATAGCGCCCCCTACCCTATAACAATGAAAACATTGATTCTCTAAGCTTAGTATAGTATAGCGTTAATGTATTTACACTTTTTCTAAGTATAAGTCAAGTATACTTAAATGTCATTTTAAGTATATCTCTGAGAAATACATAAAGCACATTTCTGAGAAGTACTTGAAAAGTAGACTAAAAGTATACTTTTCTGTTTTTTAGTTTAAAAGAAGTATACTAATAGCACACTTGAATAAACTTCTTTTTCGTAAGGGACAAGATAATCTTCCTGTTCACAGAGTGCAGTTCCAAGCTTGCTTCAACACATTAAGGCAAGGCACTAGCAAATATTGCCATCCTTCACCAGCTCATTGATTACATTTAAGAACTGCAAACATATTTTACAAATATTGTGAATGTGATGTTTAAATGTGCAAATAAGGTATTATCTAATTGTGCATAATATCTAATATCTAAAATGCGCAAAATTCCAGAACAGAAATCTGAGCATTGTGTAAAGCCAGATTATTTATTTATTTATTTATTTAGGTTTCATTCATTTTTTAGTTCCATTTAGTTAAATTTTGAGTAAAATGTATAAAATGAAGCAAATGACATCAAAACTAAAGTATAGATTAGCCAATATATATTCAAATAGCTACAAATATGAGATAATATGCTTGCAAATGTTTTCTAATGAATTTACTGAACATTAAATAATTATTAACAGAACATTAGTTAGCCTAAAGTAAAATGCTTACAAATGTTATTAAACTTTCAATTCATACATGATCATGGTACATGATTCATATATCAAATATAATAATGTACATCATTAAAAAAAAGGTTTTTTTTTTATTTTTTTTTTTTTTTTTTTAAGAATTCACTATTCATTTGACTATTATAATTGAATTGCCCACTTTAGTCATTTTACTAACTTTAAGTAACTTTGCAATGTCAACTAACTCTAATTTTAGTAGAGTGTTGGGTTAGGGTTAAAGTTAGGGTTATGAGTTAGTAGGATAAAGAGTAATAAGTGTGCTAGTAATTTAGCAGAACATTATGTAATGTTTGTTAATGATTTATAAATAAAAATTATACATTCATTTGTAGATTTGCATGATCATACATGAATTTAAAGTTTAATAACATCTGTAAGCATTTTAATCTACATAAAAATCAAAATGGACCAGTACATGAAAAAGCAATGTTTTTACCTGTATTGTCTTGCCTTAAAATCCTATTTAGCTGGTTCAGGTGTATTAGCAGGAAGGTAGATCTCCCGGATTGAGCACCTCTGATGTAATGTGTGAGCTCCTCCATATAAAATTCAGTGGTTTATCCCAAAACCACGAACTTAGGTCGTTGACAAGAGATTGCTAAGCCATAATCAGGATGAGACCAGAAATAAAAATTGGATTGAGCAGGCAGAGCAAGGTGCATGGGGAAGGCAGAACCCTCTTTTTTTTTTTTTTTTTTTTTTTTAGCATGGACCCTACCAAATTTAACATTTAAACATTTAAATATTTATTTAATTTACAATCCTCATATACCTGAGTATAACTTTATTGTCCCATAGGAAAATTTGTCATGGACTTGCTAATGATACACTAATATGCTAATAAGGCCCCGTTTTATAGAATGGCCCTATACTTCCTTCCACTGAGATAGGATGTGAAGGTACAGAGCAAAAACAGTGATGACAATAGTCAAGAAACAGGCAGACAAATTTTATAATATATGTCACACTGTTGTTGCTAAAATCTTGCCCTCTTCTGTCAAACTCACTGATTAAAAATGGAAGAGCAGATAACTGCTGAAATAAAACCAGGAATGCTGCTGTAATTCCTGGAGTGACTTTAATCTGTGATTGTGTGTAATGTGTATTTATCCTTTCTGGACTTGAGGTGGAAAGTGTATTCATACTTCAAATCTCAAGTTTACACTTAAAACACAGACTGTTAGGCTCCTACTGTTTTATTTTATTATATAATTTTAGATAAACCACAGAAAAATGCAGTTAATACATGTATCAGCTTTACACAACAAAGTTTAACATCATGTTGAGACAACAGCAATGATACAACATTTCCTACAAAACAGAACAAAACAAAACAATAATAACTGAGTGATAACACCAGACATATTTTAGTTCCCTAAAAAGTTCAGAATATGAATGCACTTACCTTCAGTCCACCTGCATAAGCTAATTAGCTTTCATTTCATGTCATGATGTTGTATTAGATTTTTTTTTTCTTCTTTACACTTTGTTTTAGTGTCTAATTCTTACTATTAACTGACTATTAACTATGACTTTTGCCTCAGTAAACTCCTAGATTGCTGTTTATTAATAGTTAGTAAGGTAGCTGTTAAATTTAGGTGTGGGGTTGGATTCTAGAATATGGTCATGCAGAATAAGGAATTTGAATGTCTTAATTAAATGTTATAAAATCTGACGGTTATAAATACAAAATCTCATGAGGTATCAATCTTGAATACTATTTAACTAAAACATTAAATAAACAAATAAATAAACAAATAAATAAATATACACACTACAATTTAGACAATCAGACTGAACTTCTAAAAAGTTTTTCTTTATACAAGTATTGCGTGATATAATTTATTGATGATTTGTTACATCAATTAACAATCAAGTTTTATCTTTGATTTGACAGACTGCAAAAAAGGCAAGGACTTGTTTTTAAAATTCTGTCCATTTATTCTTCCTTAACAAAAATCTTAATAATGATTAAAAGAACCAGAATCATCAAGTAGTCAGAACCAGAACTGGTAGTTTTTTTATATATGTAAATTATTTACATATATAAAAATGTATATAATTTTAGATATTTATATATGATTGATTGATTGATTGATTGATTGACTGATTGATTGATGCCCTATTAGAGTATTGTTTTTTGTTTTGTTTTGTTTTGTTTTGTTTTTTTACTATTGTTAATGTCATTATGAATTTATCTTTAGTTTGTTGCCCACACTGGTTCAAGCCACAGAGGATGGACTCCCCCTGGTGTTTCAGTTACCCCCAAGTGTTGTTCTCGGGAGTTGCTCTTCGCCACTGTTTAGGTATTGGGGGGGGGGTTTGTTTGTTTTTTGGAACAGTATATATTATTAAACAGTGATGTACAAGTAAGCTGAAAGTATTTGAAGGTTTGTACAGACAGCCACAGTTTGCCAATACCATTCTGGATTCCCAAAACAGTGCAGTTATAAAGCAAGTGTCCCAACATCCGGGTGATCCCTTATGTCCTGTTGTCTTCCACATGATCACAGGATGCAGGCCTGAGTCAGTTCCAAATGTTGTAAGAGTTAGACTTCTTTAAACAAGCTGTATAAACACATGTAACCACAACAGCACACAAAGACACTCTGAGATGCTTGTGCTGCTGACCCATCACCCAAATTGACAGTTTGATGGCAGACTAGCATTGTGTCAAGAAGCATTCATGCCTGGATTGTTTTTGGAAGAAATGTTGTGCTGGAGACAGGTCAAATACTAAGATGATTCAAGTCAACTAGTCAATAATGACATTGTTTGATTTAAATATCTTTCTATATTTCTTGCATACACTGACTTTCTCCCAGAGGAAGGTCGAGCTCTGAATTGTTGTTAACGTCAATTATATTCAAGACCGTAGAAAATGGGTTTTGTGTTTATTGTTAATATGAACTTTTTCTAGGTTTCTGGCATTTGGGATGCATTCGCTAAATTGTATACACTTCATTTTCCTATTGACTGATTTCTATATTTTTGTATTAAAAAAAAGAAAAACACATTAAACCAGCCAGTCGAACAGTCTTTCATTTGACAAATCTCCAAGTCTTTTTAAGTTCACATATAAATACAAATGGCTTGCTTGATTGATTGACCTTATTTTTAACTTTTCCCATCAGATAGTCTGCTGAAAATCTGGGTTTGTAATCATATTTATGATTTTCCATCACAAAACAGTTGCCATGTTAGGTTATTGTTCTGAAAAAAATAAATAAATAAATACATAATAATAATAATAATAATAATAAAAACAATAATACTGCAGTGCATGGCAGTTTCTTGATATTACAAACCTAATTATGATTATGTCAGCTATGGGGTTGGTGCAAGTTCTACTTTATTTTTCATTTTTCTTTTTCTTTCTTTCTGTATTATTTATGTGCATTGTTTTGGGTAATTATATGGGTAAACAAAAAAACAACTTCCAAAAGTGCTGTGTGCAGCAAGATGTGAAATTCATGGTCTACTTAACATACAGGGGTGCATTTCCCAAAACCAACTATGGTCGCAAGTTCCGTCGTTACCAATAGAGTTCAATGGACCTAACTACCATAGTTAGCTAACGATGCTTTTGGGAAATGCACCCCAGAAGACTTAAGAAAGCACTGAACTTTGAAACTTTACAGAGCCAGACATGTCCAAGTGACTGGCCTTTTTTTTTTTTTTTTTTTTTTCACATTATATATACATATATATATATATATATATATATATATATATATATATATATATATATATATATATATATATATATATTATTTTTGAAATAAATTAAGGAGAAAAATAATTGCTATCAAGTATATTTTAACAAATACATATATAAAAGAAAAAAGAAAACATTTTATCTACAGTAATTTGTCGATGCATTTAAATGTTAATGTTTGCTGTTACTAGAAATAAAAAAAACATTCTATTATTATTATTAATATTATTATTATTAATAATAATAATAATAATAATAATAATGAGGGTGCTTAAGTATGCACTCTAGGAAGTAAAAGTGGAAGTAATAATTTAGTGGTCATGCATAGTCAGCAAATTGTATGTTACAGTACCCTAATATGTAATTTATCGGTTGAAATGTCCAGAGAAGGCAACGTCTGATGACAAAATAATAACATCAAGGACGCTGATAACACTTATCCACTTCTATATCTGTGCTCTCCATTATCCTTGCTGTGATGCTAAAGTTTTGGTTTGTGTGGACCAATTGCGCCTCTCTGCGGATCATCTCATGAACCCCACAGAATTCATCAAGGTGTCTAAACAACTCGCTTTACCACAGCACTCAGTTTTAATGCTATTATTAAACTTAAATAATAGACATACTACCAACAGTTTAGTTGTGATTTTTAGTTTATTGTATCGATGATATTATCGACATTTGCATCATGAAATTAATCTGATTATTCTTAAAGTGGCCCAACGGAGTGATCAGCGTTACTGTTCCTTTCAACGGCCTCTGTCGCCATCTTGTGGTAAGTATATTGGTGATACGTGATTTGGCCCATATCACATTGAAAATGCACTCATTTTGTAACACGTTTAAGATGGTTGAATCTAATCTGTATCTTCTATTGGCAATAAAATACCAAATTACTTCCTTCAAATGTTAGTCCTGCTTATTAAGGCGTTGAGAACCCTCATTTGGAGATATGGATGATAAGAAATGATTCATGTTGAAGTTCAAAAAAATGGTAACAGTTATCTGGATCCATGGACACCCAAGTGCACACTTCCTGAAATATCCCATTTGGAGGCGTGAAAGGGTTATTATCCACGCGTTAACTTCAGCATACATTCAGAATCGTTTTATGAGGGTTTCCGACTCCCTTACTTTTGTTGTTTTCGCTGTAATATTCCCTAACCGAGACTAATTCCAGATTATATCCTACAATGCTTAAGTATTTTTACACCGAAAGTGTTTTTCTTTTCTACCTACGGCGGATGTCGTGTCCTCAGGAAATTTAATGGAATCTGTCTTTTGCTTGGATTTTTGTCATACTCGAAATACTTGTTTTATCCTGTTAGTTAAAAAAGAAAAGAAAAAAAAACTGTAATGTAATTATATTTTTTATATTAATTATAATTATTACTTCATATCGCAAGTTGCCTATTTTTATAGATAGATAGATAGATGAAAAAGGCCTGCCAGTTCGCATCTTAATTGTTAAATACATCTTTTGCTTAGCATTTAAAAGAATAATTGAACATTTCTATTCGCAGATAAATAATCAACACGTAGAGCCTTTCACTTATGCGGGACAGCAAATAAGAACGTATCTATTAAATAGTTTCGACGTTATAACGCTACAGACTTTGCAGAACAGACAATAATCATTCCCTTTCAACGTCAAGCAAAGGGGGAGTTTATGAGAGGGTTAAAGGAATGAGAGAACTGTTGTTAGCACTGCTATATCAAGGAAGAAGGACTCCCTGTTATCTGTGAATGGGTTTGCCTTCTTTTCCAGAATAGATATAGCACGAATTTTTAATTCGTTTTTCTTTGAGAGACAACAATGCTGCGTTTGAAAGCGGGACACAATTTGGGTTTTGTGAGGGATTCCTTTCTCCTCTTGCGGGCCCAGCTGTCCATATGGAATAGAACGTGTACAACAAGCACCACAATGGCACCAACTGACAGGCGCTACAAAAAAAAAAAAAAAACAAAAAAACAAGGATATATCTCCCTGACTCAGGGATGCACTGGTCCAGATAAAGGACCTGAATAGCACCAAGAAATGTGGACTGTCTTTCTCCTTCTCTCTACCCGGAGATACACTCCCCCTGTTAATATGCACGCCTCTAACATTCACAACAACCGACCCTGAGCTTTGTTAGGTTTTGTGTCATGTACTGTATATTGTGCTACTATAGACTGCTCTAAAGTGCTTCGCCACATTGTTGACCATCAGTCTAACGCAACTGTCGCCACGACTTTTTTTTTTTTTTTTTTTTTGAGAGCGCAATTTAGCTGCACAATCGCAGACTGAAAGCTAATCGGAAAGAAAAAAAAATCAGCAGTAAAAACTTTGGAAACGTTTTCTGACAGATATTTTATCTCTTCGGCATGCTGAAGAAACGTTAAGAATAACGTCACAAACGAGTTCTTAAAGTCGACAACAGGTGCAAGTACAATTCTATGATTTTCACACCGCCTTCTCATTACGAAACAATAACGGTTTTGCAATATCAAAATATTATGCAAATATCATATAGCCTGTAAGTCTTTCAATAAATAAATAAATAAATAAAATATCAAAGTCACAGTCTTGACTGAATAAAACCGACCGTAGTATCTAAGAATATGGGGAAAGATCAAGTCGCTTAGGATTAATTCTATAAACCATTAGCACAGCGTTTCTATGCAATCGTTTGTTTAACGAAAGACAGGTTTACCCTCACATCTGCTGTAAAATATATTTGAAAAACAAACCATTTCGGATTTTGCACTGAACCACAGTATTTACCCAAGACACTAATATGCGATAATCCTCACTGGGAAACGAACCAAAAAGAGAGCCGTTGTCGACGTGCCTATTTAAAAACATAAAAACAAAATACTAATTTTGACTTTTATTTCTTAGCTGACATCCATGTGTAAAAATGTTCTAACCCGTGTGCGGCCGCGGTGTATATCAATTTAAGCAAATAACTTTTTTTATGCACACTGTGGCAACGCGTAACAGCAGATTTGTTTACTTGACAATGAAATATTATACAATTGCTTTGTAAATAGTAAAACCACATAACATTACACTAACAAAACTTTGTCACGTGTGTTTTTTCTCTTAAATGTGCCGTTTTAACACCCGAAATGTCAGCCGCGGAGCCTGAAAAGGAGAGAGCGTTTGAATGAAAAGCTGCTTAGCTGAAGAAGCCCTCTTATATTAAGTGAGTGGATTTTTACCCCCATTTCACAAGTGACTTTAGCCTTCTTATTGCTGAAGTGTTCGTACAGATAAATTCGGAAAACTGCAGCCAATTGTGTTGCTGATGAAGTGACAAGAAGAGCGACAAGCTGGCCAAAGCAACATTTGTGCAAACATAAAGGCTTTATAAATTAGCATAATTATATTATTTGGATTTATTCGTTCTATTGGTTTATTGTAATACATTTATGTTAATGGGAGATAGCGAAGAAACGATCCATATTTTGCAAATGAGTCCGAAATCACTGAGACCAAACGCAAAACAAATCGGAATTTCTGAAACACATCATTTTATTAAAAGTCTTAATAAAAAGAATTGTAGACCTCCCTCGCCAGCGCGCGGTGTTACTGAAATTAACATGAGGGATATTTATCGACAATTGATGTTCCATTTCTCCTAAATATCGGATATATTTAGGCTATAGCTTACTGAACGGTCAAACATAATATTGCAAACAGTTATCACAAAATATTTACATAAAAAACAAACCAATGTAATAAGCTAAAGATTGCCAATGTTTATTCATGGCCATAAATATATTCGGTCCATTGTAAAAGAAAGAAATAAAATTTTCTATAATCATAAAGTGGTTTTGCACGTGCTTATAACACGAAGGACAAAAGGAAAACATTTCTACAACACACAAACATACTTTACAAAATTTCACAAGAGCTTTAACATTCTTAAATTTGGAGAGAGGCTTGACCCGGTTTTCTTAACGAAAACATGTAAACATGGCGCACACGTCAATCCCCAAAATAAACTGGTGAGAGGAGGGTCAAGCTGCAAAAATAAAAAGTCTTGTATTTTTGTTTGGAAAGCTCCCTACCACGGTCTTTAAAATGCAGCCCTGCATTTGCAAGTCAGTATTTGTTCACCAAGTCCACTGTTGCGTTTGCACCAAGTGATGTGCTGTAGGGAACTGTGGTGTGGTGGCGGCGCTGTAATGCGCGTTATATTGCATGTGCTGGAGAGACTGGGCGCTATACGCGGAGAACGGAATTCCAGCCTGAAAAGTAGCTGCCAAGTCCTGAGCTTTTAGCGTATGGCAGGGTTTGCCATCTCTGACTAACACAGGCACGGCCACCCGTCTAGGAGAAGGAAGATGGGTCACTTCCATACCTTTCTCCGCCCGGGCTCTCTTCATTTTGTATCGATGGTTCTGGAACCAGATTTTCACTTGGGTTGGAGTCAGGCGGATCAAACTGGCGAGATGCTCCCTCTCCGGGGCTGACAGATATCTCTGTTGCCTAAACCGGCGCTCGAGTTCGTAAGTTTGTGCCTTGGAAAAGAGCACCCTCCTTTTGCGCTTCTTACCAGAGTCGCTGCCGTTGCTCGAAGTTTCCTTGTCGTTGTCCGGGGATTCGTCAGCCGAAGGTTCCGGAGATTTGGCAGACGAGTCTTGAGAGTTTGCGGATAGGCCGTGTACTGGTTAAAAAGAAAAAAAAAAAAGGGGGGAAGAAAAAAGACAAAAACTACATTTAATACCACACCAAATAAATCAAACTGTAAATCGTGTTTGTTGTTTTTGTTGGTGACATTTATCTGTATTCATTATCAATTATACAAATAAACAAATATTTGTCAAAGAACCTTAAATTAGGTCGGGCGGACTACTAAATACAGCTCTTCATCAATCTATTAAAGATCCGTTCATAAAATTAACATGTTTTTCATTTTAATATACCCTCGTTATCATGGGGCGTGTGACCCAAACGAAAGGACGATTTTCCCGTACTACCGACTCAACAGTTAACAGACTCAGATTAACAAAGAGGAAAATGTAAGCGAAAACTATCAGTCAAAAAAAGCTTCCAGAAAATATCTGGGGAAATTAAAGAGGAATTATGAACAAAAAATGTAGTGCTGGTAACTAATTTAACGGCAGTTATGACCACGATCCAGAAGCATATAATAGGTTACGCCTTTAGACAAGTGCAACAGTGGAAATCTACAGATGTACATTTGTCTACGACAGTATCAAAGACACATTTTTCGTAGAATGATTTCCGATGTGCACAATCAAACGCTTGTAATAGAGGATTAATATAAGAAGAGTGCTGTTTTAGAATGGAAGAGAGTTTCAACTTGTGTGAATTCTTGTGCGGTGGGTTACTTACATGAGTATTGGATGCTGTCCGTAGTTGCGAGCCATCTGGTATAAGGATTGTCGCTATTATCATAAAACGGATTCTTTAAAGGCAGGTTTGGAACATTCTCTAAAGGACTTTGCACTAGCACTCCAGGCGTTTTAGTCGCCTCAGAACCCTCTGTATCTTCCTCAGTCCCGGTGATAGATCCTTCTTCATCGTTAGTATCAGGGAGATCCAAAATGTCCTTTACTGAAAAGCCCGTCTTTGTGTTGGTCAACGACATGTTCTGGGGCATTTGATGCAGTAAAGTTGCTGCACCAGTTTGGCAATCCTCTGTTCAAAAACACAAAACACAGATGATTTAATGAATATAGGATCGGTGCCGTTTCAGCGCGAAGTAAACTGAAGTCGACGCATGAGGCTCGATCGGTAACCGTTGCTTGGGGAAAAAAAGTAGCGGAGAAATCAGTTCTGTAAGTCCAGGAAGAATGCCAAAGTGACTGAAGTGGTATATCTAGCTCATGGATATTGCGCTACTGCTGGGTGTTAGGGGGAAATAAGCCATTACCAGGCTGATCAGTCCATATAAGGTTGGTCTCAACACATGAACCTGCAGTGAAAAAGCATTAAAAACGAAAAAGGTTGGCCACGTGTGGGCGGGTCTTGGGAGTCAAGTGGATGAAGACAGTGTTTGCCGATGTGAAATTGTGGGTTTTGGGGAGATCCTAGCCTATACCATTGGTGCTTCAGAACATGATGAGTGGTATAACGTGTCAATTAATTACAAAGATGGGGAGGGCCTTTTTACACCCTATTTACATACAAAGAACCTCCAAGTAGCTTTATACACATCATAGGCCTTCTTGAACTGGAAATGGACAAAACCTGTGCATAAAATATTCCTCTTGCAGTAACTTATAACGCAGATGTATATAAATAAATGATGCGCTGAAAGTGCTGTTTGGATCACGTTTAGGAGGATGTCTCTTTGTAATACCCTTAAATGTTTATTTTAAAAAAGGGCAACGAAATCGCCTCTAGTGGTAACGGACTAATTTATGTAGGTCAATATTTTGGTTCGGGATTAAGTAGAAGGGTCGTTCACTGGACACGATTAAGCCATCAAAAAAGTGGAACGGAAAAAGTACAATTAATGTGTTTTTTTTTTTTTTTTTTTTTTTTTTTTGTGGATAATTATTAGCCTATTATTATTGTTACAGAAATTATTATTGTTGTTTTTGTTTTTTACAATTTGTGTAATTTGCATAATTTGTTACGTCGTTTATAGCGCATCTTTAAATGAAAATATTACTTAGAACATTTTTTTCAACGTTTTTCAAAGAAATCGAGATGTTTATGTGGATAAACAATAAAACTATGTTCAAATCACGTAAACGACAATTTACTGCCTCTTCTTTTAAACAAATTTCTGATCATTATATTTGTATTCCGTCTTTCCGTTGTCCGAAGCACAAAAAGTTAAGCATTATTGTTGTGTATTTTGCCTCTCCTTTTCAACCCTCTGTCCTATCTTTTCTTTTTTGCCTCTTTGCCTCCTATCTAGTATGTGATGTGGGTGACAATGTTGCACGTTTCTAGCCAGTCCTCTGCTCATCCTGGGTGGTCGAACCCGGGCAAACACAAATACAAACCGATTGCTAAGCTGCAGACAATAGGGGAAATGTAGACAAATGTCCGGCTCCTGTTGGAAGCCTTTGTCCGGCCGTAGTTTTTGCATTTATTTAAGGGCCAAAATAATAGATGATTGACGCCCCTGTACAATACGTTCTAACTGTTTGGAATAAATCTGAGGTTGTTCCTAGTTGTCATGGCATTCACTGCTTTCAATGGACTATCTCTTCATTCATTTCTGTACCCCTTCACAATATCAAGGAAAGTCCTTCATCTCTCTCTCTCTCTCTCTCTCTCTCTCTCTCTCTCTCTCTCTCTCTCTCACACACACACACACACACACACGCACACACACACACACGCACGCACATTCTACGCACACTTTCTCTTTCTCTCGCACGCATGCAAGCATACACACTCACTGGAAGATTGGTGATTAGTGGAGCACAAATTAGATAAAGTTTTTTTTTTAATCTTTTTATTATTTATTATGTGTTGAAAAGATATACGCTTGTTGTTGTTGTTATTTTAATCCCTGTATTTTAAAGTTACTAATAACAGCAGTTAAAACGAACCGTGTTTCACCCTTTCTGCAAGTGAAGTGTTATAAAATATCCGACAAAATATAAAAATGAAAAATATCCAGCATGATTCTAGGTTTACCGAGATTTACAATATCAGCAATTACATCGAAAAAATGTTCATTATATTTCAAACACGCAAGTAACCAAGCATATTTTTCATCCTATGATCAGTTTCATCTGTTACCTGATTAATACTTAACCAGAGTTTTACGTAGAATTAATCATGTAACGACAGAAAAATCAGACAATGGGAGCATTGAACTGGACGGGCCAGGAGCAAAGTCGAACAGTGAACGCTTTTCGCAAGGTCATTCTCTCAGCCTTCCCATGCCGCAGAGACAGGTTACTGAACACATCCCTGCAACCATGAAATGATAAATGACGAGAACCTTGCAAACGCAAATCTATATGCAGATTTACGCAACCACAGTTTAAACCGTTACTGCTTACACTCTTTTAGGCATCAATGCACTTACAAATTTTATTTCTAGAATATTTTAGGCTGGTGACAGAATTAGTAAACAAGTTATTAATTAATGCGCCAGTCTACTCTGTTCCCATGTAACCAGCACAACACACTCCGCGATCGATGGCAGGACTCGTGGTTTGTCTGTGGCCAGTGATTTGGGAATGTGTTTGAACAATTGAACCGAGGAGTTCGGTAAGGAGAAGTAAATGTGCACAGGCTGAGTGGCTATACTTCACTTCAAGAGCCATTTCCTTCTGTTTACCTGTTTACTTTTGCAGGTAACTCAAACAGACAGTTTGTCTTTGCGCTTATACTGAAAAGAGGAGCGACAGTATCTTAACAAACCGAGTTCAGTTAAACTAGTGTAATTCCCGATAGGCATTCACAACGGTGTTTACATCGCATTTGCTATCTAAATAATTCAGTACTTGAGGTCCTCTCATGAGTTGTGAGCACTTAGTGTCAGATTGACTGGAAAGGGTGAAAAATTGTTTATAATCAATTTTTAATACAAAAAAAAGGGCAACATTCCTATTGTTTTAACAACACCACCAATAACAACAACAACAACAACAACAACAACAACAATAATAATAATAATAATAATAATAATAATAATAATAATAATAATAATAATAATAATGATGATGATGATGATGCTGTGCGCAAAGAAAACATTTCACAATTTAAAATTATATTTCGGTGTCTGTATTATGGGCCTGTTTTCAGGTTCCGAAAATAAAATTTTGCACGAAGCGTCTCAATATTATAATAATATATATAATAATATATAATATATAACAATATTATAATAATCAATATTAAAAATAAATAAAAAAATAAAACATTTAGGGGACGTTAGGGGATGTTGCATGTATACATGCACAATATATATGCATAAATGTATGAAAATTATTATAAGTAGTAGCCTACTAACTAAAAACTAACTAAAAATAAAACCATCATAAAGACGGTTTGTTAAATTTTTGAGAAAATAACTGACGTTCTCTGCAGTCTGGCATTGTGTATAGCATTCTTTACATTAATTTAGAAATATAATGTTTCTTAATACGACGATAAAATAACACTAAACATCTATTAATTAATTCCTTGTCTAACAAAAATGTCTGAACCTGTCATTTTATGGAAGCTATTGTTAATAACTGAGGGAAATAAAAAAGACCTTTATACGCTTGATTAAAAAGAAAATCCTAATACTGCCAGAAGGCCAGGGGACTATAATAACGTTGATCATTTCTTGCTTTAATCGACGAATTTCAGCGTATTCCGATGCCTTGGGCGAGCAGTTAAGCTTTGATAAATGTAACCCTGTTTCCCTCTAGGTGCTCATGATAAATGTATAAACTGACAAGAGCGATTTTCTGCTTTTCCCTTGCGATTAAAAGGCCATAACAGGGAAATGTTGGTATAAAAATAAGTCTGGTGGTTTGTGTGACTTAGCCGCTGCCCCAAGAAAATGCCCTGCAGCACAGATCGTTTGGAGCTGGTCTGATTCTCCTGACTGCAGGGCAAACGCTGCGCCTTTATTCGTCTCAGAGCCTCTAATGATTAAACATGTCACAAGGAGATTAACACGGTGCCCATGGCCGAGGGACATGCCTTCATTTGTTTAACTACCAGTTTATTTGTAACGGTGAATTTCATGGCACATAGTGTTAAATTCTCTGTCCTGGCACCTTTATCAGAGTACCCAAAACAAATTGGTTTAAGGATTATCATTTTAATCACGTCTTTTCTCGGTATCTTCAAGTCCACTGGGAGGTTTGCCTCTATTTTTGCAATCCGTTTGAAACTAATTATAGATTAATTGAAATAAACTGTCCCTGCTTTACGCACACGTGAAGTTAGCAATACTGAATATTTCAGAGTGAGATTTCTCTCTTTCACACCAATAAATTACACTTGCACCCAGTCTTATGACTCCCACTGAGGGTGACGGTGGAGATGGGCAACGAAGAGACATTTTTGATACTCGGGCGAACTCTGCCGGTGCGAATGCGTATAGCCTGAAAAAAAAACGAAAATGAATAGATCTAATGGCGTTTTCTGCGACACAGAAACACTTTTTTTGGAGGGGACAAATCACGGGAATAAACACAAACATATATTAACTCAATACCTTTTCCCCCCATATGAAAAATTTCCACCTTGATCGTTTACCTCAACTTATCTAAAATACAGTTATAAATTAACAATGTGATGATAAACGATAAAAACAAATAAACAGCAGCAGCAGCAACAACAATAACTTATGATACTACTACTACTACTACTACTACTACTAATAATAATAATAGGTAACAACAATAACCATAATAATAGGCCTAATCTTTCCTATGAATTCTTTTAAATCCGGTGAGACTGACACATTGGTTCCAAACGATGTCATATGTAGTTATGCAATTTTTCAAACCCAGAGATTGCTATTTCATAATAAAGCGAAGCATTTCTGAAATTATTTGTGAATATGATTACGCGTTATCAGCCAGGGGAGGATTGCACCGCACGCAACATTACAAGCAAGTTACCTTTAGACTTTAGGCTTTTAATATAACTCACAAGTGCGTGAGCGTGCGCCTGCAAGAGCGAACACACACACGCGCGCGCACACGCACACACACACACACACACACAAGCAAGCACTGTACAACCTACCTAACGCACTGTACGTGGAGAGGTCGAGTGATAGTAATAAATGCTCACCTGGCGGCTGACGGAAGAGGCTAAGTGGTGCAGCTTGCGTTAAGACACCGCACAGTTAATGAAATATCTCCAAATGAAAGTAAGGACGCATGCACCGATAAGCCTGATGTGCTTTATATACCCAGGGAGCAAGCACTCCTCTTCTGATATTGTCCAAGTAGGTTTGCATAGCTGGCGAAGTGGCTCTGCCTTAGATTTGCTACTAACATTGCACGATGTTTGTTTTCCCCCTGCAATGACGTGAGACAAAATATTGGCCATATGTTCGTCGGCAATAAATTGTTCATGAGAGCAAACATGGTTGCCTCATAAGAGCGCTTTTAGCTGATCCGTATTCACCGATTCATACTACACTATTGACCAAAGCGCTATTACTGCCTTCTGTGTCGTTTTGATACACTTAGGCTGTGAATTGTCCAAAGCTGTTTATTATATCAAATAACCAACAAAAAAAGTTTATTCACGTGGCTTTGGTAAACCTGCGGCTAAGAATGCCTCTGCCAGAAATCTCTACAATAAATCGCTAGGTTGCCATGATGTCGCACGGCCAAATGAGCAGATGTGGCATGTTCTGTTGGTTAAAACCCCGTTTACTTAAGATACCCTTATGCAATGGTTGATATCCGAGGTCAGAGGACTCAGGTATCACTGGAGGTCTACTTAAGGTGTGAAGCCACGGCGTACCATTTCCGATCAATCCAAACAGTTTAACGCTTCTTGTGAAGCCCCACTCTCAATCTGACTGCATAGTCGATTCATTCCGAATATGGGTAATTAATAATTAATTGGCAGACTTACTAAAAAAAAGTAAATATAGTAGATGTGTAAAGTTAAGCCTCAGTAGTAATTGAAGTAGGCCTATCACAGATTCCACAGATGGCTAATGCTAAGAGTGATGCTTTATCTAATGCTTAAATAGAAAATGTCTATTTAAATTACATGCATCAATATTTGTCATAATTTACTAAATATACAGCATTGCAACTCTTGAACTGTAGCCTATATTTTATTTGCCTGCAATGAAGAAATGGCTTTATAGGTCCGATCATATTAAATGGCATCTACAGTAACTAACACTATTAGAAATGTCAGGTTCTGCCAGCTAACTTTTGCTAATGTTGTTGCTGTTTTAATTAAATAAGAGGTCTTGTTATAAGTTTTATGAAGATTTTTATTATAATTTTTATCACAGGATATAATTTCAGACAAATATAGACCTACACAAATTATTTATTAATGTATTTATTTATTTATTTTGTACAAGGACAGCATCTTCTGAAACTATGTATTCTTATATTGACAACTGCAAAGAGCTTTAAAGATTTTATTATGGGCAACTCAGAATCTTTCATCACAATGATGGTTTTGTTAAATATGGAGGGAGCGAGCATCAATCAGTGGAGGAATAGATTACCACAGGTTTTTGTTGGCCAACACTTACGGGTAAAAGACTGAGATTAGCCTCATGTTATCCTTGCTCTTGAGAGCAATGCCACAGTGTGACGAACACACATAAATAAATTGGTCTCATCACTGCAATCAGATTCCATATTAAGCTAAAGTAGCTGGTTTGACTAGCGATGTATTCATAAAGCTCCTTGCCGGTACAAAAATCCTTTCCACTCATCCTGTTGTGAATCTTTGTGCCGTGGGAGTCCTATTATGACCACTCAGAGGGCTCCCTCAAAGACCTTCAGAGCAAGAATGGAGATGATAGACCCTTGTGGTCAAGCTATTAAGATATATCCCTTGCCAAAGCCTGATGACTGAAACACTTCAAATGAGCTGGACGGCCACATAAAGACACCAATGGCATGCCATTCTTGTAACTATCAGTTCAAGTTTTGATATATCAACCACTTGAGGAGGGTCGCTCATACAGAGAGAATGCTTCTCCAAACACAAATGCAACTGAGAGCTTCATTCGTTCTCAGCCAAGGGTGCACTTTTAGGAAAAATGTTTAATTAACACCAGGGCAGCCCTGTGCATTTTCACTACAAACGAAGATCCTCTGCCTGGGAGTTGTCCACTCTTTACTTTTGGCTGGTTGTAATGGCCAGTGCTCTCCACTAAAAAGGTGCCATTTTATCTGCTTCTCTAAAACACCGTCCCGTTAATAATTCCTGAAGATTCCAGGTCACATGAATGGGGTTTCTGTGGTGCAGGGATTCATGGGAGTGATTTAAGTGTTTTAAGTGATACGGCCTGACACTCGGGGCTTTTGAGTACATCTGCATGAGATGAGCACAAGGGCCATAGATTGCGTTAGAGAAACGGGAGGTGTGATCAAGAGGAGATTTTTAAAACGGGTAGAGCTGCTTACCAACCACTGCTCCTGTTGAACATGTGCAGGATGTATACTATGCACAGTTCAAAGTCTGATGCATCACTTTGTGGTAGTTACTGCAAAAAACATGGTTATTGTCAGGATAAAATATTTTACTGAGAAAATCGCTTGGTTTAGAAAGTGCGGAATAAAAAGAATCAGTAATTCGATCTGTATGTAATATCCTCTTGAATCTGTATATGTGACCCGGGACCACAAAACCAGTCATAAGTAACACACTTATATTTGTAGCAATAGCCAACAATACATTGTATGGGTCAGAATGATCGATTTTTCTTTTATGCCAAAAATCATTAGGATATTAAGTAAATACCATGAAGATATTTTGTAAAATTTCCCACCATAAATATATCAAAACTTAAGTTTTGATTAGTAATATGCATTGCTGAGAACTTTATTTGTACAACTTTATAGGTGATTTTGTCAATATTTGGACTTTTTTGCACCCTGTTTGTTGGTGTGTTATGTTATGTTAACTCTTTCTGTCATCATCTTCTCCAACACACTGCTACCTGAGATTGGTGCTTTGTGGTATGAGTCATCTAAACGCTTAAGTTTAGAATGTGTTCAAAGGATTAGATTCACATTCAGTTAGTTAGCATTCTATAAAATATTGTCTTGTATGTTGTTACAAAGAAAATGTTGTGGTTACTGTAGCTAAAGCAACATCTTACAGGCCCTGAGAGAAGAAATGAAACAGAGAGCATAGAGCTGTTGAGCAAAGCAACAGTGCATTCTGTACAATATTGAGACCTTCATTCCTTGGAGGAGAAGAGGAAGTATAGTAAAACTTAGGTAGCTAGGCAAAACAAAAAAAGATGTCTGGTGACGTCTGATGTAGTTCTGCTGCTTACCATTGAAAAGCTTTCATTCATAACAGCTGAATTCATCCAACTAGCAGCTACACAAACAAAAGGTAAAACTGGACAATTGTTGGAAGAATCGATTACTGGAACCCTGTTTCTGGAGCTCCCAACACAGCAACTTTTGTATGCGTTCCCTCAGCTCATTGGTAGCTTCAAGACTTGAAATGGATGTGTCAGAAAAAAAAGACATTCAAGGTGTGCTCCAGGAACAGGGTCGAAAAGCACTGGTGTGAAGAATAAATATTAGGATGTTTGGATTGCAGTTCTTAGAAACTGATGTTACTGTAGATAACTTGAGATTCAATTTTAAGAAATGTCTTTTTTACTAAGATCATGTAAGATTTCAATCACCAGAATATTCTGTGATTCAAAGTTTCTGTATTTTTATAGTTTTTATAGTGCATTTACATGTAGTTCACAAATGAAGAGAACTCAAGCTTTTATTATTGACTTATTTCAACACACTGTAAGATGGATGGGGGAAAAAAAAGCACTTTTTACAGTGCAAGATATTTGTTTTGTGCTTATATTCTTTATTGAAATCCTGGGGTCACACAATTAATAAGGATGCACATGGTAATGCACGTCAAAAATTGTGCACTGAAAAACTGCACTGCACAAACAGTGCTTAAACATACAAGACACAGTATATATCAAGAAATGGAGCTTTTCTAAAATAGTCCTTCGGTATACTATCTAAGAGCTGTGCGATACTAGATTCGGAAAACAGTCAAAACAATTGCGCCAGTTCAACAGGTGACATTTTGTCAACTTTTTGCAACTTTTCTGCTGCGCTATTTAAGTTTTTATAGCCTGATACAGTGACATGATCAATCTTACTCTTGTACAATCTTGAAAATATTTTTTGTTGTTGAAGACCTAACCGCAATTCTCTTGCAGTAGTATATGGCGGTCATATCCACAAAGCCTCTACCGCTCACAGCCTGTACAGAACTCATCATGTGCACATGGTAATCATTATGAACTCTCTCTTTCTTTCTCACACTCCCTACCTCTGCTTGTGCGTCTGTGCGTGAGGCATTTAAAGGTTCATCTCTTTTGAGGCCAGGCTACGCTCCTGCTCTTCTCCAGGTAGAAGGGCCGTACAAAAAAAAAAAAAAAAAAAAAAAAAAACAGATGACCATGGTTTTAGTAAGGCTCTCCTTGAACCATGCATCACCCTAGAGAGACACATTACCCATCTGTGTTTTCTGAAGCCTTTAATTAACACATCCTAAAAAAGAAAAGAAAAGCAAAAAAATTCAATGTCCTCTCCACAGATGGGCAGCCAAATTTCAGGATAATTATTCTGTAAATATACTCTTTATACTCTGCCTTTGAGGGCAATTAGCATTTATTGTGAGGAGGTGAAACTTTCCTCAAAAGCGGTCAAGATGACAATTTTGAATGAAAGATGGAAATCCATTTAGAAAGGGAATAAGATTTGCGTCCCCATTCTGTAATACTGAAAAGGTGCTTTTATAAGATGATATCTATTGAAAAATAAAATGTCAAGGGCACAAGGAGAGCTCAAGTAACCTTAATTGGCCATCTCTTTTTTGTTGTTGCATATAAACACGAGTACTCACTGATGTCCCAACCACATTTGGTCCTCAATAAGGCAAAACACTCTTAAGCTTCGATTTGTGTGACGGATAACAAAAACCTCAATAGGGCAGTTTTCCATCTCTACAATATAAGTATGTCCGTTCCGGGAAATCCAACCAATCTACGGTGGTTACCCACTGTTAAATGTAAAAAAGCTTGTAGCTAATACAGCGTCTCTGCTTGTCAGAATAAGATTTCATAAACAGATTACTAACTTCCTGTTAGTGTTCTGTTTAAAGATTTCACTTAAGATGATTTAGAACAAATGATCAAGGATTGAAAAATGAATTTTTCACCTTAGGGTTAGGGTTAGGGTTAGGGTTAAAAAAAAAGTGAAACTAGAATGGAATGAAATGCATTCCAGGACCTCTAATCAGGCATTTGGAATATTTAATTAAATACTGTATGAGCTAACAGGTGAATATCATTTTTAGCCAAAAAGAAGTGGCATGACGGACGCTTACAAGTTTGAAATTTGCAAATAACATTAATGACAGTGAAAGTAGTTGCACAGGCATTTCTCAAAGAATTACGGAATATTATATTATAATAAATAACAGGAAATGGCCGTAGAGGCCATAAGCTCATGTACTGCTGAGGAACAACTGAACAACTTCTTAACTTTGCTGTATCCAGTATGTGCTGCTAAGCTAAGGCCTCTTTCCTATGCACAATATATTGGAAGCTGGTACAAATCTATACTGCAGGGAAGCTAAAAATGAAAAAAAAAAAAAAAAAAAAAAAAAAACGGCCACCAGTGATGCCACCAGTACTCTGCAGAAGCGGCCGTACTGCTGCCATCTAGTGGCAAGAGCATCACAATGCTCCAGGCCTGCTGTTCTGCAAAAGTCTAGCAGAAGTGCTGTATGCAGCACCATGTCTCACCATGAGGTAATTATTTCTTTTATCTACAGGTCACTGGCTGCCACATTCTCATTGGCCAGCACCTAATGGGCCATTATCTGAATAAATGGGGGTAACAGGGTGGGGCCGGTGACCCCCGTCAGTGCCATGAGCCTCTCCATATTGGCACACCTGCCGAGACAAGGTAACGTTTATCGGTGACACCTTCCAGAGCAGGAAGAGAAAAGAGACCCAATGCGGCTGTCAAGGTCAGGGCTCCGGGTCCAGCCTGGGCTCGCCGCATCCCGAATCCATCCATTTGCTAAAGCTTTGCTCTTCTGGTTGCCTGGCTACCAACTAATAAAGGTGGCGAAGCGTGGCATCATGGAAAACAGAGGTAAGATGTTGACTTTGAGATAAGCACCTCTTGAAATTAAACAGTACCATCACATCACATTCTAAATAGCATTTTCAGAGGTGAACTTTCAATGGCCCATAAGGGGGTAAAATCTCTGTGTTCCGCAACTCACACAATAACTCGCATTTGCATAGCAGTTAGGTTAGTTAAAAGCAAATACTTATTAATGTTTTAATTATACCAAGTGAATGGGGCAATATCATTATTGCTGTTTAGGGCTATTTTTCTAGTGTTTGAGAGTGTGCGTGTGTGCTTCAGGCTGGAGCACTCGGATGCCTCTTTATTAAAGTAAACAAAAAGATAATTATGTGTTCTCCTCCATAAACGGTATAGTGTGACGGGTGCTCACAAAATCACGGTGGAAATGGTAACTGGAGAGGAAATGGCTCTTAGTGTACACATGTGCTGTTCCTCTCTCTTTCAGTGGTGTAAAGGTCAAGGGTGAGGAAAATGTTTTGATGGCACTTATTATAACCAATCACATCTGCCACAAAAGTGACTCAGAGTGAGCGAGCGCCTCGAAGTGACTCTGTTTAGGCCAGAGCGAACTTTCTCAACCCACACGGGGTCTGTGCGGTTCGCCCACAACTAAGTAAGAGTGAATCTCCTGAGTGAGTAAAATGAACGTCCAAAAAAAAAAAAAGGATAAATAAATAAATTATTGGGGGGGGGGGGTATTTCACTGACTCAGAAGATGCACTCAAATAGACTAAGAAATTCGCACAGTTTTTTTTTTTTTTTTTTTTTTTTTGCAAACTAAAAACAGAAGAGCACATATCTTTCGTTAAGCAATGAGAGTGTCTGTGCAGACGTAAAATGTGTGGCAGTTATACACTCTAAGAAAAGTCTGTAAAAATAGTTTTGTATTAATATGAACAAAAAAAAATTCCATATAGATTTTTTTCACTGGTGTTTTACCTGTATTTCAGATTACACACTGTGTTGTATTTTGGGATTAAAGGAAACATAACAGATAATGTCCTTTTATTTATTTATTTTAAGGTCCAGTTCTCACTATTAACAAACTCTGAGCTCCAACCTTTGTGTCAATAAACTCCTAATTTGCTGTTTAAAATTAGTTAGATAGTTGTTAAGTTTAGGTATGGGGTAGGATTAAAGGAACTAAAATATGGGCATTCACAATAAGGCATTAATATGTGCTTTATAAGTATAATAAACAGCCAATATGCTAATAATTTCCTTGCTAGTTAATAGTGAGAAAAACTGTAAACCTTTATATTAGGTGGCCTTAACTGCTATGTACTTACATTTAAATTAATCATTTGATACAATGCACTTATTGTGTACATGCATGTTTTTACATTGTACTTACATTTTTTAAAATACCTATATGTAATTACATCTGTAATTAATTTCTGTAATAACATTCATAATTGCACTGTTGACCCATCCATTACACCTTAACTCACCCTTAAACCTACCCATACCACCAAACCTGTCCCTAACCTTACCCATATCCCACTTTAATAGAAGCAAAAGTGTTTTGCAATACAATATGACCACGATAAGTACATTATACTTATTTTTTGATGTAAGTACATAGTAGTTAATGCCACCTAATATAAAGTGTGACCAAACAAGGTGTTACCCATTTTAATTAGCAGCGTTTCTAAAACATATAAAAGTGTCAGCAAAATTTTAAACAACTCATTAAGAGTATTTACAACTGATAATAAGGACAAAGACCACATCTCCAATTATGTGTGGTAAATCAATATTAACGAAAATAAAGTAGTATAGTGTATATGAAAAAAATGGGATATTCAGAATTTATAAGGGCTTCGGAAGTGAATAAATTATTTGCTGTCATGTTCACCTCTCCCACGGTAAGCATTCCTTTACCTGGCCGGACCCCTGTGAAAATGATGTCACTGGTACGGCGCACTGACAGCCTGAGGCGATGCAATTAAGAGGATGAAAACACCCAGAGCAAAGGCTGTGTACATAGAGAGAGACTTAGGACAATAGGCAGGGCAAGCCCTATTCAGGCCCACATTTCTCAAGCACTGGCCTGGGGTCTTCCCCAAGCACCAAGAAGGACTTTTAAGAGGGGTCCTTGGGTGAAAAGAGGATGGTTTACGTTGGGATGTAAATGCGTGACCAGGGAGGTGGACAGAGGGTGTTGCTAGGATGTTGCAAAGTGGCTCTGAAGGGCCCAACTCTTGTTGTTTGTGCAAATCGATGTGTCAGGCAATTATGTCGAATGACATCTCAAAAGATGGCCGATGGGGGTAGGCAGAGACTTGCTCTTATTACGGACACATTTACCAAAGGCACGACTTGGGTTGGACTGCAAAATGCTAATTGCATGCTATTTGGATATTAGCTGAAGTAAATCATGCATAGTGTGAAAAATTACTTTTCACTCCACAACAAGACCACATTATCTAAATTTTAGCCACTGCATTAAATCGCTAATAAAACAAGTATCTCCTCATGCGGGATTTGGTCCACCAATGACAAAACATGTAGACAGTACATATAAAAATACCTTGAAAACATTTAATTCAACTATCAACCTGTGTGAAACACAGAGCGAAGAGTCAGTTTAGGATCATTTGCCCTCAACGACACATCTAGCTGCATGTCTCAAACCGCTGGTTTAAACTCACAATGCTGTCTGCTTCATCTGCCACCCAGGTGTCACGCTAGATCCCCACACACACACTTTGTTTCTTCATCAAACAGTTCTACATTAGCATTTTTTCATTAACAAGACACTCTTATCATTCAAATTGTAGATTATCACTTGTCCTATAGCAACACAGGTTGCCCTTGACAACAACGAGGAGGTGGTGTTAAGGAGTTGTCTGGCAGATGAAGGGTACAGCGGTTTAACCAGCTCTGAACACACTGCAATCACCATATAGTTTATTATACGGGTTAACTGAGAAACAATATTGCACACACGGACTATGAACATTACACTTTTTAAAATAAAGATGCTTTATTGGTTCCATGAAGAATCTTTAACATCCATAGAACATTTTAATTGCACAAAAGGTTCTATATTTAAAGGTTCTACATATGGTTCCATGAAGAAACTTTAATATCCATGGAAATTTGCATTGCACAAAATGGTTCGGTAACATTTTACTATAGGGAACAATTCTCACTATTAACTAGTAGCTTATTTGCATGCTTATTATTAACATATTAGCTGTTTTTTAGTACTTATAAAGCACATATTCTGCGTGAACAGGTTCTACATCCCTAATCCTACCTAATACCTAAACCTAACACCTACTTTACTAACTGTTAATAAGCAGTAAATTAGGAGTTTAATGAGGCAAAAGTTGTTTATTAATAGCGAGAATTGGACCTTAAAATAAAGTGTGACCAATGCTTCTTCATGACTATTTGCTGTCAAAACCCCCTTTTGGTAATTTATTTTAAGGGTGTAATGGCTTTCTTCTCCAGACAGCAAGTTAAGTGAAATTTCTGAGTGGACCTTCTCTATTAGGTGCAGTGGGGTTTACAATAAAGAAAGAGGAATAAACATTCTCCCCTTAAGTCATAGAAACATTTATGTACACTAATAGCAGGAGTAATGTAATAATAATATACAGATATATAACTAACAGTTGCGACAATAAAACACTTCAGAATGTAGCAGATCTGACGAAATGCAAAGATTAACTTCATGCTAATGAACAAAGGGTTTCAGAAATCATTTTGTGCACTAACAGCAATACACAGTATAATATACAGTATGTGTGCAAAGTGTATTTTCATGGTTGGCTACATAGTTAATAACACATAAAAACACATTTAAAATTTTATTACAATATGAGAATAGCAATAGCTGTTCACACACAAGCATGAGCTTGTAAGGTGTATAGTGGCTGAAGTGCATATACATTGTGTTTGTGCAGCATAAACAAACAAGAATATTATTCAGGTTATCACGTTAGGGATGTCAGCCGGCAAATGTATACGTTTTGGTGAAATGTATGAATTTTTACAATTATAAATAATGGCAAACAGGACAAAGGTTGCAGGTATGTCAGGTATCATAATCCCTAATGATTTTAATGAATAAATAATCTGAAATTCTGTGCTTCATCCAGCTGTATCTCGAAACAGAATTTAGATGAAATGCACCAGTAGGTACATACAAATACAAGACAGAAATGTGATAAAACAAATGATACACCCTCAAAACAATGCTGTTCCATTGGAAGTTTTTTTTTTCTTCTGTCATGCGTCACGTATATAGGAGTGAGCTGGTAACGTGTGTCACACTGGGCTCATTCCCTCAGCGGCAGTTTGTGACAATCAGTCCGCCGAAGATAAGAAGCTGATGGATGGTCTGTTGGAAATCACCATCTCATTAAGTCACATGAACTAAGACAATGAGTGTACATGAGGCAACAGCCTTCTCTTTAAGTGAGAGGAAAACAAAACTTTCCTTTCTAAAATATATTTATATATTTATAATTTGTGTGCTTTTATTAGCCAGGAATTATCACTTCAAAATGAATAGCACATTATTAAGTCTTCTAGTGGCTCTTAGGGTGTTTTATCAGGGGTTTGTATCAGCGTGCAATTCATCTAAAGCCATTCTTCACTCTGAATATGTTTTATATGAGGCCCCATTTATCATCGCCTGTCAGCTCTTAAACGCAGCTTTATTCGGTGTAGAGTTATAAATTGGAATCATTAAACAGTTTTTCATTTAATCTGATGCAATAACTGCCTCGCTTTTATTGGCCTGTGAAAAGAAAATAGTAAATACAATTGTCTGTCAAGATGAGCTGAGATAGTGGCGAGTTCCCCGCTCTCCCGGGCGTTTGCTGTTGAAATGAAATTAGGCTGAGCAACAAGGAAGCATCAGTGTCATGGGGGGTTTTGGAAGGAACTAGGATGAAATCAGAACATGGAATTTGGAGAAGCACCACGACACTCCACCAAACTCCATCACAAATTCAAACAGTGAAATCTTTGTTTTTTCCTCTAGAGTCAGTCCTGAGGGCTGTCTGCAGTTTGAGATGCGAAAGCAGTGAAACTGGTGAACCATATAATGTCTGCCTCTGTGAACTCAATCAGATTTTAAATCGCAAACCTGCTAGTGTTAACCAGAGTGGACTGACCTACATCAGGTAAATGTAAAGAGTTTTGGTCGGCTCTGTTTGTAGGATCCATTTTCAACAACATCTATCAGTAAAGTTAAAAAAATGATTGTGGTCAGAAAGAGTTGTTGCACTTATTTGACCCACATTGATTCATGATATGAAGGGCAGCGAGACATATATAAAAGCACCATGGAGAGTTTCACTGTAACTCTTTAGTGAGAGAGTTACATTTCAACACTTTTGAAATGTTGCTTTCTTAGCTTTAATGTTGAGCATAAAAATGGATGGATGGATGAATAAAAAATTCAATAAAATACAATCTAAATGTCTAAATTAGAATATTTAAATGACCTTCAGTACAATTCAGTACAAAAACACAACCTTTATAGTCTGTTTGTTTAGAGTAGTATTAATTTTGATGGCAGTTAGGTTAGAAAATCAGCTTTTACTGTCAGAAGATGATTCTGAAGATAAAACAGCATATATTTTTGAATGGTGTATGAAAACAAACAGGACTGAATGAAATGTCAAGGTGGAAAAAAAAAACATGTATAGGTCACTTAGAGTGACATCCTTTAAAGCTAAGCTCTTCTTTTAAAGGTTAAAGGACAGCAAGCATTTCTGAAAAATGAATTGAATGGAAGCCTGAGGGGATGCAGGGATGTAAAAAAAAAAAAAAAAAAAACAGAATAAAGGGATGTGGAAGAAATGCAGCGTAGAACTGTAGAAAATAAGTGCAAAAACTGTTATAAACCTTTTGCATAAATCCAAACCTTGCATTGCATTGCATTAGGCCTACTTGTATTAGACGGATAGAAACTCTTAATAATGCACTGTCTGAAAAAAGGTCAGAAAATAATTTTTTTGCATTATGGTGGTTATTAAGCCTCTTCTTAAGAAACCACGACTAGACCCTAGTGAACTGGCAAATTATAGACCCATTTCTAATCTTCCATTTATGTCTACAATTTGGTGTATGATAAATGGATATGATCTCTATGAAGAATTTCAGTCAGGTTTTAGGCCCCGTCGTAGCACAGAAACTGCACTTGTTAAAATCACAAATGACTTGCTTCTTGCGTCAGACCAAGGCTGCATCTCATTGCTAGTTTTACTTGATCTTAGTGCTGCGTTCGACACTATAGATCATGACATACTAATAGATCGACTACAAAACCATGTGGGTATTCAAGGGCAGGCTTTAAGATGGTTTAGATCCTACCTGTCTGATCGCTACCACTTTGTTTATTTAAATGGGGAGTCATCTCAGTTATCACCAGTAAAGTATGGAGTGCCACAAGGATCTGTCCTAGGTCCTCTGCTATTTTCAATATACATGCTGCCCCTTGGTAATATTATTAGAAAACATGGGATTAGTTTCCATTGTTATGCTGATGATACTCAGCTATATATCTTAACAAGACCAGATGAAACTTCTAAATTATCAAAGTTAACAGAGTGTGTTAAAAATGTAAAAAATTGGATGACCAATAATTTTCTCCTATTAAATTCAGATAAGACAGAGATTTTAGTTACTGGACAGTTACAAAATACTACTACTTACCTATAAGGCCCTTAATGGTTTACCTCCTGCATACCTAACTAGTCTTCTACCACGCTACAATCCATCACGCTCCATAAGGTCACAAAACTCTGGACTTTTGCTAGTATCTAGGATAGCAAAGTCCACTAAAGGAAGTAGATCTTTTTTGCATTTGGCTCCCAAACTCTGGAATAGCCTTCCTGATAACATTTGTAGTTCGGACACACTCTCTCTGTTTAAATCTAGATTAAAGACACATCTCTTTAGCCAAGCATTCAAATAGTACATCTCATTATCTTGTACTGCAGTTATATCTGATCATGTGCATATTATTATTCTTTAGCTTGGGTTAAATAAATAATTTTTGCTTGGTTGATCAGTCTGGATCCAGAACAACCTAAGAATAGATGATGCTAACCTCAGAGGACCTCAGATGATGCCAACTCGGAAACAACATGCAGCACTACCGGATTATGCTATAAGTTGATTGCAACATATAATTCATTATTGTTAATAGTGTTCATTTTCTGTGTGATTATGTCATTAACTGATTTTTACCATTCATCTCTGCCATATGTACGTCAACATAGTCACCACTAGTAAGCCACTACTAAATATATTGTAGAAACATTAATTTTTTGTAGAGCTGCTTTGCAACGATTGGTATCGTGAAAAGCGCTATACAAATAAACTTGAATTGAATTGAATTGAATTATCTTGATTTTTTTTTTTTTTTTTTCAAATCGGACATCAGTTAAAAACGTTATGAAGATTTACGTATTACATACAGTATTTTAGAGCTGTGCTGCAGGAGGTTTCATTCCTTGCATGCAAGATATTTCAAAATTATGTAAAATGTCACTATATTGGGAGAAGAGTGCCACCCTCTGGCCTGATGTTTTATTTCGCTTTTTATTTATTCATGTTTTTTAAAATTCTTTTATTCACTAATCAAAGCTGAATATTTGTCATTAGCAAAAAGATCTGTACAGCTGAGAAAGTCTTTAGTAAATGCTTTTCTGTCCTCTTTACTGTGCGCATCACAGACAGCCTCTTTCATAGCATGGTAATGAGGACAGAGGCGAGTTTAGCCTACAAACATATGAAAACCCTTGGCCTTGTAAACACTCAATGAGAGAAAGCGTGTTTCTTTGGTCAGCGCTCCAACAACTTGAAAGTGAAGAACTCAATTATAGGTGTAGAGTAGCATGTGAGGGTCAGCCACTTACATTTCACCCCAGTTTATTTCTGTCTCACTCACTAAGCGCTAGTCTAACGGAACCTAGTTCCACTCGCTATCCTTTACTGCCATCTGCTGGTCGTTGAAATGAAGATTTCTACATCGCTCATCAATAAAAAAAAAAAAAAAAAAAAAGACTAGTGGACGCATTTGGGGGGAAAAGTAGAAGCCAAGCCAAATAAAAGGCATTTTTGACAATACAGAACCTAATTTCAATGTGCATGGTGTTTTCTGACTCAGATTTTTATTCACGCAATAGACTTCAAATGTGATTCAGTGATCATAGTCACAGACAAAACGGCACCACAGAATCAACCATCTTCATCTTCTGTTTTGGTATGTTAAATTAGGTAAAAGTTTCTCTTTAAGGTAACAATTGGAGTATGTATGTCTGTTAAGATCCTCATCCACTCATCTCATTCTGATTTATTCTTTAAGAGAGTAATACTTCAAAAGTAAATTCTAGTACTTTACAAATGACCAGCAGTAATGTAAAATTATAGTTTAAATGTCTTTTTGCTGCGGTGAGAGACGTCTGACACAAACGTCTGATTGTTCAGTTTTACTGAAGTCCAAACTTGTCCCAAACATTCCACTATTATTGTATCGCTCTTTATTATTTATTCACCCCTACAGGTTCATGTTTCCACCAGCGGGTTTAAGGTGTTTATGGGTAAACACAACTGAGATTGAGAACTGTTGTGCATCGACAAGGGTTTATGACCCAGTCCTGCCAGCGTCTTACTTGTTCGTAGTCTCTTTTTGGAAAGCTTCGGCAAAGAAAGTCAAGCTGTTAACTCTCACATAAAAACAGGATCTCACTGAAATTAATAATAAAATGGTTAGTTATCCCTAGTGAAAAAATAAATATACTAAAATGTATTTAAAATACATTTGTTTCAAACTAAGTATACTACAGATACATTTACATCTTTTGCACTTAATAAAATACCTTGCAATTGTACTTCTAGTATACTAAACTGGTAAAGTCTGCTAAATTAGAAAAACAAATTTTATACTTAATGCACATTAATTGTGCGTAAGTAGTGCTGAAGTCCAACTAAAGATATACTTAAGTATATTTAATTGTACTAAAGTGGGACTTTTGCTTTACACTTTAAATATTTTGCATTTAAAGACATATTATTTAAAGATCATACAGTCCTCATTAATAGTGACATCAAAACATATTTTAAGCTTAATATCAAGAAATATGCATTGTGCACAAGTCGTACTCCAAATAAAGTTGAATTACAATTTTTATATCAATAAGTCTTGAGTAATATGTTAATAGATGTGAACTATACTTAGTATACAATAAATTCATTTTGAATCTATTACTTTTTCACTAGGGATATCAGAGATGTTTTGGTTTAAAAAAAAAAAAAAAGAATCACCTTTATATTGTATATAACAATATAACAAGCATCACTGATACTGTGTCTATGCTGTTAGAACAGATATTTTGTCATCATTAAATACATGTTTATATGATTTTTTAAATAAAATAAGATCACATGCAAAAACTAAATGTATAAAAATAAAGGAAGTCAAACAGTGAAATTGAGCTACACTGTCGTGGTAACATGTTTTTCCAATACTTTAACTCATCAAAATAATTTAGCAAATTTCAACTTCCATTTTTTTATGTCTGTTTAAATGACTTGTAGATCCAATTTGATTATACTTACAAACATAAGGCAGCAACTTTAGGTGGAAATATTTCACAGTGATGACCTTTTGTGAATCTTGTAGCGTATTTTACCTAACGCTGTGTCTCCTTTATAACCTGATTGCTATCATGTCGTGATCACTCATACTGCCTTATTTAGACTCTCACTTGAGAACTTGATATGACAGCAAAAAGGGGAAGTTTATTTTTCCAACCAGTGTGCAAATACTAAGTATATAATACTTATATCCTGCTTAAACTCTTTCTATCACTTCTATCCTTTTTTTTTTCAGAGTCAGTCCTTAGCTACAAATATTGTTTGACCAAAATTTGCACAGTACACAATATACACACATACACAGACAAAGTTGTAGTTGGAGACTTTATGCAGCTTGAATTGTCTCAAAATAATTTATTTTCATGTTCATTGAAAGGTACAAAGAAAACACATAAAGTGAATCATTAATCATTGACTTGCCTGGTTGCCTGGGCTCCTGGTCAAGAAAAAAAAAAAAAAAAAAAAAAAAAAAAGGTGACTTGATCCAAAACTTAACCACAAATTGAGAGACATAGATAAATCATTGTGTATAACCTTAATCCAAGTATTGTATCCTGTGATAATAACGTTAAACTGCATTTACACTGGGCCTCAAAAGACAGCAGCTTGATCAACAAGTTGGACAATAACTGCATCTAGAGACTTGCCAAGCAATAAGACTTTGTTTAAGAAGTCATGCTTATGGAGTGATTAGGGGGCAGCTCACATAAACTCCTTACACACTCAGTCCCCACAGCTAATCTGTCACTGAAGGGAATCACTAAACTAACTTGGTCTTGCATTGATTTAAAGTCTTTTAGCTCCACCATGAAACACACTTGTCACGTGACATTCAACAATATGGTTAGCATAAAAAAAAAAGTAATCAATTCAGATATTTTGTTGTTTGTATCTTTCATGGTCATGAAATATTGCAAATTTTTACATGTACACTGTAAAAAACAATTTGTTGAGTCAACTTAAAATAATTTGTAACCTGGCTGCCTTAAAATTTTAAGTTCAGTCAACTCAAAAAAAGTTTATTCTAACAAAGTGCGTTGTTACAGGATGTGTCTGCTATAAAAGGTAAACCTATTCTTGGCAACACCTGAGGTATTTTTCTATATATGTAATGGTAAAGCTTTAGAATGTGGAAATAATGAAATATCCAAAAAGAGCTGGTTAAACATGCATTTCAGTAACATATTTCATATCACCAAATGAAATCTGAAATGAATGGAAGCATTTTTGCTTCTAGTATGCAATATGCATTGGTAACATAACATACAGTTCAGATTCACTGAACTATAACTCCCCACCCCCAAACACACACACACACACACACACCTAATCACGCAATGCACCAGCCACCTTTACAGCTGCTTTCTCTTTTGCATACTGTTTGCCCTACAATGTAAATATATTTAAACTCTCATGTGCGTGATGTCTTCATTTGACGTATTGTATCTTATTTATTTTTAATACTTGTCTTAATATGTGTCATGTTGTTGTCTTACACTGCAGGTCTGAGGGAAAAGAAATATCAATAAAATTTCAAAACTGTATGTCCTGTATATAAAGCAGAATTGAAGGTTCACTTTGACTTCAGCTAAAATCGGCTAAAATATAAATAAATAAATACATTTTTCTCTCAGACATGAAAATAGTATAAACATACTGTCAAATTAGATTTTTTTTTTCTTTTTCTAATATCTTGTTGACAGTGTTGGGGAAAGTTACTTAAAGTTACTTTAAAAGGTCATCGGATGCATATTTTCCGCAAGTTGATATGATTCTTTAGGGACTTAATGAAAAGTCTATAATATACTTTGGTTAAAAATTCTCAATGGTAGTGTGAAACAACACCCTTTTTACCTTTTTATCAAAATGAGCTCTGCAAAAATCAACCTATTCTGATGGATTGCTCTTTTAAATGCAAATGACCTCTGCTCGCCCCGCCCCTCTCTTCCCTCTGTGGAGTGATGAGCTGTGCGCTGAGAAATTGTTTACTTTAGCTGCATTTAGTGTGTTTTGCTAACTAGCACGTTATTAGGAAAGGTGATTGCAGAGATTCATAAAAAACCCTTATACTCACTTCTGCTGTAAGTGAAGCTGGATCACAAACGATTCGCGCGAACATAGACGGATATATGTAGATCGGGAGGCGCATTCCCTTCACAAACAAACATAATCCACTGCATCTTCAGCGGCTCAGATGTGGGGAGTAAATGACGACCACTATGTTCATTAGTACATCCAGCAACACAACACCTCAATCGCTCAATCTTGTCTAACTTACATCCCTGCTCCGGCATCGAAACAATGGAGGTGGGACTGTTACAGCTCATTTAAGGCGGGTCTGAGGTAAGACGTTCATGTCAATCAACTATGGTGGCAGCGGCCTCTGTGGGTGTGACGCCACAATGACAGGCATCTGAGAATGGCTTGATTTGAAAAAGGGAATATTATTTTTACAGATTAATTAAAAACCACTGCATGGATTTTTATCATTATAGGCTAGATTTGTACATACACTGCCAACACACATTAATGTTCAAACGACATGAAAAAGTGAACTTTGCATCCGATGACCCCTTTAAAAGTAATGCATTACAATATCATATTACTCCTTAAAAAGTAACTAATTATGTTATTTAGTTACATTTTATGGAAAGTTCAACACTATTCTGCAATAACAAATGAAACACAAATGTGTTACTTTTGCTTATTGGTATGGTTGAATTGGATCATTGGTCAGTAGCAATGACATTGGTTAATAAAATGGGATTAAAGACTTAAATTTTATTTGTCTCATTTAACATATTTAATCAGGTTTGTTATTCAGCAGGTTTGTATAATATTCTGAGTTTGCATTTGACTGTTTTATTCATTTTGAGAAACACTTAATCTGTTTTTGTGCAAGTGAGATGAAAATGCACGTTCACATTTAGTCTAGAACTACAGTAATCTCATGTTTACACAGTGCATACAACACCTCTGCACTTACTCCTGATTTCTTTCAACATTAAGAAAGGAGAGTTATCAGTCAATACATGGGAAAACAAAGTAACTGGTGTTACTTATTTGAAAAAGTAACTCAGATATTTCCTTGCTGTTTCATTAGTCTTCTAGAGACATTTTAAGGTCATTTATATGATGAACAGATTTAATTTAGGCTTTTATTTACATATGAATATTGATCAGTGCACATTACACAGAGCACATCAAATATGGTAAACTGAAACTAAAACATGCCTGATGCTTGAGAATCAATAAAGTTGTGGTCATGTCTAAATTACTTTTACAATATTTTAATGAACTTTCTAAAGCTTGAAAGTTTTGGTGGAATGGACTTCCACCAATCAGATGGGCTATTATATCTCAGGTTTCAATAAAAAAAATATGTAAAAATATGGGTGAACTGTACCTTTATATAACAGACTCACCCAAAATATGCAAATTGGGGGCCCCTTTATAGAAAAATCGATAAAATGTATCGATTAAACAAAAACAAAAAAAAAAAAAACAGCAGCTGTGTTTGCTAGAATTTTACTGTAACCAACGTTTTAGGTTTTGCGGTTTTAACTTAAATTCACATTTAAGCATCGTAGCTTCATTAACTGATATAATGTTAATGTACCAACTTATTGAAGTAGTAAAATTTGTTTTGTACCTTTGTAATACACTGATAACCACCAAACGCAGGTGGCGATGAGAAAGTCACATGAAGAACCAAAGCCCTTCACAAGCACTATTTAAATATTTACATGTAAGGTGCACAGAGTCATTTACACAAACACTAAACACCATCATGGTAACACACATGAAACTGAAATAATGCAATAAACATTAATTTAACAGATGTAACATACAACCCTAATGTACAAAACTGATTTTAAAAAAAAAAAAAAAAGAAGAAGAAGAAGTAACCATTAAAACAAAAACAAAAACATAATTTAAAAAAAAAAAAAAATGTAATACAGGGAATTCGGAGAATGTCAGTTTATGGTTACTCACTGTTTTTCACTTCCAAGACCGGTATACTGCTGTTACTTTTTTAATATTATACCATAAAATTGCATGCAATGTCCAATATAGTTTTTCACCATATATAGTAGGGGAATTTACTGTTAACCATTTAACAGGTTTTTACTGTAGCACTTTACAGTCTTTTACCGTTAAATTCACAGTCATTTTTTTACATTGTAGGAACATGGTTGAGAAAATAGACGTTGATGCTGTATTTAAAAAAAATGCATTCAAAATGGTCTGAGAATACAAATAAGTCCTATATATAAAATAAGGCATCACATTATGAAAGGTTTGTAATTTGCCATTTTGCTGACAATACCTTCTCTAGCAATTTAAACCTACTACAATAAGAGCAGATACAACCTTTTTTTATTTATTATTTTTTTTTTTTCACAGTGGTAAAGCCATGTGACTTAAATCTATAACCATCAGCTTTTAAACTGTAATAATGATTGATAGTAAATCAGATGAGTCTTATTTAATAATTAGCATAATACAAGGCACAGAGTACACACAGTAACTGCTGAGTAACTGGAGGCTGCTGTTAAGTCATTAATGATGTTGGTATAGGTCTTTACCCGTGGATACCCAGATTACCAGCAGTGTGCTGTCATCTTCCATCAAGGCTCGCCTTACACCTCTCCTTAGGAAGAAAGGATGATGTATGGGTCTCTGTGCTCTGAGCTTTTAGAGATTACCAGAGTTTAAATTCAAATATCCTTTATCACTAAAAGAAGACCTTGGTAGAGCAGAAGAGTAGATGCTGGCCCAGTCTTGTGTCATCCGTGTCACTTAATTTTATTTAACTCAGTGTTTTACTTCAGAACAAAATGTTTCTATGTGTGTGCAAATGTAAATGAGAGGGGGTACTGTACCGAAAGATTGGGTTCACACTGACAAGCCCAGGCTGGCTTCTGGCTCTTTCTGTCTTCACTCAAAAGAAACATGTTTTGCTACCTGCAGTTTTCCCCCATTTCACCCTCTGAAGAATAGTTCCATGTCATCAGCCTTGCAAAGAGTGGAAATCCCCTTGTGCAGATGCATTTGTATCATTTATTTTCTCAGCAAGATCTTTGAATTAGGAATTAGTGAATATCAAAAGTTAACATGTTGAAAAGTAGCAGGTTTCACCATGTGGAACATCTTGTCATGTGCATCCTCCTAAACTGCCAGTTGCTGGTTTATATCCCAAAGCATAAAAGAACTGTAAATAAAAGAAGGGAAGTTGTTAGTAAATACTGTAATTTTAAAAATGCATATGGCATGAAAGCTTGATCCTAAAAAATAATCGATTCACAGACAAGCAAGTGATTTTAAACAATTCTAATATAATTAATGCAGTAAACAGCTCCTGCAGTCAACCAGTGAGATACAGTTAAACCACTTTTATTCAAACATGATTTATTTTAAAATGTTTAGCTTAAATGAGTGTTTGCCTTAAAACAGAGGCTGCACAAATGTATGTTTTTATTGGCAAATTAGGTATAGGATTTTTCCAAAAAATGATATTACATTTATTTAGCATTTTCTTCCACAAGAGTGAAGTTTGATGAATCCATGTGTGACTGCACAAACAAGCTGCCATTATGTGAACATGGGGCTTAACATATGCAGCTTTCAACAAATCGTCCAAATGACAGACGACTAGCGGCACAGGTTTGTGTGTATTTCAGGAAGTCAGTAGCCCTTTTATGTGAAACGTGGAAGCAAGACCCATGCTGAACACCCAAAACAAACCCATGGCTTGGGCCGGCTGGCACCCACACAAGGGCAGAAATAAGGGATGGTATTTATATATGTCTGGCAGAAGCCTGAGAATGGTAAGCGTGGAATTTCTGCATGCACAATGTGTCAAAATCAGGCCAATTTTGAGCTCCTTGTACCCACGAAATTTGTAATAGCCAGTTATCATAAATGTATATATATATATATATATATATATATTCATCACAACATTGCCATTGTAGTTAGAACCTAAACACAATTTGGTGCTATTTACCAAACCATGAACATTTAAAACCAAGGCGATGTCTACACTAGGGTTGTTTATACAGTAGGTTGTTTATAGGATAGAAACTGAAGGACAACTGATGACTGGTTTGAAATTTTCCACCACTGAAAGCTACTAATTCTTTCTGAGATCTGAGCTTGTTTAACTCACTTTTTCTTTAAAATTCCAATGTCACAACTATGTTATTATACTGGTCACACTGACAGATTTCCAGTGTGGCCTTCAGATGAAGACACAAGGTTCTCATAAGCTCATTAATCTTGAAAGGAAAAACTGTCAAAACCATATACTGCCCCTATGCCTGACATAAAAAAGGCATATTTGTGGCCTTGATTTTGGTTTGGAGGAAAAAGAAATCACACAGCCTGTCTATACAGTAGATTTTGAGATTTTCAAAATGTGGAGAAGAGTTTCTTTACTAATGGATACAAAACAACACAAATCATCTAGATAAAGCATGTGGAAATTGATAACAGTCCTTTGAACTGAGTTACTGAATTATCAAGTCAGAGAATAACTGAGTTAGGGCTTGTTCACGCCAAGAACAATAACTAAAATGACAACTAAATGCACAATATCCTTGGAATAGCTATTAGAATAAAAGTTATTTTTGCCCCAAGCTGATGAACAATAAAAACACTTACATCCAATCAGAATCCACCTAACTTTAAAGAGCTTGCCTTGAGCATTTATGACATAACTGCAGTGTGAGTTTATAGTCTAATAAACAGAATGTTACCATGACCTGGTGTGGACGCTAATTTTCGAAATTTGTGTGAATGAGCCTTTACTGTTTAGCATTGTTCAATAAACAGTATTATCTCCTTATTATATTCACAGTGCAATATACTCATCAAGTCTGTGCTGTGAATTTGACTTTGGTTTGATTCATTAGACTTAATTCTGAGCTAAATAATATTAATAATAGAAGAACGGAGAAGAATCACTGACCACTGAAATTGTACATTTAAACAATCTACATAAGAAAAGATTCCCCCATTTATCTTTACCACATACCACATGTTATGTCAAAGGAGTTCCCTAAAAGATTATGGCTTCCTTGATTAATTAAAACGAAGTCTCTTTCAAAGTTAGCTCACTCGGCAGCCTTATTTGCAACACCTCCGGGCAGCCACCTTACAGGCATCCAATACTATCTACCAGGGGTGTGTTTCACATACAACGATGTAACTCGCTGACTAACCACCATAGTACGATGCATTGCTGTGGAAATGAACTAGCTAGTCACGACTGATTCCCAAACACGGTCGCATCTCTGTCGTTTGCATCACATTAGTTCAGCATGTGGTGGAGTAAGAACTTCTGCTATTTAACTGATTAAATCTCTAAGATGCTGCTGCTTTATTGAACAACTGATGACTAATTTACTATTTTTTTTCTTGTCATTTTGCTTTATTTGATGTTTGGTTCCCTCTTATGTCATACTCCGGGGTTCCCTCCGGGCATTTATGCACATGCGCACTCATCAAAAACGGCGCTTTTTGAGGACGCACAAAAATACATAGATTAAAATGTATTTATAGTTAGATAGAATGGAAGATATAGATTGTACTGCATGTTAGCTTGCTTACTGTGCCCAAGAGCATAATTTATGGAGCCCATATGTCTTACTTACAAGAAACTATGCTTCTAACCACAGGTCGAGAGCTGTAGTTCCAACCACGTAAGTTTGTGATGCTGTGTGCAAATGTTCATTTGAACTATGGTTTCGGGAAACACCAAATTGTGGAACTACGTTGGTAACGACGGAACTTGCGACCATAGTTGGCTAATGATGCTTCTGGGAAACGCACACCTGAAGGAGGAAATTCTGTAATCTAAAAAAAACGCTTGCCACACACACATTTAAATAACACATTTCCGCATCAAAATCAGATATTAACTGTTCCATGAATGTTGTTTCTTATGCTCAAATAGCCTTAAAAGTTTATAGGTCAGGCTCAATCAGCCATTGTGCATGTGCAGTCCTTAACCCGCATCTCAGAACTGACTGTTTCTATGACAACCAGAGCTCCCAACTGCAGCTGCAATGAGGTAATGACTTTACCAATTGACGACTGGCTCTTTTCTTTATAACGCGGGACATATTCTGACATATTTCGCATTGTGATATCTCCCATTCATAAGTAGCCTAATGAGGGTGCATCCTCTTTGTGTATTAAAAGTACTTGATAGAAAGCAGAAGTGAGTGTTCTTTTCCAAACTAATTTTATGCTGGCAACGCAAACTGACAAAATACCAAGCCCAGCTGATTTTCCAAAGCTGTACTAAAACTTAGTGGGTAAGAAGATAAAATGGACACAACACCAGTCGGCTGAATGTTTCAGCCAGGAAAGATAATCTGGGGTGTGTTTCCCGTACAAGGACGTAACTCGCTGATTAACCTCTATAGTACCATGCATTGTTGTGAAAACGAACTAGCTAGTCACGACTGTTTCCCGAACACGGACGCATCTCGGTCATTTGAACCACATTAGTTCAACAATGTAGGGCCGTTGTTAAAGATGTTACACACTGCGGTGGAGTAATAACTTTTACTATTTCTCTAAATGCAGCTATATTGAACATGGCACATGATGACTAATTTGCTATTTTTTCCCCCTGTCATTTTGCTTTATTTGATGTTTGATTCATGCGGGTTCCCGCTTACGTCATACTCTGAGGTTCCCTTAGGCATTTATGCACCTGCACACTATTCAAAAACGGCGCTTATAGGGGACGTGCAAAAACAAATAGACTAAAATGCATTTATATTTATATATAATAGAAGATATATATTTTACTGCATGTTAGCTTGCTTATTGTGCCAAAGAGCATAATTTATTGAGCCCATATGCCTTACTAACAAGGAACTATGCTTCTAACCACAGGCCCAGGGGTGCGTTTTCCAAAAGCATCGTTAGCTAGCTATGGTCGCAAGGTCCGTCGTTACCAAAATAGTTCAACGATTCTGTGTTTCCCGAAACCGTAGTTCAAACAAACATTCGCAAACAGCGTCACAAACTTACGTGGTTGGAACTACAGCTCTGGACCTGTGGTTAGAAGTATAGTTCCTTGTTAGTAAGACATATGGGCTCAATATATTATGCTGTTGGGCACAATAAGAAAGCTAACATGCAATACAATATATATCTTCCATTCTATCTAAATATAAATGCAGTTTAATTAATGTATTTTGGCGCATCCTCTATAAGCGCCATTTTTGAATAGTGCACATGTGCATGAATGCCATGACATAAGAGGGAACCCGTGATTAATGAAACATTAAATAAAGTGAAATGACAGGGAACAAAATAGTAAATTAGTCATCAGGTGCCATGTTCAGTATAGCTGGATTTTAGAGATCTCTAATCAGTTAAATAGCAGAAGTTATTACTCCGCCACATGTGTGTAATGTCATTAACAACGGCCCTACACTGTTAAACTAATGTCGTTCAAACTACGTAGATGCGACCGTGTTCGGGAAACAGTTGTGACTAGCTAGTTCATTCCCACAAGAATGAAAAAGCTTGCGTTCTGATGACCACGTAAATAAACTAAAATAATAAAATAAACGGATTGATCTTAAACCGATTAATTAGTAGATACAATTACCATAAGTGTTTTGTCATTAACAAAAAAGAACACTTGTTCAACTGCCTTATTGAACAAAGGTCTTTCAAACAACGGATGTGCAACAAAGTTGCTTCGGCTTTGAAAAACAATCATGCCTAGTTAATTTCTCTCATGGTTAAGGTGTGTTATGTCATTGGGCAATCAAACTGTGAATAAAGCAAAACAGTCCTTACAGCAATAATTTGACACCAATCCGATCTGGAACCAATTAAGTAGCAGAAGTTTTTATTCCACCACCTTTGTGACATATAAAGGCTTTTGGCCCTCTAGCGGTCAATAAGTACAACTGCATGTGTCTTGCGGCAGACATTGTTTTGGTTGTGCTTAGACTCTGCGCATGTGATACATGTGGTTTGTCATATGAGCACCGATGTACATACACATGTAAATCTATAAAAGATGTCCTCTGAACAGGTCAGTGCCAAATCATATGCTGTTGTTTTCAGTAGGGATAATTGGTAACATCGATGTTCGATGAAAGTAATGTCCTAACAAAAGTTTAGGTAGCACTTTTTTAAGGTGTTCTTGTTACATGTTACATGTACTTACTATTATAATAACAAATGAATCATGCATAATTACATTTAATTACATTTAAGTAACCCTACTCTAGTAACCCCCTAATCTATTTAACTAATATTACTCAGTACTGAAATATATAATTACACTGTAACAGGGACACTTTTAAAATAAAGTGTTACCTAAGTTTACAAGTTGTTAGCATTTGACATAATTGCTAACAAGGTAAAAAAAAAAAATATTCTGGATATTCTGGCCAAATATACAATGGCAGTAGGCTGTAATGTATAGACTGTCATTAGGCATGTTTGCTACATGCACTAATTTTCCTGGTGCCACTATTTTGGTAGTCCATTTGATAGACATTTTGCAACTACATGTTATGTCCACTACCATGAGACAATTACTGTACTATATGCTTAATATCTGCTAACACTTTATTTTGAAGGTCCCCCAACATTCTGCTAACTATAAGTAACATTGCACGTACACGTGGACTTATTCTACTTACCCTAACCAAACCCTAGCCTAATAGCCTACTAATACTCTAATAAGACTTAGTTGACATGCAGGTGCCAAGTTACTTATAGTTTGCAGAACTTCTAAAGTGGAGTATTCAAATAAAGTTTTGCAATTTTCGTCAATCCAAATTAATCCAATCTGATTTTGCAGTCCAATTCACATTTTCCATATTCCGAACCAAACTTTAGCCCAAGTCACAGCGTTCAGAACTGAAGAAAGCCACCACCAGGGGTGTCGCTAGTGGGAGGAAAACGGTGAGAGAGTGCATAGGGGACAGAGGTCTGTGGGGCCCGCTTATTATACCCCACCCATACGTGACTTTACAATTGCGACCCCAAAAGTGTGATAATTGCAAACATTTATTTAGATGCTGCCCTGCTGGCTTTCTGTTATAAGTATATTATAGTAATTATATTTGTTTTTATAAACTGAGAGATTATAATTTTCACACCTAAATATACAAGGCATTTCATTACATTATAAAAACTGCACATGGAAGAACATTTCTACTTGGTAAAGCATTTTCAGCTACATTCCTAAAATATATATATATTTATTAATAAACATCTCAGCTATTTATCACAAAAACCATGATTTGTTAAAAACAAATTTTGTAGAGTCTGATAGTGTTCTCAATTGCTTTGACGGAACATTGAATAATGTCACTGATTGTTTCTGCATCTGTAATTTTTGGAGCACATCTTTTGTTCGACACACTTTCACTCACACCCACATACACTCATTTCGTAGCAAACTCGCTTGTATTATCTGGTAGGTTCCCAAGCCCAAGCAGTCAGTCCTAGCTTTTATAAGGCCAAAACTTTCCAATTCATATCAAATCCAAGTCACAATTCAATGCAAAATGAATAAAGTATATCATGATGTGTATCATCTATTCAGCAAAAGCTTAGTAGAGGTACATCTAAAATGCACTTAGTATTATTTCCAAAAATTTGTTAGCTAATAATTTTGTAATTTGCTATATGTTCATCCATGTGTTCAATACTGCCTCACCCACTGAAGCAATTAGTCATCCTTTTTCCACATGAGAAACATTTTTGTAAAGGTCATAAACAATTAACCAGGCTTTACACTGGCACTCACATTGCTGAACTTGGGGTGGAGCCTTCAAACCATAAAACCGGCTGCCTCTGCTCTCCACAGTCTCTCAGTTCACAATTTCAATAAACTCTTAATGGAAACCTTTTGTCTTTTATCGAAGAGGTCATGAATGGATGCTAGTACTAAGTTATGTTCAATGTGTTGCCAACTTTTTTTTTTTTTTTTTTTTTTTTTTTTCTTTTTTTTTTGGGCATATTCAGTTCACCTTTCTAGAAGACATTTTGTACTTGCATGATGTTTTTGACACAACTGAAATGAAATATGGATTTAAATCATGACATTTCTTGATTTCGTGGTACAGAGAAGCATGTCAACAAATCAGTAAGATAATTTAAGGAAGCGTATGACACATTTTATTTGTTTTAAACTAGGAAGATGTCCAAAGACAGTCTGTTTTATTGAATGTCTGTTAATAAGCTGTCTGTTTTAGAGTTTTAAATTTTTAAAAGCTCTCACAGTGACCCTGGGGATTTTACGGTATGAATTATATATAATATTTCATACACTTATAGGCTTTGTGTTCTTCACCCCATGTTGATTCTCATCTGTTGACAGCACGCAGTCCAGGCCTAGTCTAATAATTTCCATACATAGCAATGAGATCACAAAACTCACAAACACTAAATCAAAACCTGAGCCACAACGGGTCTTCAATAAAACTGTCCATGCATGGACGGTCCATATAGGGATAAAAGAAAGCTGAGACCATATCAAATCAGAATATATTTCGTGGGCATCTGTGATTTAAACGTTTTAATACCAAAGTCATATGTATCATTGCAAGCTATACATTTTTATAGCTTTGATAATCTTAATTGAGAAATAAATAATTTCAGGTGTTTGAGGTTTCTTAAAGTATTCATCAAGCTGACGCTGCAGACATTTCTGCAGAAATGTTTGACTCAATAAATATGCGCAGTTAACTGGAAAAAAAAATCGTATCTGATTTAACCCATTAAACTTATTTTTGCTGGTATAGTAATGCATATAGATTTGCATTATTAATGCATTATGATTTAGTATTTAGTCTTTTTTTTTCCATCCAACTGAACCAGTTAATAAAGATGTTACAAGCTGTGTAGATTAACAATGTATGATAATGAAGATAATGATTAATAATAATATGTAAAATAAATAATACAAAATAAAACTAGCGGTATTTCAACTTTTAACAGATTTTCATGCCAAAAACCAAAAAGTTTTTATTAGGTTATAGAATCGATGAAAGACTACATGAAAGACCCGAGAGATCAGTCAGTAAATATTTTTTTCCATAACCGGACACCAGTTCTATTTTCAATTTGGCATTGTCCAGATAATGGGAGAGAAAGCACACCTTTTATCGTCCTATCTTCCTATCATGAGTTGTATTATCTTACAGCATCGGTCTTTATCTGTGAATTGGAAGAGTGAAAATGACCGGCACTGAATGATAGGCAGATAGATAGTTTATTTAATTTATTTGAGGGGAGTGGGTACAATTATAATCAACAATACAAACAAGCTATATGAAAATAATAATAATGATAATAATGATAATAATAATATTAATAATAATTTGAAATTATACAGGCACCAGTTCGACGCGTTTATTTAATCGTTCTTGATGCTTTATATAATGCGGCAAATGAAATGCTGAGCTATTTATCACAGTTACTAGCTGTATTTTAAACAGACCTTTGAATATAGCCAACGAATCATAAAGACTTGACAATACTTGTCAGTCCATTTTATTTCTAAATTAATGCATGAAGCTGTGAACATATACAGGTGTTATGTTTAACTTGGTTACCCGTGTGATTACGGCTGTCCTGTTTACTTTCTTAATCAAAATGATATGATTCACTGAATTAAACATTAGACAATAACGCCACAAAGATAGGTTTCTTTTCTTGTTTGAAAATTGTCCTCCCTATTTTCAAAAAAGCGTTACTCGCATTCATTAATTTTTAAATGAATGTCCAAACAATGTGCAAATAATATACAATATTTGAATATATATATATATATATATATATATATATATATATATATATATATATATATATATATATATATATATATACATGATATTATTTAAATTTGACATTATGCTCATAAAAGAGATTTTAAAACGTCCCAGCAGGCCTACAGGCTTGTGTATAAAGAAATACAAACAGTGATAAAATTCATCAAGGCCTTACTCCTTCAAAATAGTTTAGTGGTATTTATGTATTACAAACTAATAAAACATCATTGCAAAGAAGGATGTCAAGTTGTGTATTATAAACATGCAGTTTTCATTATGTTGTCATTATTGTGCGTATGCTGCATTTGAACTGTAAGGATAAAAAGTGAACTGTGTTATCACTGTATTATTGGCCCTTAAAATACGTCGCAAGTCACGAAGAAAGAAAGGAAAAAAGAAAGAAAGAAAGAAAGAAAGAAAGAAAGAAAGAAAGAAAGAAGGAAATAAAGAAAGATCGGGAAACAATGGTGCGACCACAATTTCGTTTCACACCAGTAAAACTATTCAAGAATTTTCCTATGTATTAATATTTCAAACTAAACAAGGTGTAATTACCGAGATGCATCACAGCAGTAGTCATAGCAAAGGGCTACAATCCTTTGCACTTATCGCCTTTACGTAATATCTTTCCATTAAATAAAGCTGGTAACGCTCTGTGCGATGAACTTGCATACCTGAAAATCCTGCGCAAGACACCAGTGAAGAGAGTTCGTCGTCTGCATGTTTCACGAATGTTCTCTTGAACCAAATTTCGATTCCCGTTTTTCTCTGCTAACCGCATTGTGTACCCACAAAATCTGACTACAAAGTGTAATTGCCTAATTTATCCAGAGGAGGGAGACTTTTGGCTCTGTGCTCTCAATGTGTCCCAATGTGTCTCAAGTTTCGATCACGACTTAAACCTGTGGGACTCTTTGAATGGTTTCTTTCTGTCGCACAACACTCACTTTGACATGGCAACAATACCCTAATTTACACACCGTGGGCATAGTTACAACACGTAGACTGTATGATGCTGATGTCTATAAATGATAACACTGTGTTGTGATGCTGTAGACTCTCTGCATATTCTGTGGCGTGTTTTTACACAACAACAGCAGACTAAACACTTTTGCTCATTGATTTCGTTTCATTAACCTAAGCGTTTCCCCCAGATGTCCTGTGATGATCTCGAAAGATGTTCCCCATGTGTTGAAGCCGGAGACTTGTGACCTACACACATGTACGGATAGTGACACCGCTTCTTGTTCTACTGGGTCGTCTGTAAACTTTTACAAGTGACATTTTGTGAGCTAATAAACTATACCTTCTTTACTTCCACAGGAAACTCTGTGAGCATGCTGTGATAGTGTTGGCCTTTGGAATCCAGTCAATACCCTATATAGTATATATAATATTTATGTAACAAAGATATCGATTGCATTTGAGTCTTATTTGGAGCATGTGTGCTGATAAATTAGGTTGGCCACGTTTCTATGTAGTGTGCATTACATGGGTATAGCACAAGTGTTTGATACCTGCTTTTTTTTAAAAAAACAAAAAAAAAACAAAACAAAACAAAAAAAATAAAAAACAACTTTCACCTCCTCTTTGTTCACAACTTGTCAGTTCTAGCTTACAATAATGCAACATTTGCATTGCTTGCCTATCAAATAAAAAGTTTTATTCCAGCGGCAAAGCAGACAACTCTTTATGCATAAAGACCTGTTTACGTAAGTAAAATGTAAAGGTGACAGCAAATGTTGTATGTTTAATTGCTAGTGATGGTTTAGCCATCGGAAAAGTATGTAATAAACAAATAAAGTGCTTGGTATTGCAGGGATTCATTGTTATTCTCACTGGTAGCGGCACATGTCCAAATCATCAAGCTTTCACTTAAAATAATTTTTGATCTGCAAAGTGGCACTTAATTCAGATTGTTTTCTATCGGATAGCAGATTTAGCGTGTAGAATATGTACAACATACGTGTAATACTCTTTCCAATAGGCTAACATACACTTTCCGTAACGTGGGTGCCTAAACATCTCTTCTGTTACTTAGACCACCCCTTTCTATATTCCATAATCGCACATATTGCTTAACGTATAATCAGTGTTGGAAACGTGCCAAGTTTAAACGAAGCTTTGCCCTGTCCTTCTAATCTGAATTAATATATTGAAAAGGTTAAATTGTGCGTACTGGATGGTACGCGCACACGTGCAGCCTACCGAAGAATCCTGGACCAATGAAATCAACCCATCGCTCTCCGCGTAACCAGTTAGATTGACGTGTAGGACGCGTCAAATTAACTCCAACAAACTTCACCCTGCGGGATCAGACAAATCCCTCTTTAACGGGAGAGGATCACTCGTATCCCATTCTACCCTAGACAAGTTTGGCATGTAGAAGTTTTGCAGCTGGAATAGACAAAAGTTTGTCGAAGTCTTCTGAACATAACAAATCTACTGCATGCTGCAGCGTTCAGCCATTGAGGGGAACAGTTTTAAAGACACGCATCGCAAGAGCAAATGGGTGAGATCTCGTCCACATCGGCATGCTTATTTTGCAGAGAGATGTTTTATTTAGACCAGAAATAACCTTAACGATGAGCATCAAATTGGATTGACAAATGTTTGCTTTGGTTATGAATATTTAAATAATTCAAGTAAAGCTGCTGTGCGGTGCCTAAATATCAACGACTGTCTTATTAGGCCAACAATATTCATTATCTCTACTGAAATTTCGAGTATTAAAAATGTTGGAGAAAGTAGAAAAGATGTCCATGTTCATGGAAAAATCCTCGATTTGCTTAAGCAACTGAATATGTACATGATGTGCCATGCTGTTTTACGGCATTCATTTTCCATAGCGTAAGTTTAACGCCTTTTGTTTCTTACAGAGCAAACCTATGGGGAGGTGAACCAGCTGGGGGGAGTTTTTGTCAATGGACGTCCTTTGCCCAATGCAATAAGATTACGAATAGTGGAGTTAGCCCAGCTTGGCATCAGACCCTGTGACATAAGCAGACAGCTTCGGGTCTCCCATGGCTGTGTGAGTAAAATCCTTGCGAGATACAACGAAACTGGGTCCATTTTGCCAGGCGCAATCGGTGGCAGCAAACCACGAGTCACGACGCCAAATGTAGTAAAAAACATACGGGAGTACAAACAAGGAGACCCGGGAATTTTTGCATGGGAGATCCGGGACCGTCTTCTCGCGGACGGAGTATGTGACAAGTATAACGTTCCTTCGGTCAGCTCTATCAGCCGGATATTAAGGAACAAGATTGGAAACCTCTCCCAGCCTAACCAATATGAAAACGGCAAGCAAGCACCTCCGCAGTCCAGCCTCTCCTACAACCATATATACCCGTATTCATACCCCAATGCAATGTCTCCTTCCGGGACCAAAATGAGCAATCCTCCCGGTGTCCCTGTCACGGGTGGGCATGTAAGCATTTCTCGAGGTTGGCCTTCAGCGCACACGGTCAGCAATATACTGGGTATTCGGGCTTTCATGGATCCTTCAGGTGAGATTCATTGTACATCTATAGGTTTAGACAACAAATCTTAACTGTACATCAAACGGTTACATAGGCCTCATTACAGTTTGATTTTCGGTGCATACACAAAGCAAACTGGCGAGGCCTATGCAATCACCTAGTGTGTGGCCTAATGCAAAAAATGAATTTTTAAACTATAGATAAAATTAGGTAAATTTAAAAATACAATTTTGACATGAAATTTAGAAAACACAGCTATCAAGACGTATTCTTGCGCATATACGAATAACCAAGTAGGCCTTTGGGTTCTCGGTACTGTAAAAAGGGGTAACCAGCAATTGTTACCTTAAATAGCTGTTTTTATCTATTTAAAACCTTACAATGATTTTGAAAATGTGTTATGTATTTATGTTGATATATATTTTAGACATTTTTTAGATGATTTTCCCAGTCCAAACTAAGCTAATTACATTGTTTGAGATATTTAAAAAAATGTTGTTGTTTTTAAATTATGTATATAAATACTGTGTTTATTCCCAAATTATCAGTTATAACGAATAAATGCACGCGTTATGTAGCCCGAATTATAGAAGAACATTTCACTGTAATATGCATTATTATAAACATGTTTTTGAAAATACTGTATTAGAATGTGTTATATATTCTTATATGTAAGAATATATAACTTATGTATTGTCACTTTAAATAACTGATGATAATATATCTTTTAAAATCCATTTAAGCAAATATGCATGCGTGAATTTGATCAAGTTTAAATGTGCTGCACATTTGTGTCGAATGTGTGTTAAAGATAATATAAATCATCCTATTACAAGAGAAATTATGCTGACATTAATTCCATAGGTAATTATACTGCTTGAACTAATTTTGATTTAGTTGCAAAACAAAGGAAAAACAAAAAACAAAAGAACAAACAACAAAAAAAGAAAGTTAAAATGCACTTAAATATATATATATGTATTTTTCCTCCCCCTCTAGCTATTGCTAGCGCTGAAGGATACGCACCAAAAATGGAGGACTGGGGTAGTGTGAATAGAGCGACATTTCCCTCTGCTCATGGAGTCAATGGAATAGACAAATCAGCTATTGATGCAGACATAAAATACCCTCAGGTATCGTAGCAATTATTTTATTGTTTCAGATACAAACTCTGTTCAGAAAGAAATCATTTGAATGAGTCTGGATGTCACTGTTATCTTTCATGTTATTTTGTAATTACATAAATAAGTACTGTGTGATAAAAAAAATAAATAAATAAATAAATAACAGCTTAGCCTACCTAAAATATAACTCGTTTTGTAGAGCTGCTTATGCACTTTGTTACTAAAAAATTCTATTGCACGTATATTTATATGCAATGTAGCCATAACACGGAAATACAAAGTGTTACCTTATCTTATTTTTTCTCTCTCTCTGCTTGCTCAGTATTAATGTGCTTGTTTTTCTCCTATCTCTTCAGCCATCGTCGACTTTGTCTAGTTATGTCCCAGCATGCGCATACTCTCCCTCCAACCAGTATGGCGTGTACAGTGGTCCAGCAGGCAGTTATGTGAGCCCAGGGCATCACTGGCAGGCCCAGGGCACCAGCCTCTCCCACCCTAGCGGTGGTGTAGCGATGCACCCGAGTGACATCCATTCTTCTATGGCGTTCAAACATGCAGTGCGAGATGGTATGCACAATCATACTTTGATATCAGTCATACTTCAACTGTTGTCCATTATCGATGAAATTTGAGTATATTTGCTTGTAGAGTGACTTAAAACTTAGTTTTTTGGCTATTACTAACCTTTTTAAGATATTTATACACCTTTTAAAGTTCTGGTGGCCATATTTATATTATTATTCACGGTACTTTCTAAGTGCTAGAAAAAAAAACAACAACACCTGGGGAAATAAATAAATTAAATCGGTTCCAACTTTCATATAGACGCCTGATAGGCTAGTGTTTTCAACCAAACCATTAGGCATGCACATAAAATTTCTTAAGAGAATGAGGTCATGTAGGGTAACGTGAGCGGTGTGTAAGTATTCTGAGTTGCGGCCTATATGTTCACCAATATAAATAAATGGCTGGCCTCATTAACAGTCCTATGTAAATGCATTTCTACTATTGATTAATGTCGTTTACTCATTGTAGGCAATGCGTATTAGCTTACTTTAGCAGAAGATTACAAATATTTTAATTAATTAATTTATTTTATTTTATTTTTTGTAATAAATGCTAAATAAATAGACGTAACCATAATGAAATATACGGTCAGTTTTTGTAATATGTAAATGTGCAAATAAGATTTCAGAAACTTTTATTTCAGAATAGTTTTTAGTGAATGCATTTTAGATAAAGTTTAACAGAGTGGCGTATTTCTGAAAATCGAACCGTCTTTTTGAACATGCCCTGACCCCATAGATTTACACTACACAGAAAATGCGTGATTGGATGTGAGGAGAGTTACGACTTGTTTTCTCTCTAAATATGTTCTCCTGTTTGTCCTCCACAGGAGACAGAAAACCACCGAGTCCCCTAAGCAAGCAGCAGCACGAAGCCTTGAGCAATATACACGGACTCAGCCTTTCTACCTCATCCTCGTAACAGCACAGATACGTCAGTTTAGAAATGATCGCATTTCAAGAAAGCAAACCAAACCGTAAGTTCAACCAATGCACATCTTTCGACGGTGTTGTCCTGTTCGAACCCGTGGCCAGCACTCTCTGAGAATAAGATCTTCGTAAAGCCGAATGAATGTATCCGACTTTGTTCTTTACTGTAACTATAACTGTCTCCAGGCTGCGTTGTTTGGTGGTTGGCTGTTTAACCATTATACTGTCAGACTGGGTTTGTCTATTCTATTTATGACAGCGACAGCATACCGGATGCAAAATGAGATTTGTCTTAAAGCTAAATCAGGCATCAGTACAAAATAATTTTTAAAGAATGACAATACATTACATAGACGTGTACATTAAATAAACCCTATGTGAACAAAGTAATAAATTGTTAATGTAAATATGAAGAAAGCTTTAGTTATATATTTTTATAAATTCATGTGTAAATATGCTAAATAAAGGTATTGCATAAAAACCATCTGAAGTCAATATCGTTGTCTTTTATGAGAACCTAATTTCACTTCAAATTCTCGCAAAGATATATGGAGATTTCTGAAAGTGTTTTTCTCTGCTCATTCTGCCTAGAGTTTTCAGTGCATTTATGTCCACTCTAAATTAGCGGCAAAAAGTGCTATAACGTCTAAATATTTCCAGCAAGAGTGTTTCACGCAATATGCTCTGCACGTAGTGATAAGGCCATTTTGCTGTTTTCTCATGTGCGCTACTGAGCGTAATGGTGCTTGTCCGCATTTGGCGCCTCCAGTGATGCTATCTGTGTTGATGCTGGATCAGTGCCACACCGTGCAAAATATATTAGAATATATATATATATATATATATATATATATATATATATATTAGGATTATATAAATATATTTAGATATAGATAATCCTCGATGGACGAGTTCCTTAAAAAGGTTTTACAGTCATTTTGCTTACAGCATTTGTGATGACTTTTGTGATGATATTTGTGATAGTTGAAGTTTGTTTGCAACCTTGTGGAAGATGCCGGCTCAGCATACAGATACAAATCTTCGAGTAATGTGCATAATCAAAAACTATTTGCATAATATGTGACGCGATTTTTTTTTTTTTTTTATTGATACTAGGCCTACTACTATTAGCTAAATCATTTTAAAACTATTCTAACGGATACAAGCGATTTATAGGCCTTTTTTCTTTTGCATTTGATAAATGGTCTGGGTCGTATTTCTCCAAAGCATCATAAGCCTAAGCAGATAAAAACAATAATAGTAATCACCTTAGAATTACATTACGGGTCTGTTTCCCGAAATTATGATTAAACCATAAAAGGTACTTGAGAATCGTCGTAGATCCACAAGCGTTTTGGTAAGCATAGTTTCTTGCAGTCACCTGCAGGACAAAGGTAAAATTACAACTAAACTTAATACAGCTACAGTTACACTTCATGTAGCCTAAACATTATGGCTTTCATATCATAATACTTTTTCCTTTTGTAAAACATATTACTGAATCGATTATTTAAGATGGATTCAAACAAATGCATAAAATAATGAACTATATAAAGCGCTGTATCTGGTTTATACGAAGTTGGTTTAAACAAAGTAGTTGCATGACTGGTGCATAAAAATAAAATTCAGTGGGAGAAGACATGTTCAGTGACTTGCAGTGCTGAAACAACTGCCGTATATTGAACACGTCTTAGTTTGTCATGACGTCGCCGTTTTTCCTCCTCTTCCTCTTCCTCTATGTGACACCCAAAGGCCTCTCGCCCGCGCTGGAACGTTGTGCATTGCTGTTCCCATCACTGTGGGGGAGTAAAGAGCACCTCTGGATTGGTTAACATTGGCATTAATTGACGCGAAATGTGCACACGGAAAACGGAGATTATGATAAAAGTAATTTCAAAATTGTATTTAATCAGTTAGGAATTACAAATATTTTACACAAACTAATAGTTACAGTCTATAATATCACAATGACAAACAACTGACATTTCAGCTGTGGGTAAATTTATAGGAAAGGAACGAACGCTGGTACCTTGGCACACAGAAAACCCACTTTTAAGAGCTGAGATGCATCATTACCGGGAAACGCTGTGGTGGCTGGTGTGATTTGTTTAAAGCGGTATTATTGATGTTGGAAGACATTTTATATATGCCAAATATGATGTCAAAATGACTTGACCTAAAAATCTTTCATGTTATCTTTAAAAAAAATATATATATATATAAAAAAATAACAGCAGTGTCAGACAAGTCTATGTGAAAAAAGCTACATTGCACTTTGCACAAATATATATAGTAGGTAATACTGAATTTGCTATTTGATAACAAATCGCCAGATTCTATCAGTATTAACTGTCAGTGTCGGTTCAAACATCTAGGCTATCAGAATCCTTCCGAATTTCGAATAATATTGTTTTGTGAAAACGACAAAAATCACAACAAAAATTACACCGAACAGCAGTATACGACTTCATTATACCCCGTTAATAATATTTACGCAACAATAACTATGCTACAACTAAAATAAATAAATAAAAATGAGTGAATGATCCAAATATCAAAAGCTTAATTTACGATAGACACGCTAGTACAACTAATGATTTAAGCATGCAAAAATGTAAATAGTTGATGTTTTATGCCGTAGGATCGTTGTTCAACGTGGAACATACTCACGCAAGCTTATAAAATGTGGTTTTTCTAGTTCTACTGTAGTTAGTGTAAAATGGGGAAAAAGTGTCACAGTTGTTAGCTGAATGAGGATAAAAGTAAAAGATCGGTGTCACAGATTTTTTTTTTTTTCAGTCCATTTAATTTTCGTAAAAAATTATCTTTTTTTGCCGCCAAATCAACAGCTAAAATTTTAGTTCTAGTTCAAGTTCTGTTATGTTCATTTCTGGGCTTTTTGTAGCAGTAATGTAGCCTACTAGAGACTCAGCCTGATGATTTCACGACGGAAAGATCTCTGTTACACGTCCCTGATAAATTGCTGACACTCTATGAATGCATGTACTGTATACTTTCCTGCCATATTAGGCACTTAAAGTTTTCACTGACACTATAGACTTGAGACTCTTACTGAGCAACCTCTAAACATAACTCAGTGTATGGTAATAAACATAAATTGTAGCGTTTATTTCCAGTTCAGTTTTTCAGTTCTTCAGCAGACCTCCAATGCGACTTTTATTCCGCCTTTTTAAAAAACAGTTTATCTATTTATATGCCATGGTTATTACAATTTTTGTAATAATTGTTTTATTATATTATTGCTTTTCAAAAAAAAAAAAAAAAAAAAAGGTGGGAATATCTCTCTCTCTCTCTCTCTCTCTCTCTCTATTAAATTATTACGATGGAATACATATTTTGATAGTAGTACATAGTGTATTCTACAATAATTTATACTCTGGAAATTCAGGACCTTAGTAGATAGAGAACAAGCAAAATCCATTTTCAAAGTCTTACATTTCTTTATTTATTTTTTAAATCTGGTAGTGCCACAAATGTAATGTTAACATAATCTCTGCAATCTCTTCCTCACTTTTAAATTATTTTTACTTCCTTAAATGTATAAAGACATGTTCCCACACTGAACAGTTAAACCTGCTGTAACTGTAGTCTAATACCTCCTGTCATTTCATGCACTTGTCTGCATTAAAGGGTCATGTCAACAATCACAGAGATTTTTGGGCTAACAGTTGAGATAGTGTTGCTGCTGTGAACTTTGAAAGTGATGTAATCTATTTCTTTGTATTGTCCTTAGAGCAAGGTCATGGTTCTTTTCCCAGGGAATACATGAATTGTTAAAATGTATTCTTTGAATGCAGTGTCAGCTTTGGAAAAAGTGTCTGCCAAATGCATAAAATTACGTACAAAACTCTGATTTCAGAAACAAAACACCTAGAGAGCAGAATAATGTTTAGAACAATTTCATTAAAAAAAGAAAAACCTGTATATTTTACAGTTAAAATCTTGTAATTAATAAAATAAAATAAAATAAAGTAAAATAGCAAATCCAAAAGCTCTTTTCTGTCAAATTAGCATGACAATGCTATTAAAATCTATTTTGTACCTTTAGCATATATTGAAAACCAGCTTAATAACACAGGTGGTAAATGAGAAAGTCGCTATAATGAATCCAAGTGCATCACAAGTAGCATTTCCACAATCTCAAGTAAATACTAATTTGGAAAATGCATAGCGTCATATGCACAAACATAAAACATCATCATCATAACACATGGCACTAAAATAATCCAAAAAACATTAATTGAACAACATTAGATGTAACATAAAATCGTAATGTACAGAACTAACAACAAAATCTGATACAAAACAATTATTTTAATGAAATACCATCAAATGTGAAGTGTCACATGGGGAATTAAAGGAATGTCAGTTTTTTTTTTTTTTTTTTTTTTTTTTTTACCTTCGGAAACCGTGCATATAACAGATAACAATGAATCGCCACATAGTTTATTTCTCTTGAAATGATCTCCAGGGTATCATACCTTTATCAAAGATCCAAATATTACGACTATATCTGATAGTCATGCAATGAGGATCTCAGAAATTACACTATGGTTAAATATCTAACGTAACATTTCCATGAAAGAGTATGCTACAATTATTCGCTCAAACTGATTTTTATAGAATAGTTGCAGATTAAGTTTGTGAAACGTTTTTTTTTTTATACAACTCTTGCTTCCGCTGCTACTTTTTAAATAGCCAACATTAAGTAGCACAAGGTCCAGTTAAAGGTTCTCCTTGACTCTAAAAAGCATTAGCCACTCTGCCTCTCTTCTGGCCTTTTCATGAATTTGATCTTCACTATAAGTGTATCTGATGCTAACATCTAAAAATCCTGTATATGCACTGTACATCTCTAAAGTGAAGAATGCTGTTCTCCCAAAGGCAGTCTTGGAGTAACAAGCTTAAACAGATACTCACAGTGGTGAAACAAATCTCATCTGTTAAGCTAAACAATAGTGAGAGGTATGCTTTTACTGAGTCAGATCAGTACTCCTATCCTAAGAGTGAGTGATTTGTCATTGTCTCTGCTGTGTAAAGGAAAGATAGGACTGGATCTGTAGAAACAAGTGCTCATCTTATGGTTCTAACAAGCCGTTGGAAGTGATGCAGCGGCTTCACATTACAATGTGATTTAATGTTTATGTCTATCTTTCTGACTCCACGCTTCTGCATTTAGATGAATTCTGTCCTGTCTAAAGTCAAGAATTAGTTCATGTCTGTAATGTCAGTTTTCTCGAACAGGAACCAAATAATAAGTCATATCCTAAATGCTGCTTGTTGTCCTGTGCAACTTATAAAACGTGTCTGCTGCACCGCTCTATATAACAGATGATTCTCTACTAGGTTTCAACTTCTTGTAACCACTCACCACATCAACCGGTCACTTTGAAAGCCAAGACACACAGATGGGACAATGACATTCATCTTCTCCAATTAAAACATAACATGTTCATGTCCTGTCTGACGTCCCTCTCCCCACACATGCAATTCTTGGATGAATGATTTGCTTTGGAGACAAAAGCTGTGCAGCTTTAGATTTGCAAAAACCACAGTTTCTCTTTGATCGTAGTACCTAAATACCTAAATGATGATTGCATTCAAAGTAAGAAATTTATATTGTCAGCTTCTGTATTACATTAGATTGCATAGCATAGTCTACCCAAAAATGCTAATTCTGTCATCATTTATTCACCCTCAAGTTTTTTTTTTTTTTTTTTTTTTTTTTCAAACCTATATGAGTTTCTTCCTTTTGTTGAACATAAAATAAAATATTTTGAAGAATGTGGTTAACCAAACAGTCGCCAGTAGCCACTGACTTCCGTAGTATGAGAAAAATGCTATGGAAGTCAATGGGGACCATTAACTGTTTGGTTACCCACATTCTTTAAAATATCTTCTTTTGTGTTCAACAGAAGAAAGAAACTCATACAGGTTTGGAACAACTTGTAAATGATGACAGAATGTGGATTTTTGGGTGAACTATCCCTTTAACAGTGGTTATGTAAATACTGTAGCTACAAATTGTCATGTTTCACGCATGAAGCTGAGACAGAGATCCTTGGTAGAAAATATGTGCTTTTCTGGGTAGGAAAAACGCCTTTGAATCTGTAGCTTCTGATGCAGTGACTCTGTATGTGGTGAACAGATCTCTGGGAATGCAAGAAGATGAGCATGATTCCCCCTAATTTTCAGGGACTAGAGAATTAATCATCTGCTAAGATGCCCATCTGTGATTTATTTAAAGAGCTGAAATATGTTATGTGTGCTTCCTGCCATCTCATGTATTTCTGCAATTACCATCAAGCTGTGTGGCAATGGATTTAACTGTCTCTGAACTAATATTTGGCACCGGTTCTTATGAGGTGAAAATAAGATGATGGCTTCCTTCAGAAATATGTTTTTTTGCGGTTAGCCACTGTTCTGTCTTGATTTTGTGTCTGGTTTATTTAAGTCTGAACAACGCGAGTAGTACTTCAATGGGTAAAACTTGAAGTGTTGTCATTTTCTCCCCTTTTTCCCTCCCGATTTCAGTGTGTTGCAATGTGTGCAAATGGCTGTCATTCAAATAATTATAATAAGGGTCTTGACCTCTGTAACAATTCTGTTGGAACTTTCATAACAGTGTGCCAGATGAAATCATTATGCCATTATGGCTGAAAATACTCGCTATTAAAAATTACATTTCCAAAAGGAAACCTTTTTTCTACTATATAAACATTTTGTCAAATGGAAAGGTTTTGTGAATGTTACAGGTTCTTCATGGAATCACAGATGCCAGTAAAGGTTCTGTGGTCACTGCACAATTCAGAGAAAAATACAACACAGTTTTACTTAAAATTTGTGACCTCAGTGCTAAATTTACATCAGAGGCACTCGACGTACAAATGTATAAACTGAATTCAGAGGCAAATGTTTTTCAACTGGAGTGTCTGGTTATGTGAGAGACAGTGAGACAATGCTTACTGCAATGGTGCGTAACTCAGCGCTAGTGACGACAGATAAAGTAGGTAAGCTAGCAAGAGATTAATGTGTGATGTAAATACAAGACTTGCACATAGACAAATGCAATTTTTTGCTGTGCTAGTGGGGAGGCAGTGTCTAACTCAAGTGAGGCATGCGGAAAAGTTTCCAACGGGACCTGACAAGCAGCCATGATACACCACATACACAATGGAGCTCGGAATGAGCGCTGCCACCATCGTGTCTGCAACAGACAACAACAAAGGATGGGACACATTAATCATTTTTTGACAGCATGCCACTCCTATAAACTTTTACCTGATTTCCTCAGACAACTTCATCATCATCACTTTTCTCTCATGCATATCTTGATTAGCTACAACTCTGTGTCCATGCAGTGCTCCAAGTCAAAGAACGAAACATCGTTGTAAAAGGATTGTATTTGTACACAGTTCTCTTTGATCTGTGTGCAAAAATTTGAAAATAAATATGTACATATTTATACAGAAAAGTTTGGGGACTGTTTTTGTACAGGCAATAAAGTTACATCATCTCATAACTGTGGCTTTTAGTGTAGTGGTTTTTATTTTGGTGGCACTCAGTTCAAATTGACTTTTATGGTCAGCTAACATAACTAAGCCTATAGATCATAATACTGCAACAAAAGTTTCAAGAAAAAAGTGTAATGAGCGGTGAAAGGGCAGAAACAGGAATACAAAATTCGGTTACACTTTATTTTGAGAGTCCACTTTAGACACTCTACTAACTATAAGTAACTTTGCAACTACATGTCAACTAATTTTCGTTAATTTGCAACTAATGTCTACTAACTCTCAGAGCAGACTGTTAGGTTAGATTTATGGTTAGTAGAATAAGTTGACATACACTTGCAAAGTTTAGAAGAATGTTAGAAGATATTAAGATATTCTAATGACTGGTTAACATGCAGTTGCAAAGTTGCTTACTGTTAGTAGAATGTCTAAAGTGGACTATCAAAATAAAATGTTATCCAAAATTCATTGTAAATATTACATACCAAGTAAAACTCTTAAGCTTGAGCATGCAGAATAATTTTCCATCAGATCAGATCTAGCAAGGAAACTGATGTCCTCTTCCATCATCAAATGGGTTGATGATGACGAAAAGCTTTACTACCTTGAGAAAACCTAAGCATGAAAGTTTAAGCCTCAGTGGGGCATAAGCAGATAGCATGAAAATGTTCGAATGAGATTGCACACATTCATACAAGTTCACCAAAACATACCAGTTATGAACTACCATGATTGGTCTTACATGAGCGGCTTGCTCAGGTAAAGATATTTTCCAAAACAGAGTGCATTTTCCCAAAAAAGAACTTGAAATTACCATGGCTTGACATTACCATAACAGTAAGTACTGCAGCAATGCTAAGGTCATGGGTTCAGTTCCCAGGGAAAACAAGAACTGAACTGATAACATGTAAATGTGTACATTCAATGACATGCAAATTTGATGGAAGCATCAGCCAAATGCACAAATAGAAAATATGACTGCTATTACCCATATACTACTCATTATCACAGGACACGATTTTATGTAACAAAACAGAGTAAATTTATTCTTTGTTTATCATGTCCTTTTAACCCTCAACTGCACTTGTAAAAATCTTAAATTATGTTACTATATTATTTGCCATATTTAAAATGTACTGAGCAACTCTAAACCATTTGCACCATAATTTACCACCAGCTACAACATACTTCCTCTAACTTCATGTAGTTTGCTTCATTAGGCTATCCATGCAGATTCACATGCACCCTTAGCTCTGAAAAAAAAAAGTGATTAAGTAATATTGATAAATGAAAACTAGTATGATTTCCAGTGCCATTTCACAAATATGATTCCCCCTCCCACCCCAAATTAATTTTTATGGAACTGTTGTGGTTTTGATGGATTGCATCGCTCACTTGCAGTGTAGACATGGTGTTTTACACAGATGAGTACATGCGGTAGTCTTTTGAACAGCCCCTAGCAGTTCCACATAGTTTGTTCCGCAGGTCTTTGAAGAGTATGGAGCGTGGCCAGCCGTGGAGAAGCGGTCATGTCCTCTTATTAGTGCAGCTACTCCAGTTCAGTCTCCATCTCAACATTTCCACTACGCTTCAGCCTGTAAACTAACCAGTTTAGTCAAATGTTATCAAACAGACAAGACACTTACTCAGATAGAAAAGATACTCACACACCTCATGTGCAGTATGCTAGACACTAGTCATAGCAGCAGTTCTTTACCAATTTTAATGGGCCTCTAAAATACAGAGGTTGTGATTATAAGAAATGGGGTACACGCTAAAAAAGGCTGGATTAAATACAGCCCAGCGCTGGGTAAAATTTGGACAAACCCAGCGACTGGGTTGTTTTGACCCAGTGGTTGGGTTAAATGTTCAAACCAATCAGTAACACTTTAGAATAGGGAACACTTATTCACTATTAACTATGACTTTTCCCTCAATAAATTCCTAATTTGCTGCTTATTAATAGTTAGTAAGGTAGTTGTTAAGTTTAGGTATTAGGTAGGATTAGGGATTTAGAATAAGATCATGTATAATAAGGCATTAATATGTGCTTAATTAGTACTAATAAATGGCTAATAATCTTGTAATGTGCATGCTAATAAGCAACTAGTTAAGAGACTGTAAAATAAAGTGTTACCTTAATGGCTTAACTAGCATAAACTAATAATGAGCAATATATAGTAGTCAACATTTGGAGTGGATCAAAAAAGTTCATCAAAGCTGTCCTAAGACAAGAATGGGTATTGAAAGGTGAAGGGTTTTGATCCAATTCAAATGTTGACTACTGTATACTGTTACTCCATGTCAGCTCAGGTCCATTAAATAATATTAACTGATACAACTTTTAATTTTATTCATGTAGTTATAATTTATAATAATGTAAATATTAATGTAGTTAACGAACTGAACCTTATTGTAAAGTGTTACCAGTAGTTTTTATCATGTCTACTGATGATGTCATAATATGTTACTTATTATATATTTTTGGCCTTTTGCCTTTATTTGATAGGACAGTAGAGAGCAGACAGGAAAGCACTGGGTGAAGAAAGGGGGTTAGGATCAGCAAAGAACATGGAGATGGGAATCAAACTCGGGTCGCCAGGAGCACAGTTGTGCTATATGTCCGCACGCTAACAGTGCCAACATAATATGCCATGTCCAGGCCCGGCTGTATGAAGGTATAGGCTACTAAACTGTGGTAAATACCCTCAAACAAAAGCAAAAGCAATTAAAGATCTGGCAAACTATCCAACGTGTTTTTTGCAGCGTTGGGCAATGTGGCCAATCACATACATATCTGTTGATCTCTTGAACGCAATGGCCAATCAGAAACGTTTTTGTCAGAATTCACTCATCGCTGTAAGCGCCGGATTAGTTTTGCAAGCTGTGTAGTATACAGAGTTTAATTTACTATAACGGAACTTTGTAAAATCGAGATGAGCTAAGACCAGGCTATAATCCATTCAGAATTTGTATGAAACTTTCGTTTTTTCGGACACACACACGCTGCAATGTTTCGGGAATGGCATCCACATATTTATGCTGGATTCATTCTCGAAATAGCAGTGACGGACACTGTAATAACCAAAGCAATACAAAAAATATATGTGAGAGCAGCCTAAGTGACTTAATTCTGGAACCGATCCTGCCCAAACTACAGCGCGTGTCCTGAGCGATATCGAGTTCACGGACCAAAACGTGTGTAAACGTGAGATCGGGACACATCAACCAGAGTAGCCTAATTTCATTTCCAGTAAGGGACGGTAGAAAGTTCCGGAATTAATGGTATGGAATTTATGACAGAATAGTCCCACAACTGATCGTTTATTTTTTCCTCCCATGTCTCACCTTTCAACGAATAAAAACGGATACATTTCAAGTGACACGGGAAAAAAGACGAAGAACACCTAAATGAAAATCTGAAAAGCAGCGTGCAGATTTCTGGTTAAAGGCGATCAACTGACACTTAAAGCGGGAAGCATCGTCAGATTCAAGCCAGCAGCAAGAGTCAAAAGCTCATTCACAGTTTATTATTAAAAAATAGCCGACGCAAGAGTCAAATGTCGCCCATGTATAAACATACATATATACATACATACATAAATACATAAATAACGACCAATCAAGCTGTCAATCAAGCAAAATGCTCAGAAGATATATCTAACTGATCGTTGAAAATGTGATTAGGTTGATTTAGCTATATAATGTATCATTTTTGACAGTTTTAAGTTACCTGACGTATTTACCAGAAATAGGGTAAAGGATATAGACTATGTATGCATGTATGTATGTATGTATGTATGTATGTATATATGTATTTAAACAATAACTAAGGTTATTGTAGTATGTTTTACAAGAAAGTACTTTACTTAAAGTCTTTATGTATAATGCATTATAAAAATAGTTTGTACTTGTAATATCTTGTAATGCATCTTATAATGCACTGTACAATCTCATGAATAAGTGTAATCACAATTAATAGATTTTTAACACTTATAACACTTATAATGTTTTTGTTAATACATTGTTACACTATGCATTTTAAATCCGGTTATAATTATTTCCGACAAGATATAATGTATTACAACACACATTATGAATAATTATAATGCATTATACTTTTTTAATAACTCTTTATAATGCATTATAAAGGCATTAAGTAAAGTGTTACCAAAATGCTGCTTCAGCCTTTCTACTACTTGCCAGTTCTTTTAAATTTGTGACAATTTCTGAGTGAAAATTTAAATGCAAATTAAATCCTACACCATTTCTTTTTATTGTAGCACTTTATATTTATTATTTGTTCCTTTTCAGTTGTTCCCTAATTAACTGAACAACAGTGTTGGGCAAGTTACTCTGAAAAAGTAATTAAATTACTGATTACTGATTAGTAATTAGTTACATTACTAGTTACATTACTTTTTTTTTTTCTGTACTTCCATGAAATTTACGTGAAATATTAAGTTTGTGTGTTGCCCATAACAGCATAAACGCTCCTGATAAAATATTTGTTATTAAAGCATCAACAGTCACTATTATTTTTACTAAAAGCAATAGGCTGCTGCGTGCGTGGTTGCCCAATGCAGGGCATTTCGAGCGGTGAGTGGATTCTCTGATTTTCCATTGCATTCCAACATTGTTTAACGCTGCAAACACGTGTTATAAATAGAAACTCTGCCTATACTTAGGCGTGTTGATCATTTTTGTTTTATATTAGTTGCTTTTGTGCAATACATGAATAGCAATTCATTTGTTTTAGATGTTTTATGTTTAGATATTTCTATTTTGCGGAGTCCCGCAAACCATTTTTTCTATTGCTTCCCGCACACACATGAGTTTCTGCCCGCCCGCGCCCGCACTCGCCCATCAAGTCTTGTCCAGCGCCGCTCTCTGTTGCGTGGAGTCCAGTGCCAGTGGATTAGAGACCCGCACTCCCGCTGGACTCAACGCAACAGAGAGCAGCGCGGGACAAGACTTGATGGGCGAGTGCGGGTGCGGGCGCGGGCGGGCAGAGACTCATGTGACGACAATAGAAGTTGATACGTTACCCTCCGCACCCGGTACGTTCTCAAGAAGTTTTAATGTGCCGTGCTTTTCAAGTTTTTTAAATTGGATATGGAGTTTTTCATGTTGAAAATTTTTCTTCCCCTCTAATTGACAACGCACGATAATGTTCTTGCCTTTGACAGAAATTAACACAAAATAATGATTGTATTTCCAAATACAGAACGCATACTTTGCTCTCTCTATCCTGACTTTGTTTTCATTGGTAGTATCCGCCTCACAGGCGCTTACCAGTCAAAGTAGGTCTCAGGTAGAGGACGTCGTGTGTGCTAGCCAACACCCTTTTTACAATCTAGATGATAAAACACATTCTGTCGGCAGTGATGTAACGCGGTAACGCATGCCTGTAACTATACTCTAATTACTCATTTGGGAATTATAAGGCGTTAAATTACTCCATTACTGAAAAAAAAAGACCAAATTACAGTAACGCGTTACAAAGTAATGCGTTACTGCCCAACACTGCTGAACAATAGATTTCCAGTAGAGTGTTGACTGTGTCATTATAAGCATTTTCTTCAAAGTAGGTTATTTGCCGGGTTTCAGTTGCTTCTTGGCAGTAATGGGGAATGCAACATGATCCAAGAGCAAATAGTTTTATTTGAGCAGAGTCGCATCATTGCAGAGGCCATACCTTGCCTTTGTACTAACAATCTACTGATCACACTATGCAAACAGAGCCTAAAACATCCTTTCTGCCCAACCTTTCTGTAGAAATGCAGGTCTGCTTTGGACTTAGAAGGACCTTAGATGTCTATTGGGTTGCTAGAACTTTCTTAAATGTAGTTACATGACACACTGGATCACCTGTGAAGGCTGACCCACTTCTTTAGATGAGTACCTTATATAGAGTGATGGTCTGTTGAAAATTCTCCACACTGGGAATAAAATAACAAAGCAAACATAATGTAAAAGAGCTAATTTCAGCATATATTTACTGTAAAGTTAATCACCAAAAAAAAAGTGTTCTCAGTTCAGTGTTGGGTCAGCTCGGATATGGATGCACAATGAATTGTATTTAAATCGTGATCATGGTTTCTGCTTCTCTGAGTTTATTAAGCATAATCGTCTACAATATATTCTGGTCGCTGGTTGTTGAAACAGTTTCATTGTAATTGTGATTAAGGTATTATAATACACAGTCAAAAGAATTCACCTCAAACCTTAAGCTTTGTGGGAAATGGGAGCACAAGTGTTTAGCCGCCACTCCACTCACTCTTTATCTGTGACTCCCAGTGTCTCCCCGTTCTTTTGTAGGTGGGAACAAAAGCTTTGTTTCAGAAGATTTAAGGAAGTGTTTTCAGCCTCATCTTGTAGTCTGTGACTCAGGTGTCTGCTTTGGTCTTGAAGGGCAATTTCCTGAAGAAAAGTCTGGGATCCTCTGAGTAAATTCTAAGCCCGCCTTTCAGTCTACTTTGCACCTTTTTGTCACCCCTGAAATGCAAAGCAAACAAACAGAGCTGAGCAAGCCCTCTTAGTTAGTCTATGGTGTCAACAGGTGACTAGTCCATCGTGAGCATTTTACTCTGGTATGCAAATGGGCTGTGTTTAAGAGAAACACACTATTATTACTTTTTATTGGCCACTTTCAATAGATTGCGTTTTTTGAAAATATGTTGTGCTGAAAAAGTGTTTGATTCTATTGAACATTTGTTTATGCAACAAAATCCCTTTGTGACCATACATAAAAGTATATCAGTAGCCCTTCAGTAGTCCACTTTTTTCTACTAACTCTAAGTAATTTTTACTAATACTCTCATTAGAGAATTAGTCATCTGTCTGCTTAATATCTGCTAACACTTTATTTTGATGATTTTCCAACAAACATTCTACTGACTGTAATGAACTTTGTAATGAACTTTGCAACTATGTCAACTCATTCTACTAACCCTAACCCTAACTCTCTAATGAGAGTCAGTAGAAATGTAGTTGCAAAGTTACTTATAGTATTAAATGTCTAAGGCAGACTATTGTGGACTAAATTGGACATTAGCAGCAGACTATCGTGAACTAAAGTTGACAATAGTTGAAGCCTTTTTGTAAAATGCATTACAAAGGTATTCAGAAAAAACACCATTGCAATGCATTATATCTAATGCATAATTGTAAACAAAGTTAAAATGCATCATAATATTTGCAGATTGATTGTTACATCTAAAATTGGCTGTTTTTAATGCATTTCTAGTTGTAAAAATGAAGTAATGCATGGTTAAATTGCTCATGAGATCAAGTAATGCGTTATAACGCATTACACGATTGAATGAATTAGGAACAGGTTTATAATGCAGGCTTCAAGTAAAGTGTTGGCACTTTATTTGAAGAATCGCATTGCAAGCAAAGGCATAAGAATATTTTTAAATGATGATTAGCTTTCAGCGTGCATTTGTACTTCTCTCTCTGTCTGCACCTTCCTCTCTTCTTACTGACAGTGGTCTCCACTTTCATCACATGGAAATAATAAAGAGGTCAAGCAAATACCCCTCCTCGTGGGTGTTGATGGTGGGGATAAAGGAAGATGGATGTCCCTGGTGTCAACAATGCAGGTGTTTGCTTTTATGACCAAGCATAGTCTGCAAGCAGTTTCTCATTACAATCTGGAGAGCAGGACAGCCTTCAAGACTCCTGCGTTCATACAGTGTTCCTTGGACTGTGTAATTTAAGAGACTAATTTTAGGGGGAAGCAAATCTGATTTTATTCAAAGCAGATCTGTGTCAAATGGAGATTCACCACTGCGGTCGGACTTCAGACCAAGCTTAGTACTCTGTCTTTTTTGTGTTCTGCAAATCTTTCCACTTCACTAAAAGAGCTCACTTCAGTAACTCCCGGTTTGGAACTTGTAACACAAGAAGTAAGTAGTTCAAGGAGATAAAAGCTGTTGACCCAAAGTTTGAATATATGATTTTACTAAAGCCATACTGTGGCAGAAAGATGGGGTGAATGCTACAGAACATTTCGAGCAGTCAAAGAAGACGTAAGCCGTTAGAGACACCAGTATTTTATTCTTAAAAGCATCAACTTTAGTATTTTGGCTTAAACCTTAAGCTAAACATACAAAGAGTTCAGATGCAAAACCAGCTAAAAGCTATCTCGTTCAAAAATGAGATAATGATACTGAGTGAATGCTCCTGACACATAGTACACGTCCATCAAATACTTTTACTTCAAACTCACTAAATTCCAGCCTCAGCCCAATCAGAAGTACCAGTACTTACGTAGAAACTCTTCATACACACTTTAGCACTTACTCATTTGAGATCACTTCTAAATACAAGGTGAAATAGTGAATAACCTGAAATGTCATAGAGATGTCTTCTGGTCTGCTTGTGGAATTGGTTATTACACAGTGGTTCATCTTACATCAGCCAGCCTAATAAAGACAGCACATTTAAACTTCTGAACAGCCTCAAAGGGCAAGGGTTTTCTCTCCAGGTTCTCAGTCTGGGTTGATACACTGTTCCTTTCAAAACATCTGTAAAGAATTACGGCCTTACTATTAAAATTAAAATGGAAAACCTTGGCTCTGAGGTCAAGAAAAAATAAGGATGGACTAACGAGGATGTTCAGTCTTTCACTTTGATGTTCTGCATCATCCCAGTGCGGTGGTCAGTCAGCTGCCACTGACCATTAATTAAGGGCTTAAACAATTTACATAATACATGCATGCGATTTGTCTGTTGTGTCTATGTATACTTATTCACTTATTTGCTTACTATCTGTGTCATGTTAGTGCTGTTGTTCTGTGCACCAGAAGCTGCTTCTGTCACCAAGGCAAATCCCTTGTGTGTGTAAACATACCTGGCAATAAATCTCGTTCTGATTGTGTTTTTGACACTGTTCAGTAGTGCTTTCTAGAACAAATACCTTTGAGAGTTTAATCATTTTGTGAATACACATTAACACAGTATTTATTTTTATTTAACAAGAAAAAAAAAAAAACTCAAGTGATTACAAAAAAGAATTCAACATTTGAAGTATATGATTTAAATGAATAATAAAACAAAATTATTTAATTATTCTATTGATTATAAGATTGTAGTACTGCATTATTGATGAAACATTTACATTTGCACATTTAGCAGACACTTTTATCCAAAGCGACTTACAAAACGGGACAATGGAAGTAATCAGAATCAACAAAAGAGTAATAACATGTAAGTGCTATGACAAGTCTCAGTTAGCCTAACGTAGTACATGTAGCAAAGGTTTTTTAAAATTATATAATAAATAAAAAGAAAACAGAAAGAATAGAAAAACAAAAAAGCATGCTAGTGTTAGAGACCTTACAAAAAGAACAGAGAAGCTAGTGTTATTTATTTATTTATTTTTTTTTTTTTAAGAAAACAAGCAGTAAGTAAATGGATTAGAATACAAGTCTAAAAAGGCAAGTTTTTTTTTTTTTTTTTTTTTTTTTTTTTTTTTAAGAATACAATTAGAATAGAGAGTGCTAGAGTTAGAGGGTCAAATAAAGATGGAAGAGATGTGTTTTTAGTTGATTCTTGAAGATGGCTAAGGACTCAGCTGTTTGGATTAAACTTAACACTACATAACAAGAAATACAGTCATTTAATTTTTCATATTTCAAGATGTGTATTGCTATTGGCTTGGAGCTTTAGTCTCCACATGGCAGCAAAGAACCAAATATCCAGTCACTGGTTCTGCACTATCGCTATCTGTTATCAGAGAACATGCACCTACACACATACTGGTTTCCATTTTTTTTTTTTTTTTGGGACATTCCACAGACGTAATGGTTTTTATACTGTACAAACTGTTTTTTTCTTCCCCCTCACCTTAAGCCTACACCTAAACCTAACCCTTACAAAAAACCTTCTGCTATTTCAGATTTTCAAAACACTCATTCCAGTGGCGGTGTTTTACAAAATCATAGGGTATGACAGTTGCGTAAATCGGGGGTGGGGGTGTATAGTTTTTACAAATAAAAAATACCACAGCACACCATTAAGCACTGAAATATAGGGAAAAAATATAGAAAAGGAAAAAGTGTTTTTTCTTTTTTTTTTTTCTTTTAAAGAATTAAAACACTGTGTCGTCAGAGTTGGTATTGTGGCTTTATCAGGCACTTGAACTTAACATTTGATGAAAATCAAGCTCAAATGGAGCTGGTTTCTGACCAGCGAATGACGGAGTTCTTGTCTGTCACTAGAACGAACGCATCTGAGTCACCAAGTGTATCGCATTATACGCTTTCATAAACGTACTGGTTATAACTTTTATTGTAGCTATATGGGAGCTTAGTTTTTCTTGTCGTTTAATACACTTGGCAAAATCTCATGATATAAACGATGAAGTGCTATATGCACAGGATATTTAAAATGTACAAAAGTATATTGGCTACAACTAGACGGCAAAAGCGAAGACTCTTCTTCGCTCTTCAAACATACAAAAACATTAGCCTTCACAGACATAGTGAATAATTGAGAACAAGAGGAGAGCTCTCTCCAGGCTGTGCATACTACGAGGCGCTTAGTTCTGAATGGAGGCGGGGTGAAGTTACAAGGTTTCGGTGACAGTTTGAGGATCCAATAGCAATACGAAGTTCAGTGACAATCTCTTTTGAATACTTTTTATTGGTTAAACATTTGTAAAACCCTCAAACAGACATAATGAAGACCAATAGCACTGATTTCAAATAATAATAACGAAATATAATAGTTTGGATAATTTTCCATGGCACACCTGACTGGGCCAGGGTATCGCGACTGCCATACTCTGCCATATGGAAACGCCACCCCTGCTTCATTCTATATGATTTATAAGCTGTTTTTCTCATTGGGATCCAAAAAAAAAAAAAAAAAAAGTCCCCACAAGGTCAAAATTTACTGACATTACTAACCTTCTGGGGACATTTGGTCCCCGAAACATAGTGAATACCAGTACACACACACATACGCACACACACATACACACATCATTAGTCTTCATTCAACCTCGGAATTGCTGTACACAGACCAGAGATGAGCAGGTGTAATTCTCATTAACTAGTAGCCTGCTGTTTTCTGCCCCATAGGGGAAAAAAGCTTTTTTTTTTTTTTTTTTTATCTGATTAAATGGAGAGCATATTAAGACTCCATAATCTCACATTTCTCTCAATGTCTTGCATCCAAAACTTAACTTTGTAAATCTTTGTTGCAAACAATACTTTGAATAGAAACTTTTCTGTAGATTTTTTTTTTTTTTTTACACCTATGAATGTATATGTGAGCTTTTAAAAATGTCAGCTCATTTTATTATATCTTTATTTATTTTATAGCATAATAAGCTGCCAATTACTTTGTGTTGTACTTAATATAAATACATGCATGCAACAATGTACCACAATTGTTTAAGAACAATATTCCAGTAAATTGTGACTGAAAATAGGGTTCTATCTTGATTTTAGACATTTGTCTTGGGCTTGCTTATTTCTTCGTCTTATGTTTCTTTCTCAAGTCTGATGACGCATTAGCTAAAGTTTCATTTGTCAGTCAACGTCAGCTACTGTACGAGAGTGAACCTGGCTTTTATTTAGCATGTAAATATTAGTTTTGGTGTGCATAGACCTTTCGTTTGACATTAATGTTGTATTTGGTCTGAATTAGCCAACATATCGAAGTCTACTCGACTGTAACTACTGAATTCACCTCACTACTGTTTATGCTAAATCAAGGTTGTACATAGTTACTATATTATTTATGTTTGTGTTTACATACTTTGTGTTTGTTTGTGTGATTAAATTTATTTTAAATGTTAAACGCATTTTTTGCTGCAGAATGAATGATTGAATGAATTTGGTGAAACATTAAAACTTAATTTAATTTAATTTAATTTAATTTAATTATTATTATTATTATTATTATTAATTTTTAGTTTTTTTGCAGGATTTAAACCAGTGTTTATTAAGGGCAATATTTACCTAGCAGGGTTTTTATAGCTTATTTCATCTAATTCCCAAGGCAACAGTTTTCATTTTGTTTAGTTTAACTTCATGTACTAAAATAACTAAAACTTACACTGAAATTAATAAAAACTATAAAGACATATTTAAAACCCACACATAATAAAAATAAACAACAACATGAATAAAACAGTAAGTAAAATTAACATGAAAGCAGAATTATTTCTGAAAACAGGTTTTTTTCTTTTTTCAGGATTTTTTGCTGAATAAAAAGCTAAAAATCATTGCAAAGTAGAAATCTTTTGTAACAGTATACAGTCATGTTCAAAAGTCATCCTGAAATAAATGTCATAGGTTCCAAAAATATATTAAGCAGCACTGTTTCTGACATTGATAATAAATCAGCATATTAGAAATCAGCATATTAGCACATGTGACACTGAAGACTGGAGTAATGCCTGAAATGAAAATTTAGTTTTGCATCACAGAAATAAATTATACTTTAAAATAAAACTAAAATAGAAAACCATTATTTTACAATATTACTGTTCTCCAACCCCCCTCTGTATTTTTGATAAAAAAAAAAAAAAAAAAAAGGATTGTTAACAGTATCTCATTGATACTAAAAAAGTACTAGCTCCTGGAACTGAAAGGGAATTTTCAAAAGTATTTTGAATCTGAGCTACGCTTTCCACGTGAACAACTCCATACTCTTACTGTATGTCATCAGCTGTCTCCTGGAATTTGGCAATTTTATTTTGATATAAATTCAAAAGATTTTTATGATTGCTTTTATCATAATTTTATTTATTTATTTTTTAAGTCATACATATAATACGTATATTGTGAGACACCCCAAAGCTTTATTTTCCCGAATTCGGCTTTATTTTGATCAGTGCACGTTCCTCAGTTCCTCCAGCTCGCATCAGTGATGCGACTTCACCTTTGTGCTCATTTCAAGCTACACGACTGGAGGTTGACTAGTACAGTAGAGGTGTAGGCGGCTTTCCGTGTCTGTCACCCTCGAAATGCCGCTCTCCTCCCTCGCTCTGATAATCATCTCTAATGAATGGCTGTGTGTGGCTGGAGTGCTGAATGATAGCGATCATGTCAAGGAGGGTAGGGTTCAGGTCTCAGAAACAAATCACAACATTCCATCTTAACCATCTGGATGTCTTCCATAATGCCACACACTCACTGATTGTGCTTGTAATGGACCTACACCAAAATCAAACTTGGCACCACCCAAGCATTCTTGGCCGTGTCCCTGTTGCTCTGCGTGTGAGGTGGCCCATATCAGGAGCCTATGTGCTGCTCATTGTGTGTTTTGTGTTCTGATGTGAGCTGGAGATAGAACACAGAGCGTGTGTGCATGTGCATGAGTTTTGATTGTGATATTTGTTGTTTGCGTATGTATGGTGTACTGCATGTATATAGGGGTAAGTGTTGACACGCTCATGCTTGTGTGCATGAGAGGGCATGCGGTTGTTTACATGTATGTAAATATATGTACACTAAATCACATTTTAACGGTAAAAAACTGTACAAGTGCTATGGTATATATTTGTAAGTTGCCTAATTCTATACAGTGGAAAACGTAAATAGATCTGATGTGACATTTTGTGCCATTTTACAGTAAAATACTGTGAAATGTACAGTTTTTGGAAAGGGAAGTGAAAAAGAACAAGGCATCTTATAATTTACTGTGAAAAACATAAACTGATATTCCCAGAAGTCCCTATAGTTCGCTGAACTGTTTATTCATAGTTTTTTTTTTTTTTCGTTATGTATATTAGGTTTTACATTTCATATTATGTTGTTAAATGAATGTTTATTGCATAATTTTAATGTACCATGATGCTTTGAATCGTCATGTAACTTTCTTTTTACCATCTGTGTTTTTTAAGGTGGTTGTTGGTTTATTATAAAGGTAAAAAACAGATTTTAGTAATTTGGTGTATTAACATTATTTCATTTTATTTATTTACTTATAACTATAAATGTACTTTAAAAACTGTAAATAAATTGATTTGCAGTGTATGTGTATATACATGCATGTAGAATTGAGTGAGAATAAATTATTTTAAAAAATGTAAATGAAATTTAAAAAAAAAAAAAAAAACAAGCAAAGCTACAGGGGCTAGAAAAATCTCTTTCTTCATCTGTAAGGTCAAAACTGGCTTTCGCCCAACAGTCTGTGTTTAAGAGAAAAGCTTATCATGAACATAGCCAGAGACGAGGGCTAATTAGCAGTGTTCTGTGCCGATATGGCAAATGATGTTTAATAGCTGTTGAGACTGTTAAGACTTTTTGTGGTGACTAAGTCAGTAATTGACGTAAAACACTGCCTGTCGAGATACTAAGATGTCGAACCGCAATCCATCATATAGTGGCTGCTGTTATGTCAAGGCGTGTCATGGATCTAATTATTATGTCAACTTAACTTGTGATTCACCCAAACAGAAATAAAAGGATTTTCTGAAAGAATTTCGGCTTGTGGCTTGATTTGCCCTCAAGGGTACACAAATACATAATTACTTCTGTCACATTTTGACAAATCCCTGTTATCGCGATTCCTGTCATCGTCTCTATTACTTTGACAGAGGCTGCCACAATCAGTCACAGTCTTTTGCTGGCACAATCTGATTGGTCGATGGTATTGCAATAGGTGTTACTAATAGTGAATTTATCATATCAAAATCATATGTACAGTATCCTGCAAACTGGTGGAGCCTTTATTTATATAGTGAAAAGGGAGATTTTTTTAAACCATTGTGGTAACACTTTCTATGAAGTCCATATTTATAATACATTATAAGGGAATTCTGAAGGCATTATAATAAATGCATAATGCATTAAAAAAACATAATAAATAATATGTTATATAATCTTATAAATAGTTATAACAACAGTTATGATACAATTATAATGCTTACGCATTTGTGGTTATAACTTTTAAGATTATGATTATTTATAACACACAATAAGCCATATTAAATCTTATTTTACATTTATAATGGGCTATATATCTTGACATTGTTTATTTAAAATCTGCACAGTATCTTACTACAGTATCTTTTAAGTTGTTAGGTGTGGAGTGTTATTTGAGTGTTCCCTGTGAGGCTAATATTAATTTGGATGTGAGCTAGTTAATAATTTTAACTGAAAAAATTGCAATGTTTATAGGTTACATTTTATTTTGATCCTCCCCTTAGTTTACTGACTATAGTCGACTATAAGCGACTTTGCAACGACATGTCAACTAACTCTCGGAGTATTAGCAGGCTTATGTTAAGGTTAGGGTAGGTAGAATGTTGATGTACTGGCAAAGCACTTATAGTCACTTATAGTTTGTCTTTTGGGGACCCATCAAAATAAAGTGTTAGCACATATTTAACAAACATACTACTAATACTCCTATGACTGCTAGTTGCAGAGTTACTAATCAACAGGTGACTAAAGGGTACCATCAAAATAATTAAACTGATATTACAGTAAAAATAGTACAAAGCAAATGTGTCATATTACACGTTCATCTGATCTAATATCTCATCTTATGGTTGTTTGAGAAAAAAAAATATATTATTATAACTATACTTATTGATTGCTTTAAGTAAAGAAGCATATGAAAGATGGCAAGATATGAGACTTATAATACATTATAACTATGAGAAATATAATCCATTGTAACAAGTGAATGTTCATTGTATGTTATAAATCATCATACTCTTAAGCTATAACTACAAATAAGTAAATATTATAATACATTAAAACTGTTCTTATGAATATTCATAAGATGATATAACATATTATAAGGTTTTCTATATAATGCATTATATATTCATTAACAATACCCTTATAATGTATTATAAATGTGGGCTTCATAGAAAGTGTTACCAAAGTGTTTTTTCTAACCACACACACACACACACACACACACACACACACACACACACACACACACACATTTGTTTTTGTGAATTGTAGAGACTTTTCATAGACTTCTGTAGTTTTTATACTGACCAAACGATACTGTGTATCCCCTCACCCAACCCTAAACCTACCCCTTACAGAAAACCTGTTCGCATTGTTACATTTTCAGATAAACATCATTTACCATTTTTAATCATTTTTTTTTTTTTTTTACAAAAAATTTCAGATTTTACTATCCTTGTGGGGACATTTGGTCCCCACAATGTAGCAAGAACAAGTACACATACACACACACACACACACACACACACACACACACACACACACACACACACACAAATACAAACATAACTATAAACTATATATCACAGCTAGATGGTATTTTACTTGTCTTAGAATGTAATATTTAAAATTGAAATGTACTTTTTTAAATGTACCTTTATTACTACATTTAAAGAATTTAAATATTTACATATATTTGTTTCAATTTTAATTTTATAAATCTAGATAGACAAGTCATTCATTACTAACTGTATCCAGACCAGGACAGTGGGGAGTTCTAAGGCATAATTATATTAAATGTTATTTTTTTTCTTTTATTATCATCAATTCAAATACAATTTCAACAGTGCATATGTATAGCTGCTAATTTGTACTTAATGGATGTCGAAAAATCCTACTGAGGACTGAGCATGTCCATTTTTCTAATCCTGTGAGTGAAAAATGCAACCTGGCAGCACAAAGCTTGTTTTTTCTCAAAGCTGAGACAACCCTAAAAGCTTCCTACCTGAATCCTTTATCCAAATATTGAGAGAGACCCTCTTGATATTCTAGCTCACTGCTATTTACCCTGAGATTCCAAGGATTAACGCATCACTAGTCATTCCTTCGGAGAGGGTGAGGATACGCTTTCACACGTTTCACCTGTTTAAGTTACTGAAACTGGACAACTGTGCAGAATAAGAAAAACAGATTAATTGTAGATAAAAGGAGAGAGCTTAACTGATTTCCGTTTAGCTGTGGAATATATAACACTTTCTATGAAGCCTGTATTTATAACATTATAAGGGTATTCCTAAGGCATTATAATGAATGTATAATGTTTTTTAAAAAACCTGTTATGAATATTCATGAGATGATAACCACAAACAAGTAATATTATAATACATTAAAACTTTTAATGTATTATAATATTACTTATTTATGGTTATAGCTTGTAAGAGTATGATGATTTATAACACACAATGAACACGCTGCATCCACTTAAGTTACAAATATATATTGTAACAAACAAATATTGTAAATGTATATTACTATATTTCTCATAGTAATACTGTATTTATTTATTTATTTTATTTTTCTTTTTTTTCTTTTTCCAAACAACTATAAAAACAGATATCAGGTCAGATGAATGTGTAATATGACACATTTGCTTATTTTTATTGTAATACTGTTGTATATTTTGATACCACCCTTTAGACATATATAAACATTGTATTTTTTTTCTGTTGAAAGTATTAACTTACTCACATCAAAATGAACATTAGCCTAACAGGAAACGCTGAAATAATACTCAACAACTAACCACTCACAAGATGTAGTAAGATACTGCGCAGATCTTAAATAAACAATGTCAAGATATGATATAGTCCATTATAAATAAAAAAGTGTTCAAGTGGTGTTCATTGTGTTATATACATAGATATTATAATGTATTATAATTGTTGTTCACGAGATGATATAACATATTATTAGTTGTTTTTTTTATAATGCCTTAAGAATACCCTTATAATGTATTATAAATATGGGCTTCATAGAAAGTATTACCCAGCAAAGTGTAATACCGAAGCAAAAAAAAAAAAGTAAATGTCAGAATATGAAACGATGGTAATACTTGAAATATTTTAAGAACCAATTCTCATTATTAACTGGCATGCATGTTACTAGCATATTGGCTGTTTATTAGCACTTATAAAGCACATATTAATACCTTATTCTGCATGACCATATCTAGATCTTCTAATGATATCCCACACCTAAACTTAACAACTTCAGTACTAACTATTAAATTAGGAGTGTATTGTGGCAAATGTCATAGTTAGTTGATAGTGAGAATTGGACCTTAAAATAAAGGGTGACCAAAATAATATATTGAAAGTAGTCTTATTAGTATTAATTAATTGTAATGTTAATGTATTAATTGTTAAACAAACAGAACTTATCTGCTTTCTTTTCTTTTTTATTTTATTTATTCATTTTTTAAAATTGAATTAATTTGATTATATACAGTGTGCTCAATTTTCTGGTAATTTGGTATAATGTTTTAAAAGCATTTTTTTTTTTTTTTGGGGTGTGTGTGGGGGTGGATTACTGTTCCGATTTCTCCATCTGTGGAAAGTTGTAGACCACTGGATGACTAACCCCCCCTTGAGTTCAACAACCCCCGCTGGACTCTGATTTATTCAGCTCTGTGATTTACTTGATTTGGCGAATGTACTTTTGAGTATATTGATGTAGTGTGCCGTATATTTATACATATGATGAAATACGGTTAGTCAGCGTTTGACTTCCTCTTTGAGTTGTACCTATTTGTTGACCCAAACTTCTCTCTGTTGGAGATGGCACAATAGGCAGCCTATTCGCAGCAGCTGACCCCTGCAGCACGTCCTGCCATAATGGAAAGTGTCCGCTTCCAGCAGATGCCTTGCGGGAGTTTGGAAGGGCCATTTTACCTGACCTCAGCTCTCGAGCTCATGAGGCTGATGATGTAGAAAAGACTTGATGCGTGCAGGTAGGACGCCGTCGAATGGGAAATGGAAAGTGACGGAAGATTTCACGGATCTCAACTCTACATCATGTTTCAATAGAAAACACATCCCGGGATTTTCTTTTACCCCAAATTGTGCACTAGCTTTTATTGTGAATAATGTAATACTTTAACATTAGCCTGCAAGAAAAATGTAGTTATCCATGATTGAGTATGGAAGATTGGGGGATGCATTTCCTCTGTCATACACTGAGTGGCAGGAGATCTGTAGTGAATTTTTTCCTCTTGTGGTTGGTCTTTCACTCCAAGGCCATTTCCTCTAATGCATCTCAGCTGCTTTAACTCCCATTGTAACATACACCAAGGACTCAGAATCAACTGCCATAGCGCTGGAACTGTTTTTCATAAGGCATGAAGATCTGCTGTGAGTCAAAGTGTGACTCTTCTGTTGTGATTAGTAACATTTCCTTACCCGGCGTGCCACACAAGCAAGGGAACTTCAGCGAATCAGAGCGTTTTTAATGGAAACTATGTTTCATATTTTAGTCTACACTGACATGACATGGCATTTTGCATTGTTACAATTGATTAGTTGTGAGCAAGATTGATTAGGCAGAGTGTCATCATCTAGTTAGCTAAAGTTACGCCATTAAAAACATCTCATAATCTTTTTTTATTGTGTGTTTTTTATTGGAGGAAAAAAAACTGAGAGCGCCAGTGTTTGTTTTTGTTTTATTTGAGAGGTGTCCAACCCTGCATGCACCATGACCTACGCTACCATTACTCATCTTGAAAAGCTTAAATATACACACCTTTATAAACTAGACACGACTTTTCAAAATATATATATGAGTTATGAACCTCCTCCCCCTCTCCTCGCTTTCCCCCCACATCTAGACAGCTTTCACATTTGACATTACTGAAAAGGAATTTGTTATCCAGGGATTCTGCGCTCCTTCAACGGCTGCGGCTGCGTACGGCACTGCTGGTTTTCCAAGCAGATGAATCCTCCTTATGAATCAGAGCTAGGTTTCGGGCCAGAAGTGAATGTGTGTGTTGGACTAGGCTACACATTTCTGAAGACCACACAGGTTTCCAGCCTGACGTCCAACTCTCTCTGCTGCCCTCCATCTTTGTCTTGACATGTCTCCATGGAAATGAGGTCACAAGTTCAACGGCAGCAGGGGGATGGACAAGACAGAAGCCCGGGCAACCTGCAAAATACCCACCAACGGAGACAGTCTATACCTCAGTTATCTTTGAACGCAGCAGTAAAATAGATTAACTTAGCATACTGTTATCAGGATAAATAGTAAGCTGCTACATTTTCTATGACGATTTCATAATGCATTAAGAATTCAGTATAATGCATGCATAATGCCATATCAATCGAACAATCAGTAATATGTAGAATCATCTTATGAATAGTCATATCAGCAGTTGCTTACCTAAATATGGTTATACATTTTATGAGTCTTACATTTTATTCATCATGATGAACATATTATGCTAACTTAACTTAAAATGAATTATATTTTCCATAGTTATAATGCATTACATGTGTCTTATCTTGACATTACAGGAAATGGGAAACACTTAGATATGAACGGCCACTCGTAAAATATAGTAAGATACTGCAGATCTTAAATGATGTCAAGATATGAGACTTATAATACATTACTACTGGAACATTAATCTTTTATAACACAAGCAAAGATTATCAGCCAAAAAAATACACTTTGTTACTCAAAAAAACAATAACCTAAAAAACACTAACAATAGTCAACAGCATATAGTATTTTGTACAAAACAAGAATAAGACTATCTACTGCTCATAATTCACTGCAATATATGTAACATAGTCTCTGTTTACATTACAGTACAAAATTATTGCTAAGTTTTCCATTTATGTATGGAAGGTAATGAAATTGAACGACAAGCATGTGTGTTGTTCAAATATCAAATTGCTTTGACAGTATTTCTCTCTCTCTCTCTCTCTCTCTCTCTCTCTCTCTGTCTCTCTTAAATTCAGAATATATTTCAGTGTGGTATGGTATTTCTGTATTTTTCATTTTTTTGCATTATGCAAGGTTTTGAACTTATGTTTAACAGCTTTGTAAAGTATGTAAACGTGCAGCCTGGCTTGTACTTAGAGTTTAGGCATTGTTTGTGACTGAGTGAGGAAAGAATTAATGTAATTTGAAAGATGTAGTCATTAAATGCATTTTTTTAACAAAGAGATGATAAATAACTGTAAAAGTTCGAACTTTTTTTTACAACTACTACTGTTCAGGAGATGATACATATTATATATTTTCCTATTTTCCATTATGTATGCATTATGATGCTATACACCGAAATCAATTTGCTGTAAGATTTGCTTTGAAAGAAATTTCACTTAGAAATTGCTAGTAAATAGTTGCAAATAAATAGCAAGTATTATATTTTTAGCAAGGTTTATTTTTATTTTTTATTTATTTTTTTTTTACATTGTAAGAATACCTTTAAAATCCATTATATATACAGGCTTATTATTATAATTCTTCTTAGACAGATGTCTGGAGTAGCGTCTACTGATTTTCACACAAAATGTCTCTGCAGCAAATTCGTTTAACCTGTCCTTGTGGATGTTGAAGTCAGTGGCAGGGGAGTGTGTGCAGTGACCTATAACCTCACACTCCCTAAAGAGCCACTGCACAACTCCCTGCTCCCTCGTATCCTCACACAAATATACACGCAAACAAGTAATTTCATTATCCGCGAACACCCGCAAGAAGAAGCGGAAGAGTCCACAGAAGGAGCAGAGAGAAGAGGAAGATGTAGACGCTGCTGATTTCATCTGAAGAGCTGAGGTTTTACCATTATAAATGAGTTCCCACCATGTTGTGCCATAAATGACCTCACCAGTCATGCTGCCGCAGTAAACTAAACTAACAGGAATGTGCAGTAAGAAAAACAGAGCATGCGGCGAGGAGCGCCGCAGCGGCACCGGGAAGCGCCTGCCGGGGGTGCGTTAATGCCGCACTGTTAAACCATTGTCCCCTCGACGTGTGCGAGCGTGTGTTTGACATAGCGGTAGCCAAGATGCCCCACTCTTACCCAAGAACATCCCAAGCAGCCACGGAGGAATGATTCCCTCTGCTGTGAAAAGGGACTTCCATATGCACTTGGACTTCCAGTGGCCTTCTAACCCAGAACAGATGTCCACAGTAAATGGCACTGATCCGCAGAGGCCCCTTCAGCGTGCAGCCGGGGCCAGATTCTGGATGGTATGCTGGGGAGAGCCGGGCCAGTCAGCACCTGATCAAACTGCAAGGTTTACAATAAGGAGGTGTAAAAGCATCTCCCCGTGCACTCCTGGACCAAAGGCCTTTCAGAAACAGCAATATTTTAGAGTCTAATTGGGTAGAGCAACAGACTTCGGGCTCCCGAGAGACCACTGTGTGAGCTGTTACAACCCACCTCCTGTTACAAGCCCTGCTGCCGCATAATGACCTATCAACTGTCTCTTACAATCCCTCTGGAGAAATAAAAACGTACCGTCCTCTCTAATATATAATGTAATGTCTTTATTTCTTATACCCCTTTGGTTCCATTTATGTGTTTAGCGTTTGAAATATAACATCCTGACACCCTGTTGTAGCTCGTATTTGTTGGAGGAGTGGGTTACACTTTATTTGGATAGTCCACTTTAGATATTCTACTAACTATAAGTAACTATGCAACTAGAGGATTAGAGACAGGGTTAGCAAAATAAGTTGACATGTGCTTGGAAAGTTTCTTATGTCCGTTGGAGGGGCATCCAAATAAAGTGCTAGCAGATATGAAACAGACAGTTTACTAATAGTCTAATGAGTGCCAGTTGACAAAGTTATTTATGGACTATCCAAATAAAGAGTTACCAGGAAGCGAGGTGCCACACTGATTAGTGTAATGCAAAATCTATTTAAATTACTTCTATATCATAACGTTAACATCAAATGTCAATAGATGTTTTGTTCATGCGAAAAAAGGAATTTGGTGACCAAAACGAAAGTCAAAAAAAAAAAAAAGAAGAAGAAGATAAACACTTTTTCGGGGGTCTGTCATCTCACGAACAAGCTGATTGTCATCATTAATGGTGCATTAACAAAAGACACAAACTGAGCAAACCAATGACAACCAGGCATGCGTTTTTGTTTAAAGGGTGGTCTCCTTAGATCAGCCAATGAAGCGCAGTAAAGACTTGTTCACATGCTATTAAACAATATCCAGGTCAGATAAGTTTGGTAATCTGCTCAGTATGTACAAAGTTTATTTTGCAGAGAAAGCTATAACAACCTAAGCTAATATTTACAAAGAAACCGAAGCCAAATAACCAGTCTTTTTCCCAGAACTGCAGGCAAATCTGTTTGAACTCTTGCAAGAACATCGTTTAAACAAGTCGTTCATGATACGTGTCAGTGTAAATGAAAGAAAAGTCTGTCAGTGTCACTGTCATTAAATTCTTCCCAGATTATTAATATTTCCCTCGCGATATTTCCAGATGCCCTCGACGGACGCCTTGGTGGTCCCGCTGTTGGTCACTATTAAAATGACATTATTTTTCTTCCCCTTGACCCCTGGCGATGTCTACAACATGCTGATGCCCTCTCCTGGAAACGGCAGCTGTGTGTAGTTAGCGAACAGGAAGCAGCTGTCAGAAGCGGCTGCTGTGTGCGTGGTACTCAGGCCATTCCTGGGACAGTCCTCTGCAGGTTTGCCATGTTTGTTTGCAGAACATGCGTGATTTGGGCATGGACACTCTGCTGGCAATGGACTGGAGGAATATTTGTGTGCACGCACAACTGTGGCAGAATAGAACGGGAGAAACCAGCCGGAAACCTGCCCTTGTTGACCAGACTTCACACATTTCTGCAAGTGCTATGGACTTTTCAATTAACTCTATTAATGAATCTTATTTAATACACAATATTCTGAGGCCTCTAAATGATCAACATGATCAAATGTTTGCTAAAAAAACATGTTACACACAATCTACATACCTTCTGTCATCTGATTGATAATTTAGACTTTTTTATCAAGTGAAAGACCTTTTAGTTAGGGTTGTGAATCGAAAATCTGTTTCAATTTCAGAATCGGATACATGTTGTAAAATTAAAATTTCAGTTTCACCTAACAGTTCCTGTGTGTGCATCTTTTTTTTTTTTCTTAGGCGTTGAAAAGGGGCGGTTTTTGTCTTTGAATCATTAATTCAAGAGATTCATTCAAAAACACTGATTCATCCTGTAATGAAACAAGTAGCCTAAATCTTGAGTCATTGAAACATTCCATTCATAAATTCAGTGAGATTTTGTCTTCTTAACACCGTGTCCTAACTACATGTGACGCGACGGAACAACATTTCGTTGGGAGTGCAGTGCACTTCTGCCCTTCTGAATGGCTCTGATAACTTTCACGTCATGGTGTCACGTTGCGTGTGATGTGGACACTCAAATTGCTTGTCGCTGGAATCTTGTCGCGTCGCGTGTAGTTAGGACACGGTGTAATTGTGAGAGAACTACAACCTCCACTACAAAAATAAATAAATAAAATAAAATAAAATAAAAAGCCCCCGATACAAAGTCCAAAACCCAACAGGAAGTCTGTTATTTTAAATTTTCTCTGCAAGTTTTGTGCTGTTTTTGATATTTCAGGCGGTGTATTTAAACAAATCCCTCCTAGAGATTTACACAGATCAACACCAAATTTGGTCAGTGTCATCTAAAGCTCCTTGTGATATTAAATTGTGAAGATCTTGAGTTTTCATTGAAGGGCGTGTCCGTGACGGCCTGATAAACTTTGACGTTTCGCCATTAAAAAGGAAGCTGTTATCATTCAGGCATACAATCTCCGATTTGGGCATTATATTTGGTGAGTCTACTCTAAAGGCCTTTGCAGTGTTAAATTGTGAAGATCTTGAGTTTTCGTTAAAGGCGTGTCCATGGTGACCTGACAAACTTGGGAATAGAAGGTGTTGTAGCTCAGCCACACAATGTCCGATCTGCCCCAAACTTCACACATTCGATAAGAGTCATGGCCTGAACACATCTAAGGACCAATATTCTGTTATAATCATAGCGCCATCTGCTGGCAACAGGAAATGACTTGTTTTACACTACCCTAAACATGCAACATCCAATCTGCTCCAAACTTCACATGTTTGCTAAGAGTCCTGGCCTGAAGACATCTAAAGGCCAATATTATAGTTATAATCATAGCGCCACCTGTTGGCAACATGATACATCATGTTCAACTCAAACATACCATGTTCAATCTGCACCAAACTTCATTTCTGATAAAAGTGCTAACCTGAACACATCTACATGCCAATATTCAGTTATAGTTATAGCGCCACCACCTGGCACCAGGAAGTTTGGCACATAAAAATGATTTTGACTTTTTCTATATTTACCACTTTAAATGCATACTGCTCACCGTTCCTGAAGCCACTAGGTGGTGGTGAGCCCGGGGGTGTGAGGGCCCTTTCAAAGCTGCTTGCAGCTTTAATTGACATAATTTCTTTTAACCACACTGGAATCAACTAAACTGGGAATCGATAAGAATCGGTATCGATAAGCAAACTTGGAATTGAGCAAATTCAAACAATACCCAACCCTGCTTTTAGTGTAGTAGTACAAATGTCCACCTTCAGTTTATGGTTCACATGACTTTTTGCGGCAAATCTTTAGCGATTTTTATAAAGTAAACATAAGAATAACTTTTATATTGTTAGAAATATTTCAAGATTTACTACAGAACTGAAGCAACTTGAGATTAGATAGATAGAGGGTGACAACTGATATTTATACCATTTTATGTAAGTATCTGCTGTACTGTTATAAAGATCTCATTGATTTACATTACAAGCTATCAGAATTTCATCTTACTTTTGGCTGTATAAACATCGGCATTTGCAGCATATTGCATATTTTTGTTCAGTTTAAGCTTCTGATTAGAACTACGTGTTTTTTTTCCTCCCCAAGTCATAAAAACCTGACATATCCAAACTATTTATTTATTTATTTATTTATTTACTTACTTTTTTTTTTTTTTTCATTTATTGGTTATTTTCCAAGAATAGTGTATCACCATATGGCACTTTCGACATTACTTTCCTTGTCAGAGTGGTTTGACATAGCAACACTGAACCTTTTTCAATCAGGCATTATTTTTGGTGCAGACATTCATTTGGTGCTGCCTGTGGCACAGAAATTATAGGATGCACTTCCATGCCTTTTAATGTTAACCCAGATAAACATGATCCAAAATGCAATGATGTAGACCAACTTTATGTAGTTGAACTTGAGTTGAGATATATTTTATATATTAAATATACTTTTGTCAAAAGCATTTGCACCGCAGTACTTAGATGTGTGAGAAAGTGCATGGCAGAAGGTAGTAACTGTCTTTTTAAGGTTTTCTTTGAGGGGAAATGGTCATAAAAGACAGCCTATAATTGTTAGAGACTACATCCAGTAAAGGGCACATCTACCAGAATGATTTCATTTGGTTTTCATTTGGGCCAATCTCTCACCAACCCTTTGCTTCAGTGGATCACTTGACTCGTTACTTGCTATGGAGAATGTCTAATGAGGGACGAAAATCAAACCTTAAGGTAACCGGACACTATACTGTACACTGTAAAGACTTGTCAACCGCCCAACCCACGAAGAGCTTCATTGCCTGATCAAAAGATGGTCGAGACTCTTTAAAATTCCTCTTCTACAGTTAAATTTAATGCAGACTCATTAGTCGAAATACAAGAGATTAATGTGCAATTAAATGCGATCCTTTGGTAAAATGACCAATGTTTTGTACACTCACTTAAAAAAAAAAAGATAGGTTGAAAAACAAATAAATATTGTTTTTATTTTATTATATTATTATATTTTCACTTTTTTTTTTTAAACCATTTCACATCACTTTGTTGAAAATCAAAACTCATTTCAAATACTATGGCAACAGCAGAGGCTTGTGATAATTTCAAGAGCTTCAAGATTAAAAAAAATCAGCTGGGTTCAACATCAGATCAGAAGCCTTATTTTACATTTTTGGTTAATTTTTCATTGTCATCCATGTCATTACATTACCACTAGACAGGAGGATTTGTTTAGGGACAGGAAGCAACCACGTCTCATTATGGGACTAATTTTAGTTTCAGGAAAAGAAGTTTAGTACTTTTTGGCTCAGAACCCATTTGCGAAGTGCCTGTTCCTTTTTCCCAGTTGTGAAATACGAGTCATTTTGATTATTACTGAACTCCAAAGAAACAATTACAGCATATACACAGAAACTTCAAAAGTGCCTTATCAGAACAGGCATCAAACATGAGTGATTCCACATGAAATAGCAACTTAGTGTTTACAATAATTAGGGAAATAATTATTGTATTTGTATTGTACAAATAAATGAAAAGCAATTGCGAAACCTTACTTTTTTTGCCACTCAAATGCACAAGCCATTCATGAAGAAGACATTTTGAACCATTTTTGTTGTGAAATACTTTTAATGTCATCTCAGGGCATACAGACCTCTCCCAGGCACGCAAAATAAACTTTAAAATGTTACCCAATCCAGTTTCATACTTTATAATCTTTCTTTTTTTTTTTTAGAAAAGTACAAAATTTACAAATATGCCTTCAATAGCAATAATTAGTTTTGAACTATACTATTAACACAATTTATCCTTATTGTAGGAGTAAAACAACAGAAGAGAATTCCACATTGAGAGGTAAAGAGAATGAGTATGTATTGTGGATGAATGTTTAATAGTTTATTAAACACTGCTGAGAGACAAAAGAGAAGACACTTGTATGCAAGGTTACACAGGGGGCAGAGACCAAGGATAGACACTCTCATTTTGGTCACCATTCTGAGAACATCAGGACATTCTACATTAGAACACTGCCGTTCAAATGTTTTTGAAAGAAACTGTTGGTAACACTTTATTTTAAAGTGTCAATGTTACACATGTTACATGTACTTACTATTATAATAACAATTAATCATGCTTAAGTACATGCAAGTAACCCTAAGCCAAACCCTAATCCTAACCTTAACCATACACTAAGTACATGTAGTTAATTAATATTACTTAGTACATAAATGTATAATTACACGGTAACAAGGACAGCTTAAAATAAAGTGTAACCAAATTGGTTATTTTAATTAATTATTTTAAGGAATGATTTTTTTTTTTATTTAGCAAGGATGCATTAAATTATTCATAAGACATCATTTTTGCCGCAGTTTTCACAAATATATAAAGAAGCTGATTTATAAAAAATGTTTAACAGCTATTTTAAACCGTAATCATATTTTTCAATATTACTGTTTTTACTGTTTTCAATTAAATATATGCAGCCTTGTGAACATAAGACACATCTTGAATAAATTCAGTCAATATATGTGCTCATATTTTTGATAAATGTTTGGTGTAATTTCTGTACATGAAAAAAAAAAAAAAAAAAAAAAAAATAATAATAATAATATATATATATATATATATATATATATATATATATATATATATATATATATATATAAATAATATGCATTAGTTGTTTAGTTGTTTATTTATTTATTTATTTATTTATTTATTTATTTATTTATTTACTAAGCATGTCTTATTTAACTTGTGCATTGAACAGCAACAAAAATGAAATCCCATTTTCCCATTATCTAATTGTACTCCTGATAGGTAATTACATTAAATGATGTTGCTCCTGATCTGGAAACACAAAGCAGTGGGCCTGGGAAATACTCCAGGAGGTCTGTAATTTGCTCCCAATGCAGACGTATGTAAATACACTCTTGACCTCATCAGTCAGTTCACTGGAAGGGTGAGGGAGGACTGTTTGTTGTTCAGTTATAACGCCAATGCGCAGCACACATTACGCACACTGTACATGATAATCTGTTCCCCACGAGCCAACCAGACCACCCAGTCCTGTAGCGTTGAGTCTAGCAGCGGTCATTAAATTGTTTCCCCAGGTCACTCAAATCAGTGTTGTTAATGCTAAAAGAGAACGCGAGAGAAGGAGGGAGGAGGGTTGGAGGGATCTGTCTTGCCCTGATTGATAATATTTCTTTTTCTGTTTGGCTAGTCCACAAAGACTCAAAAGCACTTCCTTCATCATTCTCTCATCTCGCCAGTGTTGTGATATTCCAGAGCTTTGTGCTGTATATGGTTGGTCTTTCACTGTCTGTCTGTCTGTATAAGTGAGCATATGTGTGTGTGTGTGTGTGTGTGTGTTTGGGTGTGATTGTTGGCTGTTGAGCAGATAGCATTTCCCTAGTAATACGGGCAAGTGTGACATCATGGTATATTTGACAACTTGCCATAGAACCACATCCAAAATCGCACACCCCCCTAGTAAAAAGAACAACACGGTTTGGTAAGCATTTGGATTGTGCTGTCTGAGTAACTTTATTGTTGTCTTCCTCACAGCAGCACACATAAAGTGTTACTGACCCTCATAAATGCATTCAGGTCAATTTTAATCTGGAAGAGACATGAAAAAAAATATCATGCTTAGGATTTAGTAACTTTGCAAATGCTTTAGGACCCTAAAATGCAAATAATTTACATGTACACATGTTTCATATTTCCTATGTCTCACAAACTGAATTTTGTAGATAAACATGAACAGTGAATATAACACGTCTATTGATGGACCATTGCAGCATGAAAAAAAAAAAAAATATATATATACATATATATATTTTATCTACAAGTGAAAGTTTATGCAAGTAAAATTAATTTGTGTATGCAAACTTTTCAGAGTACTATTTATGTTGTTTTGTTAGAAACAAATAGGTAGGTTTCATAAATTTGGACTGTTTTCAGCAATCGTGAGTTAAATTCCGTTTATTCACTCTCAGAAATGAATGTACATAAGCTGTCTCTGGGGCAATACTTTTTAAAAAGGCACTAATATGTATCATTTAGGTACTAATAAGTAACTCTGAAGTACTAGTATGCACCCATAAATGAGGTAAAAATGTGTAACTTCTGCTTTTCTACTTTATTTTTACTTTTTTGCTTTTGTTTTTGTAAATACTATACAGACTTTTTAATGCATTAGGTTAGGAGATTAACCGAATACATATGAGAGGCTATATTACAGTGTTTTCAGACTAGCAGTTCTAAATGTTTCCTCTAAGCATTTATTCTGTTTTGTCTGGTTGCCTGTTTGAGTTAGTGGGTCTACGGGTAAGCTGATGCTGGTCTGTGATGCTGGTCTGACTGCATTAAGCTGTACTGGGCTGAGCTGATCTAGTGGTCAGCTACAAGCCTCATAAATCTACTGCCTGTAGAACAGCATGGTGACTAATGGCAGCTCAGGGAAATGGCCTCACTGGAAGGAAATGGCATGCAAAAATATTCCAAGATGTCTTACAGAAAAGCTTTGCATCTATAGCAACAGTGAGCAAAGTTGAACATTTTACGAAGCAATCCTTTAAATGAAAGCTTTGATGGTGGTCTGAAAGAAAGAGGAATGCTAGATAGAACTTTGGTTACCTGGAAAAGAATTCTTGTAATTCCGGAATGAAGTAGAGTGGTTATTATAATTGTTTTACAGAGATAGCCTAAAATGAATACAAAGAAATTTATTCTTTGATACATCAAAAATACACTGAAATAAAGTGAAATAAATATCACAAACAATTTACAAAGAATTATTAAAAGCAAGGAACACATTAGTGTGCTTTGTTTAAAGTCCTTTACCCAGTATTGGTGTTCCTGGCCAAAAATGACCAGCGTTTTAAGATGGTTTGTAAATCTCTCAGTATGCTATATTACCCCTAATATGTGGTAATTATATAGCTGTCAGGGATGTATCTACAGATACTGAAGACACACTGGATATTTATTGAACAAGATGAATAATTAATAGTATTGGCAGGTAAGTAGACAACAGTAAACACGAATGGGGATGATGATGCATTGGCTGCTGGTTTTTGTTGGCAGGATGATGGTGAACCAAACAATAAAGGAGACAATTGGAAAGGGAGCATTACACCGCTACCTGAACTCGTAAATAAGTAGGTATAGTCACACTCGCTGATGGTGATGGGTTTATGGAAAATGATCCTGGAGAGCACTGGAGTAACACAAGGGACTCGCTGGAGAGACACACAAGGGATTGCTGGAGTAATCATAGGACAATATCCGTCTATCATCGAGGTAAAGATAGCAGATAAGAAATCTGTAGTCATATTCCAGGTCAGACCCTGAATGGGTCCTGGTGTATGCTTTTATGTGCATGTTGATTGGAGTGCTGATGGAGAACAGGTGACGGTGATTCCCAGTCAGGGAAGAGTAAATGCTGCTTGCACATGACTATGGAGCCTGGTGAATCTGTGACAGTACACCCTTCTGCCCCCACACACACACCTACCATGGTGCTCTCCTGAGCGTTAAAGTCACAGAGTGGGAGAAACAGAAGAGTGATAAGGTTTAAAGTGTCACACATCAAAATGTGGAGTGAATCTTGTAGTGAGTAGAGAGTTGGAGGTGGTATATTTACAGGTTAACTTGTTGGATGATAAGGAAGGGACCAATGTGTTTGGAAGCATAGCCTAATCCTCCTTGTTGAGGGCCATGAGAACCAAAAATTCACCTCTGGAAGCTCACCAGACTATGGGAACACAAGGATGCATTAGAATGGGGTGAGACCTATACTTGATGTCAAAGGGATTTCTGGGCATATTCAGCCAAATTAAGGAATTGGTTTCAGGAGTTCTGGCGGCCATAGCAGAAATGATCTAATATGGAATTCATTTGCCAAGTTGTATGGCGAGGAATCTTGGACATGGTGTAGCCTTGACATCCACATCCCTTGACATCCCTTGCCACTCGCAGTCACCAGAAACAATCTTGAAGGAGGAAGAGGCACTGATCAGTCCCTGGGTGGCCAGTGCCCACAAAAGAGTGGTCAGTTGTGACTAGATGACTACTTCTGATTGGCTGGACAACTCAGTGGAGTGGGCTCTGTGGTAGTAGCCTCAAAAATCCTATCTTCCAGGGACCACTGGATAGGAATGACTTACATTGGGAGGCACAATAGGCTCAGGATCATTAGTAGTTTTTTCAGAAGCATAGATAGGGGACAGGGCATCAGCTTTGATGTTTTTAGCGCCTGGATGATGGGAAACTGTGAACTCAAACCTGGTAAAAAAATATAGACTTATCTTGCTTGCTGGGTATTGAGTCATTTAGCATTGCAGAAATACTCTTTGTACAGTGATCAGTGAGCACAAAAAAACAGGTGATAAGCTCCCTTCGACCAACATCTTCATTTTTGAATAGTGAGGTTAATGGTAAGGAGTTTACAAAGAATGTGAGAGGGCAGCGCATAAATGGAGATGCTACTTTGAAAGCACTGCTATGACTCCAGAAGTAGAGGCATCTAGCTCAACAATGAAGGCCTTTTAAGGATCAGGATTTTGGGGGAGCTGGAATGCTTGGGTGGCTTCATGAGTCCAGGACAGAGACTTGGGCCTGCCTTACAGAATGGATGTGAGAGGTGCAGAGATTGAGCTGTAATTCCAGATGAAACAACAATAGAAGTCTGCAAAGCCAAGGAAACGCTGGAGCTCCTCCACTGTAGATGGAGTTCTCAAGGTGTGGACAGATACCAACTTCTCCTCATCCATCTGGATGCCCTCAATGCTTATGTTATATATGAAGAACTGTGTGGATCATCAGTGGAAGGTGCATTTTTGGCCTTGAGGCATAGTTGGTACTCAACTGCACAAAGATATCATCAGTGTAGATCGGGATGAAGTGAAGGAGGTTCTCCTAAAACATCTCATTCATAAAACTTTAGAATAAGGAATGGGCATTGACCAGGTCACACGGCATTACCCCTTTACATGTAGTCCTCCGTAGGTGTTACAAAGACGTTCCACTTCCATATCCAATGAGGTTATAAGCACTCCAGAAGCCCAGATTAGTGAAATCAGGGCTCCACACAGTTGCTCCAGAGTGGCAGGGATGAGACAAGTGGGTAGCAGCACTTCACTCTGATGTTGTTTAGTGCCCAGTAATAATGCATGGACACAAGCATCTGTCCTTCTTAGCTATGACCAAGAAGCTTAAAGCAGCAGGGGAAGTTAAAGGGCGGATGTAGCCTTGTTAGGACCCCTTATTTACATACTCCCTCATGGCCTTCTGTTCTGGTATTGTTCTGTTCTGTTCTGGTCTTCTTCTTTTTTTTTGTCCATGGGTCACTGGTTCACCCAGAATGAGGTTGATGGCACAGTTCAGTGGTCTGTGTGGTGGTAGTTGCAAGGCTCTTTTCAGGCAGAAGATGTCCTGATAGTGGGAATAGTAGGATGGGATGTCCACAGGTCTCTGTTCCAAAAGACTTTCAATGGAGGTGAAATTCCCAGAGATGGTAGAGAAGAACAGGTTTTGCCAAAATATGCAAAGGATAATCAACTGCTTGCCGTGCATTAAAGGATTTTAAATGGTTAGTTCACCCAATAATTCTGTCATTAATTACTCACCCTCATGTTGTTCTAAACTCATAAGACCTTCTTTCATCTTTGGAACACAAATGTAGATATTTTTGATGAAGTCTGAGAGCTCTCTGGCCCTCCCATATACAGCAAGGGTACTACCATGGTCAAGACACAGAAAAGTACCAAGATGATCAACAAAGTAGTCCATGTGACATCTGTGGTTGTACTGTAATTTTACAAAGCTTTTTTTGAGCAAAGAAAACAAAAATAACAAAAAATAAAAAATAGCAAGTCGTAATTTTTGTTTTCTTTGTGCAAAAAAGTATTCTCGTAGCTTCGTAAAATTACAGTTGAACCACTGATGTCACATGGACTACTTTGTTGATCGTCTTGGTACTTTTAATGGGCCTTGAACATGGTAGTTCACCCTTGCTGTACATGGGAGGGTCAGAGAGCTCTCGCACTTCAACAAAAATATCTTAAATTGTGTTCCGAAGATGAACAAAGGTCTTACGGATTTGGAACAACATAAGGGTGAGTGATTAATGGCAGAATCTTCATTTTTGGGTGAACTATCCCTTTAAATGCACGATGCAGAGGCAAAATCCTTTAATGCATGGCAAGCCATTGATTATCCCTCTTATTCCATGGTCATTTGCCAAGTTATAGACAAGTTAAAACTAGTAGTGCTCTTTGCAACGCAATATTTGACCGAATGGGTTATTTTCATCAGTTACGTCACATTAGCTCTAGCATTCTGCTCACTCTCTCTCTCTCTCTCTCTCTGTGGTATGTTTGTGTTTGTGTGTGAGTGATTTGTCTTGGTTAGTCTGCATCAATTAAAGCAGCACATTAATATAGAACGGTGATCAAACTGACTTGGAACTACCTGTGAAAATAAAATATATATCACTGTAAAAATTACTGTAACTTTAACAGTAAAAGACTGTAAAAATGTTGCAGTAAAAACCTATTAATGCAAGGCCATTTACGGTGACATTCCATTAATTTTACTGTAAGTCACAGTTATTGTTATTAATAAGCTCTTAATTGTAATGATTTCATTTCAAACAACAAATAAAATATATAGAGAAAGCGAGCAAAAAAAACGTATGAATAGAGCTTTTTTGAAACTCTGAACCAGGGGTGTGTTTCCCAAAAGCATTGTTAGCCAACTATGGTCGCAAGTTCCGTCTTTACCAACATAGTTCAACGATTCTGTGTTTCCCGAAACCATAGTTCAAACGAACATTCACAAACATACAGCTCTCGACTTGTGGTTAGAAGCATAGTTCCTTAAGACATATAGGTTCAATAAATCATGCTCTTGGGCCCAGTAAGCAAGCTAGTGTGCTGCGCAATCTATATCTTCCATTCTATTTAAATATAAATGCATTTTAATCTATGTATTTTTGTGCGTCTTCTGTAAGTGCCGTTTTTGAATAGTGCGCATTTGCATACATGCCTAAGGGAACCCCGGAGTATGACGTAAGAGGGAACCTGCGATGAATCAAACATCAAATAGAGCAAAATGACAGGGAACAAAAAATTGTAAATTAGTCATCAGATTCCATGTTCAATATAGCTGCATTTTAGAGATCTCTAATCAGTTAAATAGCAGAAGTTATTACTCTACCACAGCGTGCGACGTCATTAACAACGGCCCTACATTGTTGAACTAATGTGGTTCAAACGACAGAGATGCGACCGTGTTCGGGAAACAGTCGTGACAAGCTAGTTTGTTTCCACAACAATGCATCCTACTATGGAGGTTAATCAGAGAGTTACATCGTTGTACGGGAAACGTACACCTGAACAGGATTCAGATTGATTCAGAACAGGACTTCAAAGCACGTATAGTGAATCATTTGATTCCAATATATATATATATATATATATATATATATATATATATTAGGGGTGTAACAATACATGTATTCGTACCGAACCGTCACAGTACGGGCATCTCGATTCGGTGCATGAGGCCTTACAACGAATACAGGCAATTCACCCTCAGTAATGCAGTAATGCAACTTTGTTTGATAACCGCCGGCAGAAGAACAGCGTATGCCAGGAGTTGCGCACTTGAAAACAAAGACCACTAGACAGTGACCATGCGCTGATTCTGAACGTGTCTCTCACTGACAAAGGAGTATAACATTACTTTAAAGGCTTTAATATTCCATAATGTTTCCGTATTTGTGATGCATCCAAATGCTAAACTAGTATTTATTACGTAAATTATAGACTTTGTACTTCAGTCGCATTCTAACGGTGACACAGTGAGGCGGGAACGCTGATGTTTGGTTCATTGTGTTTTGTTTTGATAAAGTACAAACTGCGCTGTCAAGTTAGCAATGCTAGAAGCCTGGAACTGATATGTTTTGTGTTTGTGTGCTCTGGCGCAATCACTTCAACTTTCCTAATACCAGCAAAATCAGCTTAAACAAAAAACAAATAGAATGTCGCTTTCTGCCGTTTGAGTTTCCTGTCTGTCACAAAACTGAACTGAAACTCAGCAAATATAGGCGTGTCACACAGTTTTTTTCCCTTGTCTATCAGTTAACTAAATTAAATATATTTCAAGTATTTATTCCTTGTATGTATATATGTACTGCAGATTTTATAGCCTATATATGACATTAATTTGATATAATATTTAGTATTTTCACATGTAATTTGTACTACTGTCTGTTTAAAATAAATGAAAAGAAACCTTAGCATAGTTTTTTTTTTTTTTTCTGTTTGTACCAAAATCGTATCGAACCGTGACACCCGTGTACCGCTACACCCCTAGTTTCTATATTTCTCCCTTTCTTTTTTGGCTAGTTGAAAGTCATCAGACAAAATGCATTAAGCTGAGTTTGCCAAAACTTTTAACAACATGTAAATCCTGAAATTCTGGATTTTTTTGCCCCCTTACAAATTCACTACGCCATCAGCACAAAAGAATACAACACAGGTTGCATGATACTGGTTTACTGGTACAGTACATGAAAAGGCATCTCAAACAGCATTGTGTGATAAGGCCTTACTCATTTAATACATACAATTAAATAGCTTGGAAAATTTTTGGAAGCCCAAGACAATTATTTAAAAAAAAATAAAAGAACCCCCCCCCCCCCCCCCCCCACACACACACACACACAACACACACCCACAAGAGCATCTTGTAGAGAGTGGAGCATAATGGTTTGCATAAATCCAGACCATCTTTCAATCAAATAATGCTCCTGTTTTTATGATTAACCAGCTAATGTGGTATGATGGATGTTTCTCCCATTTTCAAGGCTTTTTTCACCAGGAGAAGAATTCTGAGTTGGCAGATGCCTAATCCATAAATAGGTGCTGGTAGCTGTTTGGCTGCTCACAAATGGGTAAAATGTGGGTGGCTTTTTGGAACCTCTTCTCATCTCAAACACACAAAACAGCTTTGAACAAAACCTCATGTGGCTACATTTTGGATTTCTTTTCATTTTGAAAGCGCAGGTCTCAATTTTTTTTTTTTTTTCTTTTTTGCAAATCCTTTCTCAGTATTTTTTCCACTGTATTTATCATAAACACATGTAGGATCACTTGGCTTATGCGCACAGTAAGCTTTGAATGTTGTAAGCAAAGCGAGGCCACTCTGTTTAAAAAGAAAAGAACATCATTTGCTGCCCTTCCACGCTGTTTTACACTTTGTTTTTGTAGAGACGTTTGTAGATATCAAATCATGCTTCTGAATCAACATGAATCCAAATATTTATTCATAAATTTCCACCTAACACTTTGCTGAGTAAATCAGATCTGTCAGGACTGGTATTGTGCGCTTAATGCCGTTGTCCTTTTTTAAAACAGAAACTTCTACTGCCAAGAAGTGCTTTGGCGCCACACTCCAATTGCTACCTGTCTAATAGTGCTCTAAGGAACCAGAAGTACAGTCTCTCCATTAGATGTAGTTTAGATAACACCTTTCCATGAAAACATTTCCAAATTCATTTGGCACCACTCTGTTTAGGCACCAGAGATGACTAACGCACTTGAAACAGCAGGGTGAATTCAGGTAAAGCCCCTACGATTTCAGCTGGTTATTCATAAACAGTCAAGACGGCACTGTGCCATCTCGTTTGATAGATGACATAGAAGTATTGTCCACCATTATCAAACGCTGCCAGCTCCATATTGCTGTTTTACAGTTCATCTCTGTGTGCTCTAAAAGTGTGAACTGGAGAAAACGTTGAACTATGGTGCATCAGAAGCCATCAAGAGACTACCCGCAATGAGGGCACTCTGATAGTCCGCTCACTTTTCCCCTCCTCCACAGAGAAGTGTGAGAACCTGCCACCAGCATTCACCTCCTTCTTGTAAGCTGAGTTCTTGAGAGAGATAGTGGGATAGAGAAGCTAAGGGCTGATATAAATTACCTGCCGATGAAGAAGATAAACCATGTCAAAACACCCCTTTGCTGACTGAGGGCAAGAAAAGATAGTTACCTGGATTTCTATGGGATCTCTTTCGATTAGATCACAATCCGAATGTGGTTGACCTGAATGGGAGAATTTACTTACAAATATTAAATATTTGCCCGATTACCTGGTTAGGCTGCACCGCCCACAAGAACGGGTAAAATGTAAACGTGGTGTGAATGGAATACAGACTACGTCTCTGCAAAACTTTTTGGGATTAATATTTCTATTCTCACACTGACAAATCTGAATGTCAGTATTTATATTTTAAAACACCAATCCCAACTACAAGAGTCATCTATTTGAACTTTTGCTGTTTAAAGCTAGACTCTCTAAAATGAGGTGTGTACAAATAAACACGTGGTTGTATTATGTCAAATAGTTCTCCGAATCTAAACATAGAGGGTTTTTTTTTTTTTTCTTTCCATGGCCAGACAGTTAACCACATAATGACTGTGATAAGAATACTTTATCAGGCCATAGAAAACCTTTGAGGATAAGAAGATATAGTCTGTCAGAGCTCGCAGAGAGCAACTTCATGTTTAATTGCATAAATCATCATGATAAAATGCTTTTTAAATCACTGTGGCAGTTGGACAAACATGCTGTCACACTTTGGGGGTATTATTCATATATATACAAATTGTTCCCAAATAACGTAGACAGATCTAGCCAAACACATGTCAACGGGAACTGGAGAATTTATCATTATGATTAACTTCTGGCTTTTTATTGTTCGAAAACATAATTTCTTTTTAGCATAATATTCAGTTCACAGAGTAAAATGGTAAGGCATCTTTAAAAGCATTGTAGCAACTGAATTGTAGTGTTAGGGTAAGAAATAAATTTGGTTACACTTTACTTTAAGGAATGTTGTTACAGTGTAATTACACCAATAAGTAATATTAATACATATATGGCTAAGATCAGGGTAAGAGTTTGGTTTAGGGTTAGTTTTTAATATATTTAGTTGAAATTAAATTTTTTATTACTATAGCACCTATGACGTGTAACTACATCATGTTAAAATAAACCATGAAGAACCAGAACTATATGCAAAGCGGACAATATGAGACCTTCGAAAAAAATGATTATGATTAATTATTTATTCATTATTTTCTCAAAGTAGCCTGCAATGCTCCACAATTAGATTTGACCTACAGTCTAACATCATTTGTCCAAACAATATAAATAAATATAATACATTTTTGTAACACTTTGCAAGATTGCATTAGTTAACAACTAACAAGGAGCAATATCTATTTATTTTTTTTACAGTGCTTAATAATCTTGATCTTTGTTAACATTATAACAGTAATTAATATATAACTGTTCATTGTTAGTTCATGTTAGCTCAGGTTCAATAAATAATATTGACTGATACAACTTTTGATTTTAATAATGTATCTGTAAATATTTAAGTAAACATTAACCAAGATAAATAAATGCTTCAGTTAGTTAGTTAGTATATTTCATTGCTGATTCATGTTAACAAATGTAATTAGCTAATGTTAACAAATGGAACCTTACTGTAAAGTGTACAATGTTTTTTCATCACATCAGAATATGTTTCTATAAAGCAAAGAAGTAAGTTGCATGAGTGGACACAACTCTGTGGTATACAAAAACTCTACACAATCCTGCAGCCTTCCTAATATTTTTTTTTTTTTGTTTTTTGTTTTTTTTTTTTTTTCATACATCACACCCTTATAAAGCTTGGTAAAGTCATGTTTGGATGAATTAATACAATTTATAACAGCATGCAAGCTCTATAAATATTTAAGTTGCTTAGATAAAAGGGTCTGCTAAATGACTAAATCTAATTGTAAGAATGTAATATTTAACAATGCTGAGGGTTCATTTTTAAAGATGCATGTTTCCAGAGTCTAAGCCCAGTCTAGTTTCATTGTTCCACTGCTGTTTCCATGATATTCCACACCATGAGTCACATTAACAGTTCAGAGAGAGATAGAGAACACAAAGAGGACAGGGAAAGGAAGGCAGAAATCTTCATTCTTTAACTATTCCTGATCAGTCTGGCCGGCCAGTCCCTATCTAATGATCATTACCACTGCAGATGAAAGCTCAGCCTGCTCTCAGAATGGCTTCAATTGCTGCAATTAAATAAGTGTGGTTGAATGATAATATCTTTTTTCCCCAAATAAAAGCAGAGTACGGCATTAAATAATCCTACAATTAGAAACGATCAAGGCTCGTTTTTGATGTCGCTGTTGCTCAAAATCTCGGGAATACATCTCGGCCAGTAAGGGTGTTTTGGGTCGCCCCAGTAGGCGCCACACCGCCAAGACTCCGGCTGGGGGCTCAATCCACATACCACCAAAATACTCTTGGCACTTCAAACACACAACCATTGTGCTCTCTTTGCCACTTTTGTTCCTAGCATCTAGCCCTTTGGCGTATCATTGTTGGGTTCACCAATTTAGCGCACAAATGTATTTTTTTATTATGAGTACGAAACTATTTCCGTGCAGAACGTCCTACTGTGAAAGTACAATTATTTAATGAAGCTGCATAACAATAACTGCTACGTCTCTATCAGGCTAGACTCGCATCTGTTTCCAGCGGCGGAGTGATGTACCCAGAGCTGTAAACCTCAACTGCTTTGTTGCTAAGGCTATAGATATTTCTTCAGTTGGGAGAAATTACAGAAGCAAATAAACAATACAACAATTTCCCTACAGCACGCAGAGTACAACCTATCTCTCCATTTACTCAGACTCTAATTATGACTTGGATGGTGGGCAGCTGCAGGAAATGAGACAGGAGTCAGACTGATGGAGATATTCAGGTCAAACTACGGCTACCGCAGTCGCAAATTCATATTCACATTCAGAGTAACGTATTATTTATGCATTATATGTATATCATGTATAATACCAAAAGGATATGATGGGTCCTACAGTGCAAAAAATAAATAAAGAAAAAAAAATAAAGAATTCAAATTACAGTGGTAACTGAAATCTGAGGCCGGATTTCATCTGGTAACCAGTGGTTCTTATTGCCACTGTGCCCTTGAGAAAAGTACTACGAAAATGATATGGGTTCACAATAACAAAAGTGTGAATAAATAAAGACAGAAATCGAACTATCAAACTAAGTTTTAAGGATGTTTAAATATATCAAACAACAATTAAAAACACATGCAGCTTGCTATTGCTGTAGTGGAGCGTGTTTCTAGCACTCCCAAGGTTATAGGTTCGGTTCCCAGGAACTGCATGAGCTAATAAAATATATACCATGCAGCGTAAGATGCTTTGGGTACAAGTGTCTGCAAAATGCATAAATGCAAAAGTAAACGGAAACAATCACATTAGCTACTCATTTGGGATCATTAGGTCATAAGTAAGGGCAAAACTGATAGTTAAGCTTTAAAAATCATGTACACAGAGGTCAACGAAGGAAGAAATTAATGAATCACAGAGAGCATTTGGCGGGTCAGGACAGCCCTTGGATTGACACAACAGGATATTCCATCTGATTTGACAATGCTGTGCACAAGGTTTATTTTTCCAAAGGTCGAAGAGCTCTGATCATAGGCTCCGACTCTTTGGGATTTGCCATTGTGGAGAGCTTCAGAGGTATTTTTACTGTGTTTACATGAACTGGCCAGTTACTTGCACCGTTTACTTTAGCGCAAACATGTGGGACGCATTGGTTTAATATTGCTATGCTCCTAATTGTGTAATTGAGTTATTTAAAGCTGCTGTTTGCTTTTACTTAAACCATTTGAATTACAATAGGCATTTACAAAACAATATTGCTTCCAATAGATAAACATCTCATAAATGTTGTTCAAGAAGACAACTCTCAATAAGCTGGACAATGAGTCCCCAGTCATGAGGTACTGAACATTTGCGTCATCGGCCACAAAGCGGGTCGGAGGTATATGTTATTGGTGGGAACTCCAGCTAACCTTTTAGGGGGTGATTTGGAAACCCCTTCAAAATCTATTTAGTGCATAATCTACCGCAGATTATGAACTATGACAAAAGTGTGAAGGAAGTACATGCATTTGTCCCGAGGGCATTCGTAGCCTACTTAACGACAAACAGACCGTACCAGAGCTCTCACAACAGGTATTTGCGGGGCCTGTAGAAGAGCCCAAACCGATGGTCTAGGTTAAGTTACCTGAAATGAGAACGTGCTGTTTAGACCCTTTCAAGTCTTTAGTTCAAACACCCAACTGCTCTGCTGGCTGATAGCCGTGAAAACCTGTTTGGCTAATGATGTCACTGGAGGGAAATCAGATTGTTCTTTTAGCGCCTGGCTACGGGGCACTTTTACTTCCTGTAAGAAACACACATACACAACCCTACTATGACCTCGTGACTCAATTCAAATAGGTTGTGCGTACTTGCATATGCATAGCCATTCAATCAGGAAATTTGTGTGCCTTGTGCATTTTCATAGCAAAACGTGGCACGAAAAAGGAGAGTCATCCAGCTAAAACAGAAACACAAAGGAAGAGGCAGTGAATGTGTTTACTGGAATCTCACAGGTGTGAGAGAGAAAACAAGAGAAAAGGAGCAGGACCGGGCCTGTGCTCTGCCGATGGGACATATCTAAGTACTCTGGCAGTGAACCGTGCAGAGGGAACACTGTTCAGAGCTCTCAGTCATCTCGTGACAGCGAAGCATTCCCATCAGCCTGATGATGACACACTGCCTCTGTATTTCTGCGAGTCCACCAAACTGTGAGAGCAGACATGAGCACAGACAGGCTCTGCAACACCCACACACTGATTCGGAAGAAGACATCTAAACTAGTCCTGAGATGCCACTCTCAGCTGAACAAAAAATATATACAATACAGGTTCAGATTAGAGTATTTATAAAGAGATATGTACACCTGACTGGAATCAGTCATATATAATTGTAAACCTTTATAGTACAAATCAATATACAATACTCTTAATTATTCACAAAATAATACATATATAAATAAGTGATTTTAGTGTTCTGCAGCAAAACCGCATGTTGGCAAAATGTATTTAACTAGATCGTTTTTAAATTGCACGCTTAAAAGTCACATGTTAATAATTAAAACGGCCACTCATCTTGTATGGGACTCTCATGATCTTTGTTCTCTCTCTCTTTCTCTTTTTTTTTCTCTCAGATATGGTTCTCAATTAGATGAAAATAAAATCCTTTGGTTATACTTTCTTTTGATGGCCCCCTTTATAAATTCAGTTAATTATTAGTAACTTTAGCTTTGCACATGTCTACATAACTAACTCTCATTAGAGTATTAGTAGTAGTAGATTGTTAGGTTAGGGTTAGGGTTAGTATGACATTGCAAAGTTAAAGGACCATCAAAATAAAATGTTAGCAGATAATAAATGAATACACTCTTAAAAAATAAAGGTGCTTTAAACGGTTATTCACAGCAATGCCGTAGAAGAACCGTTTTTTGGTTCCACAAAAAAAACATTCAGTCAAAGATTCTTTAAAGAGCCATCTCTTTCTTACCTTTTTATAATCTGAAGAACCTTCTTTCGCCATAAAGAACCTTTTGAGAAACAGAAATGTTCTTAAAATTTTAAAAGGTTCTTTATGGAACCATTTAGACTAAAAAGGTTCTTCTATGGCATTGTGAAGCACCTTTATTTTTAAGAGTGTAGTCTAATACTGATCTAATAATGACTGCTAGTTGTCATGTAGTTGCAAAGTTAATTATAAATAGCAGAATGGGTCCCACTTTATATAAGTTGTCTTTAAATACTATGTATTAATAATAATAATAATTTTACAAAATAAGAGTGTACCTATTGTGTTCATGTTGAATTGCAAAACACTTTTGCTGCTATTGAGATGGGATAGGTTTAAGGAGTAGAGGTAACTACGAAATTAATTAAATATGTCATTACTGGACAGTATTTTTAAATATAAGTGCAATGTAAAAAAAACATGCATGAACACAATAAGTGCATTGAATTAAATGATAAATTTAAATGTAAGTACACAGTAGTTAAGGACACTTAATACACTTAAAGTGGGTCCTAAGAATGTCTAAAGGGGACCATCAAAATAATATCTATAATAACAAAATTCTTAAAGAATCATCAGATTGTTTCAATTGTGTGACTTTTAAGATCTAAAAATCATGTTTTGTTCTGTCTGACCGATGGTCCTGAATTTGCTTTACTCATAAACAAGAAATCACATTAGAGCCACTAAGAGGAAAGGTTGGCTGAATGTTTGTAGTTTGGACTCCACATTAAGCGTTTGTGGCAAAAGTGTAACCTAATCTTTCATCCTTAATAAGTGCATATTTCATGGTAAATGCATGACCACTTAAACAGTTCACCTCTCCTCAAATCACATTTCCTTGAACGGGACAACGGATACCCAATCTTCAGAAATTAAAGCCAAGGGCTTCATATGACATACTGTATTAAATAAGGAAAAAAAAAATCGAAGGTCTTCAGCATAGCGTTCTCTGAAAGTCTATCCATTTTTGAGGTTTTGACAAAGTTGCAACTGGCTTATGCTTCAATGACCAATGGGATTGAAGCATATGGAACCCTTCTAAAACTCCCTCTTACTGCTCTCTCTGCACACAGACTTCCTGCACACTAACAAGGTGCAGCATTGTCTAAATTTAGCTGATCGCCTCTATATCTTTCAGTCGTGAGAGGGCCCAAACTGCCGTGTTTGCAGCCGCCACTTGATCTGGTACTCATTTTCATCATTTTGAACATGATACCAGGAGGTGGCCTGGTTTTCATTTTTTCGACCGTGCATTCCGGTCAGAGTTGGCTTGTTTTATTGGAAACCTTGCTCCTATATTCCAGCTTGGCACTTTTTGACCTTGTTTGTCCCTGGGGACTCATGGCTATTGCTCAGAGGCAGAGATGGTCCTTCTCTCGAGTCAAGGAGTGTGGTAGATGCTTGCTTTAGACATTTATGCCATTTTTTGGGTCATATGTGAAAAAAATTGTATTCTTCTCACAAACACAAAAGGTGTAGGTAGGGAAAAAATATACATCATATGGCCTTTGCGGATATCATCTGATGTCATGGAGATATCTGGGAAACAAAGATCACACACATCATAAATTTACCGACATAAACCTCAAAGTCAGAAAGAAAGTCGTCCTGATTTATCTTTAATCTGTAGATAATGATATTAAGAGCCAGGAAATGGGAATAGTAGCATTTTTACATTTAGTTGTTGCTAATATGAGGCTGGTTGAACATTGTGAACTTTTTTTTTTATATATCCTAAATTTCCAATAGCTTATTAGATCACTCACAATCAATAAATGTTCCAGGCATTATAAGCATTCAGGCAGGGCAGCGCAAAATCAACCTGATCTCATGGCAATTTGTACATATTTTACAAGGTGGCTAATCCATATGTACAAATTGGTTGTGAAATAATGTTGACAAAATCTCAGATGGACAGTGTGATATATGAAAGGATGCTTTTATAAACACTTCTTCCATGTTTAGTCATTTTGGACTATTTGTATAGCTGATTTATTTAATACAACTTAAAAAAAATATATATATATAAAAAATCATACAACTTCAGATTTGATTCACTGAGTTATTGGCTGTGTTTTTAAAAGTGTTCTTTCCAGGTTGCATTCCTAATCAGAATGGACAAGACCATAAGAAATTAACATGTGATTTATTAGACTTAATACTGAGGTGTGATACGGAACAAACATACACACAGTATGTTTACAGTTAAACCCCATTTTTCATTCCTCAGTCATAGCATTTTTATGTTGTGTCAAGTGTGCCTAAATGTTATCACAGCTTAAATTAACGTCATAACACAAAATGTTTAATCCATTTCACAGAAAGACAAATGCTAGGTGTGTGTTGGTGTCAAAATCATAGATATTAACTGTTTGGGGGTGTTATTTTGTCATTTTGACATGGTAAAGTGCTTTTACTGGTTATGATAGTCATAAGCAACACCTCACCTGAATGTGTGTTCATAAATTCATTTGTTGCTTGTTTCTGTTAATTGCATATAACTGGCAAAGTGGTGATGGTGACTTATCTTGAAACATGGTAAAATAGAGTGCAAGAGCGTTGTAAAAGCGGGCAGAATGCAAAAAAAAAAAAAATGTGCTGTAACTGCACAAAAGGTTCAGCTGAATGACTGAATGAATCATTTATATTTGAACAACTTTCATAGATAGGTTCAAAACTCAAATTAGCATGGTAAGTCATAAGTCACACATGTATATTTGTAGCAATAGCCACAATACATTGTATTGGCCAAAATCATTGATTTTTCTTTAATGCAAAAAAAACATTAGGATATTAAGTAAAGATCATGTTTCATGAAGATATTTTGCAGATTTCCTGCTGTAAATATATCAAAACTTAATTTTTGATTAGTAATATGCATTGCTAAGAACTTCATTTGGAAAACTTTAAAGGCGATTTTCTCAATATTTTATATTTTTTATTATTATTATTATTATTATTTTATTTATTTATTTATTTATTTATTTTTGCTCTCTCAGATTTCAGATTTTCAAATAGTTGTATCTCGGCCAAATATTGCCCTATTCTAACAAACCATATTTAATATTGCTTATTTATTCAGCTTATAGATGATGTATTAATCTATAAAAATGGACCCTTGCGACTGCTTTTGTGATCCAGGGTCACATATATACATGAAGAGCACATTCACATTCTAAACAGCCATCCATCAGAGACTATATACATTGATTTACTGGTGAAATATTGCCCTGTTACCTTATCAAAATATAGCTTTGCTATCAAAAAGCTACATGACTTCATAAGTAGCAAACCTACCACCTTGATGTCTTTCTGTTCCCCCTTTTTTTTTTTTCATTAATGAATTGCGGAATGAAATGAAGAGCAGGACTCAAATTTAAAAGCTATAAACAGAGTCTCTGTGGTTGCTCACCAGTAGCAGCCCTTGTAAATTCAACTAAGATGGATTAGACATGACAATGTGTACTTTGGAAGCAGCCCACAAATGTCTCTCCTTCCTTATCTCTTAAAAGTTCAGGATATTTATTGTGATGGGGATTGTAGGTTAAGGATCCAGCTGTCTTCGGAATGAGGTCATTTAAACATGTTGATTTTCATGGACATCAAGGTCCAGATGAGCTGAAGTACATTTGACACTGATTTGGTTACACTGGAAAGACAGGTGGTCAAATACACACTGATTGATTGATTGACTGATGTGGTGTGAGTGTTTTTATGTTTTTGTGTGTGTATAATCATATATATATATATATATATATATATATATATATATATATATATATATATATATATATATATATATGAAGAGTTAAGATGCAGAAGCATTTTTATCAGGCTCAGATGTATAGGTTTCTATGTAAGTACCGGTACTTCTGATTGGGCTGAGGCCGGGATTTTAGCGTGTTTGAAGTAAAAGTATTTGATGGACATATAATATGCGTTGACAGCATTCACTCAGTATCATTATCTCATTTTTGACCAAGGTGGCTTTTAGGGGGTTTTGCATCTGAACTCTTCATATATATATATATATATATATATATATATATATATATATATATATATTATATATATATATATATATATATACATATATTTGCTTTGCCTTTTATACTCTTTTGGTCAAAACTTTCACATGATGAATTACACAAACGCAGTGCAGTGTTCAGAACGACCCTCATCTGCAGTCATGACAGCATCAGGCTAACAGCTTGACCACAGAGAGATGACTGTAATGTCAGACAGGATGAAGGCATTTCAAGTCAGCCAAGAAGAGAGAAAAACAAGCTATAGAGTAAGATCATCAAAGAAACCTTTCTGCTGAAATGTGTAGTCATAAATAACTGCAGCAGGATCAACTGCTTTGGCTGGGTTTAAACAAGCTTCTATAGCCTTGACATTAGTAAATATTCAGCTAAAAAAATCTGTGTTCTGTTTTGATTTAGAATAATAATTTTTTGCATCTGGCATCAGGGGCTGTCTGTGAAGAGCAAAGGCATAAGAGACAAAAACCTGATATAATCATTTTAAGATGCGCCCTACTCTTTCTAATAACCATGATTTGCTGGATCCATCCTTCTAAACATCTCTGCAGTCTCACAGAGACATTGATATGGATATAATCATAGGGTTTCTACAAAAGATTCCACCCTTTGTGGGAATGCCTCTCCCGGCAAAAGCCTGGCCCCTTTTAAACCAAAGTGTGACTTACAAATGGCTGACAAATAGTGAGTGACGGACAATATGAGGGATTGCTTGTGCAAATGATCTCACTGCTTCATGTGACTGCAAATGAGGCGAGAGAATTGGAATTTGATATAACACGTTGCTTCTGATGGCTCTGTTCAACTTTGTAAAAAAATGTAACTAATAATTAGAAGAAGACTGGCACCTGCAATCTGAAATGAACAGCTAAAATGAACTTCTGGACAAGCAAACTGATGGATCAAAATGGAGCAAAATCTTTGGAAACATTGTTTATATGTCCTTAACCGTTCCAGTTCTGGCTTCTGGTTGGTTAATTATTAGCACATTATTTACTCATCCTCCAGGCATCCTAGGTGTAAATGACTTCCTTCTTTCAGACGAATGCGAATTAGAGTTACATAAAAATTATCCTGACACTTCCAAGCTTTAGAACAGCACAGGAATGTGTATCTCTTCATCAAGTCCAATAAAGTGCATCCATCTATAATAAAAAAGTGCCTCTTGTAGTGAATTGATGCATTTTTTATATCCATATCTAATACGTAATATTCACTTTAATCCAGCTTGCGCTCACAGTTGTACACGGAAGCAGCTCCAGGTGGATGGCGGTAGTGCACATGCGCCGCTCAGTGACAAACACGGAGGCACCATGGAGAAACCCAAAACAAAACAACGGTCACAAATTGGAAGTATAAAATGAGGATTTGTAAAGAAAAATGTCAGAGGATTTTGATATAAACCAAGAGGAGACTGGTTTTCCTTTGCTAAAGTAAGTAAACTTTGCTTCCTTTGCTCCTGTAAACAAGCGTTGGTTTTTCGCAAGACTCATGTGCAACGCCAATGTATTACGTCATCTGCCCGGAGCAGCTTCCATGTACAACTGTTAGTGCAAGGTATAGGTGACTATTACGTTTTAAATATGGATATTTTCTTACAAAAACGCATCAATTCAGTACGGGAGGCTTTTATTCACCCCCACTTTTTATTATGGATGATGCACTTTATTAGACTTGTTTCGGATTGATGAAGAGAAACACCTGCCCATTGCCATGATAGAGCTTGGAAGTGGCAGGATAACATAGCATTATAAGCCATAACCCAAGCTGGTGAATAAGGTGAATCACAATATTACAGACTTTTATGTCAAGCAGAAAAGTATTTAAAAATCAGACAAAAAGACAAGGTGCAATACTTTAAACTTAACGGCTTACATGAAAGAACTACAATCCATGAAGCAAAGTGAAAAAGGCTACAGTAACAGGATACATTTATTTTTGATCTCACTGCATATGCATTTGCAGGTGTTTCCCTTTCATACGCAATATTTCTGGGAGATAAGTATTTAGATAAAACATGCAATGTGATTTGTGAGGTTTGCAGCAGTCCATTTATGCCATTAACACCCCCAAATAATTGCGTTGGTCTTTATGGAAATGATCCGGCTGCGTCTGTGTTCTTTAATTTGTGCATTGTCAATTGTACAGAGCTCTTTTGGCACAATTTGCTCTCCACAACTCTTTATAGGTTATCATTAAAAATCTGTTACCCTAAGTGCATCATGGCTACACTGGGCACTACAATGTACACTATCACACGCAGATATCTGTTTTAAAAGTGGGTGTGTACAACAGGCTGTGTGTGCAAAAACTGTAGTCAATAACCCACAATACGCCCACAAAGCATGCACACAATTTGTTAGATTATGCGAGCAAATTACACATGGGATCATAGTAAATCTTGGCCTATGTTGTTATTTTGGCCAGTTTCCTATCATGAAATCATATAGCATTTAAAACCAGCTGGTAATGCTATAGTCACCATCTGCAGTGCTGGTTGTTTTCAGTAAGATGGTGTATGTCACAGCAAAGCCACTCCTGATTCCCAGGTAAAACAAGTTTGGAACTGCCTGAACTAACAGTGCTGTAACAGACAATGTGACTCATTTAAACGCATGATTGCACTTCTAAGGGGACATTTTCCTCCAGTTACACATTACTTTAGCGCAATAGTCTTATAAGGTTAGACTGTATCGAACCGCCTGGCGCCTCATATCATCTGCGTAGCGCCTTCTCGGTGTCTTGCCAACAAATGTACATGAACCACAATTACTCGCTGCTTATTTTGAATAATATTGTAATTGTGATGTTTCAATCAGCTCACACCAGATCAGATGGTTATAGCAGATTACTGACATGAAATGAGTTAAAGGAATAGTTCACCCAAAACAAAAAATGAAAATTCTGTCATTATTTGCTCGCCCTCATGCTGTTCCAAACATGTTTGAGTTTCTTTTTTCTTTTGAACACAAAAGAAGATATTTAGAAGAATGTTGGTAACCAAACAGTTAATGGTAGCCACTGACTTCCGTAGTCAGGAGCAAAATAAATTAATTAATTAAAAACACTGTGGAAGTCAATGGCTACCATCAACTTCATTACCAACATTCTTCAGAATATATTTTTGTATTCAACGGAAGAAATAAAACTTAAATACTAACTAATTTAAGCAGCAGTCTATTTTAAAATACAGAATCTATTTAAAAGGTGTGTTAAAGAGAGAATAATGGTCAATATAAGGCAAATACATAAAAAAGGCACAACTGTTTTTGCTTTACTCTAATGGATAGTGGGAATTTTTAGATACAAATCCACTATAACTACCAAAACTCATCATACATGTCTCAAATCAAGTCATTCTTCCACAACACTAGCAAAGGTTGTCACCCAGCAGACACACTTCTTCATTGACAAAATAATGACCTTAAAAACGCTATCAACAGGTAGCATTCTTTACAAAACAAGAATGGCAGCTTTATACTGTCTAGAATTCACTGCAGCATTCGCTACATGATCCATGTTTACATTACAAGATTACTTCTCACCTTTTGTACAGATACTAACCAAACTGAAAGACTAACATCAGTGTAGGTGTTCAGCTACAGTACGCTGTTAACTGTTTTATTTATTTATTTATTTTCAGTACACTGTTACTGGTGCAATGTAGCAAATTGCTGTCAGTTTTTGTATTGTTTGGTTTCAAACTTAAGTTTACCAGTTTTGAAAATAGTATGTAAATCCATACAAATTGTTTTTTTGTTTTTTGTTTTTTGTTTTTTTTTTGTTTTCTTTTTTGTCTGAGTGAGACAAGAATTCAAGCCATTTAGTAGATTTTATTTAGACATGTATTAAATTATGTATTAAATTATAAAAATGAAAAATAGAACGTTTTCTCAGACTATAAACTGTATATGTATACATTCATTGGAATGCATGAATTAATGCGTGTATATGCATATTGTGTATTGTGTATATACCAAATGTCCCTACAATATTGACTTGCTCGCAGTAATACCGGTAAATTTTGACCTTGTGGGGACATTTGTGAGGTCCCCATGAGGAAACAGGCTTATAAATCATGCAGAATGAGTTTTTTTGAGAAAGTAAAAGTGTGCACAGTCTCCTGTAAGGGCTGGGTTTAGGTGTAGGGTAGGTGTAGGGCGATAGAAAATATGGTTTGTACAGTATAAAAACCATTATACCTATGGATTGTCCCCATAAAACATGTAAACTCAACATGTGCGTGTATGTGCTTGTGTGTGTGTGTGTGTGTGTGTGTCTGTGTGTCTGTGTGTGTCTGTCTGTCTGTCTGGTTGCCCATCTGTGATCTGTGGGTGGCACAGGGCCTGAATTATCCACCCTGCTGAATCTCACTAAGTGTGACACCACTTGCTGAAAGACCATGTTATGGTCGTTCAAATATGCTGCATCACTGGGTCTTGTACACATGGTGATCACAGGAATCAAAATAAAAGTGCAATAACATATGTCATTATCAAGAAATCTGAGAAGCATATTTACATTTTTTTAACATTTATGTATATGTTTTCACCTAGTGAAGTTCATCTGTTCATTAGACTGTTTTAGTCAGTTGCTGACTATTTACAATAATTTATTCATCTCAATATCATTAAGCTGACTATGTGTATGACAAGCCTTTTTTTTATTATTGTAGTTCTTCTGTTGTGCCTCTGAATTTATTATATGTTGTGCTCTTTCGTGTGGTCAAAAGAAAAAAAGAAAGAATTGTCATCTGAAATAGGCAAATACATGGCTTGTAATTTGTTTACCAAGTCAATCGGAGTACTGTGGATGTCTCTCTTACTCTTTTAAATACAGTTCAACAACTGATACTTATGTAGAATTCTGTTTATAGGCTTCTAATTACATTTAAAACTATCCTTCCTTATAAAGTGTTTAAGTGATTTAATAGCTAGTAGCTGCAAGTTTTTTTTTTTGTTTGTTTGTTTTTTTGGATTATAGAATTTGGAGGAATTTTTAACAGCTTCAGTGAGTCTGTGTTAATAACATTCTTTTTGACTGCCTTATTTTAAATGATGGTGTTCCGCAGGGATGTGTACTATCCCCTCGTCTGTTTCTACACACACACACACACACATACATACATACAGACATATATCTCAGTGGTGTTTTTTGTGTATATTGTGTGAGTAAGTCAATTTGTCAAAGGCAAATTTCTGTCTTATGATTAATAAAATAGATTATAAAGTTTAAGGTTAAAGTTGAAACAAACATCATTTAAATAAGTTGAATAAAAAATCTTTTAAATAAATAAATACCAGAGACTGTTGTTCTGTTCGTTTAGCTGCCAATGAAGCATTTAAATCAATTAATTGTTTCCAGTCCCAGAGTTATTCCCAGAGCTATGACTTATGTTAATGATTACAGGAACAACATGAAAGGGAAGAACATTGCAACTGCTCTGTAACTATTTCTCTAAATTACCTTGGTTATCTAAATTCAGACATTCCATAGACTTATATTGCAATTTTTTTTTGTTTGTTTGTTTGTTTTGTTTTTTGTACATCTACTTATAAACACTAACCTAACCATGACCCACATCCTAACCATAACAAACTATTTTGGCACCAAAAAAAAAAGTAAAAAATAGTTTTTAGGGGGGAATAATTGTTACCTGAAATATGGTTAAGTAGGTGCACACACACTTTGGGTTTCCATGTTCTATGGGAACTTGCTATAGACACAATGATTTTTGTACTGTACAACCTGTATATTCTAACCCTACCCCTAAACACAACACTCATAGGAAAAAAAAAGACCTCAAAAGATCAAAAATCTCAGGGAATTATATTATTGTGTCATACCTGTCAAGACACACATACTAAATAAAGATACACCACTAATTATATATACTGTAGACTAACACAAACCCACGACCTAACCCTAACACAGAACTTTTTTTTTTTTTTTTTTTTTTTTTGGTGCATAATTTATTTATATATTGATTCTACATATGAATACATTGTCCAGATGTCCCCAAGTAGAGGTTCTGTCACTTCTGTGGACAAATTTGTCCTCAGTTATCGCATACACAGACAGACCTACCATTAGAATCCTTAAAAGAATTTAATCTAACAACAATAGCGCCATCTACTGGATACAATTCTCAATTCACCTCACTGTCATTTCCTGCTGTTCTTTTGCACCAGAAGCCAAAGTCCAAGCCTCTATTTACTGGACCCAATAGATTATCTAATGTTTATTGCTGACATTTATTGTCCTTAAAAAAAAAAAAAAAAAACCCTGCCTACGCTTGATATGCATTCTTTATCTTGCCATGATATCAACAAATATAGTATGTACATCTACATATAGCCAACATGTACACCCTAGATACCAACACATTTCAGCTTTAGCTAGAATGCACGCAGCCAATAATGTCTGTTAGATTCATCATCATTAATTAAAAGCATTAAGTAAAACAGCATATTCATTACCAGAGGTAAAATTGGATGGATAAGCATTTTGTACTGCTCACGGCAGATCTTTTTTTTACCAGAACCAAACGTATAGTAAATATTCAGCTTAGTTGTATGTAGGAATTCTAATGATATCAAAATGAAGAATAAAGAAAGGATGTGTATTAGGATGTGTATTTGCACTTTCTCTGTAGTGCATCTTAAAAAACAAGCATATAAATTTCACTAATGAGATCTATTATTAAAAGTTTTTTTTTTCTTTTACCATGGTAACATCATTATATTTTTTTATGTTCCAAAGAGTGCAATATATACAAAATCCATTTCACAAGTATGTAGACACCCCCTTCAATTAATGCATTCAGCCATTCTAGTAATTCATGTGAAAACAAATATATCTAATCTACATTCCAGAGAATGCTTCCAACTTTGTTGTATGAATTTGGGGAGAGTCTTTTTCCTTCTCACTGAGCCAGTTTCGTGGGCTCATATTTTCCATAACACACCTGGGTTGAACTCATGAACCTGTGAGCATATGAAATGCAGCGCCCACTTGTCTCTCAGCTTTGCTTAAAACATGCAAACAAATTTCTTTTAGATTGAACAACTGATACCACAGACTGCTTTGGTTACACAACAGATGAAAAGAGAAGAGGAGGTTCTCTTACAAAACTATCAAGCAAACAGTTATAAAGCAGGCAAGATTTTCTGCAAATACATTGACTGTAGGGATTTGGATGTTTCATGAGCAACAGATGAGAAAGAAATGTTCCCATGAGCTTCTCTGCTCGGATGGCCTGATCTACTGAGCCACTCAGTTCTGGCTATATAATTTTAAGTGTGACAGATAAAGCTTTCTGTTTCGTATGTCAGGACAGTTTTTACACCAGAACTCTGTCAAAATTTTATGGTGGAAGAATAGAGCAGATTTCTAATAACTATTCATATAGCATTCGTATAATTTACCTTCTTTGAAATAACACCAGTGTTGGGGGTAACGCATTAATGTGAGTTACGTAATAATATTACTTTTTTTTCAAGTAGTAAGGTAAAGCATTACTTTTAAGTTTCTAAGAAAATATCTGAGTTACTTTTTCAAATAAGTAACTCCAGTTACTTTTTTCCCTATTTATTGATTAACAAGTCTCCTGTCAGGAAATTGGGAGTAAACATGATGTTACTGTATTCTAGACTAAATGTGAACATGCATTAATTCATCTCACTCTCAAAAAAAAAAAAAAAAACAGATTCAATATTCCTCAAAATGAGTAAAAACAGTGAAATGCAAACTCAGAATATGACGCAACCCTTGCAATAATTAAATATGTTAAATAAAACAAATATCCTTTATGTATTTAATTCCATTTTATTAACCAGTGTCTTTGCTGCTGACCTTCAATGATGCAATTCAACCATACTAATAAGCTAAAATTACTTTAGATAAACTAATATTTGTGCTTCATTTCTTTTTATAGCTGAAGAGTGATCTCCTGCATAAAAGTACTTTTCTTTCAGCCTGAGGTGAATTCATTTCACTTTTTGGTTTTATATTAAAAACAAAGAAGCGAGCCCTGCCCAGATTTAAAAAGTAACACAAATGTGACGTAACACATTACTTTCAATAAAAAGTAACTACGTAACGTAATTACTCCCTTTTTCAGGGAGTAACACAAAATTGTAATGCATTACTTTTAAAAGTAACTTTCCCCAACACTGTATAACACAACCATTGGTGGATGTCGAAGAGGAGACCTCTTGAACTAATTTAAAAGAAAGCAGCGAAGGAGGCAGCATCAGATAACATTGTCCAGATGTATTCTGAGATAGAGAGACACCTGTGGTGGAGAGAAAGCAGTAGACATCTTGTGAGGCCCTCACACACTGAACCTATGACTGTCCAGGGACTTGTGGCAGCAGTTGTTAAAATAGATCTAAAAACAGTACCTGTTCAGCTAAGCCACGTACCGCAGCAGCAGTTCAGGTGGATGCTGACATACGAGAATAAGATGTTTAGCATGTGGATCCACTCGCAATGAAATCACCATTTGTTTGAGGTCAGTCATCTTCCACCCGCACTTTACTGTGATGGTGAGGGTTGCTCCAGATGCGGTGCAGCGGTGAACTTCTCATTCTTCTTGCTTTCTCCACCTATGCAACCACTCACCAGATTTAAGTCGGTTTTGTTATGACAGCTATAATTTACTGCTTTGCAAAAACATCTTTTATAATGTCAATCTTGAATCCAATCATTTGTTCCCGTTGTTAGGAGCCATTATGTTTATTTTTGGAGGACACACGTGCTGGTTTTGTGAGTGAAGATACGTGTTAGCTCTGACAGGGTTCTCACCTCTATAAATGTAGCTGGTTGTTGTTACAAGCGTGTTTTCGTCCCTGCATTTCCTCCTCTGAGCAGGAGCATGAGGCTAATCACAATAACCAGGGTCCAGGAAGCCACTATGAAGTTTAGCCTGCCACCTCCAGCCCAACAAGGAGGCTTGTAAATGCAGCCGGCCCCCCCAGAGGCAACATGCACATGGCAGAACGTTTTTGCATGCTCTTCCATGAACAGAGCTGCGTTATCTTTAGTCCATGAAAAGCGCTCCTTCTCAAAAATCGAACAGTTTGAGGCTGACATCATTTTCCTAAATATCTGGAACCTTCTATTTTATTTCCGAAAATCCCGGATCATCCAATTGTATATTTTATTTGGCCGCCGAGGCGTCCAATACATCACATGTCCTCAGCTACGACTATTTAATTTAGCAACTCCAAAACACACAAATGGCCAGTGAGCAAATGTTCCAGAGATGTACCAGTATACTAAAAACACAATATATCTCCCCTCGCTCACCTCTTTCCAAACAGAAATTGATTTTGTTGAATTGTCTGATAAATTTGACCCAAGTTTTCCAGTGGGTCTTATTGGAGTTCCTACTGTTTTTCTGCCTGTTGGTGGCCTAGCCCCTAATCATCCACATCTCCCAGGGAGGCCATAAATTACTCCGATGAGATGGTGCTTTGTGTTCCTACTGCTGGGGCGCAGGGGCGAATTCGCAGCGGCATATTTTCACAAGACCGACCCTAAATCATTGTTTTATGACAGCAGGGAAAACTTCTGCACGTTCGTGGTGCTGATTTATGTTCATTTGGGTCTGGAGGACGCTATAATTTGCAAGTAATGTGAAAACAGATGGATAGAGAGATACCAAAGGGCAGACTGACCTATACGTTCTCACCACTTCTTACAAATGGCATCCATATGCTCCGATCGACATCTTCATCCGTGCTGTTTCTTTCACTTCCACTTTTTCTTGCTCAGTGTTTAAATGTCTTCAGAGGAGGTGAGAGATGTCTGTGCATTTGTAATAAGCAAGTCACATAACATAGACATTGTGACACTAAAACTCCCTTCAGGAAGAATTATCAGACAAGCAACAATAAAGGTCCATCTCACTCTCAGAAAAAAAATGCAAAAGCTCTCACTGGTGCTATATGGGCTACATGCCCTTTTAGAAGGTATAGCTTGGTACCTTACTTACCCCTACATATTAGTTCCTGGAGGCACACCAAACTCTTTCTAATCAAACACATCTAATTCAACTCATCAGCTCATTGGGAGTCACACAAAATGTGGACTGTTGGTGTGCCTCCAGGTACAGGGCTGGGAAACATTGCCTTAAAGGCAGTGTTGGGGAGTAACTAGTTACATGTAACGAAATTACATCATTTAATTACAAAATAAATGTCATTGTAATTAGTTGCAGTTACTGAGAAAAACTTACTTGTGAAAAATGTAAATGATTACAAAGGGGTTACATCTGAATTTTCACACACACACCCACATACAGATTTAATTAACTTCTTTCATATTCATGCATTGAAGTCATGTAGGGCACATTGACTGCTCTAAAATGAGACAACAATTTTTCAGCAGTTTAGGACAAAGAATAGGAAACATGCTTATTTGATAATTGTTTATTTCCTATTTGGGTTTATGCATATACTTTATTTTTTAAGATTAATTGCTTTTTCCAAGGCATCGTTAGATACCAGTGTTTCCTGTCATAACTATGCAAACATTTGGTTTCAAAAACAGTATCATAGCTATTAAATTATTTCTTGTTATGATTTCAAATCTGTATTTAACCTCAGAATGTTCTCAAAGTAAATAAGAGGTGTTAAGTCTGAATTTGTGGTGGCTGTGCTTTAAATTAAATTATTACATGGCTCTGTGGAATGCTTGATTCTGATTGGTCAGTCATGACATTCCAAGGTATGTTATTCCCCAATAACAACTGGTAAAAGCTAATAACACAGACTCATCCCGGCAACTTAAGTCGGCACTATATGCTTGATAGTTTTTCTTGGTGGAAGCTTTGCATTTAGTTAGCTAATAAAATATTAAAACTCCATTCAATATTATGTGTACAATTTCTTAATTCTGTCATCCTGGTATCGTGGACTCGCTCTATTGTTGTATTATAAGATAACTAACTAGTACTGTAAGTACTAGTACTTAAATATTTATGTGGTGAAATGCTGTGTAATAAAAGTGGTATGACTGCACTGTATCCCTTAAATGTTTGTCTAGTTTGAGCTTGCTGCTTGCTAGCAACTGATTTCTTCATGGAAGGTTTCCATTCAAATATTTCAACTCAGATCAATGTTTGTGTCTAATTATTTATTTTTGCGGCAAGCAGCTGTGTAATAAGTGGGATAATGTACATCCAACCAGTTGTTATTGCAAAATAAAGATGTATATTATGCCTTACTTATTATAATCTTCATTCAAGTGATAAAGGATTTTAAAAGTCTGACAGTAACCAGTGTTGACTGCTACTTTACGTTTAACTCTGTCTGGTTTAAATGTTTCAAAATGATTAACAGCTGAAAATATTAGAAATCTTGAAAAGTAATCAAAAGTTACATTACTTTAATAAAGTAATTGAAAAGTGACACTACTTATTACATTTTAAATTGAGTAACTTGTAATCTGTAACCTTCCCAACACTGCTTAAAGGCACATATTCACATCAAAATGGTACATATTAGCAACTTGTCAAAGGGCACTAACCCAGTGACAACTTTTGTACCTTTTTCTAAGAGTGTGCTCTACATAGACAAGATCACACAAGCAAACAGTGTACTACAAGAAAATTATTGCTTGCGTTATAAGGTCGTTTACAGTCTATTGTGTTTTATTATTTATTCATGTCCGCTCGAGAGTGCGCTGGAAAAGGAAAATCTGCGTACAAGCAGACCGACATCCAATATAAATTTGTCGATCAAACTCAAAATTGTCAGCAACACATGCTCTCGCTGATTGTCAATACTTTCTCAGGGGCCTGAATCCAGACTCCGCTGAACCTTTCCATAACGGGGCATGTATCTGTTGACGCTCGGCCAGAAGAGACCACCCACAAGACTAATGATGTAAATGTTGTTGCGAACACACTCTAGCTCTCTCTCCGAATAAACATCAGAATCTGCCCGCGTTCTCCACCATGTGCTACGATCACAGCAGTCTCTTCACCATCGGCTGACCCAGCGTGAGGCTGTGCTGCTTTCATCACCTCTCATTCTGAAGAAACCAGCTAATAGATAACACCATCGTGGGCTCTGTAGAGCCCAGCCAGACCGCACAAGCCATCAGATCCTCTGGGCCAATAACACCACAGAGTGCTGAGGTCACTGGCCCCAGACCAGTACTGCAATGTTTCTCCCACCCTGTCTGCCATGCAGCCACTACTGCCATGTGCCCTTACATGACTCCAGACATCAGTTGCGTTTGATGGAAAGTGTACCAACACATTAATAACTTGGGCACCCCACATTACTACATACCCAAACAGTCATTTCCAGCTGTCATTCAAAGCAGCACAGCAGGCGATGAGGCTATTTTAGGATATTTACAGTAAACAGAACTTGTTTAAACAGGCCTCGTTATGAACCTGCAGGTCAAAGTGGACTGTCGGAAATGACCTTTCTCACATGGGCTTCAGGATGGAATTCTGGCCACAGTAATGATGTACCTTCCAGCACGAGATCACGCACTGGCACTACTTATATATTTGAAAGCATATTGTACATTCTTGTCAGAACCAAGCACTGATATAAAGAGAACATTTTTATGGGTATCTATGCATCCATGAGGAACTTTCAACATTCACTGAACTTGTACATTCCACAAAAGATTCGTAGTGGGAAAAAAATGGTTCTTTAGGTTTTTAAAATGCTCTTCACAATAAAATGCTCATTTAATAACTGGGCAGTGATATTTATTTACTTTTTTTTTTTTATTCTTTATTTTCGTACTGGCATCTCTATAAATACCCCTTTTTTCAACCAATATTTTTTAAGGGTAAGGGCGGAGAAACCAGTCATATTGTTGCAGTAGCCTCTAATTACCATCTTATTAGCAAACGGGCCATTTGACTTCATGTAACAAATGATTAATTACTTCCATTCAATGTGTTTTAGGCAAGCTCACCACCCACCATGAATAAAGAGAATCAATTTAACATTCAATCTTTGCAAACAACTTTGTTTTCTTTGTGAACATTTATTTATTTATTTTTATTCAGAATATTTCACAGGTCTAAAATGATAACAAGGTATTACATTCTCATTTGCTTCCAGCATCTGGGATGATGTGCTTTGCACTTACAATTTAAAAATACAATTTTCTATTCTAATATACTTTAGAATGGAATTAATTTCTTTGATATGAGGGTGAATTTGAAAGCTACTTAATATTTTTTGGAGCCTGTGATTTTTTTTTTCAGGATTATTTGATGAATAAAAAGTTGAAAAGAACAACAAATATTTAAAATGGAAGTCTTTTGTAACAACATTAATCTTTACTATCACATTTTTTAATCAGTTTAACACATCCTTGTTAATTAAAAGTATTAAATTCTTTTAAAAAATAACAAAGAAAAAAATTACTCACCCCAAACTTTTGAACAGTAGTGTATATTGTTATAAAAGATCTCTATTTAAATAAATACTGTTCTTTTTAACTTTTTATTTATCAAAAAATCCTGAAAATGTATTACAGGTTCCAAAAAGAAAAAAAAAAAAAAAAGGCAGCACAACTGTTCCCATCATTGATAATAAATCAGCATGTGGTGCTGAAGACTGGAGTGATGGCTGATGAAAATTCAGCTTTGCATCACAGGAATAAATTATATAGAAGAATAAAACAGAAAACCAGTATTTTGTTGTAATATAGCTCTGACATGCAGATGATTGTTGCATTTAGAGAGATATGTATTTTATTGGTCTTAGATGATTGTATCTTCCACATGGACTTCTGCTCTCCTTAAGATTTACTGCAGTTTAGCAGGATGTGCTCAGTGAGAGTGTGTGTGTGGTTGGCGGATACTCATGATTTTCCCTCCATTGCTCTTTTGACTTTGTGGGCTCTGGAGAATCTTTAAATATTATAAAGCCGGTTTGATTGGAGGCCAAGCAGTATAATGTTGGAGGAAAGCCTTATATTGGCCTAAAGACTTTGCTACGGCTCCAAAAATAAGATGCTATGTATATTTGTGTCTATACAGTACATGTGTGTAATGTTCAACTGTGTTTTACACTAATATAAACACTATACATAAACACCAAACCTGAGGAAACAATACTAATGAAACTAATGAAATATATGGAAGCTATAAAACATGTCATAAGGAACATTAAAATAATATTTAAGTAGATAAAAAGAATGTCACAGTATCAATGCAGAAAAGATAAGAATTTTCTTTCACCATCAATGTCCTGTTAAAACATGTACAAAAAGTTCACTGAAAACGCTAAGAGAATCTTAATATTTATAATACTAATATCTGTAGTTCCTACACAGCTCCACAGATCCACTGAATTATTCCACCTGACAACTGCGATGTGAAAGTAATTTACAAACACTGCACAGTAAATTCAGCAGTGGCACTTTAATAAATTCAAATTGTCTTTAAAGACAGAATCTCAACTGTTTCTCGTAGACTCTGTCAACATACAGCTGTGATTCAGGAGAATCCATTACTAAGGTTTCTGAAAGACATGTGGCTGTCTGTTATTTCAGAAAGACAGAAGTTAAAGGCTGCAGAACTCCTTTGGGACTGATCTATGCTGATCGAAACCAGCTAAATCAGAACAGAGAAGACTGCTTGCCTGCAAAGGATTCACATGTGCTGTGCTCTTCTCATACTCTAGTATCATTTTATCATTTTTGTGGATTTAGAATTATATCAACTGACTGCAAAATACAGATTTTGTGCATTACAGTTCATTTTAAAGGAATTTGTCAAAATTCAGTACATGCGTTTTGTCAGATGTATTTCACCTTTGCTAAAGAGGGAAAAGACAGCTGTAAGACTTCGTTATTGTACCTATGAGTCAGTCAAATGTTTGAAAGGAAATTTAAATGGCAATTTCATTCATTCATCATGCACAAGTTTCTGTTGATATTTCTGACCTCTAGTGGACTGTTTAAATAATGCATCTTAATGCGACGTGTTACTTCTTTACAAAGGAGTAATTCTTTCATTAATTCAGTTAATATAATTAAATAATTATAAATCATATATAATTATTTATTATAATTAACTTAATTCATTGTGTTTCATTACAAAACCATGCATTTCCAATAGAGCATGGTGTTTTAAATCTTATTTTAAGCACACTTTCTAATTTGTTGTATTATTTGTGATGCGTATCACTTTTCTCGTTATTGATTGCTTTTTTTTTTTTTTAACATTTTCTTTCGTAAATCTGGAAAACGCATAAATCTATTCCATATATGTTCATAAGTGAAAGCACACCACTAACTGACTAAATAAATAAATAAATACTTACTTACTTAGTGCTAATTTGATTGTTTCTTTTTATTTCTTTGATTCTTTGTGGGTTTTTAGGTGATTCTTTGACTGTAAATAGCAAGGACACAGGTTGTTCAGGTCCTTTAAAAACAATCTAGTCCGACACAGTTGAATTTATATTTCTCTGCGTTTGTTAGTTCTAAATAGTAGCCTCTGAGTCAGCAAATGACAGAGAGGAAGAACAAACACTCTGCAGAAGACATACGGTCCCCCCATGGCTTTGAAGGGTTTATTATTTTATTCCAAATATATCCTGAGTATTCAGTCCCAGTCCAGCCAACCTACCAAGTTTGCACACAAACGGGCTTGTTCATCTTTATTTTCCCTGGCGGTCATCAAATAGCACTCTGCTGCGTCATACATAATTTTATCTTTCAACAGGGAAGTGGCAGTTAGGCCACTGCATGGGCGCCATTCAACGTTTGACAACAGATACTGGTCGCATCATGCAAAACCGTTTATTTGGAGACGTTTTGTTGGTGACCACCCATGTTTAACTGGGGCCCCGGTCCAGCTGCAGGTGATGAGTTTTCCAAACCTCTGTCATTGGCAAAGTCCACTTGAGCTCAGCACAGCTGAACAGCACTTGCAACACAGATTTCCCATTTTTCCCGGTCTTTGTGTTTGTTCTTCTTCACCTTGATTCCTGTATGACTCAGCCATGCGCCGTACAGGTCAAAGGCAAGAGGAAATGGCAATCCCAGCTGAGGGTGAGGATATAACCTGTGAAGGTCTACTCATTTTGTGGGAGGTGGGGAATGGAGTCCTCCCTCATTCACAGAGGTGTTTCTCTTCCAAAGACAATACTGTAAACAAAAGAGCTTAATGGAAAAGCAGAGATTCCCAGTGTGTGCAACTTCTGTTATTTCATGTTATCCAGAAGGGTAACTGATATATGATAAATGCTTGTCGTTTTGTCTAAAATCCCAAATATCTGTTCCTGTTCACTGAAAAAAAGCATGCAGATTTTCATTTAGAAACTAATTCCACAAAGTATTCAATTGAATTCAATGTAAAATTGCGAAGAAGAAGTCTGTAGCAGTTACATACTCCAATAACAAAATGAAACAAAAATTATTTTTACTTAAATTTGTTATAGTCAATCTGTAATTTTGTGGTGTTAATAATTATTGTATTATTTGTTTTCATGTAGCATTCATATTTTGGTAAATATTTTTATCATTAATTATGAAATATTGGTTTAGTATACAGATACGTTTTTGCACTAATTTTGCATGTTTTTTTAAAATATATTTCGCAATGCTTGGAACATTCTAAAAAAATGTGTAACATTCTGGGATGTTCTGTAGTATTCTAGTGCTTTTCTGAACATTCCAGAATATTATGGGATAAAAGTCAAAAATTTAACATACACTTCTAAAGTTTTGGTCACTGTTTATGTTAAACTGTTGTTGTTATCTCAGTGTTATGCATGAGTAGTAACAGATTAGTTTGTATAAGTTTTCAACAACTGTTTTTTTTTTTTAGGAAAGGAAAGGAAAGGACGTGGCGTGTGGCCAAGTATGGTGACCCATACTCGGAATTTGTGCTCTGCATTTAACCCATCCAAGTGCACACACACAGTAGTGAGAAGTGATCAAACACGCACACACACACCGTGAACACACACCCGGAGCAGTGGGCAGCCATATTGCTATCGCTGCGGCGCCCGGGGAGCAATCGGGGGAACGGTGCCTTGCTCAAGGGACTCACCTCAGTCATGGTATTGAGGGCAGAGAAAGTGCTGGTTATTCACTTCCTCCACCCTCAATCCCTGCCGGACCTGGGACTCGAACTCGCAACCTTTCGATTGCAAGCCCGACTCCCCAACCATTAGGCCACGGCTTTTAGCTTTCATAAGCACTATTACTACTTTATACTGTGTACTATACAAAAAAGTAATGTGATTGTCATATTCAGCATGTCAAGCTTCACAAAGAAATGTAAAAATGTGACAAACAAAACTTGTTTCACACTGTAATCTTTGCCTTATCTACAACTTCAACAAAACTTTTAACTACAACAAAAAATCATTGAATTTTTCATCATCATCATCAGACAAGCATATGTGCATTCTTTAATACTGAATGTGCAATATAACACAGTAATACTGTATCATCTTGTTTCTTTTGTGTGGAGATCATCCACATCTACCTAATATTTTTCTTCAAGTTCATACTTCTCTAATAAAAGCAGGAATTCAGTGGTGATTTATGAATATTTAGACAAGTGGTTAACAGAGAGCTTACGGATATGGAAATTATGCTTTCATACGAAACACGAAAATTTCATTTTATGGCTTTAGTGACCACTTAATCTGTTGGCAGGGCAGTATGGAATCCCTGCCAGATGCAGAGGGATCCTTTTCACCAGCTGTTTGGACACCATCTTTCCACATGAACTTTACAGTTTTTGCTAACCACAGATTTCTGGGGACTTAAGAAGAATACTCCATTCTCTAAAACGCAACCGAAAAACTGTGAGAAAGTTATGTGAAAATATTCACTAAAACGGTAAAACCAGTAAAACATTTAGAATAGATTAGATTTAGAATAGATTTTTTTTTCATGCTTTTGAAAGAAGTCTCTTCTGCTCACCAAAGAATACAGTAAAACAGCAATACTATGAGTTAAAATGTTATTACAATTTAAAAGAACTGTTTTCAAATGTAATATATATTAGTATATTTAATTTTATTGTGATCTATTCCTGTGATGGCAAAGTTGAGTAGCAATCCACTGTCACATGATACTTGAGTAATCATTCTAATACTTGATGCTCAAAAAACTTTTCTGATTATTAGCGGTTTTGTTTGAGTATGATTTATTAAAAAAAAAAAAAGAAAAAAAAAAAGAAAAAGAAAGAATGTAGATTTGTTCAACAAGGATACATTAAAATGATCTAAATCAATCAATCAATCAGTCAATCAATCAATCCTTTTACAGAGAAATGTTAAGGGGGAAATCCAACATTGATAACAAACATTACTAATAATTAAACACCTTTAATAATTGAGTAATTAATAATATAATATACATACAAAATCAGCATATTAAAATGATTTCTGAAGAATCATGTGACACTGAAGATTTGAATAATGGTGCTGAAAATTGACAAAAAAGTTACATTTTTAAACGTTTTAAAATAGAAAACAGTTATTTTATTTTTAATAATAGTGCTGTTTTTAAGAATAAGAGACTAAAGAAAAAAAAAAAAATCCAAATTATACTATATTGCAATGCAAATACATGTCCAGTTACTGAAACACATATTAGGGTCATTGGTCTCCAGTGAACCAGCAAACTTATAAACATTCACATATTTTGACATGCAATTATAACAATACAGTATATAGTTATATACAAAATGTACATGTTTTACTGCCATCTGCTGGACAATCCCTATATTTTTTCTTTCCAATCACAACAAAATGGAAGCATTAGACCATCTCCTGGATCTCCTGTCTCATATCTGTTCTGTTAAGAGGGCTAATAGAGGTGGAGAGGTGATGTCACGAGTCGAGATCAGAACCCTCTCCACACTGCCTCAAATGCTGACCTCATCTCACAGCACCATGACCCTGCTTTCTCATTCTGCTAGTGACCACGGGGTCAGATGGACAAAGCCCAGTACACGCACACATGAATTTTTCACTGCTATATTTTCTCTGGGTAAATAATCAGCGTGAGCACACCCAACAGCAGATGGCAGCTTATAAATCCTGAATTGAAAATAAATAGAACAGCTAAGGAAATAGTGCCTCACTGCACCAGCTGTCCTCAACTGAACGCCTTTCCAGAGCACACATCTGTAACTCACATGTCAATTAAAGGTTTATAATAATTAACAACATAGCTATAAAATAAACCTAATTTGTGTAACACAAAAATATTATTTAGGGTTAAAATAAGAATTTATCTCAATATTATATAAATTCATTTTAATATTATATCTGTATAATATATCTGTAAATGAAACCTATTTATTTGCTTTATGATTTACTGGCCTTTTTATCTATTTTACCTTAATAAACTGTTACAATATTATAAAAAGTATAATCTTTCTAAGAAAAAAAAAATGTTTAAAGTAAGGTTTTAAGGACAAATAATAACTTTCAAATGAATAACGGAATCTAAAAAAGGCAGGGTAATGTGAAATTTCTTTTAAATTAGCATATTTGTATAATTTAGATTAACATATTTATATACAAGTTTAGCATGTGCAGGCCAATGCGTTATTATAGGAAATAAATTGAAACATGCTAAATTAGTTGTCATATATATATATATATATATATATATATATATATTAGTTATATGCGGAGGCTGAAGGAAACAAGCTAGGTCGTGGACCCAAGTGCAGGTAGTTTAATAAAAAGACAAGTGAACAAAGAACAGGTACCCAGCCCTATATTAGTACTGTCAGTTTAACCGTTAACTTGATGAATTAGTTCTTGTAATGCCACGCCAGCAGAGGGAGCCCTCAACCATGGACTGACTGTTACCGCTCCCTCTGCTGCTTCTATGGTTACTTCCTGTTTGGTGGCCATTTAAGGAGGCCCACACCAAACAGGCCCCGTGAAGTATTGTTTTGCCTGTGCGGACTCTACCAAGCAGTTTCCCCCGTTTCATTGCCTTGTTTTGTGATTTCCACGGTTTTGTTTTGTTTCATAGTCATACCTTGTTTCATTGCCATAGTTTTGTCTTGTTTCATAGCCTTGTTTATTTGTTACTTTGGACTGCTCTCTGGTATTTTGACGTTCTGCCTGTTTACTGGATTACGCTCTCGCCTTGCCCTGGATGTAACTGTTTGTTGGAGACTGACCTTGCCTGTCTTGACTACGATCTGTACAATAAAGCTCGCACCTGGACCTATTATGGTTCACACGAGTCCCGTTACAGTTATGAAAAAATAACGTGATCAAAATATTTTAATGCAGTTAACGTGCTGGCCCCACCCCCAGACCTGTCCATCATCTTATATTTCATACAGTTGACAAATATAACTCCATAAATGCAGTTATGCCTGCAGTTATCCCCTGTATGTGTTTTGTCTCATATTTATATAAATCACGTATCATGCAATATCACATGGGCAGCTAAAGCAATATGACACGAGTGCTGATTTTTTTCCCGATCTATCACAAGCTTAAATGTGATTTTATACAACAGTTCAGTAAATAAGAAGTTGATATAGTGTTATATTTAAAACATTATATTATGTGTTTTTGATCAGTTTTGCTGAGAACATATTACCTTTGAAGCCATAGCAGAATTGTTGCGTGTCACCGGCCAACACAGCAGTGTTTAGTTTCTGAATGAATCAGTGTTTTGAACGAATCGTGTGATCTTCTTTTATGTTCCATAGTTCACGTTAGGCCATTGCAGCCTGTAATGTGATATATATATGGTATATATAGCCCTCATGTTGCCATTGTTTCTTGTCGTGTATTGATGTTGTAACCCTGTTGTAGGTGAGTCTGATCATGCCGAATCTGTTCATGCCAAGTCAAGTCTGTTTTGTTCAAGTCAAGTCATTGTTTGGATTATTGTTTGCTTGGATTACACTTTGGATAAATAAAGCTGCACTTGGGTTCATCTACTTCAACTCAACTACAGTGGATCAGTCGTTACAGAATACATGCTACCATGAACCCAGCAGACCAGCAGATCGTCTCATTGGACTACGTCAGGAAAATCGTCCCATTGAGGTCTGCTGCTCCACGGCTTGCTCATGTCAAGCCTGCTGCTTCTGAACCTGTTCATGTCAGGCCTGCTCACAAGATGGCTGCCACGCCAGAGTCTTGACATGTCACGGGTCTCGCCAGAATTTCCCCAAAGGATTTTTTTGAGGGGGGGGGACTATAGGACCTAAGCTCCTGCTAAAGGGACTGATTGCTAGTGTGATGGACCCCCCACTGATCCAGGCATCCCAGTGACATCAGCGCCTCCAACCATTCTAGAGTTCCTGCCACCCTCTGCTGCCCTTCCTGTAGTGGTGGTCGCCATTTTGAGCGTATGGGCTGCACACTGCACTCCAGAGGCCTCGTCTGTCCACGAGTTTGAGCCAGAGGCCACTCCTGTCCACGAATTCATGCCAGTGCTTCCAGAGGTGGCAGCTTCTCCTGCAGAATCTCCTGAGAAGGCGGCATCCACTGCGGAATCCCTAGAGGTGGCAGTTTTCTCTGCAGAACCTCCCAAGGGCGTAGCACCTGTTCATGAACTCACTGCCTGTTCTGGCATGGCCAAGTGGTCTGTCCATGTTCCTGCTCTGCCTGCCCTGCCACAGCTCCCTGCTCTGCCTGCTCCGCCATGGCTCCAGGATCCTCAGGATCAGACATGGTGGATTTCTGCTGCACGGCTTTATTGTCTGCCTCTGTTCCATGGCCCAGGTCCACCATGGTTCCACAGTCTGCCACTGCTTCATGGCCCAGGTCCTTCACTGCTCCACGGTCTGCCACTGCTCTACGGACCAGGTCCTCCATTGTTCCACTGTCTACCATTGCACCATGGCCCATTGTCTTGCCCTCTGCTCCATAGCCCAGGCCCACCACAATTCTGCTATTCTGATCCTGTTACTCTGCATAGGCCTGGCCCTCCATCCCTCCGCCTGTTTTGCCTCAGCTTCACCCTCCTGGACTTGTTGGGGTTTGGGTGAAGCCCAAACCCCAACAAGTCCAGGAGGGTGAAGCTGAGGCAATGTCCTTTATTTTGTAGTTTGATTCATGCTGTTTGTGTCTTGCTTCCCTTGGGCTCTTGTATTCCTGTTATTGGTTCCTTAGTTCTATTTGTCATGTCATGTTGGTTGGATTAGTCACGTGTCTGTTTGCTCATTGGTTGGTTTGTGTCATGTAACTCTTACTGTTTGGTATATATATGCTGCGTTCACACCATATCTTAATTACCATAATTTTGAAATGACAACATTTGACGTTCTACTTGTTCTACTCGGAGCTGTTCTATGCTTTTCTGCTTTCTGCTTTTCTATGCTTTTCTATGGCAACACTATCAACGCCTAAACAGAGCCTACGTTGGTCAGGTGGTACAGCGGTCATGTGGTACAAGTCGTAGCTCTCAGAAGACTCCCAGTTCACATGTTGTAATTACGAGTTCTAGGAGGTCGTGAACACTTTTTACAAGTTGGAATCTCGTAATTACGGAACACACCTATAGCCCTCATGCTGCCATTGTCTCGTTGTGTTTTGATGTTGTAACCCTGCTGTTGGTGAGTCTGTTCATGCCGAATCTGTTCATGCCAAGTCTGTCTGGTTCAAGTCATTGTTTGGATCATTGTTTGTTTGGATTACACTTTGGATAAATAAAGCTCCACTTGGGTTCATCTACTTCAACTCGCCTACAGTGAATCAATCGTTTCACAGCCTAACTGTGCGTTCACACCGCCGCCGGCGAGAGCGTCAAAATTCGCTCTGGCCGCCCTGCCAACAACGTTGTGCAAAGATTCATTGACGCTCTGACGATCGAACGCTTGGTCTTGTATTTAAAGCGGCCGCAAAGCAAACAAGCATGTCGATCTTGTGCAGACTGACCACAAGTAGGGTGTAAGTTAACCTTAATTCACATCACGATGGAGGATCAATTTGTTGCGTTTGGTGTGGCATTGCTCTACCTGCGGAGAAGACGTCGGAGATCGGTATGGGTGCATGCGATTCTCCAAGCCCATCAGCAGCTTGGGGAATATCACCGGCTGGTGCAGGAGCTGCGGCTGGATGACGGCAGGTTCCAGCGATACTTCAGGCTGGATGGGGAGCAGTTTGACAACCTGCTGTCAAAAGTGGGGCCGCGAATTGCAAGGCAGGACACCAATTATCGGTGCGCTATTGAGCCGGCTGAGCGCCTCGCAATTTGTCTACGGTGAGTTCATAATTTTTTTTGTTTGTTTTTTTATGTTTTAATTGGAGTTGAAATTTAGTTTTGTAATTTCAGTGGGCTGGAAATTTGTTTCATTGGTTGTTACATGGCTATTTATCAGTCGGTAATTAACGCTGCATTTTTGCAGTTGTGGACGAAGTATTAAGATCCTTTACTTAATAAAGTATGAAGCACCAATACCACACTATAAAAAAATTCTCTGATACAAGTAAAAGTCCTGCATGGAAAATGTTACTTAAGTATAATCAGGTATAAACATTACTTAATGTAGGTATAATCAGAAAAAGGATTAAACATGAACTGGGAATATTATACTATTATATATTATAGCATTACCTTATTTTTACTCATTCATTAATGTAAAAGGAGGATTTTACTGTTGGAGTTGGTTGAAGAAGTTTGTTGAGATGGAAAAAAGTAAGTTAAGTAAAAAGTACTGTATTCCCCTCTGAAAATGCAGTTGAGTATAAGTAGAATAAAGAGGTGGCACCTCAAATTTGTATGCAAGTAGGCTACAGTACTTTAGTAAATGTACTTCTGTTCACCACAAATGTTTTGTTTGTTCCATTTTGCCTAAGTAATTATTAGTTGTTGTTTTTGCAGATTCTTGGCCACTGGAGACTCCTACCGCACCATAGCTTTCAGCTATCGTGTGGGAGTGAGCACCGTGGCAGGAATTGTTGGAGAGGTCGCCAGGGCAATATGGGACGCCTTGGTGCAGGAGGTCATGCCAGTCCCCGCCACTGACTTCCTTCATCGGTGGAACTTCCCCAACTGCCTTGGGTCCATCGATGGAAAACACGTTGTGATCAGGGCTCCTGACAACTCGGGGTCCCTGTTCTTCAACTACAAGGGGACTTACTCTGTTGTGCTCCTGGCAGTGGTAGATGCCCAGTACTGCTTCCGGGTAGTGGATGTGGGCAGCTACGGGAGGACAAGTGATGGCGGTGTGCTGGCTAAGAAATGGGACCCTTGGCCTGCCACAGGATGCTCTGCTGCCAGGTGCAGAGCATTTGGGACCACAGCCACACGTTTGTGGCTGACGAGGCCTTTCCACTCCGCCGAGACCTCATGCGGCCTTTCCCAGGACACAAGCTCTCCAGCAGGCAAAGAATTTTCAATTACAGGCTGTCACGGGCAAGGCTGATTGTTGAGAATGCCTTTGGTATTCTCACAGCTCAGTGGTGTATGTACAGAGGAGTCATTGAGATCAGCCCTGCCAACGTGGATGCCTTTGTGAAGGCTACCTGTGTCCTGCACAACTTCCTGAGGAGGTCCACAAACAGCACCAGGACGCCCATACCATCGGCTGGAGACGGAGAAGCTGCTGGCCTACAGGAGGTCACCCGAGTGGGCAGCAAAAACGCCACACGGGAGGCCATCCATGTCCGGGAGAATTTTATGACCTATTTTTCCACAGAGGGAGCCGTCCCCTGGCAACCTGTGGCATAAGCCATCGCTTTTAACGGCTCTTTTAAGAGCCACCAAATAATCAAAAAAAGCATGATTTCCATCAAGTATGACAACACCTACTCTCCTCTGGTGAAAAAAAGTACACTTCCATAATGTGCTTAAAGTGCTCTATTTTCACACATTAATTTTGTACTTAATATACTACAAATTCTTCCTTATTACTTCTTAAGATAATCTTAAGAACATCTAAGTGTACTCTACTGTGCTATTTGTGAGACACCATAAAAGAGAATAGCAGCCTCTCTTTCCTCTGAACTAAAATGTGCTAAAAATGTATTTAAAAAATGTGTTTAACTACCCAAGTTTAACTAAAGTTGATAACTAAATAATTTTATTTTTAATACAAAGATAGCATGTTAGAAGCACATTTAAGTTCATATTCATGGTGTCTCAAAATAACACAGTACACAGTACACTTAGATGTTCTTAGGATTATCTTAAGAATTTTTAGTATATTAAGTACAAAATTAGTGTGTGAAAATAGAGCACTTTTAAGTACATTATGGAACTGTGTGTTTTGTTTTTCACCTGGGTCCCCTACATGTTTTCAATATGATATGGTAGAATATGATCAATCTGTAATATAAAACACATACAACCAGAAATGTTGACAATATTTTATTGCCGGTACTTTAACTTAAAAATAATAAAATATTCTTCAAAAAAAACTTTTTCAAAAACTTGAAAAAATTTTCAAAAACTTGAATGAACACTGTTGGAACACACTTTTATACAGAACAGTTTTGAACACTGTTGGAACAAATACTTTCATACAAGGCTTCTTGTGTGTAAGGGAGAAAGTACAAGGTGCAGCTGACAAGACTGCGAGGGAAATAAGCTTACTAACACCCCTCACAGACTTGTCAGCTGCCCCCCGTTACTCTCTCCCCAGTGTTCAGTGAGTCCAGCCTCCAGACATTTTGCTTCATACACTAGCTTGTGAATTTGGAACTTTAAATCCTGCCTGGTCCTCAATGACAGTGTCCTAAAGTCTTCCAGGAGGCTTTTAAAAGATAAACTGTCACTGTCCTCCTGAGGAGCACTAGCTCTCCTACTCACAGCCTCCAAAGCTGTTAGGATCCTCTCATCAAACTCTGTGATGTTGTGTGCTCTCTTTCTCCTGTGTGAGTGCCCCGTCTGTCTCTGAACGCTGGACTGGCTCGGGCTGGATGGTCCTGCCTGAACCTGAACGCTGGACTGGCTTGGGTTTGATGGTCCTGACTGAATGTGAACGCTGGACTGGCTCGGGCTTGATGGTCCTTCCTGAACCTGAAGGCTGAACTGACTCGGGCTCTCACTCAGCTGGCTCGCCTCACACTGCTGACTGTGTGTGTGTGTTGTCTGTGCTGCCTGACTGTGCCCGACCATGGCATCCTCTCTTTCCTCTGGGGCCAGGGCTTCCCCAAACCCCTCTACCATATTACTGGCAGTAATTCTATCTTCTAGGAAGGGGTTGAGAAAGCCCATGACCCCACTATAGCGCCATGGCCGAACACTGCTCGCCCCTGCTCCACTTCTCTTCCTCTCTGCCTCCTTCTTCCTCTCTTTTGTGTAGGTGTCTCTAAGAGACTTCCAGCTTTTTCTGCACTCATCCGCTAGTGAAATTACAATAGAAAACACATAAGAGATGAATAAAATGTTTATAGAGATTAAGTGTTTATAGAGATGTTTTGAAATGCGGAGAATGTATTTAATTGTTATTTTTTCTTTATTTCTTTCTTTATGTTTTTTTAAATGTATGTAATAATGTATGAATGTTAAGTGTTGGGCATAGCTAATGGGGATCTGAATAAATAAACAAATAAACAAACATGTTCAATATACACCTCATTACCCACATTTCAGTATAGCTTGTCTAAAATTCCATAGCTGTATGTGTCACTGTCTGTATATATTTAAGCCTAACGATATTTATCGTTATTTTTTCTCTAGCTAAGCAATCTGTTGACAATACCACAGGGGAGACCAGGTATAGAACACTTCTGTTTATCCTTGTAGAAAAAAAATAGGCAGAAATGACTGATTGTGAGACATTGTGAGACATACACCTCTCGTCTCCATCAGATGTCAACATTTTCACCGAAGCTCTCTACAACACCTTTTTTTTTTTCGTTTAATCCAATATGTGTCGATATGTCACAAATATTTTACAGCAGCAACACTGTTTTGCGTGCTCTGGCGTTAAAGTTAGCATGCAATTCCCGCTTATTTACAAAAAATATATAACGTTAATGCACATCAGCAACTTACCAGGAACACCAACAATCTCAGACACCTTGGTCCATGCATCATTTTTTTTATTTATGTCCCTGTACACAAACAGGGACACGTCGTAGTTTATGGGGAAACCCGCCACAGCAATAATCAACTTCTCCTCCATTTTCCTTGGGAACTAATGTGGCCGGAACCAAAGTTTACAGGAAACCTCTCAAGCGGTGAACTTCTACATTCTGATTGGTTGCCGCGAAGCCGCGTCATAGCTCATTACCATAAAGTTGACCTGACTTCAACTCTCCCCGACGCCCACACCGTCCAAAACGCGCTGCGCCGCTTCTCGCCGCCGGCTCACATTGAAAATGAATGACTTCCGGCCACTTTGATGCTCTCGTCGGCGGCGGTGTGAACGCACAGTAAATGTTTATGTGTAATAAATTTTATGCTGAATCAAATAAAATATTTATTTCTAAAGTGACAATTTGTAATGTCTACTTGCTACTTTCTCATTTAACACAAAAAATAGCTTTAAATAATCTTTTGTGGGTATTTTTACAGTCACATTTATTTTGAGATTAATTAGATTAATTAATCGAAACATCATGTAATTAGAATAAAAAAAATAATCAACTGACATCCCTAATATATATATATATATATATATAGGAAGTTAATGATAGAAATAAAAGAAGCTTTATTTGTAATGCAGAACAGCACAGAGCACCTGTTTTTTGGCTTTTTTTTATTCCAGGTCTTCCAGCTCTCTCATGTTCAAGCTTTTATGTACTCTCTTTCAAATGATTGGTTTTCTTTCGCTGACAAAGACAAATGGAAGGATTAATATATACTGGCTAATCTGTGGGAAGTCTGTGAGAACATGGAGAAACCGGATAATATTTCCCACAGGTAACCATATGCAGGACATTGAAAGTAGTTTGCTTACAGATTTACCATGATCAGTACTATTAGGGAGACTTAAATCCACTGAAAATAACAGACAAGAGTAACGCTCTGCTTCATGTTAAAACCAGAAATGTGGTTTTATGGTTAAAGATCCAAGCTTGTACAATTCTTTTATTTTTAGCATAGTCTTTCAACAAAACAGTGTATTTCATGCGTACTGAATAAAAAGACATTAAGAGTCTAATTTCAATAGTAACATATCAAGTACAATGTGATGTCATATGGTATGGCTAAGGTATTAAATTATAAGGAGGTCTGAAATTATATGCAAATAAAGGCATAATATGTTGGCAAAATTGTGCGTGCAAAGACTGTTTGTGTGTTTTGTTATATTGTGTTTTAACTCTGTCTTTCTTGATGAAAAATGCACTGTTCCACAGTACTAATTGTATGTACAGTAGGCTCTGTTAAAGAATAAATCATTGTTAGGCTGGTTTATTGATACGCAACATCATGGCTAGTATTGACTATAACTGTCAAAGGTTTTACTTCACACTGTATTTTCAAATTTAGGATATGGAGTTTGATAGGGGAATCTCCAAATTATAATTGCACAGACTGATTACTTGAGAAATGTCTTTGAACTCTTTTTCCACAAAATTCATACCATTTGTGCATAAAACACCCATACCGTCTTGTGTGACTTCCACAAAAATGCACTTAGATTAATTCAGTTGGCTGGAGGATATGCAAAGGAAACCTGCTCATATTGATCATATAGTGTTGACAAAGGCGATCTCATAAGAAAACACGACTGTAGCTCAGTTAGGAGAAAGCCTCTGCAATCTGGGTTCTTGTGTATCATGGAAATCAGAAATGAATGATAAAGTAATGTGTAAATTATTTTGATTCCTTTTAATGTCAATATGTTGAAGTTCAGCTGTGAGTAAACCATTAGAATCCTGACACTTGGTGCAGGATAAAAGATGTCCGTTCTTTATGTGTATATGACACCATCTTCTGGACTGGCTGTAAGACTGTTAGTCTGATTATTAAACACAATCTCATGAAAAAAGAAATACAAAAATGTTTAATTTGTCACCATAAATCTTCACCATGAAAGTTTCCCCGTAACTCCACCCACTAACTCAGCCTAACCCTCTGGGGAGCTAAGCTTGTCTTTTTAGGCAAAGGCTATTTGCACTAACTCCGCCCACCACTCTCAGGTTGCACCAGACAAAAAATAAATAAATAAAAATCTGACAACAGGAGCAGCGGGGATCTAGACTTTGACGTGACAAACCTATGTTCCAATCCATCTTTTTCCAGTCCTATTGTTCAGCCTGTTCCCATCATATTTTAGCATCATAATTTCATATCTCATCAGCTTGATGAGGTAATTATTAAAAATAAAGAAAATATTTGAAAAGTGGAAATACTGTGCCTAATGGCTGTTTAATAGGCCTATAATTGAAACTGGAAATGCTATCTTTGTAGTGAATAATAAAACAGAAAGCTTCCACTTAATGTGATTTTCTTATACAGTGCCCTCCACAAATATTGGCACCCTTGGTAAATATGAGCAAAGGCAGCTGTGGAAATAAATCTGCATTGTTTATCCTTTTGATCTTTCATTCAAAAAATTCACAAAATTCTAACCTATCATTGAAGTAAAACAATGGAAAGTGGTGGGAAAATCTCATTATGAAATAAATGTTTTTTTTTTTTTTTTGTAGTTCATGTTGGCCACAATTATTGGCACCCAATTATTGAAAAGTCCTCTTCCCAAGATAACAGCTCTCTCCTATAATGCCTCATGAGTTTGGAAAACACCTGGCAAGAGATCAGAGACCATTATTTCATACAGAATAACTCCAGATTCTTCAGATTCCCAGCTCCATGTTGGTGCTTCCCCTCTTCAGTTTACCCCACTCATTTTCTATAGGGTTCAGGTCAGGGAACTGAGACAGCCATGGTAGAAGCTTCATTTTGTGCTCATTGATACATTTTTGTGTTGATTTTGATGTTTGTTTTGGATCATTGTCCTAATGTAAGATCCAGCCACGACCCATTATAAGATATGGGGATTTTCAATGCTTCAGCTCTTTTCTTACAGCCACTTTTGTGAAGCTCAGCAATCTTGTCCCGCAGATAAGAACTATATTTTTTGGTTTTAGTCCTTGGAATGGACAATTGTGTTCCTCATATTTATAGTCCTGTGCCACTGGAAGTCATGGCTGGACAATTTTATGCTCCTAGTCACCCTGGTGTGCTAAAAATGTAAATATGGGAATATACGTCGAATATACGTCACTCAACAGTAATGGGCGTCACCTTTCTAGTGATGGGAAGTTCGGATCATTTTACAGACTTGGACCTTTGAGTCTCGTTCAGCAAAATGAACGAATCTTTTTTCAAGTCATTTCGTTCATTTTAGCAAAATATAATAAAACTGTTACGTGTTACTTCCCTAACACATCTGCTGCTTACACAAGCGTTGATCATACTACAAACAAAACAAAACTATAATGCTATAAGAAACAGAAAATATTAATTCATTGTTTACCTGGGTCTTTAGTCTATAATTAGCTCACTGACAAGTTTTCGGGGTTGAGTCGTTCGTTCATCACGTGACAGCCCCATAAGCTTCACCAATGCAGTCTGAGCCGGAAAGAGAATTGCTTTGTTCATCTCTGGAGTCTTCGGGTTCGAGTGGTTCGTTCATCACGTGACAGCCCCATAAGATGAGCTAACGAAAAACCCGAAGACTCGAAACAGGTGAACTAATTCCAGCACAGAACCTAATAGGATGTTGCGCATGCGCGACTGAACGAATCACTCCCCGAGACGACTCGTTCGTCCCGAGTCACATTAAAGATTCGTTCAAAATGAACGAATCGTTCAAGAACGACCCATCACTACACCTTCCAGCTCGATTTCTTTGGTCTTTCTAGTTTAGGCGCCTTCTTCTTGTTTTTCGCATCGGAACGGAACGGAACGGAAACAGCTGGGAAATAAATTGCATATGTACATTAGATCAGTGTAACAGCAGAGTAATGCAGAGTACCCACTGTTGTCTATGCTGTTAAAATGAATAAAAATAATATTAATAATAATAATAATAATAACAATAAAAACAGAAAATAATTCACTGCTCTTGGCTGAATAACTTTAGTAGCTTTATAAGAATACATTTTTTAGTTGAATGCTGATTAATATGCTCAGGAGAGGAGCTAAGCTAATAAGACACTGGAGGTCATGGCCAGGGTCTTTTCCAATGTGATGTCACGTTGGAGTACATTTCTATATGGCTCATTTTGAGACATTGTGAATTATTATGAACAAAACGGAAAACAGAGTGTTTTTTTTTTTTACCACAACAGGGTGGTTGTGTAAACACACTGCGGGCACATAATTATGTCCAAAAGCAATATAAAAGTGAATTTTGCGTAATAGGTCCCCTTCAAACTGATGAAGTCATTCTTGAGTCATGTACTTAAATATCCACGAGGTGGCGTATGGGGTACAAGTAGCGCATGAGCTCTCACTTACCAGATGCTTATGACAAGTGATGACTGAAAGAACTACTGTCATGTCTTTCTTTTGTTCAGTCAGGTACAGTTAATACATCGTTTCAAATGCACTCTCTGCCATGTAAGAGCATGTTAACAATAATTGTGTTTGAGTTTTGTGTCAAGGTACCCCTTAATTGCAACCAGTTTTGAGTTTTGATAAGTTTAAAATTTTCTTTCATTAAAACGGGCGCAGCAACCGTCTTTAAATAAAAATCTGTATGGCCCGTTCTGTATGCAAACATCAACATCTCGAACTTAAACTCTGTGAGCACCAAAGCTATTGAAGTGAGATAAAGAGAGGTGTAATGTGCACTCTCTTGTTCTCGTTTAAGATCAGTAATTTCCTTGTTTTCTCTATACTTTACAGAGCATTGACTCCACACTCCACTCCGCGAGATTTGAGGCCTCACAGCACTACGCATGTGATTTGATTTGGACACCTCTTCTCTCCAGGATACCCTGAGTGATCTACCTGTTAGGTAAGATTCAAACCATCAAAGTGAAGTTCCTAAGTAAAGTTTGATGCTTTTGAATTCATTATCCTGACCCTGAGGCATCAAAACAGTTGGGATAAGGTTTTGTTTTTGGTGTGAGGTACTGTTTTCCCACAGCTGTACCCTTTGTGTCAACTGTCCACAAAATATATTCCCAGAAGTGTGCAACATCCAGGTGCGCTTGGCCAGGCCTCAATATTTTTTCACACCAGTAGTTTCCAAAGTGTTCTCCTTTCATTTTCTAAAGACTAGGTCTTTAGCAATGCTTTCATAGCCTTTTGCAGCAGGATGCATCTCTGTAATGCATTATTAAGCTTTTGGGATCGAGGCATGGTTCAAGACTATCAAATTTTTATTAAGAATACAGGATAATGTAAAAAAAGAGTTGTGTGTATGTGTGTACATACTGATAGGTGCATCCTTTTTTTTAAAGCTGAATCATCACTGCGAATCATCACATTTATTGACATAGTGCTTTATACAATACAGATTGTGTCAAATCAGCTTTACAGTGTCAAACAGGAAAATAGTTTGTCAGTAATGCAAGAGGACAAAAATAAACAGTTGAAGTCAGTTCACTGTTGATTTAGTGATGTCATCATCCAGTTCAGCTCTCTTTCAATAGCGTCTGTGCAATCAAGCCATTCACTTGCAGAACACAAGCTTCTGGCGACCTGCATGTGGTCAGGTTAAATCTACAGTTGTGCTCAAAATTATTCATACCCTTGGTAAAGAAGGCTGTGAAAATAAATCTGTATTATTAATTCTTTTGATCTTTTATTTTAAAAATGCACAAAAATCTAACCTTTCATTGTAGAATAAGAATTAAAAATGGTAGAGAAATCTCATTATAGTAAAAAAAAAAAAAATCTCTAGTACACATTGGCCACAATTAATCATACCCTTTTATTCGATACTTTTTGCACCCTCCTTTTGCTAAGATCAGCAGCTCTGACAAGTTTAGAGAACATCTGACAAGAGATCAGAGACCAGAGATCAGAGATCATTCATTCATACAGAATCTCTCCAGACCCTTCAGATTTCCAGGTCCATGTTGGTGGTTCTCCTCCTTCAGTTCACCCCACTGATTTTCTGTAGGGTTCAGATCAGGGAGCTGCGTCGGCCATGGCCATTGTTCTCATTGACCCATTTTTGTTTTGATGTTGATGTTTGTTTGTGGATCATTGTTCTGTTGGAGGAGCCAACCATGGCTCATTATAAGATTTCTAGCAGGGAAAGTCGGTTTTTAATATCTTATCTGTTGGTATTTGTTAGAATCCATGATGCCATTTATCTGAACAAGATATCCAGGATCTCTGGCAGAAAAATAGGCCCACAACATTAAAGATACAGCAGTATATTTCAGTGTACACATGGGGTACTTTTTTATCCCTGTGTGCACCAAACCCATCCTGAGTGTTTGCTTCTAAAAAGCTTATTTTTTAGTTTCATCTGACCATAAAACCCAGTCCCATTTGAAGTTCCAGTAGTGTCTTGGAAATGAAAATGAAATTTTTGAATGAAAGATCAAATGGATAAACAATGCAGACTTATTTTCACAGCCTTCTTTGATCATATTTACCAAGGGTATGAATAATTTTGAGCACAACTGTATGTCTGGTGTGATAGATCCCACTCATGTCCCCTTCAGCACTCTTGCTGGAGGCGATAATGGGTACATGAATACAAGTTTTTGTACATTTCTTGTGTGTAGGAGAAAAGGCACATTCATAAGCAAATAAGCGGATTAAGAAATGCCCACTTGCTTTTTGACTGTGTGATCCATTAAGAGACTATAGATGTAGATGTTTCTCTGTGATTTGCTTCTTGTAGGAATGGTGACAAAGTACCAGACCAATCGCTGAACTGAGAATATTGAATGAACAGTTGAAGTAGGCATGGGCAAACATTAATATACACTGCATGCATAAACAATTAACAAAGGAGAAGTTTAATGAATCCCACAGTGCGTCATCTATACATTGGCAATAAATTACAATATAGCACACAATAATCCTAATTATTAAATAGATGGAAATGAAGATTAAATGAAGATGGAAAACTTACTATATGGCTTTGACGCCACAATATCACTATATTAAATCTCTGAATAGCGTGAATACTCTCATCCGCACAGCCCAAATCCTGCACTCCCTTCTCTTTTTTTTGCTTGTCTCACATAACAGAGCACCGTTCATTGCCTATTGTGTGTGCTCAGGATGTGTTAAAGCGTGTCAGTCTGCACCAGATTTGTGCATGTGTGATTGTTCAGTTATCTGTGCAGCCTTTCTTACAGTTGCCCCCAAATGTGTGAAGTACATTTGTTTCTGAAAAGGTGCTTAGTTTGGAACTTGGGAACAGTTATCAGCTTCATCTAGAACCTCTGAGAGAACAATCATGCTAGCTACAGGTCTACATTTATATTTATTCATTTAGATGATGCTTTTATCCAAAGTGACTTACAACTGAGAAACGCAACAAGCGATTAATCATAAAGAGGCAAATAAATACAGAAAGGGCTCGTAATGCAAAGTTTTAGTCATCGTTCAGAGTAGTACAAGCTAGCCAGGGAGGGATTAAAGAAAGAGAAAGCAATTTTTTTTCTTTTTAGTTTTAGGATGCAGTCGAATGTTGACAAAAGTGAAGACTTTTCAGCTGCTACTTGAAAATGGTCAGGGATTCACCATTCCGGATGGGGGTGGGAAGATCATTCCACCAGCCAGGAACGGTGAACAAAAATATTCTGAAAAGTGATTTGAAAAGTGAAAAGTGCCTCTCTGTGATGGTACCACAAGATGTCGCTCACTTGTAGATCTAGGCTTCTGGAGGGGATGTAGATTCTAAGAGTGAGTGGAAGTAGGAGTGTGCTGAGCCTGTGGCTGTTCTATACGCAAGCATCAGTGTTTTGAACTTAGGGCTGGACAATATGACCTAAAATTTACTTTGATTACAATTATTGAAGGATTATTTTACTTTTAATTAACTATATATATATATATATAGATAGATAGTTTGCTAATGTATAGTTTCTAATATATATGTATAGTTTTATATATATATTTATTTATATATAGGAAAACTATGTATATTAGCATATATAGAGAAAAAAAAAAAAAAAAAATATATATATATATATATATAGTTCATTTTTAGTTCACTTTTGCTAAAAAAAAAATACATGAATATTGCCATGACAAATGTAGAAAATGACCAGCATCTCTTGCAAACAAAATATATTTTAAATATTGTCAAAAATAACTTGTATCTCTGTAAATGAATATCATTTTAAATAATGCAATGTGAAAAGTAGAAAATAATAACTTACATCTCCTGTAAACAAATGTTTTAAATAATGAATGTAAATGGAACACTGCTGATTAAGAGTAAGAGCAAGACACCATCTCAGTGATCTTGTCCTGTTACGCTATATGCGGAAGTATTTACTCTAGATTCTTACTGGCCATTCACACAGAACATGTCTATATGTCTAAAATAGTGAGACGCAGCACTCAGGAATGGTTTTTAAAAAAGCGTTGCGCAGAATGTCTACTCAGCCACATTGCCATCAAATACAAAAGGTGCCATGCCAACCTGCTATTGTAACCCAGAGCTGACTCTGCTGTAAACAAAATTGAAACAAAAACTATATATCTATCTATATACCCTCTATCTATCTGCTGTCTGTCTGTCTATCTATATATCCATCTATCTATCTATCTATCAATCTATCTATCTTTCTATCAAAGTCTAAAGAGATGCTGCAAAAGACGCAAGCGCAATGGTCATACATGTCTGTATAGCGGCGACTACACTCGCGGTAGTATGCTTTTGAGGGGAAGTATTAACAGTATTTAAAAAAACGAAATAACCGACATTGGAAAATTATGTCGGTTAGAGGTTCTGAATTTCGGTTTCGGTTTCTTTTTGATTTATAGTCCAGCTTGAACTTGACACGAGCCACAACTGGTAGCCAGTGCAGGGAGATGAAGAGAGGTGTAACCTCTTTTGGCCTGATTGTGGCCTGATATTTCTGATGTTGTACAATGCAAACCTGCGAGATTGAGCAGTTATTGTAATGTGGTTTTTGAAAGTCAGCTGGTCATCAAAGATAACAACTTGATGGGGTAATTGTTAATGAACCTAACTGGATGGTGAAATCATGCTGTGGAGTCGGAATGGCAGGGAAGAAGAGAAGCTCAGTCTTTGCCAGGTTAAGCTATAGGTGACCTTCCATGCCGAGATGTCCGTCAGGCAGCATGAGATCCTGGTTGAAATGAAAGATAGAGCTGTGTCATTAGTACAGCTCTGTCATTAGTACCCCAATGTGGGGCAGCCGTGGCGTAATGGTTAGGGAGTCGGGCTTGTAATCGAAAGGTTGCGGGTTTGAGTCCCAGGTCCGGCAGGGATTGAAGGTGGAGGGAGTGAATAACCAGCGCTCTCTCCACCCTCAATACCACAACTGAGGTGTGTCCCTTGAGCAAGGCATCCTTTCCTTTTCCTAGTATAGCAATGGTAGGAGAAACCATGTGCCATGTATGATGAGTCCCTTTGATGTAGGTTTTCTGGAGAAGAGTAGGGGTCCAAGAACTGATCCCTGAGGAACCCCAGTGACCAGTTGATGTACTTTGGATACCTCCCCTCCCCAGGCCACCCTGAAAGACCTTAGCCTGCTTGAATGCGGTCCAGTGTAGGTTCTGTCATTGATCTTTACATCCACCGTCCTTATGTGTCCATCAGCACTGGTAAACTTTGGTGGCATGTCCGATAGACCAGTACACTTTTGGCATTTGAGGGTCCGTCATCAGTACCACAGATCCTGGGGTTATATCTGTAGGGGTGGAAGACCATTTCTGGTGGTATTGTAGGCTGGCATTCAGCATGCCTTCTAATTCCTGGAGAGCACTTCTTCCATAACAGCTTGACTGCCCACTACTCTGTAATATGCAGTTTTCACAAAGCGAATTTCTCTTTCCCAGGTTCCACCGAAGTGGGTGCACCAGGTGGGTTGAGGTGAAACTGTATCTTATGTTTGATGCAGAGTTGGAATTCTGGGAACAACTCTGCAAGAGCCTCTTCGCATCTCTCTTTCTCCTCCCTGGAATTTTTTTCCCTGGTCGGAGAAAAACTTAGCTAGTGTCCCTCTTCTGGTGATGAACCTACACAAGGCCATTAAGGAGGAGTCAGCATCTATATTGGTGAGGATCTCTAGATATACACATCTGGTTGTAAGGCATTTGAATATGATTCCCCACCTTGGTGTGCCTGCCCACCTTCACTACAAAGGGCCCAAAACAGTCCATCCCTGTTAGATAAAATGCTGGCTAATAAAGGCGTAGGCATGGGATGGCCGAGTCGAGAATCACAGTCTTGGATCAGTAGCTTAGTGGTGGGATGGCGATGATCCAAGATGATGGGGTGCACAGCGGCTGGGTCTAAGACTTCAATCGGAGCAGTCTGCCACCAACCTTACTGAGTTCAACAGTCTCGTCCAGCTCTGGAGACAGCGTAAGTTAAGGGCAATTTCGTTATGCTCTGTTTTGTTCGCTAGGTCTGGTTTCCTAGCTTCTCCTCTGTGAAGCTATCTTGTTGTGCACTTCTCAGGATAAGAATCTCTGCATTATGGTAGTCATCAGTGTTAAGAGTTCTGCTGTTACCTGCTGCCCCTTGAAGCTTATGTTGCCTATACAAGTTTCCTTCCAAGTGGTGCACTGATGTACATTTGGTACGCAAGGCTCCTTGTCAGGTATGGTTGTCGTGACTCCACAGAATACAGACTTGCAAAGTCCTGACACTTCACTACAGGTGGGGTCAGTCATTTGTCTGGGATTTGAATGAGAAAGGGTAGTCCATGGCTCCACTGGTTAGGTTCAGCCTGTTTCTCTAGCTTCTTACTTCTGGTAAAGTCATCTGAAGGATTTTCACTGAGTCAACATATTGCCATGAAAATCGATCAGTGAGCTCCTGAATTTTACGGTCCAACAAAGACCTTAAATCGGCAGGACTTGGAGTATGACCAGGACAAGTCCGTGGTTGAGTCGGTCCAAAGGGTAGTTTGGCTGAAAGGCAAGATAAGCTCTCGCTCCAGCAATTTAGTGAGTTGGGCACCTGTGAGGGTGGCACAGAGCTCCAGTTTGGGCATTGAGTGCAGTCATTTAGGTGCAATTCTTGAACAGGCTACTATAAAGATACATTAAATATAATAAAGGTAAGGCTGACCCTGGATGTGTGCTGTCCTTGGCTAGTGACAGCTCCATAGGATTGCTCCGAGACGTTGCAGAACACATGTATCTCATGATTAATACTGTACTCACTTGGGGGTAGGTGATCCTTGGCAGGACTTGTAACTCTCCTTCCCAGTATCTCCAGGTGTGTAGCAAATCATAATTCACAGGGCGATGTTTGTATCTCAGTAGACCTCTTAAACAGTGCCAGCTGAGGCCAAGAATGGATTCAGGATTGTCTGTTCAGTCGTGAGTGAGCCTCCCTTCCTTAGTTTATCTATCAGGGTTCTAGCTTGGTCAGATGAGGGGAGGCTTTGCGGACAATTATCAATGAAGAAGCATCTCTCAATGCAAAACCTCACATCATCCTTTGGCTAGCTGTGACTGATTACATGGTGCTGCATGACGTAAGTTGCACAGTACCAAAAGGTAAGACCTGACTCTCAAACACCGATGGAATTTGGTCTCTTTTTTCTGTGTCTCACCAGAAAATTTCAGAAGGGGGCAATCTTAAGAGACCAGGGGCATCTGGAGGAACATGGCTTTCACGTCACCACTTATGGCTACACTATGCTCTCGAAATTGTAACAGCACTCCTAGGAGTGAGGGTCTTAAGTTGGGTCCAGGTAACAGCCACTCATTTAGGTTCAGACCTCGGAACTGGTAAGAACAGTTAAACATGTTCCAGTTCTTATTATTGTGGGTCACCATGTGGTGTGGGAAATACCATGATTGTGCTGAAGTTCAACTTCTTAATGACTCCACCCTGAGTCAGTTTCTAAATTTCAGTGTTGTATGCCTTTACTCGTTCTGAGTCTTTAGCGAGGCACCGTTGGGGGTTCCGGAGGCTGGGCCTTACCATTTCTTTTAAGGATTTAGAAAAGGGACAAGCAGCAGGGTGGCGTAAATGCCAGTTCTCCTGTGGGTCCTAACCTTACTTGCTTAACAGGAGTAATCTAAATAAGTTAGGATGATCAGCTTCAGTGAGCAGCAAGGGCTATGCCTGTTCAGTGCTTGTACCTTTTTTGAAATTTGTCCACTGGGGTAAAAATGAAGTGCAAGACCAAGCACTTCAGAGGATGTATACACTAGACAGCTCTCCTCTCTCGTTGACTTGACCACAGTGTTGGGTGTCTTGGAATAGACTTCATTTGTGGCGGTAGTTTGTTGTAGTTTTCTTCACTTTTATATAGCTTGTAAAATCTTCTGCAATTGTCTTGTCTTTCTCACCTCTTCTTTTCAGTCAGCTCAACTTACTCTCCTCAAATGATAAAAGAAATCTGACTCCTGCTGCTGATCTGTGATGTGACTGACGTTCGGGACGCTGCATTGAGCAGCTGCATTCAGTTTTTAATTGTAGTGTCTGTTCTCATGTTAAAGTTAATGATATAAAAAATCAAGCTGACAGGGTAGAAGGTGCCGCGGTGGACAAGTAACCTAACCTGTGTTGCGGGCTTAACACCGGTAACACCGTCAACATGACTATCACAGTAAGGTGTAATTCTGTTCTTAAAGGGTGGATTCATTTGTGCTGGTGAAACTTCTCTCTCCATCACCTCTCTGGATCTGTGTCACACTGTAGTGGTCCACCTCTTCTGCCGAGGCTCCTGTCTAGATTCCTTGTCTCTCCTTGATGAACCACCATATTCATGGCACTATGACTCATATTGCAGTCACTCAGAGAGATCAGTTAGTGTATAGGTTGTTCCTGGATGATGGAACTTGCTGCGCCTGAACTCAGCTCTCATCTCTGTCGGTAACTTGCTCAGCAAGCATGCTACGTGAGATCCACACTGTAGCTCTGTCTGTCCTGGGAGACCAAGGGATTTAAGCATGCCCACAAGTGCCTGGACCTGTAGGGCAAACTTCTCAAAGGCAGCTTGATCACTGACTCGAACATCAGGTGAGTCCGTAACACTACCTATATTATTCAACGGCATCTGATGGTGCTGGCCAAACTTCTGATTAAGAGCCACCATGGTGTATCACTGTAAGGTGTGGGGAGTTCAGATATGTATCTGCTATTAGCCTTGCCTCATCCAACTCAAATTATCTACTAGGATTTGGTATTTAAAAAGCTGCATCCCATCTGGGGGCAATAGATTTTTTAAAGCTATCCTCATCCTAGCAAACTCACAGGGGTCTCAGCAACTGAAATCGGGGAATGTCGGCATCAGACCTCAGTATGTTGGCTCAAAAGGTGAAGTAATCGGATGGAGTCTGCTCTAGGCTGTGTTCTCTATGTGTACTGACGGGCTAGCTTGAATTCAGAACCAGGTATTTGGCTGTATTGTCTTGTTGCAATGTGCTGCTCCTCTGCTTTCCTCAGTGACTACAAAGGGTGGTAGGGGGTGCCATCTTCTCAGCTCCATCCTCCTTATGCCCATACTAATAACTGTACTGTTCATCTAATAAAGATCCTCATTGCAGGCTAACAGTAGAATTTGTAGATTTGGTTTCAGGTGACTGTAGATTTATGGTCACTTCATCCAACTCTGTTTATTTTATCTGTATTCTTAAATTTCCCGGTACAGATAAAAAATCACTTCAGATGATTCAGTGTATGCACGGAACTGAACAAGTTATTAAAACTGATTTGTGAACCAGTTCTTAGCTGTCACGCCCATGGACTGTCTGTTTGTTTGTTTTTCTCCCCATGTGCTCCCCGTGACCTAGTTTCTCTCTCTTGTTGATTGTGTTCATTGATTTCAGGTGTGTCTTGTTGAGTTGCGTATTTAAAGAGTGTTCCATATTTGGTTCATTCAGCCCCCCCGAAACACACAGAGCCTCTCCAGCTCACCCCACACCAGGACTCCCACATACCTTACCAATAGTTCCGACCACCTGTCACCCCTGAGGCCGTAGACGTAAGTCTGACCGGTAGACTCCATGTCCCATTTGGGCAGGGCCACATTTAGACTTCCCTTTTCCTAACTCCAGCCCCAAGATCTGTCTCAACCCAAAAACCGTGGCCACTTCACACTCAAGCCCGCCGGCCGCTGTATCTCCAGCCCAGAGAAGGCTCCTGTTCCTATGTCCAGGTTTACAGTAGTAAACTTTGAGTACACAACTAATTTACATCTAAGTTTATAGTTTGTACTGCAACTATACTAAAAGTAAACTTATGTATAAACTTAGGTATACTGATAGTTTACTAGTTAAATAGTTATAGCATTTTAGTACACTTTGAAGTATAGTCTCAGTAAACTATTAGTTTAGTAGTTTCATATTGCAAGTATACTCGTAAGTTTTCTTTAAGTGAACTTTACTTCATACTTTAAGTATACTACTATGTCCCTATTTACATATTATTTTTGTATATATTTTGTTATATGCATGCCTGAGCATAGAAAACATCAAAAGAAAGAACAGGGCATCTGCTTGTAAACAAAAACATTTTAGCTTCATGCATTCTTTTTAAACACTTGAATGTGGGTAAGTTTCATAAATAAAAAATGAACGGGATTCAGAATGACAATCAAAATCCAGATGGAATCGATCAACACCCCAAAGCTTGACGGGCATTATTACCTCTTCATGGGTCGACACCTTATTCCATAATGTTACACAGTTTTAATGATTTTTTTTTATGTCTGATGATTGCGTTAGATTACATGTGGAAGCATCTGTTGTTTTGCTTTCTTCTTCGCTTGTGTTTTGGAAATTCTGTACAGAAGACGCGTAGTGGCGCCCCCTACCGTATAACAATGAAAACATGGATTCTTAGAGCTTAGTACAGTGTAGCTTAAATATATTTAGACTTTTTCTAAGTATAAGTCAAGTACACTTAAATGTCATTTTAAGGATATCTCTGAGAAGTACTGAAAGTATACTTTCCTACTTTTAGTTTAAAATAAGTATACTAATAGCACATGTAAACTTACTTTTCGTAAGGGGAATAACACTTCCAATCTCATCTCCTTAATTGACTTGAATTAGCTTTTTTATAGAAATTGTAACTCAAGAGTTTCACTTACTTCCAGCCTGTCCTGTCACATTCTGAAAATAAATTTCAAATAAACGTGTACATTCTATTCATTGCAGAACCCTAAAATATGTATTGTGATTATGGTTTCCACAAAAATATTAAGCAGCACAACTATTTTCAACATTGATAATTAAAAGAAATGTTTCCTGAGCACCAAATCAGCCAAATTCAGCTTTGTATAACCAGAATAAATTGCATTTTAAAATATATTACAATAGAAAACATTTATTATACATTGTAATAATATTTCAAAATGTTACTATTTTAACCATTTTTTGATCAAATAAATGCAGCCTTGGTTGAGCATCTTTCAGACTTGAGACTTTAAAAGTAGTACAACCCCAAACCTTTGAACGATACACAAACACACACAAATATATTCACCTTATACATCCTTACGTGCCATTGACCCTAATAACACCAGTAAATAGTCCTTACCAATGTTTAAACCAATGTTCAAAGCTTGTGAATGTGTAGTGTGCCCTTGTAAAATAACATGAGATAACCTATGAACCCCTGTCAAATTTATTCATGATAAATGCCTCTGTCTATCTCAGCCTGGCATTGTTATTAACACCTGTAAGTTTTTCACTTGCCTGACTCATTTATTCAAATACTAGTTCCTATGGTGACAGAAAAATAAAACATGTTTTTTTTCCTGAATTTATGTGGCAGATTAGCAATGATCAGTAAGTGAGTGGGCGGATGAATGGGTTGGTTGTTAAAGTCTACCTTGTTATCTGATTAAATGGAAGGTTTTTTTTTTTTTTAATGTTTATTAGAAAATAATTTATACACTCAGTTTTGTTTTAGCTCACACTGACAGATCAGTCTAAAAATGAGGAATACAATTAATCGCTAGCTTTAAAATTCTTACTTGACATCACAATCTTACCACAAGGGGGCAGGGCAACGCTATAAAACTTTTATTTTTGGAGCACTAGGTATTGAAGCGTTTTCATGAAGACGACGACTAAAATAAAATAATAATAATAATAATAATAATAATAATAATAATAATAATAATAGATAAAACTGAGTCAAAACAACGCACTACAATGATATGGTCTTAAAATCGAATGCAATTATCTGATTCTATCAACTGAATTTCTACAGTTATCAAATGTCCTAAATAAATAAATTAATTAATAATAATTAAAAAAAAGTACAGCAAAGAAAAATACTGTAACAGTCTCAACCGAGGCCTTTATACTAGATAATAATGTGATTTTGACTGACTCATTAACATAGATAATTGCTATAAAGCCATGTGTTAACAACTGGCTGGCGGTGCAGCATTTTACAGTGTTAATCTGCTCGGCTTCCACCAAACTAAACTGAGGCCATAAAGTACAGCCTGTCTGTGATATATATATATATATATATATATAAAAAAAAAAAAAAAAAAGAGAGAGAGAGAGAAAGCAGCAGGTGTGACGACCGCTGTAACGTTCCTCTAATGACTCTGCTGAGTTATGGCTTTATTATAGCTGTTATTTTGCCGTATCCCGATCAAAACACACAGGCCAAGCCACCTGCCTTATCAGTAGTCATATAAAAAGACAGATATGGACATTACAAGAGAATATTCAAGGAAGTGCAGCCCAGACACTGGCTGTGCCATTGAAAAACAAAAAGAATAACTGAATGATCATTTCGTTCTGTTTACCTGATGATTTGATCTGGTTAGATTGTGTTTCTCTGGATCTCTGATATAGTGTTAGTGAATAGTGAATGATATATGGAAAATGATCTCAGACATGACTCTTCTCTGTGGGATGGCATTTATGCCGGCAGAAATAAGGCTGGATATATTGGATTGATTCAGCAACCTTGCACTGAAAATGCTTAGATCCACAGACATCAAAAACAAGTGCTCTTGTCTTGGAGTGCAATATGCATTAAGTCAGAAGATCCTTCTGCAAATAGTTTTTATCACACCCAGGCAAGCAATGACTTCAAGCCGTACTTGGTACTGCCTCATCAAATGTGTGGCTCTACACAGACCATCGATTTAAAGTGTCCAAAGTATATAAGTAATATCATGTTTCAAATGAAGTAAGTTAAACGGGTCACACTTTATTTTTGCTTCAGTAAACTCCTAATTTGCTGCTTATTAATAATTTGTAAGATGTTAAGTTTAGGTATTGGGTAGGATTAGGCATGTAGAATATGGTCATGTAGAATAAATGCTTTGTAAGTACTAATAAACAGCCAGTATGTTAATGCTAACAAGCAACTAGTTAATAGTGAGAATTGAAGTGTTAGTTAAACGCTCAGTAATTGTCATTGCTTTTTTATTCACACTTAGGATTCAGATACTGCAGAAGCTGATAGTGTTTTCTTATGTTCTCTATTTTGGCGTCACCATCAAAACTGTGCATACAACACCGATCCAGATTTGTCCGTTTTGGGCATCGTTTTATTTTCATTTTTACTGCATCCAGAATAGTTGTTTTTTTACAGATTAAGCACAATATTTGGGATTTTTTTTTTTTTTAAATACAAATTAAAGAGCCAGTTGTAACGTTAAACCAATGCACATCAAAACTATACAGATACAATTTTAATGTTATTAAACAAGAGATGGTTACATTTGTTTATATTCTGGTGAATCTCATATCACTGAAATTCATTTAATTAAGAAGCTGGACAAAAGGGAAGAAGTCCAGTTTGTACAATTTTCCATCTTTTCTCTATATTTCATACATCATATTGTGGAAGTGATGTTTGCTGTTTTGACCAGGTATAGCACACTCCAGAACAACAGATCTTAATAAATGTGATATAAGTGAATCATTTTTAGCCAAAATGTCCCTGGTCAGGCTGATCAAAAGAAAACCCCACACTAAACCAAAATCAGAAACTGCAGATCAAAAGTCAAGGCTCTTGGTAAAATCCCACTGCATTTAATATATATATATATATATATATATATATATATATATATATATATATATATATATATATATATATATATATATATATACAAAAATGTAAGCTAAAAGTTTAAGTACAAGTTTATAACAGCCAGTAAGGTGATATACAGTACATTTGGTAAATTGATCACAGATGTTACAGATGATAATGATTACTTAGGAAATCACTGTCATGGCACTGTCACACAGTCATTACAACTACTGTATCGTGTATCTGTACTGTTTTTTACCACCTTTTTCAACACAACAGCAGTTGATCTTATTTCTTTATTAACAGCACAGTTATGATTTCCCTGTTTTGTATTTACTTTCATTATTTTTGGCGATGATATCAGTGGCACTAGGATATTTGAAGTTGCTGCTTTTTAATAGTACACTTCCACAGAACAGTTGTATAAAGTTGTAGTTGTATAAAGACTGATTCATGGCGAGTGATGGTTATGCAAAAACAGAAGACCTGAAGTTTTTCTACACTGCTATGTGTCCATGGATGTACCCTTTCTATAGTGTGGAGGGGGTTTCATGCCAAGTACAATATTTTTACCCATTAATAAATGAATTGCCTGTAGCAATATTTTAAATTAATATCAACAAAGTTAGATTTTGGGTTGGGGAGCACGAGGCACAACCTAACACTTTTTGACATTCTCAGTTTGTGTAAATCCACGTAGGGTTCAGAATATTTGTTTTTATCCACATTAATTTCACACTTGTCTAGTACAAAAATGTTGCGTTGTTTCCTAATTGCAGTGTGTACAGTTTTTGTTGTTTACCCCAAAAGAATGGAAGTTAAAAGTGACAACATGCCCCGTATGTGGGGTACATTGTAACATGTGAGGGGCATGTTGTAATATGACCATATGACAGCTTAAAATGTTATCTGATCGAATGAAAAAAATAGACGACAAACTTAAATATTTTGTCAATAAAATAAAATGATTACCTTTTTGAAATAAAATAATGGCATTCTGTTAAGAATCAAAGATAATCTAATTTTGGAGTTTGACAATGAACACATCGCAACCTTGCTTGGGACGGCCCTGATCGCACAGCTATACAGATTTAGTTGTTTAATTGTTTAAAACAATGTGCTCAAATAGATGAAACACATACAGAAATTCAAAAAAACACACCCCTCCCTCCACACACAGCTCTCATATAACACGAGACACATAAACTACCCAAAATGCTTTGCATTTCTCAAAATTAATCATTTCTGAACATTAAACATCGATTGTCAGTCTTTATTCACCTGTTTCTTGTGGTTTCTCATTTAAACTCATAGTAAATGGTGTAAATTACATCGCCAATGTCATAGAATAGCATAGTTTAATAATAGCAGGGCACACTGTAACGCAGTGTTAAAAAATTCCCCATCTGGAATTTAAAACTGGTCTTCTGCTAGTTAGCGAAGTTTATCTAAACTGATAAATAACAGATTGGAGATTAAGATGATAGCAGATTTGTCTCTTTTTAAATGAATACTAAAAACTGAGATGAAAAATTTACTTAAACCAGAAATGTACTTGTATAAATATTTAGCGATATCTTCAAAAGATTTTTGAATTTTGGTGCACTTTTTTTCTCTGTATAGTGTTGATATGGCAACTAGTAAATACCGTAAATTTGGTTATGCTTGCATGTGTGGAAATATTTAAACCACGTGTGTTACAATTAAACCCGCGTTAGTTTGTGCCCGGCGCTCCCCTGCAGGAATCAACCAAATGTATTTAGCACAGATTCGTTACTTTCCAAATGACTTTCAGTTTGTCTGCTAAGCGCTGGCAGTTCAGGCGGCAGAGAGCACTGAAGGCCTTAGGTTGAAACTGTGAATAAGCTTTAGTGATGCCTTTTTCCTCCATGTTCCCAGAATGTGCTCATTAATCAATGGTCGAGCCCTTTTCAGTTCATGACACTCTGAGCATTAAGCAATGGTCCTGTGTTTACAGAGAGGGAGGTACCAGGATTTACACCCAAGCTTTAGTGCCTTTCAACACCTTTCGCCCAAGCTCCTTTGCCTCTGCTCTCAGCGAACTGGAGTTACTGCTCCCACCTGCCAGGTACAAAGGAAAGTTCTGCATTTTTTATGACAGCAGGCTGATATTCCTTAGTGTAATGATTCACCAATACACCAATTGTTTGCTACAATTTGAACATCAAATGTGGTCTTGATTTTGGCATAGTTATTTGGACTCTGAAGCTCTAACCATGGAGTTATAAAGATGCTTCACTGTAGGCTGAGATGTATAGCTTGTTAACTCGGTATCTGTTTTCTGAGCTTAGAGTCTCTGCAAGACGTTACATCATTGAACGCATCTTGACACAAAATGATGTTCAAACATCTCTTCTGGAACAAAAGTACAGAAACCATGCACAACACACCTTCTCTCTATTGAAGCTTAAGAATAAATGACTCAGAAATAACATGCTATTTACAAACTTCTAATACTGAAACTCATAATGCTAATACAGATGTATTTTTGGAACAGAGTGCACATCTGCGTTTAGGAAAAAATAGTCTTCTGCAGACAGTTCTGACCTTATTCATGTATTATATTTGTAGCATGTCATTTCAGATTTCATCATAAATGTATAAGGAACATGTCGATGAATATGATACTCAAGTGCAGTTACAGCACATTACACAGTAATATATGAACGCAACTTATTGCCTACAGTTTGATTACGAATACATTGCAACAAGAATACAGTAAGACATAGCACACAAAACTAAGCCCTTGACATTTGAATAAGTAGATGCACAGGACTTAAAAACAGGAACATTTGACAACAGAGGAGCTTGGTAACACCGGTTCCACTGATTCCACTGTGTGTGGGTAGTTTTTACCTGCTATTTGCGTTGTCGTTAAAGTATCTAGCCAGCCAATCAGGTGGTGAGAACACTGCTCAGATGAGCTTCGCTAGGTTGCTAATAAATGAACATAAACGGTCGTTTACATACATCTCTTAACTATCGCCCAAACAAATTAGCAGTCAAATAAGCTGCAACGTCTGTATTATACGTTAACGTAAAACGTTTTCAAAAACCATTAAGTGAAGACTTGGCCTGAGATGTAAATTTATTCCATTCAGTATTCTCTTTTTAAAAGGATCTGTCATAATTGTAACCATTGTAACCAGTGAAAAATAGTATTCATAAAATCAATATCTATTTCCATATTGCGTGCCACTGATAATACAAGTTTAAGCCTTTGCAGATGGTGCTGCAGGAAGAGGCCGTTGGTAGTGCTTTTCTTATAAGGGTTCATCAAAAAAATGGACAATTTGACATTACAATATGAAATCTGCATAAGGCACATTGTGTAAAATAAATAAATAAATAAATATATGTATATATATATATATATATATATAGTTAAACTATGATGTAAGATTAAATAAATGGTTAGTAGACTGTTCAAATTGTAGCATGCTACATAAAATATTTCAGTAACATTTTAGATTTTAGAAAAACATAAAATGGTATCCATGGTTGAAATGGTGTAGTAAGATGTTTTAAAAGCCATACTCCCCTTTGTGACATTAAAAGGTGCATTTCCTAGTGGTTTCATTTCACTGCTGAATTTGTCTTATTGAAGCCCATGCATACCTTACTAAAACATCCCAGGGGTCAACGTTTGGCTGGTTGGCATGGTCTATTGAACCCCTGCTGGTAAATGGCATAACTGCACCATACTGACAGCTAGAAGCATCCTTCTCCACTGACAGCCCTTCAAAAGTAACCATTTAGCCTGGTGAAGCAAAATAAAAGATTGTAGTGTATTAGACATGAATTCATAATACATGAATTAGACATATTTTTCTACTGCCACTGATATCGGTTGAGGATACGATGGTTCTGCTGAGTAACATGGCATTTACAGATCAGATGATCAAGAAAAGAAAAAATATTTGGAACTTGCACCCATTAGCAAGGTTGTTCATTTCCTAGGGGTCACGCAGCAGTTGAGCAACCCCCATTGAGATGAATGGGAGAACTAAAAACACTGTGGTCAACACTGTATCAACCCTCATTCTGCTTTGCACAGCATGGTAAATCTTCTAACACGTCTCTAGAACCATTATAAATGGTGTATAGTGTTTATAAGTTTATGTAATTCATAAAAATGAGAGGGTTCCTTGTATGATAATTTCTTCAAGTTCATATAGAGAAAACACTGCTGGGTATCAACAGCAGTGTTTCAGTCCTGAAGTTACAGTACTTTGACTTTCATCTTTAAAGGAAGCCAAACAATGAGGAATTTTTACCTCTGCCTCATCTTATTGAACTGCTCTGGGAGATTTATGGGAGTGAGGCTTGCCAGGTGCATTACCATGGCATGGTTTAGATGTGGTTGCCTCAATCAGACATTGTTGTTCTTTCTATTGTTGCATCGCCTTGGATGTGTGCGAGCAGTTGCTAACGGGAATGTCTCTGGTAATTCAGATGCCCAGTGTTCAGCCTCTTAATGTTACTGCAATACAAGGGACGCATGACTACTTTGATTCACCCAACAGATGTTCGGGACTTTTAAAGGATGTTGCTTTTGTTCAACACAAATGGCAGACTTCCAAGACACTATTTAGACTTCTGTGAATCAGTAAGTAATGCCAAACACCTGCAACCTTCCAATATCAGGGATTTACAGTTGGATTAATTAGTCATTAACACACCTGTATAGATGTGTGGCATTTACAGGAACTTTTTGGTTGGTGTGTGAGCTTTCAAGCCTCCACTGGGTCTGCAAATGGATTTGTCCATTTAGGCCTAGTCATATAATTAAATCGCAGATAAGCACTGAATAATGAGGCCAGTTTAATGACAACATCTGTTAAATTCTTTGCCTTTTTTAAAGACATTCATATTCATCACAGTATGTTTTGTGTCAGTAACATTGTTCTTGATTTGAACTTTGGGCTCCAGTTTGTAAGAAATATTTAGAACATGGTAGATTACTAAATGTGTTTGCACATCTTTATTTAGCACCGATGTCTTGAGATTAGATCACCTAAAACTGATGTTCACATCAGGTGCAAATATGGTCATTGTGTACTGGTGTGGTGTGTTATGACAACTTAAAATGCCACTTACATTAGAATTAGCGGTTATTAGCACAGACTGATTCAAATGTGCATATGTTCAATAATAAAAAATATTTCGCATATGTTTAGGTCAGTTTTGGCAAAATGAAAAGTACATCCTCACTCTCTGACCACCTTCAAATGTACGGCGACACACTTGACAATTGATAAATGTGTCTTTAAGTGAATTTCCAAGGCCTAGCCCCAAGGGTCAAATTTTTCGCAATGACCCTCTGTTGGGGTGGTTGACTTTCTCAGGTTAAAATGATGTTTCTTTAAGAGGGGAAAATAATAGAGCTCCTTCCTAACAACACCTTGACAGCCCATTGACAGACTCACAATGAACTAGATCCACAGAGTGCAGGGCAGAGGGAAAGAAAATAACGTCACACACACTTGTCAGTCACTGAGCTGGTTTGCTTTGATAACTTTGTCTGACTTAATCTATTAAAAGACATGTTTGCAGAGTAAAGAATACCAAAACATGGAGTATTTGCTTATATCTTAAGCAATGTTTAAATGAATTAAATACACAAACTCTTTGTGTATTTTATTTGTAAGCACAATAAAGAAAAATATACACAGTTAATGTAGACCTTTGAAATATGTTGCTGCAAGACCTGTGGATGTGTATTTGAGACATCAATTTAACGTCTTGATTTTTGCCTAATCAAATACTTTTATCAACTACGTATAGAGGAATTTGAGATGTGTTTTGACTATTGCATTTTGACACACTTCTCAACTCAACAACAGTACAACTGAAGGAAACAACTACCATGTAAATATTCTCAAGTTGTGGACAGGTAAACAGGGTAAAGGGGTCCTATTATGCTCTTTTACAAAATCTTGATTTTGTTTTGGGGGTTTACTAGAACATGCTCTCATGCTTGGTGGTTCGAAAAACGCATTATTTTTTACATAATTTCCATTATTACAATACCTTTCTCCCCAGCCTGGTACAAATGGCTCGATTAGTTCCGGGTTTGATGAAGGGCCACCTTCCAAAAAACAAAATGTGTTGTGATTGGTTAGCCTCCCACTGCATTGTGATTGGTGAACAGCTTAGATGGTGTTTCAGTACTGCCACGCCCCTTGCCAAAGCAGCAATTTCTGTCTGCTCCATTATAGTTAAGGGTATATTAAGGCATAGTTGATGCTACAGTAGTGTTGGGTCCCATCATCAGCCTGTGAGATCGCCCATACATGATATTATCATGCTAATTTATTAAATTATTTACATACTTAGTTTAATTGCCTGAAACCAGCTCCAGCTCCTTTTTAATATGACTAAATTAGTATTTAACATGACAACAACTGGATAAAAACATTGTAAGTTACTAATTACAGTATAATGCTTACATTTCCTTAGTTATTCAAGAAGCAGCTACAGAAAACAAGCAAAGAACTTTAACATTATCAACGAACATCATCACTGATTAGCCTAGCCTAGTCTAGTGCAAGTTGATGAACACAACTCACGTTGTAAGTGAAGCTACCTACACTTTATGATGAATAAATCTCTTACCACACACTGCACACGTCTGTGGCGCGTTACGCTCTGACATGGCCACCGGAGATGATCGCCTCTCTAGTTAATGCTTGTGTTTATACCAGAAGCGGCTCTCAGTGCTGCATTGCTAAAGTTAGGCTAATCCCCCACGTCATCCCTACCGACCCCCCCAACCATTCAAATTTTCGTAGGCGGGATTTATTTTAATGATATTCTAATGGGCCGCGTTGTGACATCATAACATCCAGGAAAAAAACGCTCACGTTGCCATGTTGCAGACACGCAACAGGAGAAAAAGCAAATGGCAATGGAAGATGACGAGCTTTACATTGTAAGTTGATGAGTTAATGTATTCACATTTTAATATGCCTTTTGTCATAGAGCCATTTAGGTGGATCCCAAGGTTTTTTAGTTCGGGTAGAATTTGTGATTTCTGACCCAGTTCGTTTGCTGGCTTCCATGGCTGCAATACGCAGTGTTTTCTGCCAACTGGCAACCCAGGGTGCCAAAATACTGTTCGCTTGTTAAGTAATGATGTAATACCATCTCAACAGCCATTTATGAGCACTGTTTATTCTTATTAAACATTTAAGCTAAACGTTTTCAAATTTACAGTGTACACTACAGTCTCCGTGCTCACAGCGTCCCAAACACAAATCATTTTTATATTTATTTATTTGTATGTATATTTTCATTGTCTGGCTATCTGGGATTTCAGTATGGAGTTAAGGGGGAGGATTCTACATTTTTTTGGTAGTATTATATCAGATTTTTGAGTGTTTATTGTTGTTTTCTCGTGGCATCTGATAGAGCTTTGGACATGGATTTAATACAGCGTTTGACGTCAGATTTAACAAGCAAATAGGCTAAATTGACAGTGGGAGGAATCACAGACCAAAACAAAAACAGACATTCCGACATGGAACACACATCAAAGTAGAACAACATCCCCGAAGGAATGAAACGCTGCGTCGGAAAATGCTAGGGGAACGCCTACAGCGAGATCACTCTCTCAACACATTTGTAATCTGACCAATCGAACGGTGAGACGTCACTGGTCAAGCAACCAGGAAGCTTAAAAGCACGTGCGGCAGAACCGGCTTCAGCTTCAGGGATGAAGCGAGCGCTCACAGGGATGCCGGAAGTATGGCTCAAGACGCAGCATCTCGTTCCCTCGGGGAACCAGGGTTACATACATAACCTGGGACATTCCTCTTCAGGAACTCGAGCTGTGTCCGAAAACACTAGGGGAACGAGATGCCCATGCCACCAGACTTCCAAATCTCTGCCTAGGGTGCAGCTAGGGCAGGAGAACAGAGGAGCCAGGAGTGGCTCGAACATCTAGGTTGTAAAACCTAACAAAGGTGAGGGGCGTGGACCATCCCGCAGCGTTGCAGATGTCCTGTATAGGGACACCTGCCAGAAGGGCCTTGGAGGCCGCCATACCTCAAGTGGAATGAGCCTTGACCCCAAGCGGCGAGGGGAGATCAGAGGACTTGTAAGCAAGAGAAATGGCATCAACAATCCGCCTACTGAGGGTCTGCTTAGAGGCAGGAAGACCCGTTTTGGGGGGACCATAGCAAACTAGCAGTTGGTCCGCCCTTCGCCACAGGGCAGCTCTGTGGACTTATGCATCCAGTGCTCGCACTGGACACATACAGTTAAGCTTCTGCTGGTCAGGCTCCCTGAAGGGAGGAGGACAGAATGCCTGGGGCACGACAGGCTGTGGTGCAGCAGAAGGGACCTTAGGAACATACCCCGCTCGGGGGTAAAGAAATGCTTTAGCCAGTCCAGGGGCAAAGTCAAGGTAGGAAGGGCCAGCGAAAGGCCCTGCAGGTCCCCAACCCGCTTTAGGGAAGTTAGTGCTAGAAGCAGAGTAGTCTTGATGGTTAGCAACTGATCAGAAATCTCCTCTATAGGCTCAAACAGAGGTCTACAGAGGGCTTCGAGCACCACAACAAGGTCCCGCGTGGGGACACGGGGTCGTACTGGAGGCCTCAGCCTCAGCACACCGCAGAGGAAACGTGTAACCAGGGGGTTCCTGCCCACTGACAGGCCACCAAGAGGGACGTGGTAGGCCGAGATCACCGCCACGTAAACCTTCTGGAGAAGCAAGCCTGCAAGAACTCCAGCACTGTACCGATCGGGCAGTTAACTGGGTCAAGCTGGCGATCTCCACACTGTGACGTGAAGAGTCTCCACTTCAGGGCGTACAGTTTCCTCGTAGAGGGAGCTCTGGACTGGAGGATGGTCTCAACAACCTCAGTTGAAATACTGGAAGCTATGAGCTGTGCCCCCTCAGGGGCCACACCCACAGCTTCCACAGCTCTGGGCGGGGGTGAAGGATGGTGCCCCCCGCCTGTGAGAGTAGATCCCTCCTGACGGGAATCTCCATGGAGACCCGTCGAAGGAGAGAAATCAGGTCCGAGAACCATACTCAGCCCGGCCAATATGGGGCTATTAGGAGTAGACTGACCCTGTCCCAGTGCGCTCTCTCCAGAACTCCCGGGAGCAGAGCGATCGGGGGGAATGCGTATAGACGCAGCCTTGGCCACCTCTCAGAGGAGCTGGATGAGTCAGAGAGCACCAAAGGGGACATTGAACATTCTCTCGCGTCGCAGACAGAACCACTTGAGCCGGACCAAACACTCTCCAAATCTGCTTCACCACCTTCGGGTGAAACATCCATTCCCCGGGCCTTGGCCCCTGTCTCAACAGGACGTCTGCTCCCATGTTTAGATGCCCAGGGACGTGAACTGCTCTCAGCGAGAGGAGCTTGCCCTGGGACCACACAAGGATCTGGTGCGCCAGCTTGTACAAGGGGCGCGACCGCAGACCTCCCAGGTGGTTGATGTAATGTATCACCGCAGTGTTGTACCAACACATGCCGTTTTCTTAGGTCTGGGAGAAAGGCCACTCATGACTGCCCCCCAGCCGTTACGAGATTCGTCCGTTTCTAGCCGGCCTCATGTGCAGCAGGCCAAAAAGTATCACGTTGGATGCAGCTGCCATCAGACTCAGCAGTTGTTGAAACTGCTTTACAGTGAATGACCGGCCTTCCTTCACTCTTGGACTGCGACGAGGATCGACTTGATCCGAGCAGGAGACAGACATTCCTGCATTGTGGTCGAATCCCACACCACGCCTAAATAAGTGGTCCTCTGTGATGGAGAAAGCACACTTTTCTTGGCTTTTAGTCTTAACCCCAACGCTCTTATGTGGGCGAGGACGACATCTTGATATCGAGCCTCCAGACTCTCTGATTGGGCTAAAATCAGCCAGTCGTCTATGTAATTTAGTATGCGAATGCCCTGGAGACGAAGAGGGACCAGGGCTGCATCCACACACTTCGTAAATGTACGGGGTGAGGGTGCTAGGCCAAAGGGAAAAACCTGATACTGGTATGCTTCGCCCCTGAAAGCAAACCTCAGGAACTTCCTGTGTTGAGGGAGAATGGAGACATGAAAGTATGCATCCTTTAGATCTATCGTCACAAACCAGTCCTCGGACCTGATTTGTGACACTACCTGCTTGACAGTAAGCATTTTGAACTTCAACCTCATGACTGAACGGTTGAGTCTAGAATACGGCGCAGATCTAGAATAGGACGCAGCCCTCCATCCTTCTTCAAAACGATGGCCTCCTTCCTCAGAAGGGTCTCTACTTCTTGTTCCATAACCAGAGCCTGCTCGGGACCCACCAGAGTGGGAAAGACCCTGTCGAAGGGTGGAGGCGGGGCGCCAAACTGAATAGAGTAGCCTCTTTCTACAGTACGCAGGACCCATGCAGACACGTTCGGCAGTAGCTTCCACGCTGCCAAACCCCTGGGAGTCTACTAAGGGAACCAGCCACTCGAGGCTGGCCTCTGGTATTGACTGGACCGCTAGTTCAGAGTCCTGTAACGGCGGACTGGCAGGAGACTGCCAAACTAACTGTTCTAGAGACCCCCGTAGACCTCCCGGTACGAGGAGTACATGGTTGTGCTCACACCCAGCAGCCCCAGGAGCCAGAGATCAGCGAGGAAGGTACCACTGGAACGGCGCCACTTGCTTCCGTGCCTCCTGGTACCTGCTGACGACAGAGGTGACTGTGTGGCCAAACAGGCCAGAAGATAGCTGGCCAAAATCTGTTCCACCCAGGGCATCGTCTTATAGCCGCGCTCGCCCAGCCCCACCACGTTGCCATAGTAACCCGAGGCAGGGATGAACAAGCCGGCCGAAAAGGGTCTTACCTACGTCCTTGAGACTTCTGTGTGAAGAGAGAGCGGCCTTCCGATCCCACAGAATGGGCTGTGGATCTGGCGGGTGAGGAAGGAGATAGGGGGTCACCCGCCTCCATTCTCTCCAATAGATCCAGCTGCAAACCCCACGAATGCAGCTGGCGCTCCGCCTCGGCGGGAGTGGGGTCAGCACTGCAGGGAATGCTGGTGAAGTCTCCCTCCTCGAAGAGAGCCTTCTGGAAGCGGAGCGTCCGCAAAGGAAAACACTCACAATGCGGACAGTTGGCTCTCGAGATCTCCCAAGCAGACCACGAACATGCTGTGTGTATCCCTGCTAGTGATGTAGCATTTGCAAGGAGGAACTCACAGCCTGTAACGTGATCTGTTTTCGCCACTCTTGCCCTTGCTGGCAGACATCACCCTCAAATAAAAGTTGTGCAAACTAGCACAAAAAAACAGGGTGACAGACACAACACAGAGTGCTTCGCTGAAAGACTAAAGCTGACGCCGGTTCCTCTGCACGTGCTTTTAAGCTTCCTGGTCGCTTACGTCACCCGCCTGTGACATCTCGCCCTTCAATTGGTCAGATTACACATGTGTTCAGAGCGTGATCTCGCTGTAGGCTTTCCCCTAGCGTTTTCGGATGCAGCTCGAGTTCCTGAAGGGGAACTGGATGTAGCGTTGTTTTTTGGAGAAAAAAAAATTGTGAATTTAGAATGTTTCCAGTAGAATGTTATAGTATTTGTATGCTTTTTTACAGTAAAAATAATTATATACAACACCTTTAAATAAAATGTTTGGTATACAATATAAATTTAGTTGCTTTAGTTTGCTGTTATATGCATCTGTGTGCCAAGCATTGTGTGGTTCTGAGAGCAGCAGGCACTGAATCCTGCCAGCCATAGCCCTGGAGAAATGGACTCATTGCTGGCTTTGTGACTGCATGTGTCACAGAAAGTTATGAGTGACTATAGCTAACAGACACAATGACAGACGGAACAGACTGCAACACATTGGAAGTAAAGCTTGGGACCCCTGGGAGATTTTTTGACAGACGTACAGACTTCAAGTTTTAGAACTGAGGCTACTGGCTTTATTGGGTCTATTAGCTTCAATAAATGATATATTAGAATAATGCGGTTCTGAGAAACTTCATGCAATGCAAGATCTTCATGCAAAATTAATTACATTGCTCTTATGATTGATATGGCGTATGTTTTAAAGAAAATGTTTAGTTTTTTACTATTTCAGTGCAGTTAACTTCACATTTAATTCAATCTGTTATTTGTTGTTTCTTTGAAATTATTTGAGAAATTTACTATGATACTTTTTCTATAGAACAAATCCTTTTTGGTGTAGTTTACTTGTATTTAATAGCTCTTTAATAGCTCTTCTGACAAGTTATATTTTTAAATGTTTTACATAATTGTTTTTCGAAAACGAGGCCCAACAAGTATGACATTTCAGAACTAGTGCCACAATTTCTGTATCATGCCATCACTATATCTCTAAGATCTATAACTTACATCTTGTAACATCAATGCAATTGGCATTTCTCATGGTTGAAAACACCCAGATTTTTTGTCGCATTTAATTTTTTTGTTTTTCTGTGTGTTTTACAAGATTGTTGTAGAGCTTGATTGCTGGGATAGAGAATTTGGTCATGTCATTAGGTTCAAATATGGGATGTGAATCTGTGATAGGGTGTAGCAGGTGGCTTAGAAAGCCCCACCAGAATCCCTGTGCCCAATTGTGTGCTGAATTGTGTTACTTAAAGGATATTGCGACCAGATGGTAATTTGGAAGGAAAGTTAAGTTTCTAATCTTTCTAAAATTTCTATCCAACACCAGGACCCAAGCTGAGCAGTGGAATGGATTCCACAAGCAGATTTCTGCAAAACAGATAGAAAGATGATGCTAAAATTGCATGTTGTTGTCAGAGTTGTCTGACAAAGGAAAATGACATGAAAGGATGACACATTTGCCACTGTCAGCATCATTGGAAGGTATTACTAATATCGTAAAGAATGTCATGACCTGCAAATGACTCACACGGTAAATGAAAACAAGACTGATGAAAAGTCTTTACTAACATGATTGATTAGAGCAGAGTGACAGCGAGCTCATGCTCTTTCAGGGGTGGTCCGTGGCTTTGAATCACACAATGAACTTTTTACCCTCTTCTGTGTTAGACTTGCTCTCGTGAAGTGTTTTTTATTTATTTATTTTTTTGAACAGACATTGGTATGACAGCTCTCCACTTGTATATGTCATCATGTATGTGATTTGGGTCACATACTGTAGCAAACATATGAGAGTGTAGTCATTACAGCTAGTGAATTAAGGGAACAATGTTGATAAGAACATGAAATTGTGGACAGAGTTGACAAACAAGGTTATGCACCCTGCATTATACACTTTTTTTTGAGTGAGCATCAGTCACAATGCTGACTCACTTGGTCCCCTAACATGACCAATTGGAGAATTTTTATTTTTTATTTTTTAACTTAATCTTACTTAGTGTTTCTTTTTATAAATTTGTTGTTTATTTTGTTTAATGTGAAAGGTGACCAAACATGTTATGTTTAGTTTAGTTTAGTTTAGTTTTTTGGTTTGGTGTTTGTTTTCGAAGAATTTTTGTTTTGTTTTGTTTTTTGTTTTGTTTTGTTTTGTTGGTAACACTTTAGAATAGGGAACAATTCTCACTATTAACTAGTTACTTGTTAGCAGGCCTATTATTAACATATTGGCTATTTATTAGTACATACAAAGCACCTATTCTGCATGACCATATTCTACATCCCTAATCCTACCCAATACCTAAACTACCTTACTAACTGTTAATACGTAGTAAATTTTATTTATTTCTTTTATTTTTTTATTTTTTTTATAAGTAGTTTGTTGAGGCAAAAGCCATAGTTGATGGTTTATTAATAATGAGAATTGAACCTTAAAATAAAGTGTGACAAAATAGTTTTTTTTTTTTTTTTTTTTTTTTTTGGTTTTTTGTTTTGTTTGCTTTGCTTTGCTTGTTTAGTTTTTTTTTTTTTTTTTGGTTTTTTGTTTTGTTTGCTTTGCTTTGCTTGTTTAGTTTTTTTTTTTTTTTTTTGTTACATTTTTAGTTCAGTTTTGTTTTGGTGTTTGTTTTGTGCTTCATTTTGAAGAGAACCAAAACTGAAAGAAAGACAACAGAAAGTGTTTTTGTTTTGTTTTTGTTTGTTGATTTTGATTTGTTTTGTTTTGTGCTTCATTTTGAAGAAAACCAAAACTGAAAAGAAGGGAAACAAAACAGTTGTGTGTCTGTGTGATATGATCTAGGAAAACCCAACACATGGTGAAATTGTACCTTTTTTAAGTTTTGATACCATATGAAAGCTGGTTTCAAGCCCTTTCCAAAACTTGGAATGTTAAATGAATGTTAAAGTTATTTATCTTAGTTAGTTATCTTAAGTTGGCTGATAGCGATAATTTTCTGGAATGGGATTTTGAGAAAAACGGGTTTAAAGTGAGACGGGTTTCACTTTCAATTCACAGGTTTAACGAGAGCTGTCTGTCAAGTCAGGAGCGCTATACTGCATCATTACACAAACAGACTAACATCTGTTTTCCGTTGTTTATCATGGGCATAGTCTCCGAACTTTTGATCAACCATTTGTATGTTAAGATAGCACGATGTGATGAACAAAGATGAGTGACGCTTTGTAGTAGTGATATAAGTAGTGATAAATTTATATATAGGCTATAATCCATTCATAACTTTCGTTTTTCAGGAAACATACACGCTGCAATGTTTCAGGAATCACATCCTCATATTTATGCTGGATTAATTCTCGAAATAGCAGTAACTGACACAGTGATAGCCAAAGCAATGGACGGGACAAAAAATATATGTGAGAGCAGCTTCAATAATTTAATTCCGGAACCGGTCCTTGCCAAACTTTAATGGACAGCACGCGTCCAGAGCAAGATCTAGTTCACGGAACAAAAGCGTGTGCGAACTATTGAGATCGGGACATATTAACCGTAGCCTAATTTTTAATTTCCAGTAACGGACAGTACAATGTTCAGGAATTAATGGTATGTGATTTATGACAGAATAGTCCCAAAACTGATTGTTTTTTTTTTTTTTCTCACGTGTCTCACCTTTAGTAACAACAAATTAAAAGGATACATGTCAAATGACATGAAAAACTTCAATGAAAATCAGAAAAGCAGCGGGCACATTTCTGGTTAAAAATCAAAAAGGCCATCAATTGACATAGCCATATTCAAAACAGCAGCAAGAGTCAAAAGCTTGTTATTCTTGATTGCACTGCAGTGTGGTAGGGCATTGCTTTGATGCTTATCCGAAAAAGATATTTGTTTTGTATGTGTGTGTATATATATATATATATATATATATATATATATATATATATATATATATATATATATATATATATATATATATATATATACACACACACACATACATGTATATTAGGGCTTTCAGTTTAACGTGTTAATTTAATTCATTAGTTATGAAAAGATAATGTGATTAAAATAATTTAACGCAGTTAGCGCACTGGCCGCACCCCCAGACCTGTACGTCCTCTTATTATTACACTGTATTTCATATAGTTGACTGTTGACAAATATGATGCGGGGCAACAACTCCACAAATGTAGTTATGTCCTAAAATGCAAGATATTGGTGCAAAAAATGCCCCTATATGTGTTATGTCTCATATTTATATATATCACATCACATGATATCACACGAACAGCTAAAGCAATATGACACGAGTGCTGATTTTGTCCCGATCTGTCACAAGTTTAAATGTGATTTTATACAACAGTTCAGTAACTAAGAAGTTGATGATGTGTTGTATTTTAGACACAATATTATGTGTTTTTGCTCAATTTTGCAGAGAACATATTACCTTTGAAGCCATAGCAGAATTGTTGTGCGTTTCCGACCAACACAGCGGTGTTTAGTTTCTGCATGAATCCGCATTTTGAACGAATTTTGTGAATCAAGGATTCAAAAGCCCATTCATATAGAGAGCCATTTACTTAATTCCTGAATGAATCAGCCGTTTGAACGAATCGGAGACATTTACCACCACCTGCTTCCAGATTTAGTTTCTTATTTAGATTAGGGTAGACCGGGTACAGTTGGTACACTTTTTTTTCTTTTTCTGTTACCACACCAAAACTAGGCACTGAAAAGTAGTGAATTTTCATATGACATTTCCTTTATTTGTCTCCTAAAATATTAATAACTATTAACATCCATAAGTGGGTCATATAATTAGCTCATGAACACAATAACTTTTTTGTTCCAACTGTACCCATTTCTGGTACAGTTGAAACGGTACCCGAGTACACCCATCCGTAATACTGTAAAGCTGCCTAACCAATTCATTGCAAATGTAAAATACCTTTAAAAATGAGAATTAAACAGTTTTTATTTTCATTCAGTATTTTATTTGATTATTTGTTTAGTTAAAAGTAGTTCATTTGTAAAACATTGTACAGTAATGGCAAACAGCGATAAAATATCAGTTCATCATTTTAATAGTAACAGTTGAAAAGTTGAGTATGCGGCATCCTAAATGTTTATGTGTAATAAATGAATCAAATAAAATACATTTTATTAAACAAATTATTTCTTGCTGAAACTACTTTTTGTAATGTCTGTTTGATGCTTTACACAACAATGGCTTTAAATGATCTTTTGGGAGTAATTTGATGTGCGATTAATTTGCGATTAATTAGATTAATTAATCTAAACATCATGTAATTAATTAGATTAAAAATAATACTAAAAATAATATATATATATATATATATATATATATATGGTTTAGTTTTGTTGTTGTTGTTGTTGTTGTTGTTTTGATGCTTGTTTTGTGCTTCATTTTGAAGAAAACCAAAACTGGAAAAAAAGGAAAACAGAAATTGACCACCAATGATCACAAAGCATTTTCATGGTATGGAAGAGCAGCTTTGGCATTTTCCTCCTTGGGGAAAGGAAAAAAACAAAACAAAACAAAAACTTTTTAGTGACATGAGGGTAGATGAGTTTGATTAAGCTTTTAGCTCAGAGCAAATGATCTGCAGAAAGTTTCATGTATTTGTTTATATATTTGTTTGTTTTGGGGAGTTTGATTTAAGCAAATCCACTTGGCTCAGAAATCTGAAAGGGCCCTTATTTGAGTAGGCATGACACCTCTGTTCTAAACATAGACTCTGGTAGCAGCGTTTTACTTCATTTTTGATGAATTGTAGCAAGGGTGCGTTACTATCTTTACATACCTGCACAATAGCAGTTGTTGCGTTTAGCTTTTTCTGTTTTCTTGCTTTGTTGGGAGCTGCTTTTGTCAGATTTCTCCAGACAAATGAAGGTAAATGTGATAGAACCTTTTTACCTGTTACCTCATACCGCCCTGTCAGCCTGAATATGATTCATAATGGAACTGCACCTGCACTCATTGTGTCTATTCTGAGGTTGAAGAACCGGAGCAACATTACTTTGAAGTTCACTCTGGAGCATAAAGTAAAAACACAACAAGACCTGTTTAGTCATGTGAAAGTCATTCACTCATCCCGCTATTTGGAATAAACTGTATGCCTACTTGTACAAGTCATTAGGAAGATGTTTGTCCTCAGGCTTGTCTTGGATGTCTTGAAGTCGATTTGAAGATGCTGATCAAACGACAAACATGTTTCAAACATGATTTGTAGTGGTTGTTGTCATATTCAGTTATGTGTTAAAAACAAAAAACAAAACAAAGGGTGATCTACAGAGTTATGCTTTGTTATTGCAGTGGTGTTTTTTTGTGTTTAGTGAGAAACAGTACTTACAGTGTAATTACTGTCAACTTGAAAAATGATTTATAGAGATGGTTTGTAATTTCTATAAGATTTGGTTTCTACTTCAAATTTCCTGGCAAGAACTTTTTTTTTTTATTTTTTTTTTTTTAAATGCCAAATCTTCTTTTTTCAGCATTGACATGCACTAGTGTTCAATATAACTAGACATAACATCTCTTAAGATGTGTTATTAGTACTACTACTACCACCCTGCGTTAATAATTCACTTTTTTTCTATTAAAATCCATATGTGTGGATATATATATCATATGATCAAAAAAAAAAAAAAAGAATATAAATGTAATTTTGTAAAATTACATTAATGTAAAAAATTTAAATTGTTATTATTATTATTATTATTATAATTATAAAAACAAGGAACCCGTAAGAGTAAGATTGGTCTGTCTGGTTCTGGTGTATTTCCATACCAACAAATTGGTCTTGTGTTTGCTGAGTTATTGAGGATCTGTTGACAATTTCCTCTTCAACAAATTGTATTTGGACAACAGTATATTTCGCTGATGTCTTTTGCAGTGGTCGAGGCCAAGGTCAGTTTTATATTCTACTGAAATCATAAAATGACACTCGAGATAAACAGAATGTTTACCCTCCCCGTGTGAGCTGAGGCAGATATGTAAATTTAGCCTTATTCTTTCATCAAATTTGCATTTGCCCTCTTAACCAAACACTATAGGGCTCCAATTCAAACAACTTTAATGATGGCCGCCCCTTTACGAGCGATTTCTGTATCAGGAAAAGGGGAAGAGCAATTTAGATTGGAATGAATGGAGAAAAGCGTCCGAGCTATCGCCCACCAGCTGACAATAATTGGATCAACTTTGCAGAGAATTGGCTGTGTTTTGATGCTCTAGTGGCAGACTGGTGATCGCCTGCCTTTTTTTTGCCTATTTATCATTCGTCTTTTATCTACTGCTAGCAGACCTTTCCATGGTGCCATTCTGGGCCCCGCTAATCAAACAACTTTTTAATAAGAGGGAACGGCAGCTCCACAGCCTGTGCAGGGATTCGCCACTCTCGCTCGCTGGGAATGTAGGGATGAATATCAATGAAGACTCTCTCTCTCTCACACACACACACACACAGACAGTTATCTTGAAAGGTTTTGTTGTATTGATTTGCAGTTGATTATGTCTCTCTCTGTGATCAAATTCAAATTTCTACACATGCAGTGTGCACATGTGAAAAGATACATCAACACCATCGGTACATAAGCATGACATATTTACTGGCGCAAATTATGTTTCCTTATCATTTGGGAAATGTCACTAATTGTGCTGATAGTAGATAAATAAAAGCTTGCAATGAAAGTTTTCAGCCAAATTTTGTTCAAAGTAGTAAAACAGAAGCAAATGAAATGCATTTATATAGCACTTTGTTGTGTTGTTTCACAGCAGCTTTACAGAAAACCGTGATATCTTAAAATTCATGGACCACAAAACCAGTCATAAGGGTCCATTTTTTTAAAATTATGATTTATGCATCACCTGAAAGCTGAATAAATAAGCTTTCCACTGATGTATGTATTGTTTGGATAGGAGATTTGGCAGAGCTACAACTATTTGAAACTCTGGAATCTGAGGGTGCAAAAAAATATAGAGAAAATCACCTTGTCCAAATGAAGTTGTTAGCAATGCATATACTAATCAAAAATTAAGTTTTGATATATATTTACATGATATTTTCATAATATCCTAATGATTTTTAGCATAAAAGAAAATTCAATAATTTTAACCCATAAAATGTATTTTTGGCAATTGCTACAAATACGCCTGTGCTACTTTAGACTGGTTTTGTTGTCCAGGGTCACATATCTTAAAATTGTCATGCTTTATAATCACATTTAAAAGATTAGAGCTGAAGAATAATAGAGTTTACATTTTGTGCTGATACAAGCAATCAAGCACGTTTTTAATATATATAGTATATATTGCTTTACTTGAGTATACTGTTTGTATGCACATGATGTATGCAGAAGTATATTTTTTTGGAAGAAAAAAACCTCAGACATTTGAGATTTTTATCTAACTTTACGTGAGTTTACTGTATGTATGTCAAAAAAGTTGGATATACTATATAGATAGAGCTAACATTCTGCAATCAGATTTGCTATAAAGTAAATATTGCATATGTATACTGTTTATATGCAGGTAAGGTTGAACGCACTTGTATATCTAATTTTAAATAAAGAGCTGGGCAAATAATATTGTTATTGTTATATTGCAATCAGGTAGTTGAAATTTGCAATATAGTATACACTGCCGTATGTGAAGCTGAACATACTTCCAAATGTTTACATAGTGCTGGGCAATTATATAGTTACATTTTGTTACAAAATAAAAAAAAAAAACAAGGCAGGGGAGATTTGTTGTGTAGTATAAATCGCTGAGTGCTGAGTATGTGAATGTACGGTCACCATTTAGTTTGGGCACCGATTCTCACTAACTATTAACTATGACTTTCGATGAACTCCTAATTTGCTGCTTTTTAATAGTTAGTAAGGCAGTTGTTAAGTTTAGGTGTGTGGGAGGATTTAGGGATCTAAAATAAGGTCATTCAGAATAAACCTCTAGTATGCGCTTTATAAGTACTAGCAAACATCCAGTGTGCTAGCAATAAGCATGCTAGTTAATAGTGAGAATTAGTCTTTAAAATAAGGTGAATGAAAAAAGATTGGATATATAGCTGTCGGATATTACAGTTTACATTTTTGAAAGTTCCTCCGCAGCCGGCGCTCGTTTTCGTGCCACGTCCTCGTGAATACTGATGCCGGCGAGCTGGGCAGCTGCTGGGGCCGGCGCGGCCGCAGAGAAGTTAACAAGTTCAAAACAAAAGTAGTGACAAAATGGCACAAAAGGGAGGGGGCGGCTTTCAAAGTCTGTGTTTAAGGAGCATCCCCCTGTTCTCTATCAGTCGCTCCCTAGACGGACAGAGGGGATAAAAAGAACTGTGGTGTGGGCCTTTGCTAGGGAACTGAGGGTCAGTTGTTTGGAATGCGGCTCCCTTTAGATCGGCGATTTCCCCCTCTGTAAGTCGGCCGACTCCGGCTCGCCTTATTTCTCCGGGTTTGTCGAAGATAAATGTATGATTATTCCCAAAGTCTTGTTTGCGGTCCAAACTGCGGCTTTTTCCACGCGTCTGTCAAATTGCTATCTAATGGTAGCAGTTCTGGCTGGGGGAGAGGAGCTCTGCTTTTCTCTCTCGCTCTCTCTCTCTCTCGCTGGCTGCCGGCGGCCCTGCCATTCACAAAGCCGGGGGATGCCACACACATTCTGTTTGTTCTACATGAGCAAACAGATTGTAAACTGGCTGATAATTTTTGTACTGACAATGTCATTTACGGCTGTCAGCCTTTTGTCTTCTCTGTTTGCTTTATTCAAATATGAACCGAGTGGACCTCCCCTCTGCTGCACTCTTCTGCATTAAAATCACATCAATTCTCTTCCATTTCTTCTTATCTGAAATTCATTGGAGGCAATCACTTGCTTGAATGCTCTAGGGTTTCCATGGAGACCAAAGGTCCCGCACGGACTACAGAAGGATTAGAGACTTGTAAGATTTAAGTCTTGAAGTACACAGTTGCTTTGTTATGTCTCCCTTTGATATCTAGTCGAGAGAATTGTCCTTTTGTGCTTTGATTTAGGGGGAAAAATACGTATTGACTATTAGGAGTGTTACTTAAAAGAAAGGTTGATTATAAATGTTTTGCGGCTTGTTTTACGGCCGCGTTCGTGGACTTCACGTAGCTCGATCGCACGCCGCGTGTTCTGGGACTTTGCGCTTCGCTACCGCGCCGCTCTTCTCGGATTGTGCGTCTTTGTGCGGCAACTATGACAGTCGCGGTGGTATGCGGCGCCGGGTGCCCCGATGGCACCGCTTTCACCCGGAGCGGGGACAATAAATCCCGCTCACCGGTCCCGCTCCGGGGGCTCCCCGCTCCTCTGCTAGGCATCTCCCCTTTGTTCTCCAGAGGTCAGGGCAACTAAGAGTTGAGTTATTCACATCCCAACTGTCTGTCTGGAAGCGTCTGCAGATGTTACTGTGCTTTTCTTTCTTTCTGCCGCTTCTCGGCGCTGCCAGGGCATTTGCTGGGCCCGTTTTTAAAGCGCTGGAAAAGAAAAAGGGGAAAAAGAGTGGCCCCTGAACTGCCTCTTTCTTTTTCTTCCTCGCCAGCCAAAAGTACAAAGTAAACAGCCTGAAGTAAATGGATTCATTTTTAGTTTCAGCGTGCCTTTCTGTGTACGGCTCGAGGCTCCTCCTTTTTTGTTCTCTTACCCGTAATTATTTCCATCTATTCTGCTGCATTGTTTAAAGTGACAAGCGTTTTTGTCCTCATGTGTTTCATATACAAAAACACAGCATTCCTGTTGTCATTTTAGAATTTATTGATTTATTTTTGTTTGTGCAATTTTTGAAGGATTTTTTTTTCTTTTAGTGCACAGCAAAAGAGACAACATGAGGTACGTTTGCAAAAAGTTTAGAAATATAATGAATTTAAAATAACAAACCAAAAACACAGAATCACACAGAAAAACATGAAATGTATGCCAATTAAGAGCAATGTGACCTATAAGGATTTTTTCCAATGTCACTGACTGAACACGTAAAACCTCATCAATGGATCAACACTCTTTAATGCATTTTCAACATTTTCTAAAATTTGGGGAGTAAACAAATGTGACCTCCAATGGCATGCTGTCACCAAGAACATCTAAACAATCAATGACCATTTGCAACTTGCTATTTGCCATATTGTTTGTATCCTTGCCTGGCTGTCAGGGTTGAGATATTACACAAGGGTGATCACATAGATCAAGGGCATATCATTCATGGAGAATTTCATGAAAACTTCTCTTGTTCTCCTGGAAAAAAAGAAAAAAAGAAAAGAAAAAAAAAACTCACTGATAGCAGACTAAAGATATTTCAAATATCTTTGAAATATCCAAATATTTTATTTAAAAAATGAAAACATTGAAAAAAATGATGGGCATTGTGTTAACAATGTGTTAACTTTGACATTCATTAGTGATGCATTTATAAATGAAGGGAAATAGGCTTCAAATCTACTGTGAGTGCATTTATACTAATCCCTTCTTTAAAAAAAATAATAATAATAATAATAATTCATAATTCTGTACACAGCATCCTTACAGGTTTTGGTTCATGTGTTACACATCATTTTATGTGTTATTAGTTCTTTGGAACAACAACATTAGCACCACATTTGTAACCTAAATCACTAAATCTAAATCACTGCATTAATATCATTCAAAGGTTAACAATGAGATCTAAGCTGAACTATTTATCCAAATTTACAGAATAAATTGTTTTTTATTTTGTTACCTATCCAAGCTGGAAACTGACTCAAGCGGCTGTTTATTTTGAAACGGTGACTTAACAAGGTCAAGTAATGATCATAAATATCACTGTGGACATTTATAAAGTGGCAGGCTGAGACAATGATATGACTATTAGTGAACGAATTTAGAGAAGCCATCTGTTGCTGTAACATGACAAGCACAAAGCGCCCAAGTTATGTCCTGTCCAACTTATCTCTCAGTTTCTCAAGAAAGAACGTATTCAGTCTTGAACGTGGCATAACTCACAAAGGCTTGTCTCTTAAAAAGCCTGGAAGGTGATCTTGTCCATGCCTGTTGGGACGATATTCTGTGTATGAGTGGAGGATTATTCCCAAATACCAGTCCTGGGTTAACAAAGAGACCTGATGATAGCAAATTAGGCTTTGGGTTTTGTGCAAGGAGAAAGGAAAAATAGGATGAAAACTTTCTTCAAAGCTTTGACAAACCTGGTGGTCTTTTAGTGCTGTAATTGTATTCTGTGCCACTAATTTACCGGTGATTAATATGCATTACATAAGATCTCAGGGAGTGTATGTTCCATTTGGATGCCTCATTCTGATTGTGATGCTATTTTATGAAGCCTTTGTGGAGAACTACGTCTAGCTGCCAATGGCGCCAAAATAAAATCGTTTTATTTAAGCATTTATTTCTGACAAATGTGTTGGGCCACACCAAGCATTAAGCCAGCATGGACGATCCCAGCTAACTAAATGTTCTCTGAACCTTCAAAAGGTTCCGTTTTTTTTTTTTTCATTTTGCAAACATCATAGAAACAATATTTTTGAATGTCCTCTGAAAGTTCTGAAACAAGAAGTAACATTAAAAAAAGTTAAACATCCAAACAAAATGTTTAATAGAAACATGGAGATTGTATAATTAACGATTTTGTGCTCTTTACAGGAAGAATGTTTGTTTATAGCTTTAAGATTATTTATCTGAAGTGGAAATTTCATGCATTTCACAAAGATATGATTGTCTATAAATGTGTCTTACAAAAGATCAAATTATTGACAATTTGTAATTATTATTGGGAATTATCTGTCATTGTACAAACTCTCAGACCAGTGAAAAAGACTGCAGCAAACTTCGAAATTTCTCGCCGCATCTCTTCAGAGAACACGTGAGGCCGACGTTTCGCATGTCTACACCGCATCTGTGACTTTGTATAGGTGCATGTCACCACTCGAGCCTCTGCCAGAACATCTGCAGTTTGTTTAGGTAGTTCAGATGTATCTGCGCAGGCCTCAGTTGCATGGCATGTTGGTTTTAGGCCTAGGTGGAGCAGCACTCGGGAGTTTGGCACATGTCCTCTCATTGCTCAGAACATTCCATGTGTGACATCTCTCAGTCATTAGCAGGCACTGGTTCACATTGTCTCTGCGAGGGAGTCCATTTTGATAGGATTAGCCGTAGCTAGGAGCTGTGTTATTGCAGATTTAGCTTGCTAAACTTAGCTTGTATTGTACTCTAAAGGGAGAGCCACGGCCACCCAGGTTTTCAGAGCCACAAGCTCAGGGAAATAGTCACACCCATTGGGAAATGGGAACTAGAGCTACCGCAGAAACGCGAGAAATTGACGTGTGAACGTTTTACTAAATCCCTTTTTAAATAATAATGGATGGCAAAAAACGCCAAGGTATTATGCTTTTCAGTACGTATGTCATATTAATAGTGTCCTACTATTAATTCGAACACAATACAAAAGAACTGTTCGTTATCAAGTATACTTCCACCCTTTTTTACAAGTCGACACCCTCTAGAAGATAACTAATGGGATTCTGTCATGATCGCCGGTGTCAATTAGCATTCAGTACCCTCAGATAATCAAGTGATTGTGTTGATAGTGTATGCTTTTTGTGTCTTCTCGCTGGGAGGGACGGCTTGAGCAAGGTAGCAAGGGATTCTCCTTGTGGTTCTTTTGTTTGCAAGCCAGCTACTTTATCATGTTGGACTGGTGCAGTCAGCAGGAGGCCACATAAGATCATCTCAGAGAGAGGGAACCCTGCCGTGCGGGATGTCCCCTTCGGACCGGCACCCCTCTGTGTGGGCATTGTGACAAGTCCAAATCCCAGCATGTTTGCTCAGGTCACAATTGCTAATTTGGTTATAATAATGCCAAGTCTCTAACTGAAATGAAAGAAATGGCAATGACAATCAGCGGGCTTTACCATTTGGCAACCCATCAATAGTGTATTTTTCTTTTCTAGGCCTTCGTTTTCTCATTGTCACTGGTCTGGAGACTTCGCGTAACCCCAGTGAGCATGCAGAAGGAGTGAATGGAGAATCTTCAGCCATTTGAAAGCGTACTGATCTCTTATAATACGGCCCCTTGCCGATACCTTTGGTGTTGCTCAGTGGTTTTTGGATGGAGGAATGTTGGATTGCTTCGCTGTTTTTCACATGCATTCATTAAGCATTCGTACCCCCTGTGGTTGCCTTAATCTAATCTGCAGAGGACAAATCTGAAATTATTCATAACTAATGTGTGCACATGGATTTTGAAAGGTAGCATGAGGCTCAACATTGTGGCCAGCTTTGGAGTGCACAACCCAAACCCAAACAGCCAGGTCACATTCATCTCTGTGGTGTTCATCTGAACACAAATGACACTGGAATGTCAGATTTCATCCTTATTGCATTCTGCGGTGCTCCTTTATTCAGTTATGTTTGTGTTGTTATGTGGCAGTAATTGTGCAAAAGCTTCTTTATTTGCACATGTACTTTCTCGAAGAGCTCATTTTCATAACTAGACACAGAGTAATTGTAAATCAATGCATAGCTATGAAAATTAGCACATGAATTGCCAGTGCAAATATGAATCTGTTTCTTTTCTTGAAGCACATGTCAATGCCTATTGTCTGTGAAGGTGACTAACACTGAAACAAAAAAAAAAAACTGAAAACTGAAAAAGTTTTTACTCAAATCAGAAATTATTTAACCCTTATGTTGTTTTTTGTTCTGGAGAGGATTTTCCTTTTCTCAAAAATTGATGGAATTGATTTAGTTGGAAATCTCTAGGGGGAAAAAAACGAACAAACAAAAAAAAAACAAAACAATTATGTTTTTGTAAATTATAATATCCAAGGTAGACATTTCTAGTAATTGTGCAAAAAGTTTTGGAATATTTGTCCTCCAAAATGTTTAATTTGTCACTACCGAAACACAGTAATAATAATTTTATTAAAAGGGTTATTGGCCTGTTAAGGTTTTGCTTACATTGTAAATATATATTTTTTTGCTATTTTATTAGTTTTTTCAGAGGTAAATCCATAACAATTATATTTTTAACAATATTTTAAGTGTAATTTATGAGATTTGTTGTATTTTTAATCCAATTTTTCTTTGTAATAGGCAAAAAATTGATCATACTGATTTCAAGGATTTATTAGTTAAGGATTCATTAGTCTGAATATACATTGAACCAAAAACTATCATAACATCTTAGTTGATAATTCCATTTACTTTACTTTTGACAAAACATCCCATGTTTCGGTCGTGACAGCACATTTTCGGTAGTGACAGTAATGCTTTGGTAGCGACCACATCACATTACAGAATTTTAACTTGCATACTAAAACGCTACTAAAACATAATAAAATGCAAATAAATAAATTGCATAACTGCGCTAAAATTTATTTCCCCCAAATATGAGGATTATGTGTTCCCTTTTGTCACTACCAAAACAATGATGACATGTTTTGGTAGTGATTGTTTCAGTAGTGATACTTTTATGGGATAACACCCTAAAAACAATGATGTCACTACCGAAACTCCACCAAATGTTTTGGTAGTGACGGTTTCGGTAATGACAATTTTAGATACTTTTGAACCTAGCTCAAAGATGCTAATCAGCGCATGGTTAGATAGCACAAGTCTGAACAGTGGTATACATATATAAGAACTAACAAGTTATTGAATAACTCCCAAAAAAGTGTGCTTAATTGCAGAAAAAAGGTGGTTGGTAGTGACGTTCCTTAAAGTTACACAGATTTTTCAGACTTTTGAACACATTTACCTCAAAATGATAAGATCTGTCTACTTTCACCTTGTTGCTTATGAGAGAGGGAGACACAGGAATATTTCCTGATCATAAATATATGGCTTTAGTTAAAATTAGTATCTGCCAATAGACTAAAACATACACTGTTTCGGTAGTGACATGAAAAATGCAATACATTTTTTTTACATGAAGTTTCAGAATTTACAAAGAATATTTATTTATTCATTTATTTATTTATTACACTTGTGCTCATAAATTTCTAATTCTGCTTCATTATCACCAAATCATGGATTCAATCTTTTAGTCAACTTGTTTTCATTCAGTTAGTACAGGTTTTGAGTTTCTTTTTGGAACTGATTGATCATAGGCTTCATTGATTTAATCTTAACTGAACATTGTCATAATCATCCACATATAATGTTTTTTTTTTTTTTTTTTTTTTTTTTTTTAACTCAAAAACTGAAGTAAATGAACTTAGAACAACGAGGCCTACGGTCAAACAGTTCCGAACAGAAACACAAAACCTGTGCTAATTAAAAGAAAATAAGTTGATAAAAAGACTGAATCCATGATTAGGTGATAATAAAGCAAACTGAGAGATTTTCATTTTTGACCGTAAACACAAAAGTGAACATCACTGAATCAACCTGCATACATAAATTTATGGGTTAAATTGGGCTTTTTAAGGTAATGCAAGTTGCCTTTTTTTCTCTGTGCTTTGGTAAAGGTGGAAATCTTTAAGCAGTAGTTCTCTTAGGATCACATTAATCTTAATTTGTGGAGATGTTATACCAACATAAATAACAGTTTTAACCCTGCTCAGTGCCTCAAAGAGAGCTTGAGATGGGTTGTGGTTTGCCAAGCTCTTTAACAACTGAAACATCATAAATGTCTAACGCTGATAACGTAAAATATAATTTGTGTGCTGCATTTAATATATCTCTTTAGGAAAATTTCTCAAAAACACTTGAGAAATAATCTGAAATGGTCTGCTTTGAACACACACAATAACCCTAATCACAGAATTGAAGCCCGTCTGCAGATTCGTGTCAGATCAATATTTAGTTCGAGCCTCATTGCCGGTCTGTTTACCTTGGCTAGTGCTGCCTACATGCCGAACCCCTGCTCTTTGTTTGAACATGTGACTCTGTAATAATGGCAGGTAGAAGAACTAATAGGCACTGCAATATCTGCAGTTTGACCCCATGTGGCTTTTCCTAATTGATCCATAGATTAGCATCAGACTCATCAGTTAGAGGATGATCTGGCCTACTCATTGCTCAGTCTTTTCTCTGCCTCTCTGCCATTTGTGCAAGGACAAAAGGAACGGCTTGTTCCTGCTTGTTAAAAATCAGACGTATGCATTTTAAAAAATAGGGGTATAGAAAGACAACAAGAGGCACTCTTGAAAAAAAAAAAACATAGAAATGAATAGAAATAAAAATTGAAGAAGGGTTGTATGATGTTTTCCTTTGTCTTTTGGTTATTCCATTTAGGTTTGAATGTGAACTTATAAATCTGTGATTCTTATTTTACATGATCGTCCAAGCCAGTGTCCGTCTAACCTTTACATCCAACCCTGTTGTCAATACCCACAATCCCAAAGTCTGACTCTGACCCCCTCCACCCTTCAAAAATGGCCAACCCAGACCCCTCCACTCCATGCCCTATATGTACATTTGACCAAGCTATGTAAACTTCCACATGTGGGTGTCATTCTTGCCCATATTTGCCATGGGCTTTATTGGGACACGATTAGTTTCCAGAGCAAATTTGGAATGAAAGAAAACATCGCCTGCGGCGTGTGAGCCAACAAACTGTGCCACTGCGTGTCGTTGTATATTTACATGGCTCCAGCTTTGTTTTGATAAACCTTTACCCGCAGGTGAAGCTATTAGAACTATTAGAGGTAAACCTAGCAGAAAATGACCATGAGCAGGTGATGCCTCATTGACAAGTTATAGCATTTTTTTTTTGCATGAACTGCAGCATGGAAATGACGTTAAATTGTATATTCTAGTCGTAGACGTTCTTTTGTAAGTGATTATTTCATGCTATGTGAATATTTAGTTTCGTGATTAGTGAATGCAAATTGTTACCCTCCGCATATTACTACACTACCAGTCAAAAGTTATTTATTATAGTTGTTTATTTATTTATTTAAATGACTGTTTTCTAAGTGAATATTTGTTAAAATGTGATTTATGTGATGCAAAGCTGAATTTTCAGCATCTTCAGTGTCATATGATCCATCAGAAATCATTCTAATATGCTGATTTGCTGCTCAAGAAACGTGTCTGATTATCAATGTTGCAAACAGTTGTGCTGCTTCATATTTTTATGGGTAAGTAAGATTAAAAAAGAAAAAGAAATTCATGCTTTTATTCAGCAAGTGTGCATTATGTTTATGTATATATTTATGTTTCATAAAATATTTCTATTTAAAATAAATGCTGTTCATCAACTTTCTATTAATGAAATAATCCTAAATAAAGTATCATGGTTTCCACAGAAATGTTGAGCAGCAAAAACTGTCTTCATTACTGATTATAATAACCGTAATTAATAACTGAGCAGCAAATCAGCATATTAGAATGATTCCTGAAAGATCTGGTAGTAGACTGGTAGTGTATATATTGCTATGCTGATATTCTTTTAGTGAAATTATTACTCTGTTATATATTATTATTATTATATATGTAGTCATTTTTTTATTATTATAATGTATAAGCATAAAATAATTTCGGTTTTACTTCAGTCAAGACTTTTGTTGGTCAGAAAAAATGCAAATGTATAGCAGTGAAATATTTTTCAGGAGATAATTGGTCCTGATGTAATCTTGAAGTTCTGTAACATGCAGATCGTCTTCTGTCCTTTTCACGTTCATGTCTTTGGGCCGCTCCCATCTTTTACCGCTGGGTTGATGCCATGGCAACAAAGGAAGCTCCCAGCCCCTGTGCAATAATGCTGGTCCGATCAACCCCACATTCCTGTATTGACCACCCCGCTCGAGATTAAACGCAGGTGACATTTCCGAGGTGAAATTTGCAATTTCCACAAATATGAGTTGGCTGAAACGCGGCATGACAGCACATAAAATCAATACAAATAACCTGAATCCCTAATACCTTGATCCCTGTTAGTAGAGGGATGCATTACAACTAAGACACTGGAAGTGGGAGCAACAGCCCAGGAGCTGATCCCTGATTCCTATCGACTGGCTCCAGGCCAAACACTGCCGCAATAACAATTAGGTGTGCAAGTTTGTCGATTTTCTCCGGCTGCATGCTTCAGCACAGGCAAACTTCTGAGCTCCCTATACCGGACCTGGCAAATGAGGAGCCTGTTAAGGACCATTTTGCATACTGTGTAACTGACAAAATGTGTTGACTAGGGATTTATTTATTTATTTATGTATTTATTTATTTAATATTTATTTATTTCAGCCAGTTGCATGTCCACATCTTTTACAATGCAATTTACAATTTTTCTGCATGACCATATTTTAGATTCCTTAATCTTAAACTTTAGAACTACTTCACTAGCTAAGGAGCAAATTAGGAGTTTATTGAGGCACAAGTCAGTTTTCTTCCCCAAACTAAAGTGTGACCATATGTGTGACTTTCAAAAAATAAATTATATAATAAAATAAATTAATAAAATATAATAATTATAATACAAAGCCAATATGCTATTAATATGCATGCTAGTAAATAGTGAGAATTGTTCCTGAAATATATATATATATATATATATATATATATATATATATATATATATATATATATATATATATATATACATTTTTGGTAACTTTTTATTTTAAGGAGCAATTCTCACTATTTACTAGCAAGGCAAGGCAAGTTTATTTATATAGCACATTTCATACACAAAGGTAATTCAAAGTGCTTTACATAAAAGGAGGTAGAATAATCATAAAAGCAATAATAAAAACAATAATCACAAAAAAGGAAATAGAACAATCATAAAAACATTGATCACAACAATAAAACAAAAAATGTAAAATGTAAAAAACTGCATGTTAATAGCATATTGGCTTTTTATTATAATTATTATATTTTATTATAATATATATATTTATATATATATATATATAAATTTAGCATGCACAAAGAAAGTCTGAACTGTTTATTGTGTTTTCTAAAATGAGTGTCAGTATTTTTGTACTGATTCTGGCTGCATCAAGCTCAATATTTCAAATCTGTCACATATCAAATCTCACTATCCTATCCTATTAGGCATTAGTCTGTACAAATAACATGGAATAACATGGAGGCTGTTATTAGCCATTTTTGCACCTCTTTAACTATGAAACACATTGGTTTACAAATGTTTTAAAAGAGAAATGTATTTATCTATTTTTTCCCCAATTATAATGTGTCAACACAAGGTTTGACAAAACTGGGCAATACCAACGCTACCTCACAACCAATTCATACGTATTTTACAAGGTGGCTAATTCGTACAAATTTTTACAACCTCACATGTATGATTTTGTGTGTTTTCTGTGAGGTTAGGTTAAGGGGTGGGGTCAGGGGTGGTCATTTGTACAAATTCGTACGAATTAGCCATCTTATAAAGTATGTACAAATTGCCATGAGATCGGGTTGACAATACTACCAGAATTGTCTCTATTCTACAATAGAATATGCATATAAATTTCAATTGTTATTTTGATGGGGTTGAAATAATGTAATGCGTTAGAATGATGTTTAAGGTCAGTAACAATAACAAACACAAGAAAATGACCATAAACACATTAAACTAAACAATACTAGTGCATATGGTGTCAGTTATGTCCCTGGTACACAGTAAAAAAAGAAAAAATCCTGTTAGAAAAATAAATAAATAAATAAATAAACTATTGGCAGTTGTGGTTGCAAGCGTTCAACAGCGTTCAAATAAAAAGATTTATTAAAACAAACCAATATAAACTGATGGCTTACCTGTACCTGAAAAGAAATTTACTCTCAAATCAGGCTTCAGTGAACACATTTTATCATTTTTCAGCAACATACTGTATATTTGACCTGATTTGGGAAAATAAGATTTACTCATTACCTTATTTTATTGAAAAAGCTATGTTGTAAGCTCAAATAGCACAGTTTCCGGAAAATGTCCCTGGTTTATCATGATCTTGCTCTTTCAGTATTTTTTATTTTTTTTAACACATGCAATGAGGAAATACTAGAGAATTAATTGAATGAGTTGTATGGTTAAAGCAGGTGATAAAAAGCTCTTCAGCCGTCTTAGATCTGTTACTCATTCACAAATCAGCGACGGCCAAGACTCAGTAAGGCAGTGAGTGTGTTTGTGTAGGCTCTGATATGTGATTGAAGGATGCAGCGGAATCGTTGGCTGCCTAAGCTGCTCTGTCAGGAGGAATTAAAGCCTGATGTTCAAGAGCAGGACAGGTGGAATGCAGGAATGGAGATAGCTTAATCTGGCTCTTTTAGAAAGCGCCACTCTGCTGAGCGGTCAGGAGATCGCAGGTTACGCAGGTGACCCGTAACCTCTGCGTACGAGCGTGCGGCAGACATCCAGGACAGGTCCAGACGCCTCACCCTCCTTTTCTGCTGTTTGCCGTGTTTTTGAAAGCAGGCCCAGAGCCATCATCATTACGCTGAGAGCTCGAGATGGCCCACCGTAATGTGTGTGCAGAGTCGCTCCATCTGTTTGTAAGGCCCTCAGCAGAAGTGTGGCGGCTGTTGACATTCTCCATATAATATTGTTTGAATTTTTCATCAAGATCCTGGTCTGCATTACAAGAGCCCTTTTGTTTCCATGTTATTTGTACATTCTTTGTATGTGTGTACCTAGCTCTTCTTTTGTTTGTTTGTCTGTGCGTCTTATTTTAAACTCCCAGTCCATTTTTTATCGTCCCCTGCTCAGTCCGGGTGGCGTTTGTGGGGTCACGAGCAGCGGTCAGCCGCGCACCCCCACCCGTCCCCGCGTCTCTTTTCGCCGCTACCTTTTGTGCAGGGGACCCTGACGTGGCTGTGAATGCAGGTCACCACAGGTTACTGACAAAGGCCTGTGAAAGGGTGTTCTGTGCTCGGCTGAATGGGCCGATGTGCACCGTTAAATACGGCCTGCCTCCTGTCAATGTTGCCGCCATTAAAAAGAGCTTGGCTTGATACCCTCTCCTTTTCATGCACGTGAAAGTTAGTTTTCTCTTTGTTTCTCCCGTTGTGTCGGGGCGTTCGGCGTCTTTGTCGTACTGTCAATGTCGCGGCAGTAAAATGAGTTCATCTTTGATTCAGAGCCTGCTCTGTTGTGTGTTCGCATCCATAAATAAAGCAGTATTTCTTGTCCTCTCTGGTCACTTCTGCTCCTAAATCTGGACCTTAGTTGAAATCTCTCTTCATTGCTCTTCAAAAAAGGTAAATACTGACTAACACAAAGACAAGAAGATACCATGTCTATTATTTTTATTATTATTGTTGCAGACATGCATGTTGAAGTACCACACTGAAGAAAAAAAATATATATATTAAAAAATCCCTAAATGTAAAATAGCTCAAAAATATAATTTACCATCACCGACCCAGTGTTATTTTAACATTATTGAGATGTCTGTATATATATATATATATATATATATATATATATATATATATATATATATATATATATATATATATATATATATATATATATATATATATAACCCTGTACTGCCCAGGTTTTATACCAACAAAATACATTTTTTATGGGTTAAATAAGGTAGAAGTAGCTCTTTAAGGTAATAATTGCATGTTACCAAATTTTTATAGTGCATATAAAAACAATACATTATAATCGTAATTATTCAGCTCCTTGGTATATTGTCATTTCCTTTCATTTTAAAAGCACTGCTGAGCAAGCTATCACTACAATGACATATTCACTGCAAGCGGCGGTATGTTGGCATTATCAGGCACAGCCGTCTCACTTTGTGTGTTAATGAATTTGTAGTGTGCGTGCACTCAATGAGGTTAATGGAAGGGATCTCGGAGGCTCATCTTGCCGGCCCAGCCCACTCTTTCAAGCCTGCTCTCCATGCATGTTTCCGGAAACGATTCTTTAGTCAGCTCGTTGCCTCTCCGCCTCCCCCTATTGTTCTCTGCCCTCTAGGGGCCCTTCTCGCTTTATCTGATGCCAATTCTGCATCGCACTCCTCCTGCCCCCTATCTGAATGTCTCCTATATGGCTGTGTTATCTTATCCACAGTGTCATCTCTTTATCAGCCCCATCCCGACCCCAGCCGATCAGGCAGACTGCATCAGAACCGCACACATGAGCACAGCTCTGCTTACACATAATCCGCTCACAGTATTCTTCAATTTGCTCTATCGAGACGGACAAATCCCTACTGAAATAAAAAGCGGATTTTTTTTATTTTTATTTATTTATTTATTTATTTTGCTCTTTGCCTGCACTAAGGTTGATCAAGTGTATAATATAATATAATATAATATAATATAATATATTTCCCTTGACCCTATAGACAACAAGCAGTTTTAGAATAGAATATTTTGTGAACAACCTTACAAAAATGTGATTTAATTAGAAAATTAAAATTGAGGTAAATTTAATTTAAGGTAATTAATTAAAACTTAACACTTGATTTTACAGTGTCCTTGTTACATGTACAATTTGTTGTTAATTGCTGTTAATCAGTGTGTAATTACTGTGTTATTACACTGTAGCAAGACACCATCAAATAACCTAATAATATAATATTATATAATATAATAATACCCTACAGAGGACAAGTAATTTGGAAAGAAAAAACAAAACAAAACAAAGAACAGAATAGAATTAAAATATGTAATGTGCTGTGACAACAACCTTACAAAACAGTGATTTAATTTAGATTAAAAATTGAGGTCAATTGAATTTAAGGTAATGAACTATAACATAACACTTGATTTTAGTGTCCTTGTTACATGTAGAATTTGTTGTTAATTGCTATTACTCAGTGTGTAATTACTCTGTAACAAGACACCTTAAAATAAAGAATAATATAATATAATATAAAAGGTACACTTTTGTAACTAAAAAGTCTGTATAAGTACTTTAAAGGTATAAATTAGTACCTAAAGTGTGCATACTAGTACCCAAAAGGTACAAAAGTGTCACTGCCCAAGTGACAGCTTTTGTACCTTTATTTCTGAGAGTATAGAATAAAATAGAATAGAATAGAATAGAATAGATCATGTGAACAACACTGCAAAAAAGAACCCTAACCCTACAATGTAAAGAAGAAAGAAAGAAAGAAAGAAAGAAAGAAAATACCATTTAAGTGTTTCTGTGGAATTACAATGTAATTACAATCCAATTGTATTCAATCACATTATATTATATTAATGTAAACAACTTTTTAAAAAATCAGAAATGGGAAATAAAAAGTGAGCTACGTTCAGGTACATATTAAATGAATAATGTGTTATTAACAAATCAATAATAATAGTGTAATTACAGTTTTTTTACAAAAAAAAAATGTTATTAAGATGGAGTTCTGCAATCCTTCTGTTTCTATTAAATGTTTTTATAGGACAGGATCAGAGGTGGTCTCTAACGTGGATAACAATCCCCGTGTTTTTCTTTTTTTCCTCTGTCGTTCATGGAAACTACCTTCTACCTTTGTTTCTGTTTCTTTCTCCGATCTCCGCTGAATGAACACGAGGCTTTTCCTCCTCGCCGGCGCTGACGGACGGGATTGGATCTGCGTGACAGGTGAGTCGGCCCAGCTGCTACCTGTAGCAGACAGCAGCTGTCCGTCTCTCTCGCTCGCTCGAACACACGCACTCACTCACTCACTCATTCGCACTCACAAACAGTCAGTCACGCATCCAGTCACACTCATTCAAAAACATAAATGCATACCCTCCCACACAGCCATTCACCCCAAACAATCAGCTCTGCTCAGATGCCCAGCTAAAGGAGCAACATGCTCTGACACACAGTTTTAAAGCTGCCACTTTTTTCATGGGACTTAACTGAAACAGATGTCATAGTTTGCATTTATTTTCTGTGCATTTTTAAATTCAGTTAATCAGAAATAAGTCTGTTTATCAGCATGTTTTCACTGTTTTGGTTTAGTAGTGAAACTAACCATGCACTAAAGAATTCATTCAATATGTATGTATCAAAAACTACTGTGTCAGTCCAAGATAATATCTGCAAAATTAAGGTAGAACTTACAGTCCGACTTATTAAGCCTTTGAAAGGTTTTTGTTTGCTTCGTCCTTGTAGTTCCATCCAGTCTCTTCCTCCATGACAGCATCACACACTCTTTGTCTCATTATTTTGAAGGCAATGAATGTACTCTAATGGCCTCTGTCTGTACCTCCGCTCAGGTACACCTGTCACCAGTCGACCGCCTCTTCTCTGCGCTCCCATCCCCCTCTCTTTCCTCTGCCATTGAATAAAGGAGATCAAACGGTGGGCATGTTGTTAAAGCCCATGTCAGTGAGACACCTGTGCTCTGCATAGTACAGTTAAGTCACCTGGACTAGAGCTGAACCTTGAATTTGTATTACTGGGACAAAACAGTGTAAAAAGTGAAAATGTGCTGTTGTCTGCAAAGCCTGGCAAAACTTCTAAACAAAAAGTGTGTGTGTGTGCTTTTTTATTATATTTTATAGCTGTTATGATATAGAACAATATAGACTCTTATTCAGAGGCCCAAAAGAAATATGCAATGTAGTGCAGATGCTGCACTACATGACAATGAAATTCAAGATGAAATGTAAATAGCTGATAATGTAAATGTAAATATAACGTAAATTATATAAGTATCAGTTGCCTTAATTACAGTGTACTTACATTTAAATTAATAATTTGGTACAATGCACTTATTGCGTACATACATGTTTTTACATTGTACTTATATTTAAAAAAATATCTGCATGTAATTACATCTGTAATTAATTTTTCTAACTATATTTATAATTACGCTGTTGACCCATCCCTTACAACTTAACCCACCAAACCTGCCCCTAACCTTGCCCGTATCCCACCTCAGTAGCAGCAAAAGTGTTTTGCAATACAATATGACCACGATAAGTACATTGTACTTATTTTTTCATCTAAGTACACACTAGTTAAGGCCACCTAATATAATGTGGGATCATAAAATGTCTTAGTGAGATGATATTTTAATGTTTAGTTTTATGAACAAAGCTCTGTAGTTTCAAAAGCCTGAAAATTATATTTGATACAAACATTTCAACATGAAAAAAGGATAATCAAGTAAACCTAAGTTTCAGTCAGTCCAATAAATGTTATGAAAATACATCTTAAAATGTTACAAGCAATATAAAAACAGTTCTTATATTTGCTTTAGAAAATCAATAAAGCTTTTCCAGCAAAATAAACCCTGAACAGATAGTGGACATTTTTACAATTATACTAAAAGTATAGGTTTTTTTTAGCAAATTTGATCATGTTAGAGGCCTTTGAAATTTGTGGATCAACTATTCTGTAGTAGACTGAATTGGGCTAATGAGCTATTTCTATTTGACCATTAAAATAAACAGGAAGGGTTGCATTATATGTATCAAAAAATGTAATGCATTAGAAAGTTGTTACGAAAATAAAAGGGTTTTATGTCAGCTATAAAGAAAAGTCATTTCTTAAGTGGAGCAATTCGATGACACATTACAAAGACAAACATCTTTAATTTCCACCTCCTGGGATCATTTAAACAAATTCAGCATTTTTTGTTTTCCACTGCTGTTATTTTATAATTCTTCTGACCAGTGAAAGCTGCATGGTACATATAAGAAGTACACTGGTTCAACTCGTTAAGAGCTTCTCTGGAGGGGCTTGTGGTGACCCATGCAGAGAGCACCTGGCCTCTGCATTGCTACCTGAAGAGCAGTGCAATTAAGCTTTTACCACCCCTGATTAAAACACAAACACACTCACAGACACACATACACACACACACATATATGCAAGCGCTTGAACTGTCCCTGAACTCTTGCTACCTAAATCATGTCAGTGGAAGACAAACGAAACACCAGATAAAATTCTTTAATTCCCTCTTTTTCTAAGTTTGTGTATTAGTGGCATCTTTTAACATGGGAATGAATACACTAGACAGCTTTACCAGAGGCTGCTGTGTGACTTCATTATAGGTGTGGAGCCAGACAAAAAAAGCTTCTTAGGGCACTTGCTCTTTTTACATGTTTCATTGTGTCTGCAACATCAAAAGCTCAATTGAGCAAAGCACCGTTCATCTGCAGCTTATCGCTGCCGGCTCACTTTGATTAGCTCACTTTCAGTCCACAATGGACACATATCTTGCTGGATTGAGACAATGCCTACAAAGCTGATGCTTCAAATCCTTTAGCAGTGGTTTGATGTGTGCCATTATCTGCTCAAAATACAGTGCAGATTTAACTATCATTAAATGTTTGTAACAAGCGTTATTTTACTCCATAGAGGAGTCTTGTATTTTTTTATTTTTTTTTATTTAGTTTGCAGTTTAATTTTTATTTCTTTCTTTTTTTCTGTTCACTGAAAGGCATAAAAAATATTCAGCAGCTCAGATGTGTTATCTTAAAAGTTTAGTTTTATGGTTGAAATTACATTATTATGTTTTTGACATGGCAAAAGCATGCTAAAAAAAAAAAAAAAAAAAAAAAAAAAAAAAAGTGAACAAAGTATTTTAACAAACCGAAAAATACACATTGAAAATCTGGGATTCAGAACCTAATTTGAATTTATTATTCTTATAAGAAATGTTTTAAGATTTAGTCACTGATAAAATTGTGAATTTGTGACATGTAAGCACAAAACTGTACAAAATCTTAGGTTCTTAGGTTCCATTGAAGCAGAAAATATATGCTCACATCATGCTGGGTTGCATGTATCAGATTTTTGTGAAGCTTTTGTGCAAGGCCTGATATATATATATACCATTTCAGTTTTCAATGTCTCAGACTTTGACCATTTTGACAGAAATAGAATATTTGATTTAAATAGACCTACCCAATTATATTTCTAGCATACATTAAAAAATCATGCCTTTTTTGTATTCTTTTTTTTCTTTCTTTCTTTTTTTTTTTTTTTTTTTTGGCACTTGGGCCCCCATTCCAATCAAAACCTCAATACCTCTCCTGGTTATTTAAATTGTTTGCTTGACTGACTGACAAATATTAATAGCATTAATTTAAAAAAAAAAAAAAAAACATATAGTCTACTACTTCAACCTGACGCAGAGTGCTGATACACTTGAGGGACGGTCGCATACAGTAAAGCTAAGTTCTCCTTTTTATGCAGTGTTCACTGCTTCTTATACACTCCTAAAAATAATGGTTCTTTATTGGTATCTGTGGTTTTATGTCGAACCTTTAACATCCAAGGAAACTTTCCATTCCACAAAAGAGCTCTTTAAAGTCGAAAAAGGTTCATTAGATTATTTCGATTGAAATGTTCTTCCCACTAAGAAAAAAAAAAGTTATTTTAAGAACTGTTCAATGACAGGTTCTTTGGGAACCCAAAATGGTACTTTTATGGTGTGAAAGTTCACAAATTATAAATTACAAAATGCATTCAATTCAATTTAATATTAATTTTCATGATTATAATCAGTCAGATTTAAAAGCCCTACAAGCTCTGAACATATGTTGCGATGTTTAACATGAAAAATAAGGTATTTTGGTTATATTATCATCTTAACTACATCTGCATCTATGTCTACAATAAACTCATTTATTTAGGAAAGAACCAGACATAGGTGTCATGTAGGCTAATAAAATATTTTTAATAGGACTGAATTTGTATTTAACGTGATTACAATTTAATAAAAAACATTAGAAATTGATAATTGTAATTTTATTTCCACAATTATTCAAGTGACATTATTATCAACTTTTGTCTATCGCGAGTTTAAGCGCTCTCAAAACAAACAAATTTATTGCTATAATGACTGAAGCGGTCTACACTGTGAAATAAATCTCGTACATTGTACGCACATCTGCACTTAGTTGTTTATGATGAGAGAATTCAAGAGTTGCGCTGATGAGTTTCAGTGCTGACTCTTCTGAACGCCTCTGATTGGCCATTGCATTCCTAAGCTCAACAAAATCGTGAGTGATTGGTTATACTGCAACACTGTAAAAACTAAGCCTTCCCCAACCTTACACACGCTCCAGCTATGCTTAACTGTAACCCTTAATCATTATGTTTAGCTTGACTTTTGCAGTTTGCACACTTTATTACTACAAACAAACCACACCTGACTGATTAAACTCAATAATAATGCCTCAACTTCATTTTCCCACTTTTTATTTTTAATTTGCAATACTGTAGCAATGCGCAGAGAAAGGTGGGGAAATTTCTTCTTTCACATCCTGTAAAGTTATGGCGTTTACAGTGCCCTTCAAACTGAAAATGAATGTTCCCTTCAGTTTGAAATCGCACTGAAGATAGTGTGCCCTGTGAAGTCTACTTTTGCAGCACAGCCGGCACTATACGTCAGTTAGAGCGCAAGTCAGGCGTCTTGTGGTTTAATGTACACTGACGACATTTTGTGCAATGTGAACATCAAAAAATACGATCCTTATGTTATGTAAGTTTTGTCAGTTTTCGAGTTTAAACCTGTTGTTCTTAGGCGGGCTCCGTTTAAGATTAGTCGTCCCATCAGCACAACAATAAATTCCAATAGCTGTTCCGGCTATCGCTGGTCTCGGATCATTACATCTCCAAAGCTTAATTACTAGTAAGCAGAAACTGCTGAAAATAGATCAGCAGCTGCATGGTCCTTCAACTTCAGTTACAGTGTTTACATCAAATATACTATGTCGTTTCTAAAATGATTTTACATAAAATAAATTTAAAATAAACAAAAGGAGCGTAATTTGCGTATTAAAACATGTTTATTTAATTATGGCTGCATTAAAAATGAATTCAGCCAAGTATTTGAAAAAAATTACATCCATATTCACATTTAAATCGACAAGCGACCGCCCTCTCAGTCAACTCAAAACTAGCTTATAATGAGTTTTTTAGATGAACACCAGGCTTCAAATCTCTTGTAAACAGTGTGATAGTCACTGGATGTTATCTGAATATAAAAACGTTAACATTATCAGTGGTGACCTTACATGAGGTTCAGTAATTTTACCACATTTTGAGAGGAGTTTTATGGTAGCTATGTATTTAGTTATTTATTTGTTTGTTTATTTATTTAAAAGCTTTGTTTATTTCTATTTATGGCTGTGCCTATTTATGATGCTCAGTTAAGAATCTGTAGCTCCTTAGGTCGAACTGTAATAAAAGAGCAGTCTTTAATAGGCCAATGAAGAGTCTTAATTGTTCAGAGAAAAGGCAGGCAGAGAGCGTCAGAGTTGAGTCACTGACTCCGGTTGGCTGTCCTGTTGGTGTGGGCGGGCGTTCGCGTCTCCAGGCATGGCAGCCTGTGTTTGCAGTTGTCCCTAACAGCACCGACCGACTCCAGCCCAAACACCTGTGTTTGCTTTTGCGCTCACTCCCCCAATCTTCCCCGTGCAGGTCACATGATCGGCAGATAGCCCCGGCACCATGGGAATACAAAAGCAGGGGCTTTTAGCGCTGTTAATCATTAATGTCAGGCTTCCTTGTGCCCCTCTCTCTTGACGTTGCAGATGTGAATGTTATCTTGCTCATGCATCCAGGTCAGACGTGACTGTGGGTAGCTGCAGGTGAACGTGGCTGATGGAAAGGGTCGAACCAGCAGTTGCCATATGAAGGGGCGTGGCACGACGGTGAAGGGGACTGCTGATTGGTTCGGATCTAAAAAGAAAAGCGTATTCAACGTGATTACAGTGTAAAGTTTTTGTAAAGTGGATATATAAAGTAAAAGGAGAATGTGTAAAAATATTACAAGAATACACATTTTTGGGTCTATAAATCTGAATTCTGGAAAGACTTTGAAATAAAATGTTAAAAATATAGCATCAGCCATTGGGGTCTTGTTTGACATGGTGACTGAGAAATTGGGAGCGATAATAGAAGTGCTAACATGGGTTACATCTATCTTTAAAGAATTAAGTTGGCTAAACCACAATCCTGTATTGAAAAGATTCTGCCTGGAATTGTTATTGGTTGTTCCAAAGACCCCAACAACCCCCATTCAGTTCCATAATGCATAATACACTCTTAAAATTAAAGCTTCCAAAAGGTTTTTTTTTTTTTTTTTACAGAAATGCCACGGAAAGCCATTTTGAATTTCCCAAAGAACCTTTCAGTGAACAGTTAAAAAAAAAATTAATCATCTTAAGGACCTTTTCCAATGGAAAGAATCTTTTATAGAATGGAAAGATTCCATGGGTGTTAAAAAGTTCTTTATAGAACCATAGATAAAGAATGTTTATTTTTAAGAGTGTAGACATATAGTTGGGTTTAACACACGTTCAAGTCCATGTTTTATTGGTAACAGAGTTGTAGTGCATCTGTTCCTAACAATAAAGGCGTATGCTGATCAAAAATGTTAGGTAGAGGTTGAAAAACTAAGATGTCCACATAATTTTAATGCCCTGCATGAATGTAGGTCTGAGGTTAATATATTCCTTATTGGGTATTTGTTAAATTGAAATGTGTGCTCTTTTGAGTAAAAGGCAAAACTTTAATCTAAATTATAGGTAGGAACATCACTGAACCCACAATGTTCAGACATCCTGCCAGATTTACTCCACACACTGTTTGTTTGTTCACCCTGGACGCTAATGATAAGAGCTTGGAACATAAGTTCACCACGAAAATCACTAGTTAACCAGGCCATGTGCCCCCTCTCCTATGAAGAAACTCCCACCCACACACAGACATGCATTACCACACTGCTCCTGTCAGAGAAATAAAAAGCGGATTATAAGAGGCATATTTCCCTGAGCCCGGGCCAATGGGGAAATAAATAGTTCATTTGTTGAGTCAGAGCAGGCCCTAACTGTAGTGCGCTTTAAACAAAGGTGCCTGTTTACCAGCAGCAGGTAGAAGATGGATAGCTGGTTAAACATTGCTGGCATACCTGGCCGGTGCCATGGGCCGGTCAATGAGACCTACTGAGGGGACATTGTGTGGCTAAGTCTTATCTCTGGTGTACTCTTTGAGACCAGACCTGTGAGCGAGAGCGAAAGGCACGTTTGAAGAGATACAGATTATAATGTTTGACCTGTTTTTGAGACCAGGTGTATAGCCAAGCTGTTATAATTTAGCATTTCTCAACAGAATCTGGAATGAAACACATGGAAATACATGGAATTATGATGCAGAGCAAAAAGATGCCAAATGCAAAACATTTTAAATGTTCTTCAAGAAAAAAAAAAAAATCCAAAAATCCAAAATCTGAGCAAACTTTTAAGATATGAAGTTCCAAGTTTTGTGACAAGTTTTAGAAATAAAGACAACTCCAGAAATGGTTGTTTACTTTCTTGAATAGCCATTTTAATTTAACATGGCATTTATTTGTAATGTATTTATAACATTGATTTTCTTTAAATGTAACAACTGGAAACAAAAAGGAAATGCTGTTTTATATATTATTCCACCATTGAGGTTCTGGAAAATCGTCAGAATAAGAGAATAACAGACATACCACCTGGCTGCTAATTTCATTTCATATTTTCCCGCATTTCTCATAGCCTAATACCTGAATAAACAAATTACTCAAGCCTATAGCTCATTGTCTCTCATTTAATGCATGACCAAAATACTGTAACACTTTCACGTTTATTCTAGGAAGTCTCACTTGGGTATATGCAAAAGCCCATTCAGCAGGGTGTGTTTTTATTCGTGTGTGTTCCCATAACTGTATCCTTGGCATGTTCCGGTACTTGCTAATCACCCAGATTTTGTGTGTTTCATCTTATATGAGTCAGTCATTCTCAGCCATTTCTGTGCAGCAGAGATCTGCGTCGTGTTTCAACACAGCGATTCTCAGCACCCATAAATTACACAGTGGTGGCAACTTAAAGAAGTGCTGAAAAGCCATGAACAGAGCTTTACTTTACTATCAGTGAAGCGTAAGGCTGCACTATCCCACACACGACCTATTCACACACACTCACATAAACGTGCATGCGTGCATACTTGCGCTCACATGCTTACATATGAAAAATATAAAACATGAATCTTTTTGCCTAAATTGTTTTTTTTTTTTTTTTCACTGAAGGTATTATTATTATTTTGGGTTTCATTCAAATCCATCGTTCTTGTGACCAAACTGTGAAATCTGTCATCTTTTTATGAGATCCCATTGCTTAAGCTATATTATGCACTAATGCATTAGCATTAGTCTATGAGTCATGACAAGAATGAAATGACTCTTCTCATCAACTTATTGAGTTATCTAGCTGCCTAATACGTCCATAATTCCATATGAGCTTTCTGATGTGTCCGCTCTGCTAGAACAGAGAATACAAAATACTGTTAAGAGAAGAAAAAAAAAAATCTGATTGACCTACTTTAAATGGACTAAAGGCTGTTTTGTCTGGAAAAAAAAAACAAAAAAAAAAACATATGGTCAAAAAAAAAAAGAGTATCATAAGAGTGAACACAAAAGAACAGAATGCATACTGCAGTGTAAAACACATGTAACCTAATAATGATAAGGATGACAAAAATAAAATGTATATAAATATTATGACTGAAGCAAACTGATAACATTAGGTTGCTGTTTAAGAGCAGATAACAGTTATATGGGTCAACAACAATCATGAATATTAGTTCATGTAAATTTCAATACATTTTTAAGAGCAGAAGTTGCATCTGTTAACACTAATAAACTTGTATGAACAAGCAATGAACAATTGTATTTTTTAAATAAATGCTATAAAAATATACAGCTTATTGCTAGTTTATGTTATTTATGTTTATGTTTATGTTTATGTTATTGCTAGTTTATTTGTTAACATTCATTAATGTTAACAAATAAGACCTTATCATAAAGTAATACCGGTATGTGTTTACTACTTTTATGGTTTGCAATCACAACAAAGAAGCACGTGAGCTCTGGAACAGGCTTTCTCTTTCTGAGCAGCCATCGCATTGTCATCTCTCTTTCTTTTTTACTGATCAAAGGAGTCATGTGGATAGTTTTCTTTTGCTACTGCTTGTTTGTGAAACACATCAGAGATCACAGAGCTACTGTATGATTAGCACAAACCCCATATACTTGACAAGATAAGGCATTGCCCTCAAACCGCAATCTTGACCCTCTTTTTGCCTCAGCCGTCACCCTTAAATGAGAGCACATGCAGAGGTGAAGCCCGGCCACGGAGATACGCACGCAGCGTGTAGCATGAGCGTGTTTGTTCCCGAAATGGTGAAAAGCCACTGAAAAAGTATCTAAATGACCATACAGTACAACATACAATGAGAATTAAACACATGGGGCAGCTGGACTCTTATCTGAACGAAACCCGGCAACAAAGGAGCCCTAAGACTAAGAGGCTTGATGCATGGGAAAGCTATGGGCCAGCTATTGTGACTGCCCTTCTGCTGAGCAAATAGTCCAAACTGTTCATTCCCCGTCTTCCATTCTCTCGCCGGCACATTGTTTGTGTCCTTGCATTTCATTCGGCAAGGAAGATTGCTCTCAGGCCCAGTGAGCAAACAGTCCAGAAAAGAGCCGGCTATCTTCTGCTGTTCCCAGGAGAACTAGCATTTTGATTTGGGCTCCAAGCTGTCAGAGGATTGGAGAGTTGATGTCAGGGTGCCTGAATTAATTGCTTTAAGCCGAGGAGGGGGCTGACTGCGTTTATCGCCAACTGTTCAGTAAGATGTTTCCTAGCAATTATGCCCTCGACTTCGGCCGTGAGCTCCTCGATTGTCGGCTATTATATTTTACAGACATGCCATGGGACTCTGGGCTAAATAAACTTGAATGCATCTGTGTGGACGCATGTTAACGTTCTGGTCTGATGTGGTGAAAAGTCATCAGGACCGTATTGAAATTCAAATTCTGCTGGATATTGCTCTGGCAGAAACATCAAATCGCACAGCCTGTTCAGTTGGCATTTTCTGTTTCAGGTCAAACGCAATTCAAACTGGGCCTTTCCTTGTTGAAAGTGTCTGTTTTTCAAACTGCAACATTCTTCCAAGCCAAACAACAATTCCTAAATGTCACAAACGACATAAAGCTGTTTCTTCAAGCACCATTTAACAGCTGAAATTAATTGTAAAGCCTATTGTGCTCTTGTACGTTACCATCAAAGGGCACTGCTAATGCTGAATAATTCATCTTCCCTATTCCCATCTTTCCCTTTTTCTATAGCTTCCACGGAGAGAGCATTTGCATCGTAAAGGCAATATGAGTCTTAACCTGTCGCGTAAAAGGCAGATGGATTTGTTTAGATTATGAACCGCCTCTCATATAAGTCTCACTTCTCATATCCATCACCTGATTTGCTTCAATGGTGGCATCGTGGCAAGGCATCCTCCAACAATGCTTTGTTTTGCATGTAAAAATGGCTCTTTGGATGATTTGCATCGGTATAGGTTTGCATTGGTTGGAGAACGGTCTATGGGAAGAGCGACCTCAATGATGAGTTGAGCCCTTTAAACTTCCTTATACACAGTTATGGTAACGGTTGTTGCTAGTAATGAAGCCTGTACCAAACATGCATAGACTACACCTCTTTTCTGTGTTAATTCTGTTTTCGCATCACTAATAGTGTGCAACAGTTTCTGGAAGTAAAAAACCCATAGGGAAATACATTTTTTAATGAAAACTTTAAAGCTTTAAAGACAGGCCTTTTGTGAGCTCTGAGGTTGTTATTCAATGGGATAAGCTTTTGTTAAAGCCATGTCTGTTTCTGTCTGTTTTTAAAATAATGATGAATAACGTTGGAACTTAATTTCCTTGTATAGAAAATGTCACCAATCAGAGAGCAGGAACGAGCAAATCATGACAAAAGATTGTATATATATATATATGGATCATTTGCAGCTCTTTCGGCGTGATTTGCTCGCTTTTGCAGTAAACCTAAAGTATATTGTTTTTTGTTTTTTTTTCTTCTTTGTTTGTTTGTTTTGTTTTTTGGGAAAAAGAAAAATGAAGCAAATACAACCAGGACCATCACCCATTTGAAACAGTGGACGGGCACTATTGCACTCAGTTTCATGTGTTTAATTGATTTAAGCATCTTTTCAAGGTGCTTAAATTCATTCTTCAGAACGATTGATATTCATGGGAATCAGCAATTCACAATCGCGTTTGTATTAGTTAAACATCCACTTCAGATGACTATTATAGCTTTTAATGTGGCTAAGGGGCCTCGTTAACATTCTCACTAATTGAAGCTATTGTCATCGCTTCTGTAAATTGGAAAACAAAGACATGCTCGCAGATAATAAAGCCACAACAATGAGGAAAGCTCTTGATCTGACAGGAAATTGAATTAAACTGCCTGCTATGTGGCTGTCAGCACGAGGAGAGGGGTTAAACATTGTGTGTCAGGGGACCACTACTGTGTAGCATCTGAGAGTAATCTGTTCTAACGTACCAGAGGCTCCTCCGGGCTTTTTAACAGGCAACACCCAGACATTAATCTCTTTGTGATAAATGCATTTATACTGGATTAAACTGAAGATTGCCTTTAGTTTGAGAAAGCGTCGGTGAATTATTTCGGTCTGAGTTGGGGGATTTACTTTAAGAGCTCTTGCTGTGGAGTCTCTGGGGACAGCGTGGGTAGAGATCCTGGATATGTATTTACTAGTAGGTTAAATTTGTCCGTGGCAGGAGATCTGATTTGATCAAATGAAAGAACATCAACTGGTATTTGCTCCCCCATCATGTTTGCTCATGTCTGCTTTTGTTAAGTGGTTTACCAAACAAATAATTTGGATGTAAAAACGAATGCTGTTCATATATAAATGTGCTTTATTACTGTCTTCATTAAGTTTCATTGCAGCAGTTGGAATAAACATAAAGAAGCATCAAATCCTGTAGCCGGATTATTTGTGTGTGTGTGTTTATTCTCCATGAATGCTTGAAGAAAAAGATTCTCATGAATGTTGCATGAGTATGTCCATCACCCTCTTAACTACAAGCTCCTCAGTGTTGAAAAAAAAAAGCAGAAATCACCTTTGTGACATACTCCTCTCACGTACAATAAATTGGACAAGCTCTATCTTGGAATAACCTATCGCCTTTACCATTTCGGCACTGGGAACACATGCAGGACACAATCTGATTCGCTTTTGTTATGCAGGGAATCACGCTGGGGCATCTGGGCTTGTTTGCCTTTGGTGAGAAATGGAGATTGGTTTGGAGGTCTGAATGAATTGCTGGCGTCTGTGTTTATTGCTTTCATTAAGATTTAATGAGTCAAGTGTCCTTCCCAGTGACTTAGATTTTACCCACAGCATTTGACCACAGGAAATGTTGGGCAAGTCTGTGAACTATTGGCATCCGCACCATGTAGACGTGTGTTAATGTAAGTGCAGAGGAAATGGCAGAGCTGACATCGACATTGTCATTTTTTATTTAATAGCCTACTTATTTCAGGAATCTGGCATTTGTCCAGGCAAATTTATCCCTAAAAGATGCTGATGTTTAAGCAATGAATCGGGCGAATGGGTTTGTTGAATGGACATGTGGTTTGGCCTGTACGTCTCAGCAAGAATTTCACACCAAGCTGTTGGATGAGTGTGAACACAGGCCTGAACGGTCACACTCTTACACTATTTCCGCTGCATTCGGCATGATGACCACAACACCCTGAAAGCATGTAGGTCATTTAACAACTGCTCAAAGAATAATAGACAATGTTCCTATTCAGTGTCTAAAGGGTTGGGCTTGTACATGACATTAAAAGCAATGTGAGACCAAAAAAAAAAAATAAAAAAATATGGTGATGATTCATTTCAAAACAATGCCACCTACTCATCCCATTAATTACTATAGTAAATTGCTCAAGAAATGCTCATGAATGTTTTATTTAGAAAACTAGTCAGCTCGCATTGTATCGATACAGTAATTGCAAACTTAACCAGCTTGAATAGCTCAAACGTGATATTTATGTCATTTTAAGGGTTTAGATAGGATGCGTTGTATCACATGAAATGCAAACGTTTCATTAATGGTCAGAAAACATGCATTTCTCCAGCCAGTGTGCACTTATATGATGAGAGAGCAAGATTTGTTTGATCTTTTGATGTGTGGCATGTCTCTTCACAAAGGTATGCTTCATCAGGTTATTAACAGAGGTGTATCTTTTCATGCTTATCATATTACTCAGATTATATTATTTAATATTTTAATATATCATTGTATTGGCTAAGGTAACTAAGGACAAGTAGTGCAATTTATTGTAAAGGTAATATAAAAGCGTTTTGCATATTTTATTTTATTAAAAAGAAAAAATAGATAAATATGGAAAAAGCAATTGTTACTTTTTCGCTGTTATTTTGGGGGGAGATAGCTTTTTTTCCAAAGTACACAACCATTTCAAGGTCATCTTTAGGAAATAAAGCATGTGTTCTCCAGTGTTTTCTGACTTTGTTATAGCAATTCATAAATATGGAATTACTGGGAACAACATTTAAAAAGGATGAAAATGTTTTAGCTTTAATTGCAATTAAAATAGGAGAATAGGTTCAAAAAATAATTGTGTTTCACCGAGCATTATTAGCCTACTTGAAAATATTCGTGGAATTATGACATGAAATGATTGTTGTTAAGCTTATTGTCGTCGTCTTCGTTGTTGTTTAGATTTATTTATTAATATTTTATCCGTTTTGGGGGGGAAAAAAGGTACTAGTTTTACATGTAATCGTATTGCTCAGCGTTTAAAAAGTCTTAAAGACTATTACAAAGACCAACCTAATCCTATTCGGCATATTGCAGTGAAACTGCCTTTCTAACTTTAGGGCGTAGATTAGGCGTCTGTGTTGAGCATTAATATAGTGTGGGACAGCAGCAGGATTAAGAGTATTTGGTCTTAAATCGGGGTAGTGCGAACGGACCCTCCCCAGCAATGGGTTAAAGCGGCATTACAGCTTGTAAGATGGGTGTCCCGCAGATCTCCCTGGAGACCAGCTCCACTTGGGTGTTCCAGGACCGAGTGAAGAGAGCAAAATACGTCCTAAAGCCATTTAGTTGGCCCGATGTAGTTTAGATGCCACCATACACTGTCATGCAATTCGGATCAGACTGTTTCCATTCCAAAATTTTGCGCTTTAGGTAACAATATGAGTCGTTCATGTGCATTCAATTCAATCAAAATAAATAGAAATAAATCAAAGTTTCCTTCCCAATGATTTGTTAACCATTTTTGGCCTGCATTATGTTTGCATGTGACGTAGCTACTTATGAAAGTTTAGGTGATGCCCATAGCTCTCCTTGAGAAACTTTATACTCCTAATGAGAATTTTAAGGATCAGTTGTTTACATTCCGGCTTTCATTTGCAGTATGATATGCAAATTGGACGACTCCGCCGAAAAGGAATTAAACAGGGTTACCTAAGTGAGAAGGGAAAACACGCGAGGGAAAAGCTGATCTCGTTGTTATAACAGCAATAATAGTTCGATTTTAGGTTTTGTTTTAATTCGTTGTAACTACCACACTAGACTTTTAAAATGCCAGATATTACAAATATATTTTGGGTATTATTTTTATATTTTGATTCTTTGAAAGTAGCCTACTCTATCTAAAAGCATCTTGGAGTTTTTCCATTCCAGGCCTCCTGGTTTAGATACTCACATAAAAGTCAGTAGTAAATATGAGCAATAATCTATTAATAATAATATAAATTATTATTATTATTATTGTTAATAAAAATAATAAATCGTTGATGATTGTGGTGGTGAAGATGATGATGGTTTTTAAAAAACATTGTACAGAATCAGAAAAGAAACAGCCGGGGTAGCTCCCACTCCTTTTCATTATTTTCTTTACGTTGTGAGGATAAACCTGATCTTTCTGTAGACTGCCATGATAATAATTATTTCGTCTGATGTCAAACATTAGGTCTGCCTAGGATGCTGCTAAATTGTATGCTCACGGCTGTTAATTTGTGTCCCTGGAAACGTATAAACCGACCAGAAATTCGCCGAAAAAGTTTCATCTTGGTTGTTGAAAATAGCTTAATATATAGAATGTCTTGCTTTCGTTAAATTAGAGACTTATACAATCGCAAAATCTTATTTATAATTTGATTGCAAAGGCTATGCGTTTATTTCGATAACAAGTTTGTCGATTAAAAAAAGAAGAAAAAAAACGCATCACTACTCTGTACCTGAGAGCTCCATTTGTTGGGCTGCGGTTATTGGCACGGCGAAACCAATGCATGTCTTCTCCAGTATCACTGGCATCAATCAGCTGGAATAGCCATCTGACAGTCGGCTGAAAGAGCCCCTTAACATCAGCACTTGAGCTGTGTCTGTTCAAGCGTCGAACCATATTGCCGTGAAATCAAAGTTGCACGCAGAAACCTCCTATATGAAATCCTTATTAAGCCAAACACACAGCATGCATCGAAAGCCTCAGCGGTGAGCTGGATTTAATCATAAAAATGTTCGTACCTGGAGCCTGCAGAACGGTAGCCTCTCCCGCTGCCTTCTGCACAGGGCTGGAAGCCTCGCGGCATTTATTTGAGCTCAAACTCTGTCACTGTTGACTTTAGCAACAAAGCAAAGATTTCACTGCCCCGCTAGTTTAAAAAAATGATTATTTTACCAAGATATCGATCAGTGCGCTATAAAAATTCAGCCTAGCATTATGTCTAAAACGAGGGGCACCGAAATTTAATTTCTGTGTAAATTTACCTAGAAGTGACGTGCTCCTATTCAAAGTTTACACTCGTGTGATTTGATTGCTCATGTACACATCCTATATGTATTAATACCGCCTTTTTCATTGTTTACCAGTTTTTGTTTATTCGCAGATCATGGGGGTTTGAAATACAATGAAATGGACTGAGAACTAAAAACACCAATGTAACAAAACCAGGCCTTCTTTGCCATTATTCAAGTTGAAGGAGAATTCTCTTAGTGTACACATTCATGTGATATGATTTGCTGCCCGCAGATGACTTCTTGATCTGCAAGTTTACTATTAAAAGGAGAAAGCCGGTAACACAGCTCCCTTATTTGTGTCGGGACAGCAATGCGATGCTTCTCAAATATGCCCCTCTACTTAAACATTTCTGTATCTGGTTTTAGTTAGGAGTTATTTTTCCAGTTATTTGCTTTTTTTTTTTTTTTACATCAGATGGGTCTCACGTCGTATTTATACCTTTCAAAGAAACGAGAGACTAAGTAAAAATGACAGAAGATGTTGCTATTCAAAAACTGGCGCTATTTTTATTTTATCTTTTTTCTCCCCCGATTATGTCTAATAAAAACAAAGCTAATCTTCTAAAATATTTGTTGCGAAACTGGTGAACTGTTTTAATTAATAGAGCCTATATTTTATGATATTTTTTTATTTATTTATGTGTACATCAGGGTCTCAGGTCTAATTCGTAGAAACGAGACTTTCTAAAAAAAAGAGAAATTGGCTCGGTTTATTCGTTTAGTTTTATGTCTCATTTAAAAACAAAAATCTTATGTCATCATATATATATATATATATATATATATATATATATATATATATATATATATATATATATATATATATATATATATATACACACACACACACACACACACACACACACACACACACACACACACACACACACACACACTGTGTATGGTGTATGCGTAAATTAATTTCATTATATAGATTACATACAAATAATGTGTGTCCTCTTTAACGTGGGTTTCTGAACACAACACTGATATTGTCGTTATAACAGATTTCAAATGACTAATGACTATCGCTATTTTACGTAAAATGCAATTTTTCAATGTCTTCGAATATTCAGAATATTCAATTTCTGAGTGTTTAGAAACCTATGTAATTAAACACATTTTTGCTTATTTCATTTATCAGAACAACCTCATTTATTGGGCTATTTTTCAGTTTTTTATTGTTGACATTAATTCAGGTCAGAGATGAAAATAGCAAATAATTAATTCAATCAAAATAATGTTACTGTGTCAGATTAAATATATTTGGAGCCTTCACAACTAAGAAGAGGTTCATATGTGCAAATGCGTTGATAATTCGTTGAGCAAAATGACATTTGTTATTATTGCTATTAGTAGTAATAGTAGTGTAGTATTGCTGTTGTTGACAACACAGTAACACAAATGAGTGAAAATCAGAATTGAGAAAAATTCCAAATAACACTTTAATATAGATTCTGTTCTTGTCATCAACTACAAGAATACACATTTACAAGCCATAAATAAGTTTACACAAGTGATTGAAGAACTTCAATCCGTCCGCAGTCCTTCGGTGTGATTTTGGTCCATTTTCAAAAGCCGCCTCGAAGAGTTCGTCACATTGTCAACATATCTTTTACAAAATAATTACTAACGAGAACATCTAAATTAACGGAGAACGTCAAAAATCAGAATACATATACACAAGCATTTTACAAATGTACAAATTGTCGCAAGGTCCGTGAGAGTTTAGGAAGAGTTCAGGATGGGCCTGGAGTACACACCTTGGTAGTACGATGTGTCCGGCGAATCCAGGCCCGCTTTGCTTGCCATGGAGCCCATGGATAACGCGCCGGCCATCGGAGAGCCGTAACCGTAATGCATCACTTGCTCGTATGTCTTTAGGTCCATTTTGTGATGCTGCTGCTCCGAGGACATGAGGTTGTTGATGGAGAAGGGATGATTGAAGGAGTAGTGGTGTTCTGGCTTCAGGTGTCCTTCGTGCGTCAAAACAGAGTGATGTTGAGCCAGAAGATGCTGCGCTTGAGAGGTCGGAGAGGGTGCGTGGTCCGGGCTCAGACCCTGACCCGACTTCATGTCAGACAGGGATCTTTTGTGCTCGTTTCCGGACGAGTTGGAATGAGGAGATTCGTTCCCGTTGCAGCTCTCAGAACTGCTGTTCGAGCCGCCCTCCGAGGTTTTGCGACCCGGCTCCTTGCTCATTTTCTTGTCGCACTTGAAGCGCTTTTGCCTCCTCAGATAGCAGCCGTTTTCGAACATGTTTCCGGAATCGGGATGAAGGGTCCAAAACGAGCCCTTGCCCGGCTTATCCGGGGAGCGCGGAACTTTCAGGAAACAGTCGTTGAAGGACAGCGAGTGGCGAATAGAGTTCTGCCAGCGCTGCTGGTTCTGTCGGTAAAAAGGGAAAAGGTCCATTATCCACTGATAGATCTCACTGAGGGTCAGCATCTTACTGGGCGACTGCTGGATGGCCATGGTTATGAGAGAAATGTACGAGTAGGGCGGCTTGGCGTGCGTGTAGCTCCTCCGGTAGGTCTTCGGGTCCCTTGATCTGTTTATGTTCGACTGGCCATACATGGGGCTCATAGCGTTCATATTGCTGTACGAGGTTAAGGCGTTCATGGAGGGCGCTTGCGCTGCCATGGGGCTCATGGTCGGGCTCAGGGCAGCGCTCATGCCCGTCATACCCGCGCCCATGCCGGCCATCGCTCCCGTGCCGGGAGACATGCCTGTCATTGAAGGACTCATACCCGTGTTGACATAGGACATGTTCATGGTGTTAGCTGCTGTCATGTTTGCGGTCGAACTCATTCCGGACATAGTCATGTAAGTGTTCATGGAGTTCATTCCCAGTCCAGTGTTCATGTTGCTGACCGAGGTGTAACACTGCGAAAGAAATCAGACAGTACGATTAATTACAACGCAACCACAAGCAGGAAATAATTAGAATCGCTTGCTTCGCTAAACTGAAAAAAAAAGAAACAAAACGGGGATTGCTAAAGTTTTTTTTTTTTTTTTTTAATTGTAGCATGTAAATAGTTTAATATAGGACTGTTTTTATTAAACAGTTGTTGGGGTTTAAAGAAGAAAAAAAAAAAAAAAAAAAAAAAAAAAAACGAATTAATCTGGAGATATTCAGAACCATGTGGCATAAGAGTGTTACTAAAGGAAATAAGTCTTTTCGGGAGGCGTTTTTGCCAGTTAAAGGTTTCCAACATATTGAAAGAAACCCCAGTCGTAGTCGATATTACCGCCTCTCAGAAATTTAAAACCAAGAACAGTAGATTATTTGCTTAAAAGTCAAATGTCCGGTTATTTTCGCTTTCGAACGCCCGATGTTGTGGAATAAGAAAAGCCATGTATTCATCGGTATCCGTAATTGGAAATGAAAAGTTTGCATTGCATGTCAAGCACAACTTTGTTAGGATAGTGCAGGGCGTTGAGATGATGGGGGAGGATTTGGAGGCGCCTCAAGTCAATATTTGATCTCAAAGTTAATATTATCTCAGGGCTAATATTGAGTTGTATAAAACCGGATCGGATTTCGACGAGGAGAAAAAAAATACATATATATTTATTTAGGTGAGTTACCCACCTCGGGCTCTCCGTAGTAAGTGCTCCAGTCAGCTGCGTGTTCGTGTCCCTCCATTTTGACAGCACCGAGCATCCTGGAAAAAAGTTTCGTCTACTTTTCAAAACGCTTCCCCACACGAGAAATGCCGGTATTGTGTGTCCTTTGGCAGCCAAAGGTGGTTGTTGGGGACCACGGGATACACTCGTGTCGTCGTTGTGCTCTCCTCCTGTCAAGAGCTGGCGCATGTGTGTGTGTATGTGTGTGTGTATCTGAGATGACTGCAGTTGAAATGACGCCTGCTGCTGGCTCTTAACGCTGTGATATAGCTCTGTGCGCCCGGGCGAGCCTCCAATCCCTACTGCTTCACTCGGCCCCTATTTGAATAATCTGCTCACACCTAGGCGTGAGACTTCTCCATTTGCCCCCCTATTGTACACCTGCGCAGCTTGAAAAGAGCAGCCCCATTTGAAAAGATTCATTATATCCTAATCTTATTGTATTCCAGCGGGAGAAAGGGGGGAATAGAAGTTTGGACTGCTGCGAGAGGAGTGGTTTGAAATCACATCCAGATAAAACCGGGGAGAACGGATTTAAGAATGCCAACACCTCTGGGTTCAAGTATACTTTTTATTCAGATCGTTCAGCTGTCCAAGAGTTTAGAGTTTTTCATTTCATAGTCCACAAGCACTATTTGTTATTCACAATCAGTTGGAATCCATTTTTAAATCCATGACACATTTAAACAAATTCATCTCACTTTATTATTTTTTTATTTATTTATTTATTTATTTATTTATATATATATTTTTAAATGATTTTTTTATCCATTTAATACATTTTCATTCTGGAGTCTAATAAACAAAATTTTGGGCTGTATTTTAAAATATGTGTATATATATATATATATATATATATATATATATATATATATATATATATATATATATATATATATATATATATAATAACATAAAATATAAGAGAGAGCAGGACGACAAGTCCGGATCAGGCCAAATCGAAACATGCTCAAAATGCGTTGTTTGCTCTAAAATGTTTTCGTCTATTTTGAATTAATTTGTTTACCTGCGCTCTAGTTTATGTAACTAATAGCGGTACGCAGTTTGCTAATGTAAGAGCAGGTCATCGGTGTTGATTCTGCAGAGCTCAGTGGCAAGATTTGATTGCCTTCATTAAACAAAGTAGCCTAACATTTATACACTTTGTTTGACTATCCACGATATTTAGCCGGTGGTGGTTTGGTGCACAGGCTGAGGACAACGAAAAAAAAAAAGACAAAAAAAAAACAAAAAACAAAAAAAAAAAAAACAAAAAAAAAACAAAAACGCGTACGTGAAGCCTACCACAACATAATTGCTTATATTTTGATATCCTTCTGTGGCCTTTGATAGCTATGCATCCCCTTGATTTTGTGCAAAAGAGAGAGAGAAAAAAAGAGTGCGCCCTCTCTTGGTCTGAACAAAATTGATTTTTCCACAGAAATAGTTTAGTATGCTCAATTGTAAACGGTTTAAACTAATGTAGGCTACATGGTAAGGTTTATTATTATTATTATTATTTGTATTATTTAATGTTTAACAGATCTTTAGTTAAAAGATCTGTAAATACTCAAGCGTACAAGAAATACTGATCTTTTAAACATTATATAATGAATAATTGAATATATAAATGACAGAAATCATAATGGTTACAGTTCGGTATCAGTTTATTTTATAATCACATTTATTTAAACTTGCAGGCGGAATATTGGCCTTCCCTATCATTTTAATCAAATAATATTTCTTAAAATAAACAGCGAGGCATCAACTCTTTTTCGATTTGACACGTGCCTCACCAGCATCGTAATGATGTAGAATCAGATTTAGTGTGTATTTGCGTATAGCAGGGGTACAATTTGCAAATATAATCACTGAGTTTATTTGGACCTGTGTGTATTGTGTAAACGGTGTAAGTTTGACGTGCTCACAGACACCGCTAAACGCGTGCAACATCGCCGAACAAATAATGTTCAGCAAATTCGTAGCAAATTCTTATTGTGGTTTGACATGTTGTATGCCACTGAACATCTCAAACGATGGTGGTTATGAAGGCTAAGCTTCTTTCACAACAGTCGATGAAATATTGCAACAGTAACTCAAATAAAACTGGATCATCACTGGAAATTAAGGCTTTATTTATGTTGATTACGTACCTTGTTTGGATAGCTCGTTGAAGTGATTAAAAAGAAGTATTCCAGTTTAAATGAGAATTGTCCGTCGTTAAAATGTGTGCGAATGGATCTGTTTTTCGTGTTTAGCGTATTCACATTATCTTAATTTGATTTTCATTCTATTTTTTTTATTTATTTTATTTTTTTTGTAGATGCCGTTTAATTATTAAAGAATAAAACACTGATAATTCTGGACCAATTGTATTCATGATAAAACTGGTCCATGTTATACATCATATTTATTAGGTATGTTCATTCCGTTTTTATTATTCATTTATTTAAAATCAAATAATAGAGCAGAATAAGAGATTGAAGTGTGTGTGTGTGTGTGTGTGTGTGTGTGTGTGTGTGTGTGTGTAGCCTAAGACATCTTCTAACTGTTCATGGAAATTAATAGCATCATTACAGTAATTCCCATAACATTGATGGAACTGCTTTATTATCAGTCTCTAACAGAAAGCACTGACTACAATTTGAGACAAATAGATTGACAAAATTGTCTTAATACATAAAATTCTCATATGATTAGACTATATCAAGTATTTGACAGCTCAGATGTTCTGAATATTGAATCACTACAACGTTGTCCAGTTACCCAAATCTCATCATTTATATGAGCATGCATTGACAGGCTTGGTGTTTTGTGTAATCCAGTTTTACCAACTAGGTAACTAGGCTTACCTAATTTAAAAATAAAATAAAATTACACAACAGTAGATGCTTTTTAAATTACATGGCACAATGTCCTCCTGGATTATTTTGTTTGAAGTTAATTATTAATGGACAAGGTACAGACTGTGAACGCATTCTGTGTAGAAGGTCATGTATTTGGTGGAAATGCAAAAGGACCATGTCTTTGAGTAAACACACCACATTGGAGCATAGGTCCATACTTTGTGCCTGATCGCCTCTGGACTTGGACTGGCATATGTCACATGTATCTCAAAATATCAAGCTCTAAAACAACAGATGGCAAAACTTTTAGATATTTTACTGAAGGGCACTTTTCTTTCTCTAAAGCTTCAGGATTTTCTCTGCTTCTCTATGTGGCCCAGAGCTCAATCATTCATCATGCGATTCAGCTCTGTGTGTTGCAATGTACTGTCACTGTGGGTGGCGCCTTGGTGATCCTCCCCAATCTCATACATTAGGGCCTGTATTCTCAGTAAATATTGCCATGGAATCTTTAAACACTGACCTCCATTCTCCTTTTTGTCGCTAGGAATTCATGTTCGAGATCATAGAGAGGTCAGGATATTTTTAAGCTACTAGAACCAGACATAGATAGATAGATAGATAGATAGATAGATAGATAGATAGATAGATAGAATGAATGAACAATATATAGAATTAATATATATGTATACACAATGATAGACAGATAGAATGAACAATATATAGAATTAACTATATATACAATTTACAATAGATAGATAGATAGATAAAACAATATGTACAATTAATATATATGTATACAGAATGATAGATAAAAATTATCTATATACAGAATGATAGATAGATAGATAGATAGAACAATATATATATATATATATATATATATATATATATATATATATATATATATATATATATATATATATATATATATAAAATGGATAGATAATATATAGAATAAACATATGCATATGTAATATATATAAAATTATCTGTATATAGAATGATAGATAGATAGGATGAACAATATATAGAATTAATATATATGTATGCACAATGATAGACAGATAGAATGAACAATATATAGAATTAACTATATATACAATTTACAATAGATAGATAGATAGATAAAACAATATATAGAATTAATATATATGTATACAGAATGATAGATAAAAATTATCTATATACAGAATGATAGATAGATAGATAGATAGATAGATAGATAGATAGAACAATATATAGAATTAATATATATATATATATATATAGAATGGATAAACAATATATAGAATAAATATATATGTATATGTAATATATATAAAATTATCTGTATACAGAATGATAGACAGATAGATAGATAGATAGATAGATAGATAGATAGATAGATAGATAGATAGAACAGTATATAGAATTACTGTATGTATACAATGAATGACCAATATATACAATTAATATGTATACACAATAATAGATAGACAGATAGACAGACAGACAGATAGATAGATTGATAGATAGATAGATAGATAGAAAGAACAATATATAGAATTAACTATATATACAATTTACAATAGATACAATTTACAATAGATAGATAGATAAAACAATATATAGAATTAATATATATGTATACACAATGATAGATAGAATGAAAAATATATAGAATTATCTATATACAGAATGAAAGATAGATAGATAGATAGATAGATAGATAGATAGATAGATAGATAGATAGATAGAACAGTATATAGAATTACTATACATGTATATATAGAACGAATGAACAATATATAGAATTAATATATATGTATACAGAATGATAGATAGATAGATAGATAGATAGATAGATAGAACAGTATATAGAATTACTGTATGTATACAATGAATGACCAATATATACAATTAATATGTATACACAATAATAGACAGACAGACAGACAGATAGATAGATAGATAGATAGATAGATAGATAGATAGATAGATAGATAGATAGAAAGAACAATATATAGAATTAACTATATATACAATTTACAATAGATACAATTTACAATAGATAGATAGATAAAACAATATATAGAATTAATATATATGTATACACAATGATAGATAGAATGAAAAATATATATAATTATCTATATACAGAATGAACGATAGATAGATAGATAGATAGATAGATAGATAGATAAATAGAACAGTATATAGAATTACTATACATGTATATATAGAACGAATGAACAATATATAGAATTAATATATATGTATACAGAATGATAGATAGATAGATAGATAGATAGATAGATAGATAGATAGATAGATAGATAGAACAGTATATAGAATTACTGTGTGTATATATACAATGAATAAACAATATATACAATTAATATATATGTATACAGAATGATAGATAGACAGACAGACAGACATACAGATAGATAGATAGATAGATAGATAGATAGATAGATAGATAGATAGACAATATATAGAATTAACTATATATAGAATTAACAATAACTAGATAGAATTAATATATGTATATATAGAATTAACTATATAGAATTAATATATATGTATATGTAATATATAAAATGATCTATATATACATATATATATATACATCTATATATACAGAATGATATATAGATAGATAGATAGATAGATAGATAGTTAGAATGAACAATATATAAAAATATCTATATATAGAATGATAGATAGATAGATCGATTATCTATATAAAGAATTATAGATAGATAGATAGATAGATAGATAGATAGACAGACAGATAGATAGATAGAATGAGCAATATATAAAAATATCTATATATAGAATGAATAGATAGATAGATAGATAGATAGATAGATCAGTAAGTGGAGGCAGCAGTATTTCATTAAATTGCCTGCTGTTATTTGCAGGAATGTGTTACTTGGAGCTCCTCTTTCAAAGCTTTTAAGCCACAAAAGAGGCCTTTAAACAAAACCGTGTCTGTTGTAATTTCTTCTCTTTTTTTGCCATTTGCACTTTTACCCTGTCATGTGTCTGATGGAACACAAAAGGGCCAGCAGGTTAAGCTTATGATATATCTGTGTGAAACCGACAACTGGATCTCTTTCTTTCCAAATAAAAGATGCAAAAATGTTTGCCGCACAGTGTCTGTGGCGACAGTAAACATTCCGGAGCGAGACAGGAGTTTGTTCTGGCTATTATCTGGCACAGCTGTGACAACCCCTGTTGGCTGCAGGTTTGTGGCCAACCAAAGCATGTTTACCTGGAAATGAATCTCAAAAGTAGTGCGACGGGGAATGCACACAACGGCGGTTGGATGCAGAGGGGGGAAAAACACGGTCCCGCCATTGAAATGCCATTCAAAGCCAAAGGGGTGGTACGGAAGATATTGCACAGGGGCCTGGGCGCAAACAGTGGCGTAAATGGGCTAAAGGACTTCCTCAAATACGCACATTTCGATATTGAGAAGCATTCGCTGAGGACTGCCCCGTAGTGCACTTCTGTTTGGTCTGTATCCAAGGCCCACTCCAATACGCTTCTCTTGTCATGCAAAAAAGGCCACGACACAATCACGCATACCTCAAACAAGGTGCCAATCCACATCCAGCGAGCCCAGCGTACTGGAGGATCCGAATGCGCAAAATCAAATATCTCTTCACTCCGGCTAAATGGCCAAACCGGCGGGCAGAAGTTAAACGGGGTGACTGAGGGAACAAAACAAAGCCTTTCCGAGGCTTGAGATGGTAAATCTCTTAATTGATCAGATTAATGCATTATAATGCTTTGGCATGTCTGACAAAGTATTAGCCCTCTGAGGACAAAAAGGTTTGGATTAAATCCGTTATTTTAATCCTTCCATTTTAATGTATGCCACAGCAAAAATGTAATATCGCATAACCCTCCATTGCTATTCATCAGTGAGGGAACTGCAAAGTCAACACACATTTTAATTACAAGCCAAAAGCAATTAAACGTGAGGACAAGCGTCAGTATGCTAATTAAATGGCAGGCTCCCGTGGGAAGAGAAGCTCTTAAATATCACTGCTATCAGTCCAGATTGAGCACTACGAGCTGCCATCGTTCACACTCACCTGACACATTTTCACCTCCGAGCTGCAGTAAAGTAAACAGGGGCTTGACTGAAATCAATTCATTAGGGAAAGTTATTAAAGAGGTGACAGCGTGTGTGACGTGAAGTTAGTAAGAGATTGGAGTTTCCTGTGTTTCCTTGCCATCCTTCTCTCCTTCCATTAGTAAGGTTAGAAATGGTAATGGAGGAAATGAAGTCCAGCAGCGCTGCTTCTTGGACTTTTTTTGGAATCATCAGCCGGTTAACTCTGACTGATGCAGGCGTTCGGCCCCTTAAGAAAACAGTCACGTTTTAGTTTTACATCAGTCAGAAGGCATTTGACTGTTCCCATTTTCCATTATTCCCGTGTCTGCCGGAGGACAGTCTTATCTGTATTCCGGGCTGATAGGTGATAGTGAGTTCAGGATTAAAGTAGCTGGAATGAAGGCTGACCCAAGACAACCATCACCAAGAGCTTTACTTTGTGTTTTCAGCTTCATGTATTCAGGTATTAACTTCTTTCATGAATGCCTGTTAAATATTTGTGGCAGAATTTCTTTAAGCCTTAAATAGCTTTTAACCCTACAAAGTCTACTGTAACGTATTTGAATTTCTAAGACATCTAAATGATCAACATGATCAAAACTTTGCTGTTACACAATGTATACGTGCCGTCTGTCATCTGATTAAAAGCAAGTCAAAGACTTTTTAGTATAATTGTACAAATGTCCAACTACAGCTTGTGCGTCATGTTTTTTTGCTGTAAAATCTTTACTGATTTATATTATTTGCAATATTTGAAAATGAACATTTAGTGGACTAAAGAAATGTATATTTACTTGATTATTCACACGTTATTTTTTAGAAAATCAGACTTTTGAGGAACGTTTATATCATCATACTAAGACATATTATTGGAGATATAGAGTGACAACTGATATTTATATGCATTTTATGTATACAGTGTAAGTATATGCTATACTGTTATTAAGATCTCAAGTTTCATGATGCCATAAAAGAACCTTTTTTGTTTAAATGGTTCCATAAAGAACCGTTAACATCTGAAGAACCTTTCTGTTTCACAAAAGGTTTTTTGTGGTGAAAGAAGGTTCTTCAGATTATGAAAAGGTAAGAAAGAAATGGTTCTTTGAAGAACCTTTAACTGAATGGTTCTTTGTGGAACCAGAAATGGTTCTTCTATGGCATTGCTGTGAAGAACCTTTTAAAGCACCTTTATTTTTAAGAGTGTACATTTTGCAAATATGTGACCCAGGACCACAAAACCAGTCATAAGGATCAATTTTTTGAAATTCATAGTCTAAAAGCTGAATAAATAAGCTTTTTATTGGTGTATGGTTTGTTAGGACAGGACTATATTTAAAAATCTAGAATATGAGGGTGCAAAAAAAAACAAAAAAAAAAAATCTAAATATTGAGAAAATCGCCTTTAAAGTTGTCCAAATTAAGTTCTTAGCAATGCATATTACTAATCAAAAATTAAGTTTTGATATATTTACAGTAGGAAATTTACAAAATATCTTCATGAAACATGATATTTAATTCATATCTTAATGATTTTTAGAATAAAACAACCATTTATAATTTTGACCCATAAAAATGTGCTTCATGCAACTGGTTTTGTTGTCCAAATTGCATATTTTTGCTTATTTTGAGCTTCTGATTAAAATTGAGGTGTTTTTCCTCTTCACATACAAGCTTTATTTTTCCACTATATCATAAAAGCCTGATGTATCAAATGTGGTAAAACATATAAAACACATCTTTTACTTCTCTTTGATTTTGTCTAAAGCTTAAATAATTCAATTTAAGATGGATATTGCTGACTGTTATTTCATATACCTTTTACAGGGTTAATCGTATGTGTGAATGCTTAGATGTTGTGCCATAATGATGCTAATAAACACCCATACACTCTTAAAAACAAAGGTTCTTCACAATGCCATAAAAGAACCTTTTTTGTTTAAATGGTTCCATAAAGAACCGTTAACATCTGAAGAACCTTTCTGTTTCACAAAAGGTTTTTTGTGGTGAAAGAAGGTTCTTCAGATTATGAAAAGGTAAGAAAGAAATGGTTCTTTGAAGAACCTTTAACTGAATGGTTCTTTGTGGAACCAAAAATGGTTCTTCCATGGCATCGCTGTGAAGAACCTTTTAAAGCACCTTTATTTTTAAGAGTGTATGTGCTGATGTCTGCTCGGTCACCTGTCCCAGTGTGAGTTTCCACCGGACTCATGAGGGAATGTTATTAGAATTCTGCTCTGCAATTCCTTCCTGCCTCACCTGAAGATCCATGCATATGCAGATGGCTAATTTGTAATGTTTACTGAAAAACAGCATGGGGGACCCAGGGAAGCTCAATCTTTTTGTCATCCCAGCCGTTCATTCAAAGGGCCCCCAGACACCGCCGCCCCAACATCAGTGCCCAATCTGTGTTTGCTTACCCATGAACAGTGGCAGAATCCAGGGAGGGGAGCCCATAAATCCAAGCTCTGTTTTACAGGCCCGGATAGCTAACAAGCTAGCCCGCTAACAAGGAGTCTCCAATAGCGAGCCCCTCGACAGATTAGCACCTCATCAGCCTCCCGTGGCTAAGGACAAATATAGCCTTCCCTCCCATAAAGTACAATGGGACTGCCGGCGATAAACAACACCCCAGCGGGGGTCCGATTCCCCCTCGCTAAACTTCCTGACCTTCCCCTTCTCTCTGCCTCACAGCTGCCTGAGCCACCAAGTCCTGCTCCAGCCCTGTGGCCCAATTGGAGAGTTGTGTGTATTTCAGGTGAGCAAATATTGCCACTTGCTTGAGAGTTCAATGGTTGCCCCTTTCAGAGGTTGCGTATTGCAGTCACTCACTTGCAGGAAGTAGGTGTGAAGCTATGGGAATTCCTCTCAGCACAGCTGGAGTCATCCAATCAGTCCAGTCTTGGATTGGCCCTTAGATTTCAGCCTCTTTGTGGATTCTCTCAGTCTCATTTAACTCGGATAGAAAAGGAAAGTATCATTTCTTTGAAAAGTACAGTCTTTGAATGGCTGGTTCTGTAGCTCACAGTAATGATGGGTTTTGAGAAATCACCTGATCAAGCACACGTTGTTTTTTTAGACACCTTAGCCCTCAATAAGCGTTTACCAAAGTGCTAACTGACTATTAAGCTCCTACCTTAATGGAAAGATGGTTGAAGTGACTTGATCTGAATTGGCGCTGAACTGACATGTTCTCAACGGAAGAAAAGGAAAACATGCCCGGCTCGATCGTGGGAGTTCAACTTGAGCTCTTCCTTCAAATCAAGGCACAGATCACACACACAAATACAGCACCTTGCACTTATTGCAGACAGAACAATGTGCATCTAGCATTTTAACACCAAATTACAATAAATAAACTAATAAATGAATAAAGACATATATTTGAGTACTACTTTGCAAAAAAAAAGTAGTTGGTTTATTGCTTCTGGTTGTTTTTTGCATGTTACTTGGGTAAATGTAAATGTAAGATTCCTTTGCAGATTCATAATATTCATTAAAAAGAGAGAGAAAGAATAGATTAATAATTGTGTGTTTCATGAGCCATAGGAACTTTAGGCCCTGTGGACTTTTGGAAAATAAACTCAAACACATTTTTATACACTCGTTCTTTTTTTCTGAAATTATGTTGAGGATAATTGAGGAATGGCCATAAGCTACGTAAATTGTACATGAATTGCTTTTACACCAGAAATATTTAAATGTTTATTCAGTAAGAGAAAATGTGTAAAAACAGTTTGTCAATGAGACACTACCACTTAAAAGCTTAAAAGGACATCTCTCTATCTTATTTACCTTTACCTGATTTATTTTAGTACCATATTACTTACTAATATGCACTTTTTAGAGTTAGATGGTACAAAGTTGTCATTTTAAGGCTAGTGTTCTACTAACCTTTTGTACCCCTAAAAGTATATTTTTTACACCTTTTTTTTCCCTACAGTGTTTCACCATTTTTTAGATCATAATTTATCATAATTGCTAAAATGTAAAATAATGGATTTTCATATTTTAAAACTGAAAGTCTGGGACCATGGTAAAACAATATCTATATACACAAGCTATTTGTGCAATAGCAATTGTAAATAAATGCATGGTAAAATAGTTACAAGACAAAACTGGGAAATATATATTTACAGACCCTATATATGCCCCTAAGTGAAGAAACACCAAAGTCAGTTGGCATCTTTGGGCCCATGAAGAACATGTAACATCCATAGAGCCTTTCTATTAGAGGAGGATTCTTAGAATTATTAAAATGTTCTAAATAAAATATTTATTTTAAGAATAGTTTGTTGTAAGGTTCTTTGTGGAATCTATAGTTCTTCTCTGTCACTTTATGGAACCTTTTTTAGGCTCAATAAACTCATTAATAGTTAGTGATGTAGTTGTTAAATTTAGGTATTGGATAGGATTAGGATTAGGGATCTAAAATATGGTCATGCAGAATAAGGCTTTAATATGTGCTTTATCAGTGCTAATAAACATAACTGGTCCCTAAACTAAAGTGACACCTAATTTTTCAATCCAGTTACTGTAAGACTTCAGGAATCAGAGTCAGAATTTCTGTCCACATCTACAGACATCCAGAGGCACATAAATGTTGACCTGTCAACAGAAGCAGCAGCACGTCATGTGAGAACAGCCAACACAGAACGGCGGTGCTCAGACCCACATGGGACAATGCATTCCAACAAGATGTAACGTCAAAGGCACACAGCTGGAGAGGGCTCTACCTCTGTGCTCAATCAAAGCTCCAGATAGGTTGCTCTAGTGGGGGTGTCCATGAAAAAGCCCCTCCTCTACTGCAATCAGCTCTCTCACACCTCAAATGAATCCGCTCCCTGATCCTGTTTACTCTTTGTGTGTTTGCTTGTTTGTTGGTTTGTTTGTTTGCTATAATGCCTGTCGATGCCTTGCATTGTGAAGACAGACAGCAGCTAGACGACGCTCCACATGGACCACCCTTGGAGTTGACTGAAGAATGCTGACGCTAGACCGAATTATACTTAGATGGCGGTTTCATATGCATTTATGTTTGATCGGCAGAAGAATTCTGAAATGGAAATGGATGTTGATCGGCAGATAATATTTATAGAATACACACTCAGTGAAGGCTTACAGACCAGCTCCCATACTTCACTGACAAACATATTTTATTGATTTGCTTGAGGACAGATTATGTCTTATCAGGACAGATTTAGTCCATAGTGAATTCTGATGTCAAAAAAGAGAAGTTTTTAACAGAATGCATTTTCCACAATACAATAAAAGTGTTTAGTCCAAAGTCCAGTATTCTCTGAGAGGAATAATTTAAAAAATTAAGTAACCAATACATAATTAGCCAGTTAAGCAATAATGGAAGCATTGTTAATTAATAATTATATGACAAAAATATCACTGTAAAAGTAAAAATGTGTAAGTGGAGACCATGGGGTGAGTTGTAACTCCATCAGTGTAGCCAATGAGAAACTAGTTACAGGGGTGAAAGAACTGTCATACATGACCACCACCTTCCTGAGGTGATAGTAGAAGATAGTAGACAATTTGTAAAGGGCTTACAAAACAAAACAAAAAATGATTATGAGGATTTTTAACACACTCTAAAAAGAAGTTCAGGGCCCATGCACTAAAATGCATGTTTGCAATTTAAAAAATTACTAAACATTTTAAGTTGCAAATATTATTTTGATGAGTCCTGTTGATGTAACAATGTTGATCATTATGTTGACTTAATATTGTGTGCAGTTTAACTGTAATTTCTGTTTTTTAGTAAAGGGAAAGACCCTGATTGTTTGTAATGCTATTATGTTGTTTGACATTTAAAAGAGTTTTTGATCTGACGTTTTTGCGGTTGCCATGGTGCTGAAGAGTAGACTAGTGCTCGTGGTTAGGTTGTGTTTGACTATGTGAAAGTTCATGCTGCACTGACTCTGTGAGCAATGATTGTGCTATTGATGACTAATGTCTTACTTGTTACTTTTACATGCTGTTACAATTGTTGTGCATTACATTAGTTATTAATTACTAGCTGTTGAATGAAACAATTAACTTAAAATGATGTTAATTATGTTTAATAAAGTTTTTAGTGTATTATTCAATAATCTGATTTGTGATCATGTTGATGCAAATCATCAGGTTATGTTGTTTTGATACAAAACTTCATATATGAAAAAACACACACAGTTTGTAATGTTTTAGCAAAGAAAAGAGTTCCTATACAATTTTGAATTAATGTTGCAGAAAGATTGCTGATGAGGGATGGAGTAATTAATACAGCCAAAAGGTATTACATGTGCATGTTTTGTGTTGGTGTTATAGTCCACTCCAGCAGTGAGGCAGTTTGCAGCATGCTTTAAACCTGCACAGTTTCAGAATGAGTTTTACTTTTCTAATCTACTTAAGTTTGTACCAAACAAAAATTGGAATATTATATAAATGTTTAAGGCAAAACACAGAAATGTTGAGTTAGAAAAGTTGAAACTTCATGTGCTACAACACCCTTCTGTACCTACAAAATCTGATGGGTTGATCATTTTTAGATGATCTGTCTTGTATTCTGACACTCCATGAATTCCTCAAAGTATCTTTGTGTGAAGTGAATCATGGGACATATTTATTTATTTTTTTAAATGTCACATTTTTTAAGGTAATGTTTTTACAGTGTTAAAATAATATTAATGAACTACTATACGGTTGTTGTTGTTGTTGTTGTTGTTTTTTCTCTGCATTAATATTATTCTGAAATGAAAACAGGAACCAAACAATGTAGAGAAGTTCGACTGGAAAGCAGAGATAGAGAGAGAAATTACAGGATGACACAGTCCAGATTTGAACCTTTCACCGCATGAGTACAATATGTGTCGCGATGCACGATAGATCTGTTGAAATTAACGTGTTAATGGCATATCCTACAAATACGCATTGCCCACATCAGGTTTGCTGTGAATTCTATGAGCAGAATGCCCTCTAGTGGCAGGAAAATGAAATCAAGTCTGTCCGACCTATCCAAGAATAGATGATGGTTGCAAAAAAAAAAAAAAAAAAAAAAAAAAAAAAAAAAATATATATATATATATTTTTTTTTAAAGTTAATTTGTGTTCCTGATGTTTTTCCCCCCCTCACTATATAATTGTTATATTTTCCCTCAAACATAAATTATTATATATGGTGCACAAAGTCACTTTATCAAATTAAATTAATGTTCTAGAAAGGATTTTGAAGTTCATGAACAAAGGATCGTAAATAATATTTATAAAATGATTATATAATGTATATGTATTTTATATGATTGCAGTAGATCTACAGTTTCATAAGAATTATTGTACTTACGCCTTCATGTCATGCTATAAATCGAGATTAATAAGCATCTAACACACATATGCAAATGTGTCATAATGTTTTCTCATAATTTACTGAATGCGCATTTAATCCCTCATTGGTATCTATAACAAATGTGTCCATAAAGAATCATAGGTAAGAAATGCAGATGAAAATGAATAAGACCTCAGGGCTCCACTTACACGCTGCTTCCCCTTCTGGAGCAGCATCTGGACTTCATTACCCATATTTACACAATATGTGCATTTAAGCCCGTTTTGATCTCTCATTTTCCCCCAATCTTTCCAGCATTTAATGGACTGCCAAGCCTTACATCTAGAACGAGGCTGAATCTACAGCAATAAATCTTGCCTCTCGACCGCAAGTGCAGAGCTCTGCCTCTCAGTGCCGCATGGTTTGTGGGGCAGTTCGTGTACTTTTACTGAGCGACAGGTCAAGGCACCGCTGTCTGAGGTCGCGCCAAGCCCTGTGGCTGCAGCCAACATGGTAAAGATGGTATATTACAGGCTTTATGGAAAGTGAGACCACATGTGTGTTCCTATGCAATAAAAATGAATTGTGCATTCATTCATGATGACTACGAGCAGGTTGGGATGAAAGGATGAAGACGATACAAGCTGAGGCGTCGCTAGACCTTTCCTTCTGGGGAACTCCAGTATGTTGGACGATCAAGATTGCCATTTTCAGGATAGTACTTCAGCAATATGTCACGTATTTTTCATCTATTTAGAATCAAAACTACTGATTCGCGAATGAATCCCTTATTTATATAATCGGTCAAAGGCGGTTGCAAAAATGTCTTAAATAGTTTGCGATTCAGTTTGAGTCATTCGGACATTTCACTCACACACTAAATGTAGTTCTCACACCGTAACGGGAGTTACTTCTTAAGACAGAAAACACAAATATCGCTGGATGAAGTGATCTACAATCCATTGTATAGAAGGAAAAAAAAAAAGGGGGTAAAAGGGTAACTTTATCCTACAATTTCGATCTTTCCTCGAAATCGTGAGTTTATATCTCACACTTCGGACTTTTCTTCTCACAATTTTGAGAAAAAGAAAGTCGGAATTGCAAGACATATGCTGCCTTTACGCCATGTCGTAATTACCGTAATTCCGAGATGACAACACGTGACATTTTACTCATAGCTTTCCATGTTGTTGGACTCGGAGGTAGCACCTAAGTAGCGCCAAAATGAGCCTGGCGGCGGTCACGTGGTACATCGGTCACTGGTCCAAGTCGAAACTCTCAGAACATTGAGTTTACAAGTTGTAATTACGAGTTCAGGAGCATAAAAGTTTCCATAATCCTCTGTAGGCCCACTGCAGGTAAACACAACTTGACTTTGGCAATTTGACAATTTTGGCTTTCCCAGTACAAATACAGTTGCAATCAAAATTATTCAACCCCGCTGACCTGCCAGACATTTTGCTTCAGAGAACAGAATTATGTGAAAACAATTCAACAAAGGTATTAATACGCAATTAGAAAAAGTTTATTAATACACATTTGAGCAATTCTGAGAATGTTAATGAATTATGGAGAAAAAAAAAAAAAAAAAAAAAAAACTTGTTTGGTTGTGAAATGTTCATGTTCAAAGTTATTCAGCTGCCAAAAGTCAAATTCGGTGCAGAATCTTTTATTCTTTAAAACCACCAAAAAGCAATGCTTGGAAGTGCTAAGAAGCTTCTGTCACCTTTCTACTGCAATCTTGCCTCATTCCTTGCCTGAAAAAGCTTCCAGATCACTGATAATCTTTGGTTTTCACTTCGCCACTGCTTGCTACAAATTCAACCAAATATTTTCAATGAGAATTAAATCTGGAGACTAAACAGGACACTCAAGAACATTCTATGACTCAACCAAGCATAAGTAGATTTGGATGTATACTTTGGGATGATTGTCCTGCAGGAAAGTCCATTGATCATTATCTTCAGTCTTTGCACCAAAAGCATCACAACTGGCCTGATACTCCAAAGAATCCATTATGCTCTTCATACAGTCATGATTTCCATTTCCTGCTACAGTAAAACAATCCCATAACAGGACTGATCTACCTTCAAGTTTGATGATGGAGAAGGTGTTCCTTCTGCTCATAAGTTTTGCCTTTTTTGCACCAGACATACTGCTGATCCACGGGTCCAAAAAGTTCCAGTTTGGTCACATCACTCCATAAAACATTCTTCCAGAACTCCACAGGTCTATCCAAATGAATTTTAGCACATTCATAAATCAGTGTTTTATGTTCTTCTTGGTTGAGTGGCATTCGGCAAGATGCCTCAACATGAAGGCCATGGTTGTCCTGTGTTTATCTTATACTCCGCATTCTAATGTTTTTCCACCTATTATTGGGTCATCTTGCAAGTCTTTGGCTGAACATTGCAGGTTTTTCCTCAGTTGCACCGATCAAACATTTTATGATATTGCGCTTTTTTGTTCAACACCCCTAAAAGGTTTTCTGGTACAACACATTTTAAACTTAGGATTAAGGCTGCCAGCTGTCTCTAGGAACGTTTAATGTCTTGGAAATCTTCACAGCCTTAGACTTTCTGAAGTAATAAAATTATTTCTTCTCTATAGCTTCTTTATAGCTTTTGTAAGAGCTCTGTTGACTTTGTTATATTAGCTTTTCAAACTTCAGCACATGCATGGGCTAACTGTTTGTATGTCTAACAGCCTCAGCTAATTCTGTTTTTTTAAGAGTTTCTCAAGGTTTAATTGTGTTTTAGGACGGTTTTGTTCCCTATCATACAAATAAGTGACTAAAAACAGTAGTGTTGAATAATTATGACATAGCTGTGTTATTAAAAAATCCTATAACTCAAAAGTATTACATTATGTATTGACATTATCACTTTTAATATACCAGTAATCTGTTACAGATGCAATTTTTATGAAGTCCTGGATCTTCAGAAAAGCTTGTATTTGTAAAGTACTGATGTTTTTGGGGGGTTGAATAATTTTGATTGCAACTGTAACATACATTACCTTGAGAAACAAAATGACGCAAGATATCGAGTCTTGTTTTCTGAAAAATGTATCAAATTGGAGCGAGTTTAGGCTCACCAACGGGGTACAAAAAATATTTTCTTTTTCTGATACATTTGAAGAAGTAAATGTATGTTGATTTTATAATGTTTGGATATTTGTGATGGGAAAACAAGACAAATACTGAGTAATAAAATCATATTGCCTACTGATTTGCTTATGCAGTGTCATCTTCACCCTCCACCCTCTGTCTTTCCAAGCCTGACTTTCTGTCTTCCTCTACAAAAGAAAATATTTTGTTAAATGTTTATGACCAAACAGTTTTGGTGACCACTGACGTCCACTGTATAGACAAAAAACCCTAAGACATTTCTCAAAATATCTTGTTTTATGCTCCACAGAAGAAAAAAAAAAAAAAAAACACAACATCAACACATCAGGGTTGGTAAAAAGTCATGCTCTTTCTAGTTTAATTTTAGCTCGTATTATTCGGAGAAAGATTGTCACATTTTCGATCTCAGACCTGTAGGTGCCTTATCTAAACCAGTTTATGATAAAACCAAATGTATCCTCAGTTTCCAAGGTCTGGTCATGAAATAAAATGACAGAGTAAATTTATCTGCCCAGTTTTCCTGTCTCCTGAAGATGAACACTTATCAGTCAGCCATGTGGCACGGCCGCACATCTTTAAGCCATTTGCGGAGAAGGCAGATAAAGAAGCTCATTCAGAGGTCCCTTCATCTCAGGGGAAGTGGATGAGACTCGCTCTTAAGAGACTGACTTACAGCAGACCTGCTGTCTCGAGCACCCAGTCGTTCTGACTAGTTTAATGTCTGTTGATAGATTATAAATACCTTTTTAATATGTTTGTTTGAAGTAAGTCTCTTGCTCACCAAGGCTGACTTTGTTTTAAAAAAAAAAAAAAAAAAAAAGAGAAAAAGGTAAACAACAGTAACAACTTTTTTTACACCAAATCTTATTCCGTACTGTTTAATCAGCATGCTTTTAAGGATTTGACTTGCCACACAAAATATCCAAATACGCTAATCTCTGAGAAACATAAAGACATACATCTCGTTCAAGCAAACAAAGCCAGTCCTCTTCCGTTTCATAAATGTGAGTGTTGTGAGGAAGGCCACAGTGCCTGATCTCAGCGGTTACATAATTGCATCCAGCTGCTGTTGATTGGAGCTGATTTGTGGTGCCACTGTTATACTGTGGCTCACTGCTCTGAACACACACACACACACACACACACCAGCAGCAGAGACCCACAAAAACAGACTCGTTGACAAACAGCATACAAACCATGATGTTAAACCCAGCCAGTGAAGCCTGACACATGAAATGATGAAAAATCTGTCTGTCTGTCTATCTACCTATATTCTTATCTTTCTATCTATCTTAAATGCAACAGTTTGAGACAAAGTATCATTAAAAAAATCTGCATGTGTTTAAAATGTTTCCATATGTGTTTTTGTAGAATATCATATATGATCCATCAGGCTTTTTCTAATTAGTAGGCCATGATATAGTAAGAATATTAAGAATATATACTCCAGGAAGAAGAAGAAAAAGAAGAAAAAAAAAGCCTCAATTTTATTCAGACTCACATACACAATTTGGTGCAGATGCTGATATTTGTATGACCAAAAAAAAAAAAAAAAAAGAAATTTTTGATGAAATCGATAGCTTGTAAATCAGATTTTTGTAAAGGTATAGCAGACATATTTGAACATGATTTTCCTAAAAAATGATGTCTGGATGATAAAGTTGTTTCAGTCCAGTAACAATATAAAAGTTACTACGCTAACTTTATTAAAAATAAAAATCAAAATACACATAAAAGCACAAGCTTAAGGTGCCCATTTGTACAATTATACTAAAAGGCCTTTTACTTGCTAAAAAGTATAAAATATATAAATCAGGCGACAGAAGGCATGTAGTAGATTGTGTCCCAAGGAGATGCTGCTCTTTCACATACTGTTTTTCATACCTTTTTTAGGAAAGTACGCATACTCAGATGCAGCCATACTCAATGTGAGTATGTGAATGCAACTGTGAGTGTTTGACCAGTGCACATATTTGAATTGCATGCCAATGCAGTTTGCAATGCAAAAATGTGCTATTGTGTCACTAGAAACTAATAACTGAATGCAAGTTTGGAAATTTAGTGGTCATGTTACAACTTCTCATCCCAGTATACTGCCAGAACCGATTTACCCATATTTTTCTTGTTCACATGTGATCCTTAAGCAGAAATTTAGAGTTGTGTTCAAATAAACAGCAATGCCTTAATGAAAGTGAATAAAGAGCATTTTTTCTAAGACTATTTTCCAAGTTTAATATATAGTGGAAACATTACACATTAAATTCTTAAAGTATTAGCTTCTCAGCTTCTTTCTGAAAGCTTAGCTTCAATCAAATGTCTTTTGACTGTAACTGTACTTACAGGTTTTTTTTAGATAATCTTTTAGATCTTTCTGGAGGTGATGATTGCATTTTAACAGTAGTTGCTTGTTTTCTTCTGCGTGTTTTTCACTTGAGTAAAGCCTTCAAGTCCCTTTAAAGCGTTTATCTTCACTGAATATGTACAATTTCTCATGTGGTAACACAATTTATTTGATTTTATTCAACCCAAAAATATTAACTTAACCTATATGTTGGGTTACAGTGATGAAATGAAATTTAAAGGCTAAAACAGGTATAAATAACCCACTAAGAACCCTGGCATCCCCCGCTCCCCAGCTCATTTTATGGCTGTGCCCCAGCCTGCCCCAGCCTAATATTTTTTATATTTGATACAATCACACCGGCTGATTAGATTGTTCGCTCATATCATCAGTTGATAAATTCAAATCTGTGTTCGCTGGCTGGCGCTGAGCCAGAGAATTTTTTACAGCACTGCGCCTCATAACCAATCACACACAATGCTGTTGAGCTTATGAATGCATTGACCAATCAGAGGCGTTCCGATGAGTTAAATGCCGGTGTTTGTTTGCTCGCTCGGTGACTGAATACCACTTTCTGGCCAATTCAGAAAACAACAAAGTGCTGATGTGTGTACGAATCTGTAAGTAAGATTCACAGTGTAAACAGTTTAAATGATTTTAATGGGAGTTTTTGAGAGTGCTTGAACTCTAGATTGTCAGTGAAAATGTTATTTGATAATGTAAATGTTCCTTGCTCCTTCTGTACAATGAAAGTGTTATGATTAGTAGCCTAACTTACATTTTTTTTTTTTTAATTCACATTAACTTTAATTGTTAAATTCACATTAAATATAAAGTCTAAACCCTAACTGTAATGACTGTATTGAACCGGGAAAAAACAGAGTTCACGCAGACTTAGACAAGACGAGACAAGGTTAAAAAGTACATAAATTGTCAGTTTGTTTCGAAAATGACAGATCGTTTTGCTAGATAAGACCCTTCTTCCTCGGCTGGGATCGTTTAGAGCCATTTTAAGCTGCATTTTGGAAGTTCTTGGGGAAACAGTTGTCGTCCACTAAATGGGGAGAAGTCCTTAAATGTTTTCCTCAAGAAACAATTTCTTACCGACTGAAGACAGACAGACAAACAAACATCTTGGATGATAAGGGGGTGAGTAAATTAGCTGTCATTTTTTGTTCTGGAAGTGAACTTCTCCTTTAAAGGTGAGAATCGAGATATTTTCATGATATAGTTAATGCGTTTGGGAATGTTTAGAATAAAAAGAAAAAAAATAAAACATAAGTCTATTGTGGCTGCTGTGTCACATGATGACCCCCGCCCCCTCCCGTTTGTGCCCCCTCAAAAATAATGAGTGCATGACACCCCTGAATGCAGTAACATCACTACTGCTAATAACAGTTGTTCATTAGGTTACTATTTTTTTTTTTTTTTGTATGTCTGAGAAATCATTATGAGTTCTTCTATGTGCAGACATGCAGGTTCTTTATATATAGTTTTATAGGATCATCTGATCAATTCATTACCTGCAAAAATGGCAAAAACTTTGTCAAATCTCTCAGCAAGTGGCAAATCCAAAACCTTGAAAAATCACCCCAAACACATGGAGTGTACAGATTTTATTGAATCAGTATGTACTAAAATATACAGAACACTGACACTTGCCAATCCAGCGGCAACAGTGATGAAGATGTGATGATTTCGAGGAATCCTCTATCTCCCAAATTCCAATGTGTACAGAAGAGTTTTCATTTCATGGACAATGAGAAGAAACTACTTAAAAATGGCTTTACCCTGATATTTGTTAATTTTTTACTAGGGTGTGTGTGTGTGTGTGTGTGTGTGTGTGTGAGAGAGTAGAGGGATGTGGGCACAATGTACTACCTACATTCAGAAATCCAATTTATCCAGCTTAATTTTAATATTGTAGGTGGTATTTACAACAACAAAGTCCATTACCAAAAATATTTTTCAGATTTTCCAGTTCTGGGATTCATAGAAAAGTTCAATCTTCGGTACAATACCATACTTAAAAAAAAAAAAACAAAAAAAAAAAAAACAAAAAGAATATAACACTGTTCATCTTTTCTAATACAAGTTGTTAGCAGTTATTTTCAATACATTACTTCTTTGTATTAAAAAGAGCTTTGCTAATAAGTCATAAAGCTTTCTCACAGTAGGCTTCTGACCAACACATCTTCCTGCACTGCTTAGCTGGTATTAGATTTTAAGACCGCAGCATGAGGAATAAATAAAAAGAGGAATGGCTCTGTAAAGAATGCTGCTAAGGAAAACAGCTCTAAAAGGGCGTAAGAACAAGAGTCACGATAGACGCGAATGTCTTTGGTCCGGTGAAGATAATATCTCCCATTCCGTATGGCAGATTCAATTCAGAGTTCAAACATACTGTAGCTTAAGTGACACGCGCGCGGTCTTCTGTGCTGTTATCTCACACGATTCACTTAATTGTACCAGCTGCAGTGGCTGTATGGTTTAGTGCAAAAAACGACCCTTTTGGAATCATTCAGTCTGCTGTGTAACCTATACTTTAAGACGAACGAATTAGAAAATCATAGAAGAATAGGAATTCAAAAACACATGTTCCAGTTTGTTGCTTTCCAAACGTAAGGCTGTGAACACTACTATAAGCGACCGCATCGCTCTCCCAGTATCTTTTGTTTTACCTCATTCACAGCTGTTACTAAACCTTTACATTACTGTAACGTGAGTTTCTGACATGCAGAACACACGCCTCGATAAGAAACAGCACCTTTCGGAAAAGATCAGTCATTAAGACTTCTGAAAGCACTCCCAGCGAATGTTTCCACAGCCTTCATCTTCATTAGCCGCGTGGATCCGCAGTTTCCATGACTCTCGTTGACATCCAGAGAGCGGTCGACCTCGCTGGCCTTGTAACAGTTTGCTCTCCTCAAAGTCTGCTTCAGATTGCTGATGTGTATCTCCATAGCAACAGACCCATTAACAGGTCCCTGCCTTCGACTGACCTGGTTTTCAGTTCGGCTCACGCAGCCACTAGGGGTCCTCGTCCATATCGTCGAGGTTTGGAGCCATGATGAAGTGCTTCGGGTACAACAGACTGTGCTCGTAAGCGTACTTTTCCCAGCGTGCATCGTCGCTCTCGTGAGTAATGTAACGTTCCCCTCGGCGCGTCTCAAACTCTCGCAGATCAAGCCACGTCTGGTAGTCCTGGGACAGCGTAGACATGGACAAGTTGAGGTATAGAGCTTCAAAACATTTAGAGAAGCCATTTCACAGGTTTCTAGGCTCCTTACCTGAAGCCATGGATGACTGAGGGTCTTGTCCACGCTGTAACGTTTCCTCATCTTGACTTGGAGAAGGTTGTTGATCAGATCTGTAGCTGTAGAGTTTAATTAGACATTATGGAAATAGTTAGACTGGTTCATACATGATCATGATGTTACAATATTACAGATCCTGGCCACATTTCCAAAAGAGCAATCTGTATGCTTGCAAAATTAGTTTTAGTGTGCTGTTGGTGTAGTTGTTTTAACCTAAAAATAAGAGTACACATCTAGTTTACAATGTATCTTGGTTAGGTACATTAACCTTTTTTTCCTCAAAATAACATGAAAACAACACTTGGCACATATATTGGCCTATTCCTGTGAAATAGTGTGATATAGTATGATATAACGGGAACATGGAACTTATACTCAAGGAGGAAAAAACACCTACGTTTTATTCAGAGACACAAACAGAGCAAAAATATGCAATTTTGTGCAGATATTTATATGGCCAAAAAGTAAGATGAAATTCTGATCGCTTGTAATATAACAGCAAGATCTTTCTGACAGTACTGCAGAAACTTCCATAATATTACATAAGTGTCAGTTGTCTTAGTAAGATATTCAAATGCTTAGTTTTGTGATCTAAGCTCTGTAGTTTCCAGCCATATAATTTAATGCAATACATCGATGATTGAGAAAAAGATACACAGCCAAAAAAACATGCAAACCATGGGCTGAAGGTGGGCGTTTGTACAATTATACTAAAAGGTCTTGTACTTGCTAAAAAGTATAAACTATAATGTAGTAGATTATTTACAACAGGTTTTTCAGGGAAATTTATGTGTTTCAGAAGGATTTTTTTTGTTCCTGCTATACTTGGCTTGTAGTTGCATTTGCTATTTTGATAGAGTAGCCTATCAAATACTTTTTTCCCCCCAAACATACTGGCTTCTTTTAGTCAGCTTTGTGGTTAAAAGCTTGTATAGTCATGGCCAAAAATATTGGCACCCTTGCAATGCTGTCAGAAAATGCAACACTTCTCTCAGAAAATTGTTCCAATTGCAAATGTTTTGGTATTCATGTGCTTATTGTTTTTGTTTGCACTGCAACAACACAAAAAAACAGAAGAAAAGTCAAACTTGATAAAGTTTCACACAGAACTCTAAAAATGGACGGGACAAAATTATTGGCACCTTGTCAAAATTGTAAGAAGTAATTGCTTTTCAAGCATGTGATGCTCCTGTAATTTGTATTTAGACACACCTGTGGCAAGTAACAGGTGTGGGCAATATAGTGATCACACTTGCAACCAGTTAAAATGGAGAAAAGTTGACTCGACCTTTGTGTTGTGTGTCACACTGAGCATGGAGAAAAGAAAGAAGTGTAAAGAGTTGTCTGTGGATTTGAGAGAAAAAAAACATAGACAATCTCAAGGCTACAAGTCCATCTCCAGAGATCTCAATGTTCCTGTGTCCACTGTGCTCAATATCATCAAGAAGTTTACAGCCCATGGCACTGTAGCTATCCTGCCTAGACATAGACAGAAGAGTAAAATTAATGAAAAACTACAATGAAGGATTGTTCAAATGGTGGATAAAGAACCCCGATTAACTTCCAAACAAATTCAAGCTGATCTGCAGACACAGGGTACAACAGTGTCAGCTCACACTATCCGTCGCCATCTGAATGAAAAGGGGCGCTATGGTAGGAGACCCAGGAGGACACCACTGCTGACACAAAGGCATAAAAAAGCAAGACTGGAGTTTGCCAAAACTTGTGACAAAACCACAATTCTTCTGGGAGAACATACTGTGGACAGATGAGACAAAAGTAGAGCTTTTTGGCAAAGGACATCATGGCGCTGTTTATAGAAAAAGAAATGAGGCCTTCAAAGAAAAGAACACAGTATCTACAGTCAAACATGGTGGAGGTTCAAAGATGTTTTGGGGTTGCTTTGCTGCTTCTGGCACTGGATGCCTTGACTGTGTGAACGGAATCATGAAATCTGATGATTACCAAAGAATTTTGGGGTGCAACGTAGTGGCCAGTGTCAGAAAGCTGCATCTCTACCAGAGGTCATGGGTCTTCCAGCAGGACAGTGACCCGAAACACACTTCAAAAAGCACTCAGAAGTGGTTACAAACAAAGTGCTGGAGAGTTGTGAAATGGCCAGCAATGAGTCCAGATCTGAATCCCATAGAACACCTGTGGAGAGATCTTAAAACAGCAGATGGGAGAAGGCATCCTTCAAATCTGAATGACCTGGAGCAGTTTGCAAAAGAAGAGTGGTCCAAAATGCCAGTAGAGAGCTGTAAGAAACTCATTCATGGTTACAGGAAGCGATTGATTTAAGTTACTTTTTCCAAAGGGGGTGCAACCAAATATTAAGTTATAGGTGCCAATTATTTTGTCCAGTGCATTTATTGGGTTCTGTGTGGAATTGTATCTGATTTGACTTTTCTTTTCTGTTTTGTTGTGTTGTTTCAATGCAAACAAAAAAATAAACATGTGAGTACCAAAACATTTGCAACTGCAACAATTTTCTAAAAGAGAAGGGCTACATTTTCTGACAGAATTGCAAAGGTGTCGATATTTTTGGAAATAACTGTATGTGGACCACATGTGGACAAAAAAAGTTGTCCAAATGAAGTTCAAAAATTCATCAAAAATTAAGTTTTGATATATTTACAGTAGGAAATTTACAAAATATCTTCATGGAACATTAATATCCTAATGAATTTTGGCATAAAAGAAAAAAACGATAATTTTGACCCAGACAATGTATTGTTGGCTATTGCTACAAATACACCCGTGCTACTTATGACTGGTTTTGTGGTCCAGGGTCACAAATATAGTTAATACAGAATAAATGGTAATATTTAAAATATTTAAAAAACACTACTGTTGTGAAATATTTCTATAATTTGAAATGTATTTTTTTTTAAAACATATTTAAAATATATAATGCAATTTCAGTGTCACATGATCCTTTCTGATGCTAAAGAAACATTTCTTATCATTATCAATATAAAAAAACAATTCTGCTGCCTTTTTTTTGCAAAGAATAGCGTTTACTGAAAACAGAAATCTTTACTGTCACTTCTAATCTAATTTTTGCATCCTTGCTGAACAAAAGTATTAATTACTGACCACCGCATATTCTGAATGGTAATGTGGTAATATCAATTTAAAACAACTATAGAGCTGTAACGTGAGTTTCTTCACACAAAGTTCAAAAGTTTTTTTTTTTTTGAATAAAGGTGTGTTGATAATGGGTAGGGTGTAATCTAGTTGCTCACTATATATAGTGAGGTTAGTGATGGGCCACTGTATGTATGTATCACACGAATGTAATATGTTACTTGTATGAAACGGCAGATTATAAGGTTCTGTGTGTGTCCAATACGAATTTCCTTCGGGACAATAAAGTTTATCTTATCTTATCTTATCTTATCTTATCTTATCTTAACATTAAATTAAACTAATGTAATGATGAATTTAAGTATGATTGCTCCAACAAAAATAACCAAACTATAAAACTAAATATGTAATGATGTCAAAAGCAGAGACAGAGAAATGACATTTATAGTGTTGTAGAGGAGTGTGACAGACTGAAATTGGGAGAGGCTGGTATAATCTTTCAGGTCTTGGGCGGAATGAACTATTCTAAACAGACGTGGGGGTGGACAGTCTGCTCGCTGTCTGACAGACATCTAGACATCTCCCTCTTTCTTCTAACGCGAAAGACAGACATTACGCACTACTCCACAGATGAATACAAATTAAAAACACCTTATCCTCAGTCGTTGCCTGTTTCTTCTAAAAATCTGCACAAAACCAGTTGATATTTGGTTTTATGCTCAGCAACTGCAACTATTCTAACAAAAACATGGTATGAACTCGTATGTTTCAGGGTATGAGTTCATACTCAAACCAGCAAAGCACAGCTGCTTACCTTCTGCAGAGATCTCTTTCCAGGGTGTTGGTGGGTACATGAAGGCTGCATTCTGGATTTGGTCATTAATGTCCTCGTCCTCATTGAAGGGGAAGGTGCCACTCAAACTGACATAGATAATGACTCCCACTGACCACATGTCCAGGGAACGGTTGTAGCCTTTACTGCGCAGCACCTCTGGGGCCAAGTACGCCGGTGTGCCCACCACTGAACGCCGGAAAGATTTTTCCCCGATGATCCGAGCGAACCCAAAGTCACACAGTTTTACCTGAAACAGGAGAGGGGTCTCATTGAGCAAGTGACCTAGTTTGGTCATGTTTCACCAAAAACATTTTTTTTTTTTCCTATTTAAGAAATTAAGATAATATTCCAATAATGCATCAACACATTCACATTTCTATGATGTCGGTTACATTTAAACACATAATATACTTAACTGTTTTCTTGTGTTATATCTTGATTGTTTTTATTTTAAAATTATGGATTTAATTTTTACATTTTTAAGATTTAACTATCAGCTTTTCATCAACTATGGAACCTCTTGCAGTTCCGTAAGCTCAGTCTGGGAAACCCTCTGTTAATGCATAGTGATTCTTCATGATAATGTGTTTAATTCACTATAGTTTACCTGAGGAAATGGCTCCGCAGATGCCAACAGCACATTTTCTGGCTTCAGGTCACAGTGAACAATATTCTTGAAATGGAGATGTCGCAAAGCCACAAGGATCTATGACAGTAAAGCAGTCACTTAATTGCATGCACACTTCTAATGTCAAAGAAAAATTTGATTTGTTGCCAATTTTTATCATCCGCCTCAATGCATAAACGGTTTAATTTGATTTCTCTTGAATATGCAGTGCATCAAAATCATTAAAGATAAGCAGCTAACAGTTTCATATGACAGTACGTAAGCTTTCTAGCTTTCTGGACTGATACTATATTACGTAACAAGTGTTTAAGAGGCATGCTGTGCAAGTAAATGGTTAGTTTAATGTAGAAGTTTGAATAGGTAAAACAGGCAAGAGGAAATGTAAAAACATGCTTAAGAATCCTAAAAACACAGAAAACAAAACTCTTGTGCTTCAGGACTTCATCCAATCTTATATTACATTACCGTTCAAAAATTTGAGGCAAGTTAATTTTTTTTTTTAAGAAATTAATATTTTAATTCAGCAAGGACACATTAATTTGATCAAAAGTGACAATAAAAATGTGCAATAAAAAAAGATAATATGAAACAGCACAACTGTTTTCAAAACTGATAAAAATATTTTAAGATGATTTCTGAAGGATTAAATTCAGCTTTGATCCCTGTTATAAAAAAAAAAAAAAAAAAAACAGCACATGCTGGTTAGGTAGGTTTTGAAGCACAGATGCTGGTTTCAGCTGGTCATGAGCTGCTCAGGACCAGCTTAAACCAGCTCATGACCAGCTAAAGACCAGCTTGAACCAGCTCAAACCAGCATCCATGCTTCAAAACCTACCTAACCAGCAGCATATGCTTTTTTTATTTTAACAGGGATCACAGCAGTAAACTGCATTTTAATATATATTCGAATAGAAAACCCATTTAAAATTGTAATAGTATTTCATAATATTACTGTTTTTTTCCCCAGTATTTTTGATCAAATAAACGCAGCCTTGGTAAGCAGGAGAGACTTTTAAAAAATTTCAAATAGTGTCGTCAACTAGTGTATGAATGCTTGGTTTGATAGGATGATAGTGGCGTAGTGAGACCAACACCACTGATAGCAGGCATTGGGCTACATGTCAATAACATACGTGGATGCAAACACAATCATTAACCATTGGCATTTATTTTCATTGAAACACTGACTCATGACACCGCAGACAGAAGCATCTTAGCCACATCACAGCAGCTCTGTGGCTTCAGATCCATGGCTAATGGATGAGCTCCCATGGCCCCACTGCTCTAATCAACCCACAGACTCGCCGCTCCAAATTAACTCTAGATGAGATCCAGACCAGCGCCTCATCTAAACAAACTGCACTTCAGAATACACAAGATGAACAAGAAGAATTGGACTTGAAAGGACAGGAGGAAACAAAGATATTTGCAAACCTGTGTGACCAGAAACTTGGTGATGCGCTCTGGAAGTTTGCTCTTCTCACTGGACAAGATCATCTCCAGCATGTCACCATGCAGTTTCTCCATGACAACAAAGACTCTTTCAGGAGTCTCAAACATACACTCCAGGTTTACGATGCCAGGATGGTGCAAATTCTATAAGAACATGAACACCACCACATATTAAACACATATGTAACTATGGACCACAAAACCAGTCATAAGGGTCAATTTTTTATGATACATCATCTGAAAGCTAAATATATAAGCTTTTAAATGAATGTACGGTTTGTTAGCATGGGACAATATTTGGCCGAGATACAACTATTTGAAAATCTGGAATCTGAGGGTGCAAAAAAATAAATAAATAAATAACAAATCTAAATACTGAGAAAGTCATCTTTAAAGTTGTCCAAATAAAGTTCTTAGCAATGCATATTACTAATCAAAAGTTAAGTTTTGATATATTTACGGTAGGAAATTTACAAAATATCTTCATGGAACATGATCTTTACCTAGTATCCTAACGATTTTTGGCATAAAAAAGGAAAATCGGTAATTTTGACCCATACAGTGCTATTTTTGGCTATTGCTACAATTATACCCGTGCTACTTACGACTGGTTTTGTGGTCCAGGTTCACATATTAAAGAGGACCATTCATCTTCAGCATCGTGAATTAAGCAAATCATTACATTGTTCTAGTGGTAATCACATTTAAAAAAAAAAAAACACTGATCACCTGTAAAATGGCAACTTCATTTCTCAGCTGGCTCTCCTGTTTGGTGGGGAATCTCATCTTGTCTATTACTTTGATGGCCACATCTCTGCCTGTTTTTCTGTGTTTCCCTTGAAACAGACAGAATGAAAATAATTTCAGACATATCACACATTTTAAGTAAAATAAAAAGGTTTTTCGGTTTCTTCTCTTCACCTTATAAAATTAGTAAATTTGGCACCATGACAAAATTCAGTAAACCCAATGTGTTAAGGTAACTCAAGTACATGAGGAAGCCAATTTTAAAACCAATATTTATAAGTGATATAAACATATCTCATTTGAAACAACAGAAACGAACAAACAAAACACCATCTGATTTCAGCCTTTACTCTTCTTATACAGAGCATATCAAAGCATGCTGGAAAAAGCAGATTTCCCTTTCTTTGTGTGATTGTTCACTGTTTCTTAAGCAGTAGTTAAAGATGAAGGATATTGATATGAAATAAGTAATAATTGTAGTTCTTAAAACCGATCAGTATAATTAAGCAAAAATATTAAGTATGTATTAAAAACATGATTTGTACATCAAATACTAGTTTGTTTTTGTGAAATAAATGTGAATACTAGATGCACATTTATAACAAAATGAACTGCTGGATTTGTAGGCATTTATTTTGGTATGCCCAAATGCTTATTAAAATGTACCTCCATAAACGATGCCAAACTGTCCAGAACCCAACACTTCATCAGCAAAGATCTGATAGATTGAGCTGATGTCCTAAAGATGGAGAGAGGAAAAAAAGTCACAAAAATGATTAAAATTAAATATTATATTATACTATATTACATACAGTGTATAGTTAAATGCATTAAAAAAAACATTTTTTTGTATTTCCTCCCTCAGTTCTTCATAGTTTTGTTGTGGTGTTTCTTGACCGTAGACATGACCGAACATGCAGAAGTGTGAATAAAGAGAGTATGTAGTTGTGAAATATTGTCGGTAAACACAGTAAGACACTCACCACATTTTCCTGGATTTGACTGTTCGATACAGAAATGCTGATGGACAGTTCCTCTGCAGTAAACACACACACAAAACAACATACACATATTTGGATTAGCTTTGGTATTTCATATTATCATGTGACTGGTCATTTAGCAATCTGACTGCTGAAACTTTATTTTCCACAGTCCTATTCCTGTTTGCCTTGTGCAAAATGAGAGAATAATTCAAACTAATCCTATCGGGAATATATAATAAATTGTAAATTGTTTTGAAAATGATGAGTGTGAGCTACGTAGTCATTTTCTGAAGGGACACTTTGTGCTTTTTTCCTGTTTATTTTTTGGGTTGGATTTGCCTACTGACGAACCTTTAATTAAGTATGTCACTCATCTCTGGGCTAAAATCTCCTCTGAATACTGAACCAAAAGTGTGTTTGTTTCATAACTAAACAGCTTTCATTAATCCAGACCTGTCAAACCTCTTTAATCTTCTGTCTCTCAACACAATTAAATAGAGGTGCATCAGGATATTAAATACTTAAGCTCAGCCATTTACTCTCCAGAATGGAGCTGCAGATCTGCCTGAAAGTCATTATTCCTGGTTGTCTCGGTTTGTAGCGTTGCTCCATCGTTGACTGCTTGTTTGGACTTTTTAAACTACCAACTGTATTCATTGTGTTTTAATGACTTTCACACATTTGCTAATCCTACTTGCGTTGTTTCTGCAGCTTGTACAGTATTTTGAATATTGTGTGTTGCTAGTTTTCTTTAGATGTGCTTTAATGTTTATGCTTTTTAAAGTGCTTTGAGGATTAGCTTAGTAGTAGTAATTTGGCAAATTTCCTGTCATAGCTACTCGTGTCTTTTTAATCAATTAAAGTGCACTTCTGATAGTCTTTTTGGATAATTGTAATTTTCTATGTGAATACATAGTAAAATGTAATTAACTCCTGTGATGCAAAGCTACATTTTTAGCATCATTACTCCTGTCCAATATGCTGATTTGCTGCTCAAGAAAAATTTCTTCTTATTATCAGTGATGAAAAGAGTTGTGCTGATATTTTGCAGAATTTTTTTTCAGGATTTTTTTTTTTTTTTCTTGATACATCAAATGGTTAAAGGGCAGCATTTATATAAAACAGTCACTTTTGATCAATTTAATGCATCCTTGCTGAATAAAAGTATTACTGCCTTTCCAAAATATACTGACCCCAACTTAGTTTAACTAACATTGATCTATGATTTAACCTTATTATCATTTTTGACGTGTAACAGTACTTCAGTAAATAATTGATTATCATGTCTGCATCAAAATGTTGAACAGAACTTTGTTTATAGAACCATTTAATGAGGTGTTAAATGGATAGTTGGCCCATAAATGACAGTACCCATTGACTTCCATGTTATTATTGTTATTATTATTATTTTTTTTTTTTTCATCCATACTGTGGGAGAAAGTCAGTGGCTACCAGTCTTTTGTACTCATACAGGATTGGAACAACTTGAGGGCGAGTAACTGCTAAATGATGACGATTTTAATTTTGGGGTTAATTATCCCTTTAAGCCTTAAAGAGACATTTTGTCTAAAATGAAATTATAAATAAACTTAATGTGTCATGAAGTGCCAGATGGTCAAAACCTACAATTCTGGTCTTTTCCTCACAGGTAGCTGTTATATTGCTTGGAACATACAATGTAAAACTCATATTTCAAAGTTGTAAATAAAACTAAGATTAAACAAGAAAATACTAGTTTAGTATTTCTACTTGAAATTTTACATTTAAATGTGTTATTTGCCATTTCTTTGTTATTATTTCTGGAATTTACTATTAATTTCTGAACGAAAATTTTACTTGTCATATGGGCTACTTTTTGGTATAATTTACCAATCGTATGGAAAACAGCAGTGTGTACATTCTGTTAAATATCTCCTTTTCTGTCGATGAAAATGAAGATTCACTTCACGCGTTTTTAAAATAGAGCTCTGACTTTGCTACTCACTGTGATCTTTACTCTGTCCCGCAGCGGCGCCCACGCTGGGCTGTGGTGTAACTGGAACGGGCATCAGGGCCTGGCGGATAGCCCTCTCCCAGCCCTGGGCCACCTCCAGCCCCACACCGCCGGCAGCCAGCGCAGGGTTGTGGATGTGGAGGTGGGGGCCGCCAGTGTTCTCCCCTACATAGTACACCATGGTGGCTGTGATGACCTCGAAACAGTGCGGATTGCCCCCCAGGGCTAAACTACTGAAGTCGCGCGCAACCTCCACCTGCAAGATCTCTGACAGGGGAATCTCCTGTGGGTCAGACAGTGAGTCAGAAATTTAGACACTGACTCACCAACAGTTAGATAAGACTGCTTAAGCAGCTAAACAACCTCGCATTTGCTCTTTGAGTCTGAAAATGACTCATTGAATTAATCCAAGTTGAATTAAAATGTCTACTCCAGTTCAAAGTTTGGCTCAAAGAGTTCAGCAACTCTATGGTGTCGATGTGCTGATGAGAAACAAAGAGCGGTCGCTTTCGAAGTCCATGTGGTTCCTCCAGGTTCAAACAGATACTCTTCAATGTTCCTTATCACACATATCAGAAGCAGCAGTGTCTGTGAACGCAGCCCAGGTTTGATGTCCAGGGTTAAGCTTCATTCTTCACTGACGGAGCAAAGCCTAATGTGCCAAGTCTGATTATGACAGTCTCTTAAGAGTCCACCTTCTGCTCAGCCCCCGAACTTGCTCTCAGATGAGACAGGAAAAACAGTAGCTGTGGCCAATCAGCGCAAATGCTGCGCCTGCGGTCTTCTCTGAATATGAGATGAAGTGCTTGTGGTTTGGTGGGTGAATCATGTGACCCAACCCTACGAAGAGCTCCATGATTACAGGGCAGCGCTCGCGTGCATACGTGTATGAGTGTGTAGGCAAGTCTTACGCTAGCCACCGATACATAATGTAGGAGGTGGTCAGACTTAAGGGGGTGGGCTGTGGTTAGCCTGAGAAAGGCCTGGAACCCCCTTACCCAAAAACCAAAAGTACAGGCCTTCTATCATCAAAAGAGAGCACTGTGATTTCCAAATGTGCAAATTTGACCGGTTCTGTTAAGTTATAGTTGAACATCAAATGCGTGATCATTTCTCACACTATACTTTTAAGTATCATATAGCTTACTCTTTGTGCTGATTTGGTTTAGAAAAATTCAGAACTTTATAATAAATTGGAGGTCAGAAATGGAGATGGTTTTTGCTAACAAACTCTTTAAGCTCTTCAGAGTTATGTAGAGCTTCAGTAATAGAGAATCTAACAAAGCCAAATAGGCTTGACTGGAATATAGATTCGAGTCAAAAGATGCAGCAATTTAAGATCCAAGCTCAGCACCAAGCCGATGATAAAGTGGTGTGTAAAACAGTCTTAAACACACCCTGAAGTCTCACCCAGGGTGGTGAGGTTTCCTGACTTTGGTTTTACAGCTGGGAACACAGTGAAGCTGCTACAGTAACATTCACAGACAACACACAAGTTCTTAAACAAAATGAAATAAAAAATATTTAGATTCTCCACTGATTTTTCTATGGCAGTATGACCTTCACATCCCCAGAAGTGTGAACATTACTAAAGATATAGCCATGGCCCATTTTCCAGTGGGAGCCAAAATACATACAAACACAATACAAACAAATGTAGTACAAGCAGTAATATTGAAAAACATTACAATTTAAAATAAGTTTTGTATTTGATTTTATGGTAAAATGTAATTTATAGCTGAATTTTCAGCATCATTACTCCAGTCTTCAGTGTCACATGATCATTCAGAAATCATTCTAATATGTTGATTTGATGCACTGAAAACAGTTGTGCTGCCTAATATTTTTGTGGAAACCGTGCTACATTTTTTGATGCATTCTTTGAACCCACTTTATATTAAGTGGCTTTAACTATTATGTACAAACAATAAAATTAATCTATTAAAGGGGTCATCGGATGCCCTTTTTCCACAATTTGATATGATTCTTTAGGGTCTTAATGAAAAGTCTATAATATACTTTGTGTAAAACAACACCTTTTTTACCTTGTCAAAATCAGCTCTGCAAAAATCATCCCATTCTGAGGGATTGTTCCTTTAAATGCAAATGAGCTCTGCTGGCCCCGCCCCTCTTTTTTCTCCGCTGCTCTGAGAGGTTGTTTACTTTAGCCGCATTTAGCCGCAAAACTTGCTAACTAGCACATTATTAGGAAAGGTGATTGCAGTGATTCATAAAAAAAAAAAAAAACAACAAAAAAAAAACACTTATACTCACTTCTGCTGTAGGTGAAGCTGGATCACGAATGATTCGCGCGAACATAGACGCATTTATGTAGATCGGGAGGCGCGTTCCCTTCACAAACAAACGTAATCCACTGAATCTTCAGCGGCTCAGATGTCGGGAGTAAATGACGACCACTATGTTCATTATTACATCCAGCAACACAACACCTCAATCACTCAATCTGAGATATTCTTGTCTAACTTACATCCCTGCTCTGGCATCAAAACAATGGAGGTTGGACTGTTACAGCTGATTTAAGGCGGGTCTGAGGTAAGACGCTCATGTCAATCAACTACAGTGGGAGCAGCCTCTGTCGGTGTGACAGACATCTGAGAATGGCTGGATTTAAAAAAGGGGATATTATTTTTACAGATTAATTAAAAACCACTGCATGGATTTTTATCATTATAGGGTAGATGAGTACATACACTGCCAACACACATTAATATTCAAACAACATGTAAAAGTGAAGTTTGCATCCGATGACCCCTTTAATGTAATCTACTTATTGTGTATATACACATTTAAAATATTTTAAGCTGCCCACTTACCTTAAAACATAAATGTTTTTGAAAACAAGAGCATATATACTCTTGCCTACATGGATTAAAAATGCCAAAAATTGCCACTCATGAAGATCATATCACAGACTAAATTCATGACATTCTGAAGACATCTAAAGACCTTGGTTAGATTGGTTCAGGTATCTTTGATTAGGGTTGGAGGGTCTTCATGGGTCCACTTGGATCCCAAGGTCTGACCCGAGACCTGAGGAGGTTCGGGTCCAAAACTTCTGTGAGTGTCCGGACATGGGTCGGTGTTAGCAGCCTTGGGTCTCGGGTGTTTTTTTTTTTGTTTTTTTTTCTTCAAACTGACCCAATAAGACCCGAGATCCATAAGGAAAATCCACTCGCTTAAAACACATACTGTATAATACAATACAGAAATGTAGTGATGCTATTCAAGTAAAGAAGTTATTATATTGATTTGTTCAATATAGTAATACAATTGCATTAACAATATCACTACACAGTGTATACATTTCCTGTTTCTTACTGAATGGTTAGTAGCTCAAGCTGCAGCAGAGAAGGAGGGGTATTCTGTGGTACTTACCAGACACCTCAGTGGTATATGTGAGAGGGGAAAATACTACGCTAGCCGTGTGAAATGCTCAAGATGAGCAAGTAATTATAATGTTTTGACATTACAAAGATCAAAGGTGGACTGCAGCATAATCACTTTCGTTATATGAGCAATATTATAATTTCTGGGGTTATTCTAAAGGTTGCTGTCCATAACATTAAAATATGCATATTAATGGCACATTTTTTAACCAACAGAGAAAAAAAAAATGAACCTCAGAAATGATTACTGCTTTAGTAAATATGAGTTGAATACTTATAATAGAAAAAAGAAGTAATACTTACTTTGTAATATTTGGCTCCCGAGTCATTCTGAAACAGAGTCAGACTCTTGCTGTCCAGTCTCCAGTAGTGTCTCTTTCTCTGAAGACAAAACCGATTTGACTGATTTCAAAACTCAGGAAACTTGTGAGCTAACACATGTCGATGTAAAGGGCATTTAAGGCAAATTAACTCTGACGATGCCAAGATGTATAAGATAATGGTGTAAGGTTTGTTCTACTTATTATATGAAACTGCATTTTACAGAAAAATAAAAAGAGAAACATATATATATATACACACACACACACACACACACACACACACATACATACATACATACATACATACATACATACATACATATATATATATATATATATATATATATATATATATATATATATATATATATATATATATATATATAGCCATTTTTCAGTAACTCAGCTGTGTTTGTGTGTACATACATATATATATATATATGTAAAAAAAAAAAGGTTGTTCATGGAAAAGCTATTGTATACCATCATGAAAGTTACTGAAAAATGTCTAACACTATTTAGCAATCTTAGTTAAAAATACTTTAACATTGTAGTACAGTTATGCCTAAGCTAGCAGATGCTTTCTTATCGAACTATGTAAATAAAAAAAGGTGTAAATATGAAATACAATCTCACAAGATTGTCTCGACTGGTATAGTGCACCATCCAGCCCTCTTTGACCACAGTGGAGCTCCTCCGCTTGGTGTGTTTGACGGATTGGACCACTCGCATCAGGGGGATATTGGTGCTGGTTGAGGGGCTTAAGACGACATGACAAATGGCAGTGATCAATAGTGTTGATGTGAATCATTAATCAAGAAAATTCTCAAAACTTCTGACTTTAAAGGGATTGTTCAGGGATGATCATTTACTCACCCTCAAGTTGTTCCAAACCTATATGAGTTTTTTCTTTTGTTGAACACAACAGAAGATACCTAGGATAATGGTGGGATCCAAACAAGTCCCCAGTGGGGACCAGAAATTGTTTGGTTACACACATTTTTTGAATTAGAAACTCATACAGGTTTGGAACAACTTGAGGGTGAGTAAATGACAGAATTTTTATTTTTGGGTGAACTATCCCTTTGTGTTTAAAATATTTATATTATTTATTATCCAGAGTATATACCTAATGGTCTTCACAGGTTCCTCATCTTTCTCACGGTCCATGAAAGGCGAGTCCATAAAGAAGATTTTGTCTTCTGGAGTGGTAGGTTCCTCTGAATCATCCAGACCACGACTGCTATCGCTGTTCACATCACTGCTGTCTACTTCCATCGTGGTATCGGAGTCAGGACCTGGGCTGGCCGGCTCTGAAAAAACATACAGTAAACTTACATAATGATGCTTCTATTAGTACGTTTTGGATATTAGTTGGATGTGGCTGAAAACCATGACCATACCTCCATTGAAGACTCCAAGACAGTCTTTTGGTACCTTTGAAGCACATCGCTTGTGGCAATTGAATTTACAGTCTAGTGAAGAAAAAAATGTCATGATCCAATTTTTTTTTTCTATATTTGATTAGAAGAGTTTCCTTTTTTGGAAAGCGTAAAGGAAGATGCCAGTACTCACCTTTGCACTGCATGCCCTGGCGGAAAAGCCCTTTGAGTAGCCGCTTGCAGTACTGACAGATGGTGGGGCGAGTGTAGGTGTGAATGACAAAGGTGTGAGGGACCTTCACCCTCCCCAACACCATCTTCTCCATCCATATTGGCCGACCGCTCCATGATGGTATCCGCTTACCGGGCTCCTGATGGGGGCGCTGCTGCAGCGGAGAACAAAGTGACAAGAAGTCTGGTTACTGCGATTCACATACTGTGCACAGTATACACACTGCATACCATACTGTACAAAAGTTTGGCGTTAGTAAGATTCTGTTTTTAAACAAATATTTTTAGAATCCATCTAACTGTTTACAAGTGACAGTAAAGACTTTTAAAGTGTTATATTTTCTATTTCAAATAGTTCTTTGGAACTTTCTATTCAAAGTATCCTGAAAAAATATCATGGTTTCAACACGAATAATGATAAAAGCAGCAAATCAGCACATTAGTATGAATTCTGAAGGATCATGTAACACTGAAAACTGGAGTGACAATGCTGAAAATTCAGCTTTGCGTCCAGGGGCGAAGCGGAGGGGTGGCTTCTGGGGCTCCAGCCCCAAATGTTTTTTCAAAAGCCCTGAATCTTTTAGGTTTTGTCAAAAATATCACTTTTTCAACACATATTGTGCAGAAATATTTAAAACGATTCAATACTGCTTTCCCGCAGGATCGATAAACTGATATCAGCTGCACTTTCTCTCTCTTCTCTCCAACAATGAGCTCACGTCACACAGACCACAGTCCTACATATAGCCACGCCTCCTGTCAATCACTCAGCACTGTTTGTGGGTTTCACAATATTTAACCAATAAAAAGCATTCAAAAGAGCTTGTGACTAAACCTCATAATGCCATTGGATCCGCAAATTGTCAGTCAAACCTTATAATCCACCCTGCCTCCTTTCAGAATGAAGTGCCGCGATGTGCAGTTTGAAGACAGATCTTCTACTCCGCAATACAAGGGTAAATAAAGAACTGATGTTTGAATAAGTAGAGTGTTTTCTTTACTCGCACATTTTTTCTGTGTTTGAAGAGCAAAGAAGAGTCTTAGCATTTGCAGTCTAGTTGTAGCCAATACACTTTTGTACATTTTAAATATCCTGTGCACAGCGGTTCATCTTTTTAAATTATGAGATTGTGGCCAAATGTATTAAACAACAAGAAAAACGGAGTGCCCATATAGTTACAAATAAACTTTATAATTTGTAAATTGCAGAGAAGTACACACATCCTTCACTCAAGTAGAAGTACAGATACTCATGTTTAAAAATACTCTGGTAAAAGTAGAAGTACTGACTACACTTTTTTACTCAAGTTAAAGTAAAGAAGTATGAGCTCTGACATGTACTTAAGTAAAATGTACCCATTACTACTGCCTGTTTTAGTGTTACGCTGTTAACTGGACCTCATGTCATATTGACACATTAATACAAATAACATATATTTAAAATTTTGATTGCTAATGAATGTATCAAGGCTAAACAACCACTATGTAGAACAGGGCCACACAGGGACAAAATTTCAGGCCGGGAAATCTCACACTCATCCAGGCCATCCCATACACCCACAACAAACTCTGAAACCACGGAAAACCCCATTTTTTTGTATGGCCATCACATTTAAATAAATGTTTAAAACCTTAGGCTGGGGCCGTGCAAAATAATTAAAGGTTCTCTATTGAAATGCACCTTCATTTCCATTTTCCTTTTCAGTCTCTTTATTTTCAGTTATATCTCTCTGCATCTCACTGTGTGTGTTTCCTTTTTAACCTAAATGGCTGTCCCATCAGCCATTTACTGTTACGAACAGAAATGTCTCTACCTTCTTGCAAAACAACCACCTCACGTTATTTGGTTTGTAATAACATAAGTTTATTTTAGTTCGATTTAAAGTATCACATTATGACCATGTGTTGTTTTATCTTAAAATTACTTAAATACTATAGATTTAATAAAACTATATTTTCTAAATTGCCTAAATGTCAAAATTAGTACAGAAATAATTACATCATGACAATATCTTTAAATACACATACAAAAAAATCTAATAGGGAACATGTTATTGCTTTATCATAAGTTATATTTTTCTCTTACCAAAATTAACTTTTTTTTTTTTTTTTTTAAAACCATAATTTTATTACAACTTTCATGTTTAGTCTATGGTTAGTGTAGCAAAACCATGGTTAATTTGTGGTTACCACGGCTTAACTATAGTAACCATGGTTTTTGGTTTTAATTGTTGTAAAGTTTGTGTTGTTATCTGCCCTAGCTTACTCTAAACGTATTATAAAACAATGTCTTATAACATTTGTTTGCTAAATTACTACTGTAACTTTACAGTAGATAATAATGATGTTCTTTAGCATACTGTATTTTGAGTGATGATAGTAATTAATTTAGTTCAGAGTAGCTATTATTAATCCTCTGGTTACTGCTAAGAGTTGCTAATGCTTAACTAAGTAAACAAAGACAAAACTACAAGAGCCTTTTTACAGATGAAACTAACCTGCACTTGAAGTCCTAACATGTCAGTAGTTTTGTCTCTCAGATCTACTCCATTCTGGAGTCATTTGCAATGATTACTCTGATAGAAGCATTTGGCGGAGACGTGGAGCGTGCGCGAGCCGAATCGTGTTGCCAGTACAGACTAACCAATTCATGATTTAGAGATTTGTTCTCCAATGGTGATCCACAAAATGCAGATTGAAACTAAAGTAACAAGCCTGGTTTGAAAATGTAAGAAGTAGAAAGTAAAATGTAAGGAGCAAAAGTAAAAAGTAGTCAGAAAAATAAATAGTGAAGAAAAGTACTGATACCAGAAAAAACCTACTTAAGTACAGTAACAAAGTATTTGTACTTAGTTACTTCCCATCTCTGGTAAATTGATGAAAACATAATGCGATTAATTTACCACCCCAGATGCGGCTGTTCTAGTGTTGGACAAAACACAGATCTCCGTCATTTGCTTGTCAAAAACCTCCATTTGAGCATGATTTTCAGAAAATGTTAAGTGCAAGCGTCTGATCATATATAAAGCCAAAATACCAACTCTGATGACCCATTGTTTAATTATTGGGGGGAAAAAACATGTTCTACCTATTATGCATAGTTATCAACGTCCCTTTATTCTATAGTCTTTGATAGATATTCACCTTTTTGAAATTTGACATCTGTTCTTGAAATAGGCTAGTCCATAAACTATATATATATATATATATATATATATATATATATATATATATATATATATATATATATATATATATATATATATATATATATATATATATATATATATATATATATATATATTTGGGTTAAGCCCCGAATGTTTATAATGTCTGGCTCCACCCCTGTTTGCATCATAGGAATACATTACATTTTACAATACGTTCACATTGAAAACTGTAATTACACAATTGTAATTATACTTCAGATTATTTATTTGTAAACAAATAAATGCAGTCTTACTGATCCCAAACCTCTGAACCTTAGTGTTTTCACAGTAGATGTACATGCAAGAATTCACAGGACATCAGCCATTCATCTATATGAATGTAACACAGAGATGATCTTTATCACAGAACACATTGCAGAATTCAGAAATGCCAGCTCAGATTGATTACTGTGCACAAATAGAGAACTGAGAATTGCATTGCTTCTTCTTAAGAATGTTTCGAAATTGGCCACTTTGTTAAAATAAAAGCTGTTCAACCACAGAGGATTTCACACAGACACTGGCCTCAAAAAGACGGGGAGAAATCACAAAATGATTGATTCGATTTACTTTAATGCTTCTTTTAATGACTTTTTATAAGGGGTCAAAAACAAAAGAACACTTCTTCTTTTGTTCTTATGCATTACTGAGCTTATGTTGAGATTTTATTAGGCCTGCCAGATGTAAAGAGCTGAGTTTGTGATATTTCACAACATTTTAAATACAACTGGCGGGGACTGCAAATACAATGTCAGGAGTTTATTTGAAATAAAATGAGCATAATATAAAAAGGGAAAATGGAGTGTCCAAGAGGGATAATGTGAGACAACTAAAGCAGACACAGTGTTCTTGCCATGTTTGGGTTTGGGCTGATATGAGGTGATCGTCTTACCACAATGCTTATCTTTCAACCCATTTTGTTAAATTTAACTAAGAATATAAATTAACCATGGGTAAAGCATAAAAAAAGAAAAGGATATTTATGTCACACTCAATCAGTATGCATTTTATTGCTTTAAAAAACAAAATCTAAAATTACAAACTAATTATGTTAGACTTTTCTCAGATCTAACTCAACTATTTTGGTTAATATTCTTAACCAAATACTTTATAACCAAATACTTTACTAATACCGATGTATGCAGTCAGTTTACACAGGTACACTCTTAAAAATAAAGGTGCTTAAAAGGTTCTTCACAGCGATGCCATAGAAGAACCATTCTTCTTTTGAACCAGCCTTCTTTTGCCACAAAGAACCTTTTGTGAAACAGGAAGGTTCTTTAGATGTTAAAGGTTCTTTATGGAACCATTTAGACAAAAAAGGTTCTTCTATGGCATCGTGAAGCAACTTTATTTTTAAGAGTGTAAGCTAGCAGAATAATCACAGGTGTAGTTATACTATTTGCAAACGAGAAGTTGTCCAAATAATTTCTCTATTAATTAAAATAAATAAATGAATATTAAAACAAATGTCAAAAATCATTGCTCACCTCTTCCAGGCCCACGACAGCATGCTCTGCTGGAGCAGGACGAGGAACAGACAGCGACGGGCCGGGCAGAGACACATTAGAAAGGCGTCTTTTCCTCACACCGCTGCAGTTGTTAGGGATCTTAAAGGCGCATCGCTTGTGATAGTTCAGGCCACATCCTAAACAATCCACAAAAGAGCTTCAGTCCTCTGGATTAGAGTCAGAAAAAAGCCTAGGATTTGGTTATATATAAGCAAGATCAGTAATATGATTTAGGTAAAGGGTCAAGAAGATAAAAATCAAGCATAAGGTTTAAGGACTCAAGATTACACACTGTCAAACACAAGGCTAATTTCATCAAACTTTTACTCCTAAACTCCAGCAGAGGGCTCCACCTTCTCTTTTCAGACTCACAGACAGATGGGCTCGTAAGCACGTTTAGATACCTACTTAGAAACCAAATGATTCTCCTGAGGACTGGGTGGGGAGATTTTTTTTTTCTTTTCCAAAGCACATTCACAACAGCTTAAAGTGTAAAGTGCTTTAGCATGACTCTGCATATGAGCAGCTTGTATCCATCAGGGTGGCTTCTTACAACTGGAGCCCATAATCTTCATGCAGCTTTTCAATGTCACATCCAGCGCTTGGCAGAAACACTGGGTTCCATTCAAACAGCCCCCGATTTTAACTTCAAAGCCGGACCGGCAGCACTGGCAGCGCTGACACATCGCGCCGCATGTCTGAATCCATCGCCTCCAGTCAGACTCAATCAGAGATTGCTAAAGCAGTCTCAGACTCAACCAGAACAATGCCTTGATTCAGCTTACTTTACAAAGTGCTCTTTTTGCTGATGTTGTTTTAGATAGTCAATACTTTATGTAATTTTCATCAACAAAGTCTATTCTACTGAAATGGCATACTGGTCAAAAGTTTGTTAGTTCAACTTACTTACTTACTAATTGACTGATTGATTTTAAGAGTCTCTTTTACTCACCAAAGCTGCATTTATTTGATTAATAATAAATACAGTAAAAACAGTAATATTGTAAAATATTATTAGAATTTAAAATAATTTTTTTCCTTTTAAATCTATGTTAAAATGTAATTTATTCCTGTGATCAGTCTTCAGTGTCACATGATCCTTCAGAAATCATTCTATATGCTGATTTGCTGCTTAAGAAACATTCTTATATTATCAGTGTTGAAAAAAATGCTTAATATTTTTGTGGAAACCATGATGTATTATCATTCAAACGTTCAGGGTAATCAAGATTTTTTTTCCTTTTTTTTGTTGTTGTTGTTGTTCAAGAAGGATGCATTAAATTAAAAGTGACAGTAAATATATTTAAAATGCTAAAAAAGATTTCTATTTCAATTATTTTTTCTTTCTTTTGACCTCTCAATTTATTATAGAACCCTGTAATATATATATATATATATATATATATATATATATATATATATATATATATATATATATATATATATATATGATTTCCAAAGATATTAAGCAGCAAAAACTCTTTTCAACACTGATAATAAGGACCATGAATACCAAGTCATATTAATCATATTAGAATTAATTCTGAAATCACAGAAATAAACCACATTGTGAAATACATTTAAATAAAATAATAATAATAATATTTCATAATATTACTGTTTTTACGGTATTTTTGATCAAATAAATGCAGCCTTTGAGACAATAAAAGACTCCTTCAAAAACTCGAATTATTTCAAACTTCTAACTGGCAGGATAAATGTTTAAATGATTTTACTATGAATATTATGCATGTATCTTTTTAACTGTTGTGTAATCTATTGAACCTGATATTTACTAGAATTATTTATTTATCCAAAGCGAATAAAGAAAATAAGACATAATATAGTATATTTTTAAAATTACAAATTATGTCAACTTTTTAATGCACAGAACCCACATGAACATTTACAACCTACAATTGCAACCGATTGTTATGATTGTTGATTCTCGTGCACAGCTGATAGAAAAACAGAAAAACTGAAAACAGAAACAGAAAACTGTTTGTCATGGCGACAGCCTGCTTGAGACAGTGGCGGACTCACTTGAGAGATATTTGTTTAATTAGTAATAAAATACCCACAACAATAAAACTAAAATCTTCATTTTTCATTCATGTGCTTCAACAACAATAAAGCCCATTTGGCTCTGGCCACCGAGGAGGCAGTAAGCAAATGTTTCTTTGAAATCCAACACGTATTCCTATATGACTGCTACCTTCACATTTGAGGCCCTGTCGGACGAGTCCCCACAGCATCTCTCCGCAGTAGTCACAGAAGGTGGGCGCTTTGTAGGAGTGGACGTAAAGCGCATGGGGCCGGATCTGGAAGTCTTCCACTGTAGCTTGAGCTGTAATCAAAATGCAACTTAAAAGGACAACTCAGGCAAAAAAAAAATGGGTGATGCAACAAAACACTGAAGAAAATAATGCAAATGAGAACAAACGAAACAAAGAACAAAATACATATAAAACATTAGTCAGCATTAGCAGCATATAATTAGGTGTCTAGCAGTCATAATGTTGCATAACATTCCAAAGAACAATGAAACTACTTGTTTTCTGATTTTTAATAACTGGTTCAACCTTGTTTCAGTCAGCGGTCTACAGACCAAAAGGAGATGAGCAATCTGATCTCCTAAAGGCAAATCCATAGACATAACTACACAAGGCTGTCCTGTAGTCTGATCCAGGGTCAGTGATTACCTGATGTGACTCAGACTGGAATTAGTACATCTGGATGATTCACGAGGATGAACAGAGACTGAAAGAATTGAATATTACTTCATGTGTGTGATGATAAAGTAAACATGTAAGCCTGTGAAACAACATGCCACTTCAACTGTTTCAGCAGTTCCTGTTTTATAGTTTGCGGTTTTATCTTAACACACGACTGGCTGACTTGAGTAGCTCACACTGTGACTGTACTGGCAATTCAGTATTACTGTTCTTGAGTCTGACTGTTCAGAGAGCCTCTCTAGTGGGACATGAGCCCCAGGGAAATTTTGCTGTGCCCCAATAGAACAGTACTGATAAATACTTATGTGACAATGAATGTAACCATATACCTGATAACAATTCAGCAATCATGTTGTGTTCATCTGCTGTTTAGAGAACTAAGGATGCCAGGATCACTCTTTTGATCTTAACAAATGGGTTAACAAAAAGGTCTGAATTTGTTCCCAGTTCGTTTTTTCCATTAAAGGGGGGGGAATGTGTTTTATCATTTGTCAGCAACAAAGCAGCTTCACCAGTCAAAAGTTTTTTAAATGTTTTTTTTCTTTTTTTTAAAGAAGCCTCTTTTTTGCTCACCAAGGCTGGGTTTATTTGATCCAAAGTACAGCAAAAATAGTACAATTGTGAAATATTTTTACCATTTATAATAACTCTTTTATATTTGAATATATTTTAAAATGTAATTTATTCCTGTGATTTCAAAGCTGAATTCTTCATCATTACTCCAGTCACATGATCCCTCAGATATCATTCTAATATTCTGACTTTTATTATAATTATTATTATTATTATTATTATTATTATTATTATTATTATTATTATTATTATTATGTTGAAAACAGCTGAGTAGAATTTTTCAGGTTTCTTTGATGAATAGAAAGTTTAAAAAACAGCATTTATGAAATCTTTTGTAACATTTTGCAACAGAAATGTCTTTCTCTTTACAATCACTTTTGATCAGACAAAGCATCCTTGCTAAATAAAAGTATTAATTTCTATAATAAAAAAAATGCCAATGGTATAGTATATTTTACTGTATATTCTATACACATATTCATACATACATACATACATACATACATACATGATGATGATGATGATGATAATAATAATAATAATAATAATAATAATAATAATAATAATGTTTCTTGAACAGCAAATCAGTATATTACAATGATTTCTGAAGGACTGGAGTAATGATGCTGAAAACATAGCTTTGATCTCATAAATATATTTATATATTCAAACAGAAAATTGTAATTTTAAACACTAAAAATATTTCAAAAATTTACTGTTTTTGCTGTACTTTGGATCAAATAAATGCGACTTCCAACCTTGGTGAGCAGAAGAAAACATTAAAAATCTTACTGTTCAAAAAATGTTTGACTGGTAGTGTAAACAGACAGATAGATAGAGACAGACAGACAGATAGACAGATAGATAGATAGATAGATAGATAGATAGATAGATAGATAGATAGATATTTGATGGGGACCTGTGCCCCAGTACTGATCAAAGGCTTGAAACGTCTGGCGCGTGGTTTAGTCTGATACACACAACATTAACATTTCCTTGTCAGTCAGTCAGTGAGTAAGAAAGCATCTGCCAAAGACATAAAATGCACTGCTAAAATGAAAGTGTAATGTCAGGAAACATTTGGTGCATGGCAAACAGCATGCAATCTTCCATTTCTGAGAGAAAAAAAGAAAAAAAGAAAGAAAGAAAGAAAGAAAGAAAGAAAAAAAAAAAAAAAAAAAGAGTGTCCTAGATTTCTGTCACTGTGTCACAGGTGGATGATATTTCTTAAAATAAAAAGCAAAACAGTTCTTAATAGCGAAAAAACTATAACTGCACACCCAGCTTTTACTGATGTTACCTAACAGAACTCCTACTTTTTTTGCTCATTTTGTGGCATCAGATCAAAATATTTAGTAAGGTCAGCTTGACACCCAACAAATTCACCAAGTATGTAGCATTAATCTAATATAGCACCAAATTCACTTTGTAGTGAGTGTTCCCAGGATTTTAATGGAATGGGAGGGAGGGAAGTGATATGGCATCTCATCAAAAGTACAAAAGAATACTTTAGAGTCAAGATACTGAAAATGTTGGTTATGGCACTCGACATTTTCTTTTTCTTTCTTTCTTTCTTTCTTTCTTTCTTTCTTTCTTTCTTTCTTTCTTGTAATTTTAAAAATCTGAATTTAAGAGAATATTAAAGTATATTGGTATATAAGAATATAAATATGAATATGAATATGATTTAATTTTTGGAATATACATTTACTACCAGTTCAGGTTGTTACATTTATTGTTTATCTCTCCAAGCATTTGATATGTCCCAAGTCTGTAAAAAGAAGTCTAAACGCACCTTTACGCTGCAAACACAGAGAAGTGGTGTAATAACCACAAAGCTGCGTTTACACAAACCTTTATTAGCAGGAAACAGCGAATTGCATGCATGAACGTTGACTGTTCGTTCTTGTGCACAGTCGATACAACATGAGACGTGCTGCTGCATGACAACTAGGGAAGTGGAAAACACATACTGTATTTTCATGTCAACTAGTCAGTGGGTTGCCTAAACAACTACAACTTTCAACCAACCCTAAACAGATATATTTCTTAGGATACATTTACATAAGATTTGTTCTTGCATTGAATTTTTGATGCTAATCAATTCAAACTCTCTGTGACTCTGAATAGAAAATCTGATGTTTTAGCAAGTGTACCTTCAAAATACTGTATTTTTAAATGACTTAAGAATGACAATTTCACAGAGTTTCTTTCAGGCAACTTAAATAATATGCTTCTATTGGCAACATCTAATCAATGTTTGAAGTCAAAATCTAATATGAAAATATGAGAAATTATGAACTCCTATGGGGGGGGGGGGGGGGGGGGGTTATTTGAACACTGAGGTGCAAATGATTAATGGTTAAGTATAATATGAGGTTAAGATTAAGATAAGATTATTTGCACTTTGTGTATAATACTTATTGTTATTTGTACTTGGTGTAAGTAGCCTCTGCTTTTTTATGTCTGGCTCTCAAACCCTTGTGAGCGTAAACTGGGTTTTTTCACACTTTTCAGTGCAACATACTAGCAACCGAGATAAAAAACAAACAACAAAAAACTATCAACCAAACACATCCTTTGAAGATGAAGCTGAAGATACAGCAAATTCTCCTAAGATAATTAACTCTTTCCCCGCCAGCGTTTTTTTTTTTTTTTTCCTATCTTCATGTGTTCGTTTTATCATCACTTGAATACAGATAGGTTTCATCAGAAATACAACATTTTGGACAAAAAAAAAAAAACATAAAAATGCATTTTTATCAAAGCAGTGCGTTTTCAAGCAAAATACATTCAGATGTCATATTCTTTCACCTGTAAATAATTATATGAATAATTGAAATTGCATTCAACAAACAGACACACACACACATAAATACATATTATATACACACATGATATTACTTACTGAAATAGTTCTGATAATTCGCTGTGAACCCACTATTTCCTAAGAATGTGTCGATTAATGTAGACAGTCATTGCACTAATTACTTTATTTAATAATTAAGAATGTAAATATATTTTGGTTTACAAACTACTGTTTCATCAGTCAGTCACGTTATCACTCAACTAACATATCCACCATTATTGTTTTGTGAGCTGTTTTACAGTTTAGCACCTAAACTTTTGCTGTGGGCACGATTCACTTGCATTGTGTATGGAAAGACTAATCACAACAGACCTAGCCAGCTGACCAATCAGAGCAGAGTAGGCCTAAGAAAAGGAGGTGTTTACTGACCTTTAGCTCAGAACTGCTTCAAACGAATCGTTTCAAAAAATCACTGAAAAATTATTCTAATATTAAATAAATATTCGGAGAAAATTACAATGTTTTCTGACCTTAGATGCATTTAAACCTATTGTAGCGGACTCCAACACAATATTAGAACACTCTAAAATACCACATGACCTGCTCTTTATAGGTTCTTATGTATTTCATATTTTCAACTCTGACAACATATATATACATATATATATATATATATATATATATATATATATATATATATATATATATATATATATATATATATATATATATATATATATATATACATATACATATACATGTGTGTGTGCGTGTAAGGTATGTATTCGCTGAGTTTCGTTTCATTTTTGTGAAGCGCTCCTGTTGAGACCACAGACAGCGCATCATGTTTGTTTTCTTTATTTTATAGAAGCACCGTTTGCAACGTTTTGTTGATTTGTGCACACAAATAAAAGTAGACCCTTTACAGTTTGGAAAGATGTATTATTCTTACTTTTTATCAGCAAAAATGTCAGAATATTTAAAATGGTTTCCACTAAAAAAAATGCAAGTGATCGCACAGGCGCCTCCATGTCCTGCAAAGCAGTTTTAGCTTCCAATCTCCGCACAAATGATTGGATATGCACCTAATAGCACACATTTATCTAGGTTTAACGTTTAAACTAACACCGTTTTACTTTAACTGTTTTATATCTATAGACATTTTATTTTAGGCAAGTTATGATGATTTGAGCAGGCAAAATTGATCAGACAGACTATGATCAGTCTTCCGCTCGCTGCTTTGTCTTTACTTTAAAAAACAAAAACTTATATTTAACGAACAAAAAAAATGCTTCAAAACATTTAAATCAACTTCATAAAAAAACGAAATATAAACACTTTGCCATTGCATACAAAACTGAACTATTTTAATAGCTGAAACTGTAGTATAAACTGTTTTGGGAGAAGGGGGAAAAAAGATGGGCTCGGGTCGGACTCGGGCCGAGAATTCTGATAAGCTGTCGGACAAGGGCCGGGCAAAGAATAAATCAAGCATAAATATTAGGGATGTCGCAATTCTCAATATAATATTGAACCGTTCGGTACGACCTCCACGGTTCAATACACGCTTGTGAATTGCGGTTTTTCGGTTTTGCATTTGCATAACTTCCTTGTTTTATTTCTCTTGGAATTTGCTGTATGTGTGCCCGCGATTTCACGTATTTGAAAAAGCAACACACGCAGAGCATCTTCCATTCTAATGACATGCAATGATAAGCCTTTTTAAACCTGTTGTCCAACAAGAGTTATAAAAACAAAAGTTATAAAAAAAAAAAACATAACTTGTTTTTAATTCACAACATCAGTTGAGTGTTTGAAATATCTTCCTTATGTGATCTGATGTGGATTCTGATCACAGAATGAGGCATATTCTCATATTCTATGTATGTCGATTAGCAATGGCTTATGAAAATACATGAGATGGCTTGAAGAACACAGATAAACCATATATTATTGTAGACGAGTGTTTATTGTCCTTACATTTCATCATTCAAAACGTTTAACGTTATATTATTTATCCAGTCACAGACTCACAGCAACAACGATGCCTTTATCCACATTAGAGAAGCTGGGAACGTAATCAGTGCTACTTCTTTGACGCATATTTGGATTTACTGCACGAGGGCGCCCTCTGGCGTCCAGTATGTATGAAACCCATTCTATTTTGCGTAAAAATCGATAAAATAAAACCTCTCAAAAGAAAAAATAAACAGACATATATTAAACCACGCTATTTTCAATGTACAGAGGTTTAAGGTAGAATTTTGTTAATTTGATGAAAAAAAAAAATAAAAAAAAATAAAAACACGCTGAAGTGGTAAGATATCAGAACCGAACCGAAAACCGTGGCTAAAAACCGAGGTACGTATTGAACCGTGGACTAACTGTATTGTTGCATCCTTAATAAATATGCAGATGTCATCCAAAAACATTGCACTGTATAAAACAAACTTTTCATACAAATTCTGAACGGCTAAAAGCATCACTCATCTCAGTTTATCGCAATCTCACAAGTTCTGTTATAATCAATGAAGCTCTCTAAACTACACAATGAATCCCTTATTTACATCACATCCGTGCTTAGTCATGAGATGATTCACGAAAACTGCACTTGAAAAAAAAAAAAAAAGATCCGGCGCTGACAAACTAAAACGTTTCTGATTGGCCATTGCATTCAAGAAACCAGCAGATATGTCTGCATTCCTCAGCGCTGCAAAAACATGTTGCATAGTTTGCCAGATCTTCAGTTGCTTTTGCTTTCTTTTGAGGGTATTTATCACCATGTAGCATCTCCGTACAACATGGTCCTGGTCATGGCTTACTGCTCCAGTTGCAGCTTGGCTAACAACAGGGATGACTAACCATCTGGTGGGCTACTGACACTGGTCAATTTGGAAGCCAAACAAATTAGAATATTATAATAATAATAATAATAATAATAATTTTATATTATTATTCCTATGACAGGAATAGCCATATATTGTAAAATAATTGCACTGTAAAATAAATTAGTAAATAAATACTTATTAGTAATTAGTAAGTAAAATAAATGAAATAAAATTTGTATTTTTCAGGTATATTATTTTACCTTATTCTTCTGTAGGAAAATTACAATACTTTTGTCCTAATTTCTACACTTGCAAGCAGGACCTAAAACTAGTTTTGCCACATCTGCCAATGGCTGGTGATTTGAGAAAATTTATCAGCCCTAAATATTTTTTTTCCTGGCCATTAATCTGTTTTTGCAGTTGTACTACTACAAAAACTAAACACATTTAATAATGAACCAAAGAACCAACCACTGAATTTTAATCACAATACAAACAAAGATGAAACACATGTAGCATGAGCATTTTTTAATTTAAATTTGTCTGTATCATTTCAACATTTGAATCAAAAACAGAATGGTCTGACTTTAAAGCTTTGTGAAACTATGCTAAAACCTGCATAAAACAAAAACAACAGACTGAATTTCACTCTCTGACAGCAGGTGGCGCTTGTGAAACAGAGGGGAAAATGCCATCGAAACAACGTGCTTGCTCTGCTTGTACAGTATTTTCTGTGCGCGTGTCTGTTAATTTTAGTCCTTGCTTCCAAGAAATAAACCTATGAGCTTTTATTTTGACGGAAACTGCAGTAGAGCTTTTATTTTGGCGGAAAACTCCAGCTTCAGTGCAAACAGGTTTACAAACACGTCTCATTACAAATCTAGTGAAATATTGTAAACATCTGCCCATTAAAATGTTGGAAATTATGCTAATGTGACAATGCGTAACTGGTTGCCATTGCGTTCTCAAACGCGCGCTAAACTCACAGCAAAAACAATGTTCACCGCATTGACTGTCAATCAAAGAGTCGCTCTGACTCTGACGCAGCAAACATCAAATCACGAACTGATCGTCTGACTCTGAATGAAGCGCGTGCTTCACAAACAAGCAGCGAAACAGACTTGATGAACGGAAAAAACCATATAACGCTTAGTTCGTTTGACGGACACTTTTCCAAAGCGATGGCACGAAACCACTGGTTCCCAACACAATCGTTGTCAGCAAAATTTGAGCAGCCTTTTCAAAACACATCTACAATAAACTTGGCACATTCATGACCCTAAATTAGAAAAATAAATAGATAAATAAATAAAATACAAGCAGACAGAATATGTGCAATAGATCTGCGTCATGTGATGGAAAATTTACTGAACTAATACTTTAAGCATTAATTAAGTCTAATATACAGGGAAATAGTGCACATCTTTAAATGAAGCCATCATGACATTTAATTATTTGGAGGGTAGCCATGTTGTAAGCAGAATAGTGCACAGTCAGCTGGTCATTACTGCAGATGGAGTGAACAGGACCCAATAATCAGTGTTGTGAAAAGTTGCTTTTAAAAGGAAAGCATTACAATATTGTGTTACTCCCTAAAAAAGTAACTAATTACGTTACTTAGTTACTTTATATGGAAAGTAATGCGTTATGTTACTTTTGAGTTACATTTGCATTACTTTTTAAATCTGGGAAGGGCTTTTTTTTTTATATAAATAGTTCTATTTTTAGCAAATGTAAAAGCCCTGGCTTTCACACTAAAAAGTGAAATGAATAAGCCTCAGGCTGAAGGAAAAATAAATTCACGTCTGTACAGTAGAACGCAGGAGAAGAAGGTTCGACACTCTTCAGCAATACAAAAAAAAAACAATAAAAGCACAAATGTTAGTTTATTTAGTCATTTTTGCTTAATACGGTTGAACATCATCAAAGGTCAGTAGCAAAGACATTGGTTAATAAAATGGCATTAAATACATGAAGGAAATTTGTGTTATTTAACATATTGTTGCAGGTTTGTTGATGTTCATGTCTTTCTTTCTTCAGTCATAAAGAAATTATGTTTTTTGAGGAAAACATTTCAGGATTTTGAACTTGAACTTCCAAAATGCAGTTTAAATGTGGCTTCAAATGATCCCAAATGCGGTTGTAAATGATCCCAGCTGAGAAAGAAGGGTGTTATCTAGTAAAACGATCGGTTATTTTCATTAAAAAAAAAAAAACAATTTAAATACTTTTTAATCTCAAATGCTCATCTTGCCTTTCTCTCCCTGAACTCTGTGTATTCTGGCTCAAGACAGTTAGGGTATGTCGAAAAAACTCCAATCGCATTTTCTCCTACAACTTAACAAAATCATCCTACATCGCTGCAGAAGTACCGACCCAGTCTTTGCAAAGTGAACATGCAAAGAAGATCAAACACCCTTAACAAAAAAGGTAAAACAGTGATATAGGACGATTTTGAAGTTGATGGAGAACATGAGATGGGAGTTTTTCGACATACCCTAACTGACATGAACCAGAACAAAAACAGTCCAGGCAGAGTAAGACAAGACGAGCGTTTGACATTAAATAGTATATAAATTGTGTTGTTCTTATGAAAATAAGCAATCGTTTCACTAGATAAGACCCTTCTTCCTCAGCTGGGATCGTTTACAACCACATTTGGGATCGTTTAAAGCCGCATTTAAACTGCATTTTGGAAGTTCAAAATCGGGGCACCATATCAGTCCATTATATGGAGAAAAATCCTGAAATGTTTTCATCAAAAAACAATTTGTTTACGACTGAAGAAAGAAACACATGAACATCTTGGATGACAAGGGGGTGAGTACATTATATGTGAATTGTTCTGGAAGTTGTTCTTAACATGTTTACACAATGCACACAACGCCTCTGTATTTCCAATTTCTCTCAACATGAGGACAGGAGAATTGTCAGTCAATAAATGGGAAAAAGTAACTGGCATTACTTTTTTGAAAAAGTAACTCAGATATTTTCTTGTAAATTAAAAAGTAATGCCCTACTTTACTAGTTACTTGAAAAAAGAAATCTGATTACGTAACTTGCGTTACCCAATAACTATAATTGTGTTTCATATAACCTAACTATATATTGCATAACATGTGATGAACAAATAATTATCATGAGTCAAGGTGTGTTAAAGCACACTTAAAGCACATTTCCAGTTGAATTCTCTAACAACCCTACATATATATATATATATATATATATATATATATATATATATATATATATATATATATATATATATATATATATATATATATATATATATATATATATATATATATACATATATATATACATACATACATACATACACGAAGAGTTCAGATGCAAAAACCCCTAAATCCATCTGACGTCTTTCTTTAAAAAATGCATTTTTATCAGGCTCAGATGTATAGGTTTCTATGTAAATACCGGTACTTCTGATTGGGGTGAGGCTGGTATTTTAGCGAGTTTGAAGTAAAAGTATTTGATGGACGTATAATATGGGTCAGGAGCATTCATTCAGTATTATTATCTCATTTTTGACCGAGACGACTTTTATCTGGTTTTGCATCTGAACTCTTCATATTATATATATATATATATATATATATATATATATATATATATATATATATATATATTTATTTATTTATTTATTTATTTATTTATTTTTTTAACCTGACTTTTTTTTTAACCTGATTTGTGCAGCCTTTTCAAAACACATCTACAGTAAACTTGGCACATTCATGACACTAAATTAGAATAAAATATATAAATAAAAAAAATCAAATACAAGTAGACAGAACATGTGCAATAGATCTGCGATAAGGGATTATTTCATTAGAAAGCTGCATTTTCAAATGTGGTTTGTTTTGACCATGGGCTTGAAAAAAAACAAAAAAAAAACAAAACAAAAACAAAAACAAAAACAATGTATTCTCTGATGTTAGGATACAAACTAAAGGAACAAAGAATCTTAAACTTGATCAAATCTAACTGGGTAAGGAGAAAGAAAAAAAAGTGCATTCCTTTTTGAACATCAAAGAGAGAAAGTAGAACATTTGAGCTTGCAGTGAATCACATGGCAGGCAGCAGTCCAGAGCACTGCAACACAGACTCATAATGAGCCATTCATGAAGACACTACATACATTATAACACATGAGGAACCCGACATCTCAAAACTCATCTATTAGTCTTCAGGCAAAAAAAATCCAAACATAGTTATTGAAGTCTAAGCTCTTACTCTTTGAGAAAGACTCCTTCAAAGTCCTCCTCAAATTCAGTTTCAGGACGAATAAAGTGTGATCTGTTCCACTGCTGAACTTGAAATCGAACCAAAATACACAGATAAGAGTTTGAAACTCCGCTTGAATACACAGCACAAGGACAGGACAACAATGTCCGATGCAGCGGATCCTGTCGACACACTATCTCAGACAAAAAGCTCAGAGCGATCGGCGTCCTGCTGTTAACTGAACCAGAGCTGCTCTCCACAACCCCCGTTTCTTCTCAGCAGAAGCACGACCATCACCTACTGCAACAAAAACAAGCTTTTGTCTTTGAGCTGAGCGCCAAAAAAAAAGATGCAGAGTGTTTTATTAGCACAGCCGATGGATGGAAAGGAAGAAAAAGACAAGACGATACTGAGGATCAGTGTGCGAAAGCATATTCGTTTGTTTTGTCTAAACCAGCAGTTATCAACTAAAGGACTGTGGTCCAGATTTGGACCCAAGATTGACTCTATCCAAACTTTACATCAGTACTCAGAATTGTCAAAATATAAACTATAAAACGAAGTCTTCACATAGTCTTCAATCAGCTACAAAAAATGGCATAAAAGTATTTACACAAGATGTATCTGCCACTTGTTCAGTCTTGTGCACAGCCAGCAGAAAACAAAAACACATGCTGCTGATGATAACATCATAGAGTAAAGACAGCTTCAGAGCAACTTCTGCTTCTTCGTTTGCCGATTATTAGGACTCAACAAAGAAGTTTGATGTTAATCTACTATTGCTTCTGTTTTGTCAAAATGTCAGCTGATTGCTTTTTTAATCATTTGTAATTATATACTGGATAATGTCATGGAGAGATTATTGTGACTATTAAGGATGTATTGCTATATATATATATATATATTTTTTTTTTTTGAAGTATAGAGCTCTAGAGTTATAGGCCATGAACCGCTGTGAGATTTAGTATAATAGGGCTGCAACAAATGATCATTTTGATAATCGTTTAGGCCTAATCTAACAATTATTAGAACGATTAATCGACTAATCATCGATTATTTCACTGAATAATCAGTAGACTTTGATAGATTATTCAGCTTTTGTAATTAGTTAAAATATTCAGTTATACATATTCTAACAAATAAAGAAAAGTAACTTCAGCTTTTGAAATTACATTATGCAATTACATTTATTACACTATTAATTTATACCAACAGATACACTACCAGTCAAAAGTTTTTCAGCAGTAAGCCTGCCTTTATTTAATCCAAAATACAGCAAAAACAGTAACCGTTTGAAAAAAAAATTTACTAATTAAGATAAATTTTCTATTTGAATATATTTTAAAATGTAACTTATTCCTGTGATTTCAAAGCTGAATTTTTTTGCATCATTACTCTAGTTCAAAAAACATTATTATTATTATTATTATTATTATTATTATTATTATTATTATTATTATGTTTATACTGACTCCAAGTATTTGAATGGAAGTGTTAAATGTTACAAAATCTTTGGATCTTTGGCTGGATCTTTCCATTCATCAAATAATCCTGAAAAAAACTGACTCCACTGTTTTAAATAATAATAATAATAAAATTGTTTCTTGAACAGCAAATCAGCATATTATAATGATTTTTGAAGGATCACGTGACACTGAAGACTGAAGTAATGATACTGAAAATGTAGCTTTGATCACAGGAATAAACTACATTTAAAGATACATATTCATGTACATAATAGAAAGCACTTATTTTAGTAAAACTGTTTCACAATATCACTGCTTTTGATGTATTTTGGATCAAATAAATGCAGGCTTGGTAAGCAGAAGAGAATTAATTAAAAATCTTACTGTTCAAAAACTTTTGACTGGTAGTGTATATTTGGCACACAAAATAAGATAATATACAGAGAAACTCTCTTATCCACCAATGAATTAGCTATTTGAAAAAGTAACTGAATGACATCATTCCACCTAACATCTCCTTTTGTAAGTCATGTGGATAAGAAACAAAATAAAGGTAAGTGATAAGATGCTTTATTCTTTGATAAACTATTTTATTCACAACATAATCTCTCTTCAAATACCCTTATAGGGTTATGAAAATCAAAACAGTCCTAAGCTATAGTAGATCAAGCCTTGATCTCTGCAAATCAAACTATCACTTTAATGAAATAATATTTTTCCCCACTAATAAAAAAAAAAAAAAAAAAAAAAAAATTATATATATATATATATATATATATATATATATATATATATATATATATATATATATATATATATATATATATATATATATATATATATATATATATATATATATATATCATTAGCTAGCTCCACACTGAGCTGCTTTGTAACAGAAAATCAAGTAGTGATTCTAACTGAAAGTGACACTCACTCTGGTTTTTCATGTTTTATACTGTAAAGTATGGATTTACTTTAAATCAGTCATTTATTTATTTTATAACAGTAAATAAATATCGGTTCTGCATTTCAGTTACTGGGCCCATAAACATGCAAATAAATGGTATCAGTAGGAATCGTATTGGTTATAAAAAAAAAACAAAAAAAAACAAAAAAAAATATATATATTATATATATATATATATATATATATATATATCGGTCGATCACTAGAACATAGTTTGTGTAACATTCGCACACATTATTAGCTGTAGTCTGGCCTAGTGTGAATGAGAGGAAGCGGATACTAATTTGCTTATTCATGCTAAAGGTGCCACACTGCTGACTTCTTCAGATCATCTTTAACCCTTTAACTGTCACTCCCATTTTTGAACACAGACATAAAAATGCACTATCCAGACTTAAATTTTTATAATTCATGAATGAATATGAAATGAATATGATTTTGATGTACACTTTCTGTGGTAATGCAACGTCTGACTTTAAAATGCCTTTCAAAGGATGAATTTTGAGATTTTAAGTTTTGAACTGATACCTAATTTCTTATGATATCTAAAGCGTGAAAGGGAAAAAGGAAACGAAGAAAGTCTTTTTGTGACAAAGGTCAGAACTCATGTTATGATGTCGATTTTTTAAGTTGCACTCTTGACATATATTATTCTATTATTTTTCCTACATAACTTTGTAACACAAAAATATGGTAAAATATCTATTTAGGAGTCTTAGACCTTCCCAACAACATATAGTTTATGATGATTAGATTAGGATTTATTTGTAATATGGTGAAGTAAACGTCTCACAGAGTGGACAGTGACAGTTAAAAGGTTAATATGGCAGTGAACTACTTAGCAAATGACAAAATCAAATAAAACAACCACAGTACAACACAAAACTGTTTATGATATTTTTAGGCAGGCTTTATATAGATAATTTTTAGATATTTTTTAAAATGTATATTATAATTTTTTTAATTTTTTTTTTTTATTTAAGTTATAGCTATTATACAGCATATGACTAGGTGACTAGGACTAGGTTGACTAGAAAAAATATTTTTATTTCTGGAACCCTGCCTTTATTAAGGCTGCTAACTTGAAAATTTATAATTAAGAATCCTAAAATTTCATAACTGTACAATATTGATAAAGTTGTAAAGATATAGACTTTGCAGGGTTCCAATTAAAAGGATCTGCCAAATGCATACATTTAAATGCAAAATAACCAGTTAACGTACAGAATGCGTTCAGAGCGCAAGTTCAATAACCTCAGGAAAACTTTCATGAATAGTGATCTGAGTTCTGGGAGAGCGCTTGGGACTTTAGACGGAACAATCCAGAATACTGGCTTGAAATCAGTCATGCATATTGTGTTGATTTCCAGTGCCGGACACATGAATGTGTGTGTTTGTCACTGAGCGAGGAGGATGTGAAGAGCAGGTGTGCTGTACAGCTCCCATGTGAACGCACCGCCGACAGGAAAATCAGTCTTTATAGAGAAGGCCTACACAGGATGTGCAAGCCATTCTGCACGGGAACAAAGATGAGCTCAAACCCTCAATGGTGGGGCCTGACTGTACTAAGTGACAGCAGAACTGGATAGACAGAGCTGCAACATATTTATTGCATAAATGTATCTGACAAATTCACTTGTTCTCGTCAAGTAAACAGAGCCCTTGAGCCATAAATCTTTCAGCAGACGGCTCTGTAGATTGAGCATGTGGTAAAATGAGAGAACTGGTCATGATAGGTGGTCTTAAGGGAACTGACCTGCCTGTGTTAACATACATTTAAAAGGAAACCACCTGAAGATTAACATGGGCCTCTTCATCTGGTACACATGTGCCACAACTGACTACAATCTAATTACAGAGTTAAACCCATCTGTTCTGTTGCTAGCATCTCTGCAAGACATGTGGCCATCAGTGTAACCGATAATCGGTGTATATAACTTGCTTCTTTCAGACAAATCCAGCTGGAGTTATATTAAAAATTATCCTGGCATTTCCAAGCTTTATCATTGCATGGTTGGGTGTTTTTCCTCGTCAGTTCAAAACAAGTCCAATAAAGTGCATCCATCCATAATAAAAAGTGCCTCACACAGCTCCGAGGGGTGAATAAAAGCCTCCTGTAGTGAACTGATGCGTTTTTGTAAGAAAACTATTCATATCTAAAACGTAATAATCACTTTAATCTAGCTTGCACCGACTGGTCGTACCCGGAAGCAGCTCCGGGCGGATGACGTAGGACGTCGCCGTTGTGCGTGCGCTGGCGAGTCTCGTGAAATCCAACGTTTGTTTACAGGAGCAAAGGAAGCAAAGTTTCCTTACTTTAGCAAAGGAAAACCAGTCTTCTCTTGGTTTATATCGAAATCCTCTGACATTTTTCTTTACAAATCCTTGTTTTGGACTTCTAATTTGTGACTGTTGTTTTGTTTTGTTTTCTCTCCACGGCGCATTCGTGTTCGTCACTTCTTACGTCATCCGCCTAAAGCTGCTTCCGGGTACAACCAGCTGGCACAAGCTAGATTAAAGTGATTCTTACATTTTAAATATGGATATTTTTCCTACAAAGACGCATCGATTCGCTACAGGAGGCCTTTATTCACCCCCCAGAGCCGTGTGAGCCACTTTTTATTATGGATGGATGCACTTTATTGGACTTGTTTTGGACTGATGAAGAGAAACACCCACCCATGCAATGATAAAGCTTGGAAATGCCAGGAAGATTTTTAATATAACTCCGACTGGATTTGTCTGAAAGAAGGAAGTCATATATAGCTAGTAAATTATGAGCTAATTTTAATTTTTGGGTGAACTAACACTTTAATGAACATTAACTACAGTCAAGAAAACCTGAAGATACTGTATTGTAGCTGATATTGAAGATTTTTATTCACAGCAGCCTTTTGTTCAGCTCTTTACGTTTCCAAATATGACAAAATGCATACACTAATTCTGGGTAAGATTGTAAAATTTTTTTTAAAAGAAATCTTTTAACCTCACCAAGACTGCATTTAATTGATCAAAATACAGTAAAACTGCAATGTTTTGAAATAATATTTTAATTTAGAAATGCATAAAATGTAGCTTATTCCTGAATATATTTAAAATGTAATTTATTTATGCGACGCAAAGCTGAATTTTCAGCATCATTAGTCCAGTCTTCAGTGTCACATGATCCTTCAGAAATGATTCTGAAATGCTGATTTGATGCTCAAGAAATTATCAAATTATCATGTTAAAAACAGCTGTTTTGCTTTACATTTTTGTGAAAACCTTTTTTTTTTTTTTTCTCCCCAGGATTTTTAGTGAAACAAAAGCTTACTAAGTAAGTACTAAAGTACTAAAAAAAAAAAAATAATCACTGACCCCAAACTTTTAAACAGTTGTGTATGATAAATGAAATGACTTTATTTCATTTATCATACACAACCATTGGTAATAATGGTGATGGTGTAGTTTCAAAGTGAATATTTTGTCCAATAAAAAAACATTGTCTATATATTATTAAAACCACAGCTAGCACAACTCACCGGACAGGACGACCTCAATCAGATCTCCCTCATGGATATCCTCCGCCGACGTTAGCCGCTGGAGGATGTTGTCCGAGTTCAGATCATGGCGGAAGAGCAAGATCTTATCATACAAGCCAAAGAATCCACATTCTGGGAACTGAGGAGGAGAGGATGGGATTTATTATTAATAATGAAATCAAACATCAAAAGAGTTTCTTGATCAGAACTTTGCATAGCTACAAAGGTATTTCAGTCAGAATTTCACATTCATTAATGACTTCACATTTCTCATATATAATAGACTGTAAGGTATTCTCTAAATAAAGGCTAATGTACAGTCAGCATTATGCAATATTGATTAGAAATAGATAGATAGATAGATAGATAGATAGATAGATAGATAGATAGATAGATAGATAGATAGAAATGTTGAAAGTATGGACACCATTGAATTATTGCTTACACAATGACACACATGACCATTAAATCAAGCATTCCAGAAATCCATATAATAATGTTTGATGAATCCTAATTCCTGTGCTCGAGCCAAAGACAGCATGACAAGAGAGAGACAGAGACAGAGACAGAAACATCCAGGCCCTGTTTTTCAGCAATAGCTCGCCTCTAAGGAGATTACTAAAGCTGGGAGGCATGCGGAGCCGAACAGAGCCTGGAATATTAGCCCTGCAAAGGGAAGGTCTGAAAACCATCTGTTGAAATCAAGCCCACAGTGATGAGTCACACTACTGTTCTCCACTTCCTCCAGCACAGTTCTTCTCCACGTGGAAGAAATGCCAAACACCAAAAGAAAATTACTTGCAAGATAGAGGGATCATTAACCTTGCTTATTTGATGCTTTTTTCTTTGCATTTTTAACATGCAGTAACATATATTTATAAAACTAGATCTAAATATTTGCATACAAAGTAAGCAGTGTCTCTACAAATACACTGTTGAAAAAAAAAAAAAAAAATCTAGTTTGTCTACTTTATAAAAGTGTAATGTTACCATTAAATGTTAACTTTTTTTATTATTAGTGAAATTTACTAACAATTTCTGAGTGAAATTTATTTAAAAATAAATTCTACACATTATTGTACAGTTCCATTATGGTCGAGAATTTGGGAAATTAACCTGGAATGTTAGTGGACACTAGGCAATTAGTAAACTAAGTTTAGAGGAAAGCATAAACATTCCAAAATGGAAGAGTCCCACAGTCAGAGGTGAGAAGTCCTGTCAGGATATGATCACAGCCAATTCTGAGGTATTTCCTCTTATCAAGAACACCCTCCCATTCAGACTGGAGGCAGAATATTTCACCCTGACATGATGTCTCTGGTGTACTGTGGAATCTCTGGGCTCTACATCAGGTCTTTTCAAACTAAAGGTTTTTTGGGAGTATTTTGAGAAAAAAAAAAAAAAAAAAAGAAAAAAAAAAAAAAATCACTGCATCTGTAAACAAATCAAGTATAGTGCTACACAATACACATTGCTTCAAAGCTGCTTTACAGGAAATCACAATATTGATGTTTACAGTAAAATAATAGCACATTAGAGCTAGAGACAACAATTTTACTTTTTGTGACAGTAAAAGCAAGCAGCTCAGAGTTGCTACAGTACAGTATATAGTTTATTTTTTTATTCTGCAAAAAATAAATTAAATTAAATTAAATTAAATATCTATCTATCTGCAACAAAATATATAGATCTATACATAATAGAGTTTTTTTGATAATAAACAAATCACACAAAATATGCAATTATTTAACCCAATTATTTAACCACATCAAACACTACAGCATTAAATCCAGAAGCACAGTCAGTTTTGATTAGATAGAAAATAATTAGCCCTTGGTCTCATATTGAAAGAGAAACTTCAAGTGAAATAAATATTAAAAAATAATAATTAAAAAATAAGGGGTGTGAAGGGGGTGTAAAAAGGAGAAGAAAAAGTCAAAAGAGCATTTCTGTATTTGTTAACGCAGTATTTGTTATCAAAAGTATTTTTTTTTTTTTTAATTAAATACCAGCATTCTGTCTCATACATTTCCACGGAACTTGTGTTATTTCTTCACTCTTTTTCTTTTTTTTTTCTTTTTCAGTTCTTTGGAGTATGCTAGCTTGTGAGGAGACATTTCCGAAGCCTTTCACAACAGGCCAAATGGAAATATTGGATATCAGAAACGAGGGGATGAAAGATGATGGAGAGGAAGAGAGGGGGCATAGGAATGGATGGGTGAGGATCAAAGCTGCCCTTTTCTAAAGGGTCTGGATGGGGTACGTCTCACTGCCAATAACAGTCTGAAAAAAATCCATCTGACACAGCTGTTTCCCGGCTGGGTCCCGACACACAATGCATCCAAAACAATACTGCCCGTAATGCCAGGGCCAATGAAACTCACGTCCAGTGTTTTTGGCATTACCCCAATGTCACCTGTGGTCAGAAATCCCTGTCTGGCTCATGACTAGCTGTGTACTGACTCCAGACCAGGATCCCACAATTAACACAATGACTGTCATCAAACGGTTCCCTCTCTATCCAAAACAGAATCTGATGAAATCATGAAGGAAAGGTAAAAATAATAGTTAACTGTGGATTCATTTTTTTGTCCATGACATATCATATATTTACTTTTTACATGTACTTTATATTTGTTTACCAGTAGATGTGTTTGTATTTAAAGTAAGTCTGTTGATTTAGACATGATTAATTTTGGGAAAAAAAAAAAAAAAAAAGTGTTAAAATTATTATTACAAAATTCTGTCATTAAACTAGACGGCACAGGCAATCTAACAATCACATCAGTATTCACATGACGTAGCTAACTGGTTTCTTTTTACATCAGCAGCCAATGAGCTCACTGCTCAACATTTAAATACTCGGCTAGTGCTTGCTGTAACAGTTGCAGGGCACTTCAGAAACCCTCCACCTTCCCCAGCTCCACCTGTATGGATCTGCTATGAGGTAATGTCATTTATGTTACTTATGGGGGTTATTTCATATATGTAATATGTGCAGCAGCAGTATTTGTTATGTGTGGATGTATTAGCTGTAGCAAGTCTTGGTACTTGATCTGATCTATTCTGTCATAACTAAACACATTAACATTGGTATGTATATTACACAGCTAAACTCTGAGAGTTGTCATGAAAGAAATGCATTTAATGCACCCGCCACACTCAGACCTGTACAACATTTTACATTGCATGCAGTTGCTGAAGAACAAAAACCAAATGCCCTGCATGGGTTTTTGTCTTTCATTTATATCATATGATTTAGTTTATCACTATAACACAAGCGAGAGTGTTGTTTTTCCTGAATATTTGCAGGATTGCAAATGTGATGCTGACGTTAACAGTTCAATAAACAAGTTGATATTGTGTTACATTTTAGACACAGTATTATCAATATTGTTTGTAGTTCCAAACAAAGCCACAGCAGAACTGTTGTGCATGTCTGAGCAACACACTGCAGTGTTTCTTTAAAGTATGATCTAATTGATTTAAAACGGCAGAGTTTTTAAAAAGACACTTGAGAGCATAATATCATGTCACAACCATTGCAGGGTATGAAGAAATTTCACATGCGCAAAGACAAATTATCTGAATTAATTAAATGTATTAAAATCAAGTAAGCCAGTGATTCAGTGAGTCATTCATATAGACAGTCATCTTTCGGGGGATAATTTTTTTCAGCAAAAAATTGATGTATGGTTAATTTGCGATTAGATTAATTAATCTGAAGAATTCACTGTTTAACATGTTTTTAAAAAATGCAATGAATGCAGGATGTTTCTAAAGTCATTGAGGAACTGTGTTAAATATTCCTCATCTGAATAATGACCAAAATAACCAAATTTTTTTTGCCATAATTAAGCCACCCTACTGTAGTTCTAGCTCAACAGCTACATCATGACTCATAAATGCTACATTCTATTTCTTTGTACTATGCCTGCAGTATAACAGAATACACTCTACTGGGATCTGTATACAACTATGCAATGTAGATTTACAACGTCATCATTTTCACATCACATTCAACAATAGTATTTAATACCACTGGTTGGGCACAACAGTATGCGCTACTACAACGTAATTTTGGCTGATCAATAGCCTGCACAATAACACTTGATTTCAAACTTTGAACTTTCTTATTTTCTTTCTTTTTTTTTTTTAACTAAAAATTAAACAGATTTTTGTGCCAAGTCTGTCTCAAGCATTCAAGTTTGTGAAGCCCGTCTGATTTTGCACATGAGTTCTGGCAAACTGTTTTTTTTTTTTTTTTTTTTTAAATCTGGTAAAAAATGTAAAATGCACTTATTTATGAGATTTTACCTTTCTTAATGCATGTAAGACATCTTTAGTCCAATCAACCAATGCGGCAAGAAAGGGCTGTGGATATTATTTTTGGCTCATATGCCACACAGACGGACAACTGTGGTGTAGTGATTGACCAAAATATAAGCCAGGTGAACTGATTGGCAAATATTTTTCCATTTGAGAGCATTATATTGATTATACTGAATAGTCACCCTGGTATCGGCTTCAGTTGCTGAAAAACCCATATAGGTTGCACACTGAGTGCATTGCATAATACATACTATGTCCTGCAAACTCCTTTCACTCCTTAAATGATATCAAAATGACTAATCTGCAAAATGCAGCTGAAATCCATAAAATGGCTTGGTCATGCTAAAACCAGCGTAATTCCATGTAGCTAGGCTTGCTTTATCCCTTAATGTACAAGAAACATGCAAAGCCTTCGTCTTTTTGTTGAATTACATAAGCTCATTTGACACAGCCGGACACTGGATCTAATCTGCATCCCATTTCATTCATAGCAGATAAATGAGCATCCCTTGTCTGTCTGAATGACCCCTCTCTGGCTGGAGTTGTCTGCTGAAGATGCTGAAGATGCATATAGACATTACAGCAGATCAAATCTAAGCTCTCTGTCAGATGTTAGCAATGGCAAGGTTATGTATCATGCAAAATGCGAAAGAGTCTTCTGCAAAAAGGTTATGGATGCCTATGAGTCTGGCAAAAAAAAAAAAAAAAAGATCTCCAAATGATTTGAAATACATCATTTCACAGTAGGAACATCCATCTACAAGTGGCACAGATTTCAAACAACTGCCAACTTGTACAGGACTGGCCATCCCATCAAATTTAGCCCAAGAGCAGGCTGTCTTATACACAAAAAGGTCTCCAAGAACCCCAAAATTTCATCATGGGTGCTTGCATCTACAATGAGGAATAGACTGCACAAATCTGACCTGAATGGCGTGCCAAGAAAAAGCCTCTGCTGTCTAACCTGAAGATTAAAACAAGGCCACAGTTTGCCAGTGAGCATACATGCAAAGACCAGACCTTTTGGAGTAATGTGCTCTGGACATGTGAATCAAAAACTCACTGTATGGCCACAGTAACAGCAGACATGTTTGACACAGACCAAAGACAGCTTTTCAGGAAAAGAACCTTCTACCAATTGTGAAGCACAGATGTGAAAATGTTATGGTTTGGGGTTGGTTTGCTGCTTCAGGGACTGGACAGCATGCATTCGTTGATTCAACTATAGACTCTGCATCATATCAATGAGTGCTTCAAGATAATGCAAGGCCATCTGTCAGAAAGTTGTCAGAGACTGGAAAGGATGCACTTACTTTTTCCACAGAAGAAATTCACCTACTGATATTTCTGTTGAACTTTAGTGAACAGATATTCACTATTAACAAGGTGTTTCCCCTCAATAAACTCCTAACTTGCTGCTTATTAATAAGTTAGTTGTTAAGTTTAGGTATAGAGTAGGATTTAGGGATCTAAAACATGGACATGCAGAATAAAGCATTAATATGTGTATTATATGTATGTATATGTAATATTAATATGCTCCTGACATGCATCCTTCCTGAGAGGGGAGTCACTGAGAGCTTTCCTCTCTGCTCTGTGCCCAAGTCTGGACCTGGACCCCTCAACTTCCTCCGGCTGGCATGGCCCACACACTTTCCACCCTACATTTCCCATTCCCTCTCATCAGCAGCTGGTGGCCAGGCTAGCGGCTGGGAGAGGCCGCAGCGAGCCACACCACTACCAGGAAGCTACAAAGAAGCTGTAAATGTTGCCCACACTGAGACGAACAACACGTAAAAAGAGAAGAAACAGACAGGCTCTGGTTACTGACTCACATGAAGCGAAAGAACCTCCTCACAGATTCTGTGAGTGTGTGTTGTTCTTAAAGCTGATTTATGTAAGCAGACCCACTCGAAAGCACTGCGCAAGTCATGGGATTTAATAATTTAAGTCTCAAGCCATATGCTGGAGAGTGTAAACACTTTGGCGCTTTCAAAACAAGATGTTTGTTTGAGCTGCCTGACATGTCAACTTCTGGAACTCTAACCAATGGCATGAGTTTGGGGCAGGACTAAAGTCCTTTTAAGGCAAGTCTGTTCACCCTGTGGCCATTTTGGTAATGTTCCCTGGCTGGCATACAGTGTTGCAGTATCGCATATTCAAAACAGCAATAACATCCGACAAAAATAATATTGTTTTCCTCTTTAACTCAAATTAGGCTTAAAACTGTATTTCGAGACTGGACTATAGAACCAAAAACAGGTATTTACTATCACATAAACGGCACACTGCACCTGTAAATTGTTTTTTACGGTAACTTAGTTCGGTATTGCGGTACTGTACCTAGTTGTTGCTAGCTAGTGAAAACGGTGTTACATATAGTACTACTAGACAGGACCTGGCTTGTGCCGTCAGGCTGTTTCATGACTGGCTTTCAACTTCCAAACATTTGGTTAAATAAATAGTTCACCCAAAAATTAGCATAAAAATCACGTTGTTTCAAACCCAAATGACTTTCTTCCACTGCACACAAAAAAGAGAACATTTTAAAACACGTTTTTACGCAATTACAATTCTGGGCTTCAAAACTTCAAAAACTGGGCGAAAGAACCATAAGAGTGGTTAGACTCTATTTTCCCAGTGTTCTGGCACCACAAAACCTGGTCTGAGGTACGTTTCCCATACAACAACATAACTCCCTGCTTAATTACCCTAGTACGATGCTTTGTTACACATCCGTCACTGTACTGAACTATCGTTATTGGCCACGTGCAGGTCAAACTATGCTTCTAACCACAGGTCGAAGACTGTAGTGCCAACCACACAAGTTTGCCGTGCTGTTTGCAAATGTTTATTAGCACTATGGTTTCGGGAAACACTGAACCATACTTTGTTAACAATGCTCTTGGTTCACTCACAAATCCAGCTGATCCTGTTCTCGAGTTCTAGGCCATGATCTTATTGCAGAGGTTAACTAACTATCTGAAGAACTAACTAACTAACTGACTGAATTCTTGTACAGCGCAATTCAGAAGACTTGGAAAATATCGCATGAGACATATGGGACACTTTGTCGACTAGAATTATAAGGTTCTGTCTGCATTCTGAGCACTTTTGAGATATTCAAAGAGCTTCAAAGTTTTTGCGTTCCATAGACTTCTGTGGATATAACCATTTTTGTTTTCTAAAAAAAAGGCCCAAAACGTACACAGCTTACAAAAGAAGCATCACATAACGTAAATAAGTTGTCACCGAATAAGAATATGTGAATAACTCAGTTTTGACAAAAATGTCAGATAGAACCTTATAATTCTAAGGTGACGACTTTTTAAGCTTGACATCTTCAGTCCCAGGTCATTGTAAGTGCATGAAAAATGATCTTCAATCTTTCACCTTTTTTTTTTTTTTTTTAACAATTCAAAAGAGTTCGGAATGACATAAGGGTGAGTAAATAAAAAAAAGAATCATTTTGGTGAACTGTTTTGATAAGACAGTCACAAAACAAGGCTTGGAGAAAAACCCTAGTGTACAAACAGAACGAAAGAATACCAAATCTGTAGATGAGATTATTTTATCGAGTTTGAAGCTCAAATAACTGAAAAGAAAAAAAAAAAAAGATATTAAAGGGGTCATCGGATGCCCATTTTCCACAAGTTGATATGATTCTTTAGGGTCTTAATGAAAAGTCTCTAATATACTTTGATTAAAAATTCTCAATGGTTTTGTAAAACAACACCCTTTTTACCTTGGCAAAATCAGCTCTGCAAAAATCATCTCATTCTAAGGGGTTGTTCCTTTAAATGCAAATGAGCTCTGCTCACCCCGCCCCTCTCTTCTCTCTGTGGAAAGACTGTCATGTTTACATTAGCCGCATTTAGCCGCTAAACTTCCTAACTACCACGTTATAAGGAAAGGCGACCGCAAAGATTCATAAAAAAACGCTTATACTCACTTCTGCTGTAAGTGAAGCTGGATCATGAATGATTTGTGCGAACATAGACGGATATATGTAGATCGGGAGGCGCATTCCCTTCACAAACAAACGTAATCCACTGCATCTTCAGCGGCTCAGATGTGAGGAGTAAATGACGACCACTATGTTCATTATTACATCCAGCAACACAACACCTCAATCGCTCAATCGGAGATATTCTTGTCTAACTTACATCCCTGCTTCGGCATCAAAACATGGAAAGTTACTGGACTGTGACAGCTGGTCTGAGGTGAGAGCTCATGTCAATCAACTATTGTGGGAGCGGCCTCTGTCGGTGTGACGGCATCTGAGAACGGCTCGATTTGAAAAAGGGGATATTATTTTTACAGATTAATTAAAAACCACTGCATGGATTTTTATCATTATAGGGTAGATTTGTACATGCACTGCCAACACACATTAATGTTCAAACAACATGAAAAAGTGAACTTAGCATCCGATGACCCCTTTAATACATTAACCAACATCTAAAGAACCACAAAAGTGTGTCATTTTAATTCATAAAAATGTATTTAAAACTCTCTCTGCTCGCGTCTGGTGGAATGAGCTGCTTATCAGCTGAGACCATCACCTCTTTCGCAAACACCTAACCACCCCACAACCAATGCACTTACAGACACACACGAAAATATTTGATCTTCTCTGCACTTCTCCTCTGCTTTAGCTGGTTTCCTAGCTTTCTAATAAACTTGGGATTGACACAAAAAATTTGAAAAATGGCTTTTTTCCTTCTATAAGTCACTTTGGAAAAACAAAAAGCATCTGCTAAGTGCATAAACGTAAATGTTGTTCTAAATCACCACTGTTTTCCAAAATCATGGCATATAGTAATAATGTGTGATGTGGTGGAGTGATTTCTCCAACTCATTGGGTGGTTGATCCAATCACAGCAGAACAGCTGGGACAGAGCAGGAGCAGGACTCATCATACGGCTCATATTTCACTCCTGCTGCCAGTGATGGGTCTACCTCTAGCTTACTCATTGTTTTCTTTCCTTTCTCACTTCCGTCTGTCTATATTGCCGTCATTCTCTTTCTTTCTGTCTCCCAGATACTTTGACCAGAGCACAAATTCTTTTGGTCACAAAATTACATTAATCATATTATTGTATAAATGCACATTATGCATTATACATTTTCTTTTCCTTTCTGAAAAGAGTTCTAGCGACATGCACGGGAACTCAAAAGTGACAGCAATAACTGGTCATGAAAACAATCACAGCATGTAATGTGTCCCTTTGAATGAGTGTTCGTGCCTGATGCTCATATGTACATAAACATCACTGAGCCTCACAAACTCCTCCAACACATGCTCTGTCAGCATCCATTATGAAACTCTAGCCAGAAAGGAATTTTGACAACTTTGACAAAAACATAATGTTAGCTATCACTGTGCAGAGACTGCATATACAACGTGTGTTTCACAATAATAACAATAATAACAAACTCTCCGTAGATGTTCAGTGCAGCTGGCTTAATTATCCAAGACCATATGATAAATGAATTTTTCGAGTGACTATAACACACTCTCCCTGCACCGAAAGATTATGTGTATTCAGATACATTTGCATTGTGACTGCGTCTCAGATGCAACCAACAGAAACTGTGTCTATAACGGTGTGAACAAAATGGTCCACACAGAATAATAAAGGAACAGCATTTCTCAGAAATTTCTTGTAGATTGCAGCATCCCCAGTGGGAGGTCCCAACAGTACAAAACTTTGGGAGAAGCTAGGACTCTAAGGGTTAAGATCTAGAAAACGGCTATGCTACACGACTTTCTTCAATAAACTCTTTTCTCCTGAACTTTGGTCAAGCTTACTTAATGTATTACAAAAATCAAATACATTGGCGAGCTAATCAAACCACAGCTTAACCAAATACTAGTGTTGGGCGATATGCTCAATTTTTATATCATCCTTTCATCGGCCTGCAAGTTCGCTGATACACAATATTATTGCTCTAATTTATTTATTTACTTACTTAGTTTCATTGCCGGCAAATGAACCAACACCAGCAAAAGGCTAAAAGCAGCCAATTTTTTTTTTTTTTTTTAATAAGACTTAATCTGTTTAACATGATAACAATTTAATAGAAATATTGTAAGTTACTGCTCACATTTCCTTAGTTATTCAAAAAGCTACAGAAAATGAGCAAAGAACATTTACCGTATGGTGAATAAATTTCTTACCCCTTATTTACACTGCACATGTCTGCAGCGCGAAGGGGGCCGATCCCCCCAAAATTAGCTACTGTGCTCCCCTTTTCCATACTCTTCCCTCCTTGCTAAACGGAATCGATTTCAAAAGTAAAAGTAAAACCAAAAAATGGTGCGCATAAGAAAGCAATTGCGCACTTTTGCTTGCGTCAGCAACTGCACGCAATTACAGATTGCATGTTTCCCACCCGAAACACCCCCTCCCACTCACTGTGATTTGTGCCTTTGTGTTTATACCAGCCACCTCGCAGCAAGTTTCGAAAGTCAGGTGCCTAATCTGTTTTTGATGGATAATCATAATAATCGTATTTATATCGTCTAAGGCATCAGCAACAGGCGATATCTCTGACTATCATCGATACACGATACTATCGTCTATTGGCACAACCCTACCAAATACAGCAAAATCCAAAATGAAGAACTTAGGACCCTGGGAACATAGAACCCTAGAAACATAGGACCCTAAAAACATGTGACCCTAAGAACAAAGCACCCTGGGGACATAGGACACTTTTTCAGGTGTTCCTTATGAGCCACATAAATGTGGGGAAAATAGGACCCTAGAACCATAGAATCCCAGAAATTTAGGACCCTGGGAACATAGCTCCCTGAAACATACCATAGAAACTTAAAACCGTGCAAATGTAGGACGTTAGGAACACGGAAGCCTGGGAACATAGAAACCCTAGCAACTTAGGACCCTAGGAACATAGGACATTAATAATGTAGCACCCTGGGGACATAGGACACTTTTTCATGTGTTCCGTAAGAGCCACATAAATGTGGGGATAATAGAACTCCAAGATCATAGAACCCTAGAAACATAGGACCATAGGAACACAGAGACTTAGAAAAACAGAACCCTAGAAAAGTAGGATCATGTGAATATAGAGCCCTAGAAACATAGAACCCTAGAACTATGGAGCCCCAGTACGTAGGACCCTGGGAACACAGGACCCCAGAAACTTAGAACCCTAGGAACACAGAACCCCAGAAACTTAGGACCCTGGGAACATAGAACCCTAGAACCACTAAGCCCAGAAACATAGGACCCAGGGTACATAGGACCATACAAGCATAGAACCTGAGAAACCTAGCACCATAGGAATACAGGACCATACAAACTTGGAGCCCTGGAAGCATAGAACCCTAGGAATACAGAATATTAGAAAATTAAGACCCTGAAAACTTAGGACCCTAGGAACATAGAACCTTATAACAATTAAGCTCTATAAACTTAGCAACCTAGAAACATAGGACCGTAAGAATGTAGCTCCTTGGGGACACAGGACATTTTTTCATGTGTTCTTTATGAGCCACATAAATGTGGAGAAAATAGAACCCTAAGAACATAGAACCCTAGAAACTTTAAGCCCTAGAAACATAGGACCCTAGGAACATTGGGCCATAAGAATGTAGCACCTTGGGAACATAGGACACTTTTTATGTGTCGTTTTTGAGGCACATAAATGTGGGGAAAACAGAACCCTAAGACCACAGAGCCCTACAAACTTAGAGCCCTAGGAACATATAACTCTAGAACTATAGAGCCTGGGAACATAGAAACCCTGGGTACATAGGACTGTACAAGAATAGAACCCTAGAAACGTAGGACCATAAGAACACAGAATCCAAAAAACTTAAGACCCTAGGAACATAGAACCCTAGAACAATTAAGCCCTAGAAACTTAGAACCCTAGAAACATAGGACCGTAAGAATGTAGCACCTTGAGGACATAGGACACATTTTCATGTGTTCCTCATGAGCCACATAAATGTGGGGAAAATAGAACCCTAAGAATGTAGTTCACTTAGTTATTGCATGAATTTTATTTTATTCTTTTATTTATTCATTTTGTGCATTTAAGTGCAACCAATGATATGCTATTTCACATCTTGAACTTGAATGCCATTTTCCTGTGTAGTCTTTAAGTGCAGATCAGCAGCCAAACACTGTGAATGGGAGAAATATTAAAAAAAAAAATATTTGTTCACATAAAACAATTGATTCATTCTGATTCACTGATTCATTCAACTACTTAAAAGTCCATTTTCGGAAGCAATCAGGGTTGGGCAATACATGAAATATTAGTGATATCAACACAAGATTTTTGCTGACAATTAAAAATTAGGGAATATGATGCATATTGTGAAAACGTAAAAAAAAAAAAAAAAAAAAAATTATATATATATACACATATACATATATAAGACAGTAAGCCCCTGCCCTTTCTGCATTTATTTTTTTTTAATTTAATTTATGTTTAGTTTATTCTATATATGGTTTTTAAATATTCCATTAGTAAAAAGCAATAAGTGCTCACTACGTCTTGATTATGCATGCATGTACATGTATTTTAGTAGTAAACAACTTGTATGCACTTTGTAGCAACAGCTCACCCAGATCATGTCTTTTTAATTTTTAAGAGATTTTTTTTCCCCCATTGATCAACTAAATGATTATCTATACATGAATCAAACTCCCTCGGAATGTCAATGACTTTTGTAATAAAATTTTCTGTGCCTTTTACACTTCCTTGTGTTGTGACTATCAGCTGAGCAGATCACTTACACATATGATAGACAGGAAATGCAAACAGCTCATAACACAGTTATGCCAATTTGTGCAAACTATTCTGATCGACAAAGTTAGCACAGTGCTTCAGGATTCTGAGAAAAGTGAGGCCTCCATATGGTTTTCATTGTATGAACATGCCACTATTAACATAATAGGAGGAAATCTCAATTTTTGTGCACTAACAGTAGCTCCATTGTTGTGTCTCCATGGCAAGTGGGTATTTTTCTGTTAGGAGTTGTTGTCATTGGTTCCGAACTGCAAAAAGAATAATGGAAGACAAAATCTTGAAAGCTGTATTTCTTTTTGGAAAGTAAGAGGTCAAACTTGACAGAGTGCCACACCATCTGTGTGTTACTTCAAACTATATCATGGTGTAAATTGGATATGTACGCTACATTTAGCTACCAATGACACTGGCTGCACAAAAAGATAACTGCATATGCAAACCATGACAACAATTTCAAAAGAAATTGTTCCAATGTTCATGTAACAGCCTGTCTACTGAGAAGTCATAATATGTTTGCTTTTTGAGGGTAGCACAGATATGCTTCATTACCTATGAAATCTCATTGTGGTTCCACAAAAATGGTGACACAAAAGAATTTGAAATTAGATGATATTAGATATCAATATATTAGATAAAATTCCATAAAAAGAGGAAAATGAATGGAAAATGGCCTGAAATCATGACATGCTTATTAATCTAAAGCACTTCTCTGCAGGGGATTTCTGAGTTGATGAAAAGCTAGTAATTAAGTAAATTATTATTAATTAAATAAAATAAATAATTATTTTACCCAAGTTACTAATTAAATAAATAGAACTGCACAACTAAAACCCGAATTTGCGATACATACTACTGTAATATTAAAACAGATATAAATTCATCTTCATCTTTCATTTTCACCAATTTCTATATTCATAAGTTAAACAGCATCATAAAAAAAATATTTTTAAGAAAAATTGATTTGTTTTTAAATGATTGAAATATTTACCTAAAAGGGGTTCATTTCAAACAAAATGCTGTGTGTAAAGTGACAATTTGACAGGCAGGTGACTTCTGTTTAAGACACTCCCTGTTTGAGAACAAGAACAGTGTTTCCAAGTTCACAAAACGTCCTACCCGCAATGATAAGTCATTTCATCAGAGCACCTTTCAGATGGGTTTGGGCTTGACATTCCTCTGGAGAACATCCACAGGAAAGAGTTGATCATACTTTCCATGCTGTCACTAGCCATGACTTATGAAGGGAAAGTGATCCATTTCATTTTGGGCCAATGACTTGAGGCTTTCTCTTCCTGTTAAAAATCTTTTTGTAATTATACCTAGATCTCTTTTTCCACTTGAATAGATGTCAGGTAAGCCCTCCAAATCAATGCTGAGCTCCTGCAAACTCTTGACACTCATTCTGAACTTGAAGAATGAACTGCATGTGTGCTGCTGGAGTGGTGATGCAAATGATGACAGAATTTTCATTGTTTTTGGTCAACTAGCCCTTAAAACATCACAAAATTGTTATTTATGTCAAAGATACACTGGCTAGTTACATCTTCCTCCATCTTATACATCCACGTCACACATTGTGCAACACACATGACTCCCACTAAAGACTGTAAACTCCCACTGGGTCCTGCTCATTCATTCACACACGCTGCTGAATCACACTGGGCTGATCCATCACCTCTGACTGTTCTGCCGTATCATTGGGCAGGAACAACTGAAAGTAAAAGTACAGATGGAAGAGATTTCGAGTGCAAATGCAAATGGGAACCACAGTCTTGATTTTCTGTATTTTTGCATATTTTTACACTAAATCTCATCAGATCTTCAACCAGAACCGATCATTTCACAAGTAATCCTTCAACTTTCATGCACTGTTGAAAGAAACACCCAGTGCCCCAATGTAAAGCAAGTCAAGAATTGGTTGCACCTTTCTCAGCAGCAAGAACTGCAACCAAACACTTCCTGTAAAGTTGGCTCAGTCCTCCTTGCAGAACTGCTTCAGCTCAGTTACATCTGTAGGCTTTCAAGCATAAACTCCACGTTTCAGGTCAAGTCTGAACTTTCAAACATTATTCGAACATTATTTTTGTTATGGTTCAACCATTCTGAGAAAGACTTGCTTGCATGATTCATATCATTTTTTCAAAATTATGACCCACCCAATCCTTTAAAAGCACATGCTGGCGATAGAATCGCCATACTGGATAGTAGTAGCGTCACGATGCCTTCGATACAATACCTGACTAAAATAACACGATACTGCTACTGAAACGATACTACGAAAAAAAACATAGAACAACAGGAAAAGTAATTAAATAACAGATGATCCAAATGGAGATCATAGTTATTTTATCTGTTAAAACAAACCATTTCATCCCCCCTTTAAAAAAACTAAATAAAATAATAATCACATGCCAGTGCCACTACACAGGATTATGGTCAACAACTACTGAGCCTACAGGTATGTAGAGATCTTTGCTATATTGGTAAGTTAGCTTAAAGGATAAAACTAAATCTTATTTCATAATATAGTTTTTTTTTTTTTATTTTACAACAACAATTTATATCATGACAGTCATTTTTTGTTATTTTATCTTTGTTATTAATAATAAAAACCTAGAAGCAATCTAAAGAACAACTACAATAAAACAAAGACACAAATGAAATAAAGAGGGCCTTATGAAATCAGTTTTATTTTTTTCTAAATTCCATTTAATTTTTTCTAGACTCTATTGTTACATTAAAAAAAAAAAAAAAAAAAAAAAGCATGTCTAATGAATTGAAATGATGAAACTTGCAGAATTTAACAGCAATTTATTAAAAGTTTAACAAAAATTACGTTTTTAAGGCCCTATTAAAAAACGTTTTATTTTTCTCAAATTCAGCTCTGTTTGTGAATCTGTGTTTTCCATTAATTTTCTGGATTCTATTTTAATCGTTTCATTACATTTTAATAACTAAAAGCATGTCTAATGAATTTATAAAGGATAATTAGATTTGATAAAGAATTAATTTATTATAGCCTACTATTTATTTCTTTTTTTTTTTTTTTTAATCAGAAATACTGTTGTGTATTTACAATTTCCTGGTAAATAAATTCTGGTAAACATTGTTTTAATAATGTTTTTATTATTAGTAGTAGTACTATCTTTACATTATGTAACATTTCTGACTGTCAAGTTAAAGCAAACTTTTATTTTGACGGGTTGCTGTGAAGACTTTTAGGGTAAAAAAATGATAGTTTTCCACAAAAGAAACAGTAAAATGCTCATGAAGTGACTCTCAGAGCAGTATATTGAGGCGGCAGAGGCTGAAAACACTGCGAGAGTCACGCGTATGTGTGTAGTAAACAAAACTGGGTGTCTGCACCATTCAATAACACAGACACGCAGAAATACGGCTCTTATTAAAATGCATTCTTCAAGTACTAGTAAAATGCAGAATCATACCGTTTTTAAAAGCAGGGTATCGCAATACTTTTTAAGTACCGGTATATCGTGCAACACTACTGGATAGTAACTTTTATTTTATGATTTTCTTTTTTCTTTTTTTTTTTTTAATTTTATTTTATTATGTTTCTTGAGGTTCACTTATAAAGTATAAAGTTATTTGTACCAATATATCATTCTGATTCTCTGTCTGAAATTATGTTTTAAGAGGTGGCAATATGCATCCCAATAAACAACTAGTTAACAGTGAGAATTGGTCCCTAAACTAAATTAAATGTTAAATTAAATATAATTAAATACTAAAATAAATTTTCATGTCTTAAAATGGCTTGAATGTAACTCTACACCCTTACCTCAGTGAATATATGCGGATCTATGAACATGCAAATTAGTTCCCACCTCCATTCAATCGCATCAGCTTGGACCTGCTCCACTTTCACTCATTTAGCAGAAGTAAACTCTGTAGTAAGTTACACAACTGCAGTGGCAATCTTGCATTAATGGTTATGTCATTCATTGCAGTTTCGAGAATGAATCTGTGAATGAATGTATTCAAACTCTGAATGAGTTATAGACTAGAGAGAGCAAAAAGAGGTCTCCTTAGGGGTGTCATTAAAAAAAAAAAAAAAAAAAAAAAAAAAAAAAATATCGATTCATGGATCGATTCTACGATTTTCCAGATGCGTCGCAATTCTCCCTTTAATCGATTATGAGCTTAGCTTTTAACAGCAGATAAAACTCTGTGCTTTAGAAACAACCGTACTCCGCTTGCTTTTAGTTCTTTAAACACCACCTGAACTTAAAAATAATCATTCATAAAGTTCGAAAAGGTTGATGCGAATTACAAGAGTGTTCAAAGTGGGCTGCGTTTACATTAATCTCACGTAATAAAAACCGAGGTGCAAGTACATTTAAAGGCACAGTATGTAAGATTTTTGTAATAAAATGTGCAAAAAACACTTGTACAGGGTTATATATGTCATGCAGTTGTGTACTTACATTACCTCAAAAGTTCTCAAGGATTTGTACATCCAGAGAAATTCCAGTTTTAAATAACGACTCGTCCCTGGTCATTGTCGCCCATCAATGACACAATATCCGCTCTATCCTCGGTTTCCGCTTATACTATGACAACACAATTGGACAAATGCAGAAGTTGTAGTTTTACCGCATGCGGATCTACATAGAAACTACACAGAAACTTCCTATAGGCGCGTTATTTGAGCAGACTCTGTTTTTCCGGTGAGCATGAGTAGTGGTACACGAGCGGAACGCACATTCATGGAGCAGAATATTGAGCAAAGCGTCACACGGCCCAGTGATAGTGGCTAGAGGAGAGTGAAACGCTGAACACTGCTGGTCAGTGCGGCATACATTACATATATATATATATAATAGTTCAGATGCAAAACCAGCTAAATGTATCTGACGTCTTTCTTTAAAAAATGAATTTTTAATCAGGCTCAGATGTATAGGTTTCTATGTAAGTACTGGTACTTCTGATTGGGTATTTGATGGATGTATAATGTGTGTTGAGAGCATTCACTCAGTATCATTATCTCATTTTTGACCAAGATTTTTTTTTTTTTTTTTTTTTGGACGTTTTTCTTGTTCCGCCAAAATGCTGAAAATGTGGTGCATCCCTAGTTTTTATCAAATCTGGTGAGCAAACCTATGGTAATGTAATAAAATACAGTATGTGCTGCACAAAAACATTTGGCCATACTTGTAAATACAGTGGGTTCGTTCAAATTTACTTTAACAGTGTTTCCCCACTGGCACGTAGCGAGCAGAGCCGAGCAGGCGTTTTCAATTAATTCGAACTGAAAATGCCTGCTCCACTCTGCTCGCTACGCTGTAGTGGAAAAGCACCCTTAATGCAATGCGCATCATTAACCCACCAAATCATGACAAATAGTCATAAAAGGCTAATATTGAATCAAATTTCATGTTCTTTGGAGACAGTTCATTTTGATGACATAAAATACTGTTATTAAATGTACAGGTAAGTTAATAAAAAACTAATACATTACCTCATCCGTGAGCATGATTTGTGAAAACGACATCTCCCAACATTCCATGCTCCGTCACTGCATCATCGAGCTTCGTCTCTGTTATCGTTTTAAAAAATGTGACCTCTAACGGCGAAAACTTGCATATTGTGCCTTTAACCACTTAAATTACTCAGTGGAACGCACAAGCACACTTGTTCATGAGCATTTAAAGGAGAGGTTCACTTCCAGAACCTGGAACAAAAATGTACAGATAAATTCACCCCCTTGTCATTCCAGATGTTCATGTCTTTCTTTCTTCAGTTGTAAAGAAACTATTTTTGAGGAAAACATTTCAGGAATGTTCTCCATATAGTGGAGTTCTATGGTGCCCCGAGTTTGAACTTCCAAAATGCAGTTTAAATGTGGCTTCAAAGGCTCTAAATGATCCCAGCCGAGGAAGAAGGGTCTTATCTAGCGAAACCGATGGGTTATTTTCTAGAAAAAATTACAGTTTATATACTTATTAACCCCAAATGCTCATCATGTCTAGCTCTGCATGAACTCTGTGCATTCCGGTTCAAGACAGTTAGGGTAGGTCGAAAAACTGGAAAAACCAAAATCGTCCTACATCACTGGTTTACCTTTTTTTGTAAAGGGCGTTTGTATGTTCTTTGTATCTTCTTTGTATGTTCACTTTGTAAACACTGGGTCAGTACAGAAAATGAGATGAGAGTTTTGTTTTCCTCAAAAAATATCATTTCTTTAGGACTGAAGGAAGACAGACATGAACATCTTGAATGACAAGGGGGTGAGTAAATGATCTGTAAATTTTTGTTCTGGAAGTGAACTTCTCCTTTAAGTGTACGGTTAAAAACTAGCTTTTTTTCAGTTCTTGTTACGGTTTGTACAAATTTTGTACATTGCCAAAAAAGCCTATGGAGCTAAAATTCAGATATGGTTTTGTTTCTGACATGCACTGTAAGCAAAAAAAAAAAAAAAAAAGAAAGAAATAAATAAATCAATCACAACAGACTGGGCCATCTGACCAATCAGAACAGAGTAGGCACTCAGAAAGGAGGGTTTTTCAAAGAACAGCACATTTCCAATCCATCACATGTGCTAATGTTGCAGATAGAAGAGAATCAGATTTTGTGTGTGTGTGTATATATATATATATATACACACACACACACAGTGCACAGCATAAATGAGTACACCCCCTCTAAATAAATATAAAAGAGGTATTTTCTTAATGTTCACTAACATAATTTATGGAAAGATGGCAAAATTTTAATGTATTAAACATATACCTAATTAAAAATAACAAAATATATGCCAATATTTTCTGTAAGATAAGTAAATTAGCCAATTTTGTTTAAAAGAAGGATTGCAGAAATGAGTACACCCTAGATTTAATTCAGCGAATGTATAATGTCTAGTTCTTAGTACATCCTCCAGAACTTTAAGTATATGGCTCTGACACTTCTTGGCACTGAGTGTACAAGTTCATGACAAATTTTAACTCGTGGAGGACGACCTCCTTAAATGACGACCTCCTTAGGGTACTCAGTTATGCTGTGTACTATATATAGTAGCTGTTACCTTGCATTTTATGAATCACCAAGGACCACGTTTTCAGCTAAAAATATTCTTTACTGTTCTACTCAAGAAAAAAAATGACCTACATCTTGGATGGCATGAGGATGAGTAAATTATCAGCAAATTTTAATTTTTGGGTGAACTCTTTCTTCTCTCTAATCTGCCTATTCCTTACACTGATTACTGGCAAAAATGAAGTCTATCGGTGTGCATGTAAATGGATCCATTTTAAGTCCTTGATTACAAAGGATCAAAAGATCGGATTTCCTTAATTGCATTAAAGCATACAAGATGCCCTTTGGAACATTCTCACATCATGCTGGCATAACATGAATCATCAGCTTTTGTCACTTGTGGAGTCCATGCCAGCTTTAGCGGACGCTGTCATTAAAGCAAAAAGCGGACGTGCCGAATACTAGGAAATACTGAAACTCATTAACCATTTTTATGTGGATGTTTCCAGGAACTGTATAACACTCTGGCCACTAGATGAAATATGGTTTCTTCCATAGGAGGGAGCAGATGTGTGCTTGCTATATGGGCCACTGGGGTTGGGCTGGGGGAAATTTATTTCCTGCCCATTTTGCAGTTAGTTTTGGCCAGTGGGATCACGGCACACTCCAATTTCCAAGTGCACCCTCTACTTAACTATTTTTCTCCATTTCTCTTACTCCCTACTTGAGTTCTTTTGCAGTCCACATCCAGGTTTCTGTTACTGTGGTAACGGCATAATGTTGTCAACTATCCTACAATGAACTTGTAAGAGTATAATGATTAAGTGACTCTCAAAAAACACAAAGCAGATTTCCCCCCTTTTCCTGTCAGCCGCTGGTGTAATATATCTGCAAGAATTTTCCATGGAAATTAAAATGACCAGATGTGTTTAAAACTATTAGACAAAGAACCGCTTAAACACCCTGCATTAGTTTAATATGCAAACACTGTTTCTGTAATGTGATGTATTTACGAGTAAAGCTACATCTAATAGTCAGCAGGAAAAAAAAAACAGACTGGGAATTTAATGGATCACAAAAATGCACTTACCCCTCCAAAAACCCACTTCTGATGAGGCTTTTTGCCCAGGACACATCGACTTAACGTTAAGTTTTGTTTCTTTTATTTCTAGGGGTGGGACAAAAAGAATGATTCTCTAATGCATAGTGATTCACTCCTCAACGATTCTGAAAAAATCCGGTGTCAATTCTGAGCTTTTTCTTGTTTTGTTTTCCTTGCATATCCTGCAAGCACTAAAGACAGATGTATTCTGCTTGCTGCCAATCACACAAAAACACAACATCGAATAATTATATAAAGTTTAATAGCTAAAGCAAAATACAAGCTTGACATACATGCTTGAAGACAATGTGCGTTTTCACTCACTGGCATTTCAGTGTTTTACCTTCCAAATGCTCCACGAAGGCATCATGTATGTTATAATGCACTACACACTGGATAGACAAAGCTCAGTTACTGACTGACAGCTGCTTTCAAATGCTTTGTTCCCTGTGTTTGTTATGAAGGCACAAGGCAGTGCGTAACTCTGTGTGAGCAGTTAAATGCAATTGCAAAATGCGTCTCAAAATGCTTTTATGATGCAAAATTAATGTAAACAGTCAGTTACGTCTTAAGAACAGGACAAAACACGACTGACATAATTTAACAGATCTGTGGATTAATGTGAATGCAGCCTATTATACCTCCGACTGTCTATGATGCTATCAGTACAGGCCCCGATATACTCAAAACCAAGTTCCTTTTCATTCTTTGTTTAGGGGTAAAACAAAGTTTGAAACATGTTAGCGAACATCAAACAGCAATAATGCTGAGAAAAAGAGAGAGAGAGAAAAAAAAAAAAAAAAAAAAATCATCACTGCTCTTGTCTGGAAAGCATTTTTTGTTTATTGCTGAAATGTGGGTTTGTTTGTTTGTTTCCCTTTATTATTTTATATTTGCTTGCATGTTTTAAAGCTATATTTAGTTTGTTATAATTCTTAACATTAATAAATTTGTAATTATACTTAAAGCCAGGCTCACACTACAGAAGTTTTAAAATCCTAACTGATTATGAAATCTGGTTGCAGCACACACACAAGGAGAATCTCTGCAGATTATCTTCCCTAAAATCTTAAACATGCACACACTACAAGATTTGAAAATCGTGGCGCATCACACACTACGGGGTATTATTAAGATTATCATGATGGAAGGATCACCTCACGTGGTCTCACGTAACAAATCATCATTTCAGCAACTAATGTTTACATATGTTAACTAGCATGCTAGCAGCTTTCTGCACTGTTCAAAACTGAGACGATTTAACCCCAGAGCTTCTCTTTCTCCGTACGGTTGTGGTACATTTTCAACACATTATACAGACAGTGTTACTACAAAAACTTAAAAAGCAGTATCCTCCATCTCCACTATCCAACGGACCATACAGCAGCTGTTTCGCACATTGGCTGTTGTGAAAGTACTGATGTAATCGTATAGCCGTCATCATCACCCAATTTAAAATCCTAAATATCAAACACGTTTGATATTAATCGGGATGGCCCCGATTTGTGTGCAAGCAGACCGAGAGGCGCAAGATTTGATCTGTGAACACCTCAAATAACCAGATTATTTGCGCCAAACATCAGGACCAATCGAGGTGCTCAACAAGATTTTTGCTCCGATTCTCGGGAGGGGAAAATCAGGCTAAAAGTCCTGTAGTGTGAGCCCAGCTTAAGAGTTTTTTTTTTTTTTTTTTTTTTAAATAAATGTAGCTCAATAATCATTTTGGAATCAGATTGTGGTTCCCAGAATTGGATTCGGATCATGAAGGTATCATGTGCCTGAAGATTCCCACTCCTAATTATTTGCTATTATTTATTTATTTATTTATTTTCCATTAATGCAGATAATCAATGACTCTGAACATTTTAGAAAGGCTACATTACCAACATGAGTGCTCTTTCCATTAAACATTTAATGGAAGGGGTGGGCAAAATACCAGTAGAGACAATCAGTATAGTCTCTACTGGTATTAGTTTCATTATTTCCTTAAAGTATTTAAAATAAGTAGCGAAACAAGCTTATTTCCTGTCAAAACAACTATATCATGCTATATAAGGAAGGCGATTCTTCCAATTTTTATTGTTTAATTCGAATTTAATGTTTTGCTACAATTTTATTTTGTAGGAACCAAGGAATCACGATTTTGAATAGGAATATTACCAAACATTAGAATTAGACACTTTGACAACATACCGACGATAACAGTACAGACAAAAGAACTATCCAACCGCATGTCGGCGCACGTGATTAAACGCTCACATGTGACACATAGTTAATAATAGTCTACTGGTGTTATAACTTCAGTCATTTTGAATTTGAATTACCTTGACTTTTTTCAACATATAATATGTATAAGACAAGTTTGTACAAGATGTAGTTGTAGTTCATGCATCTTTTCTGCAAAGACATTTAACAAGTGATTTGTTTAACATTACATCATGGTGACAACTTCATGTGCAGTGCACTTGGAATAAAATTCTTTAACTAGAGGGTTAATAAAGAAAAAGTTACTTGAATCATGTTGTAGTTTCCTTTTTTAAGTTCTACTTAAAAATTGTAAAAACAAATAAAAAAAAAAAAAAAGAAAGAAAACCAAGAATCATCAAACTTCTTATAAAAAAATAAAATAAAATAAATTATATAGACTCGAATTTTTTGCCATATCGCCCAGCCCTAATGCTATATCAACTATATCATGACTCATCCAGTAGTGAACAAGCACATGATTATTACTGACCGACATCAAACCACATACTGACCCACTAACCAGCTTTCATGGAAGACATCCACATTTAAGCAAATCCTGTTTCCAGATGTCCCCATATTACAAGGACAGGTTTCATTGTCTTTTGAGAGATATTGAGAAAACTTTTAGATTTTTCCAATGACTTTGCCAAAAAGTCTGCACATTTTCTTCCACAGAGCTTGCTTTATCATTCTCCGATAGGAGAAGAGGGGCTGTTAAATTCTGGGCCAAAGAACACTGTAAACTTCTCTGCTTCACAATTTTTACATTGTGAAGCAGAGCAGAGAACCGCAGCAGCCCACAAGCCACCAGCTGTCCAACAGTCCTACATTTCAAATGCAGTTCAAATCAATAGACCGTCCTTGAAACGAGAGCAGCGGGTTGAAAGAGGTGACCCGATTCACACGAGGTCAGTCCGAGATGTTTGATTTGACATCAGCACTCAGGAATGCGAGGAATGCTGATTGCATGCCGGCGTTAGTGCGATGAACTCTTGTTTTACGATGCCTCCCTCTGTGGCTGCAGACAAGAGCCTGGGTGACACCAAAACAGGAAGTGGCTTGCAGATGTTTATTGCACAAGTCATTCTGAACTACAACTGTCCATCAGACCTCAAGAACAAAACACCCACGTGGACATTAGTCAAAATAGTTGAAGTCATAATGATTCCGCTGATCACTAATGGGAGTATAGAGTGACAGTGAAGCGAACCGCAGATCGCTGTGTGCCTGTATACATAATTCATAAGTGATCCTATTGCTCATCCCACTCCATAGAAAGCCAAGTGGTGTGGTTTTTGCATTAAGGGGCAGAATGTCATCTGCAACATGTAAAACTAGAAATCTAAAATAAATATCCATGCAACAAATGCATGCAATTTCTTAATAATTAGTGATTTGCATTAAAACGCATCATAGCTTTGAGTATTATATCGGCCACTAATGTCCTGATCAGACTTGAATATATTATTCCTCTAAGTAATTGGGATGGAGAGCACATCTGCCATAGCGTATTTGTGCATAAACGCATTGCGCAAAGGCTGGCGAATCATTTCCATGAGTGTCTTCGTCGCATAAATAATAGCCACCAGAGAAAGAGGTCATCCAAAAGCATATCTAATGAGACATCAGCATATAAAACACTTTCCTGTCTGCTCCCTGTTGACTGTGGCAGCGCTGCGTTCTGCTGAGTGCTAGAATTCATGCTTTCCCAAGTCAGGTCAAATTCCTCCAGCAGAGCACTGGGGAGGCTGAGTGACTGTATTAGTAACAGCATGCACTGTGTGTGTGAGAGAGAGAGAGAGAGAGAGAGTGTAAAGATGGCCAGGATGATGGGAGAAACCAGAGTCATATTTTCCACCGATATCAAAGCCATATGATCCTGCACAACTGGATCTCAGCAGATGGCGTTTGCTGTTCATCCCCTGGGTTTGGAGAGAGTGATGCAGAACAGCTCTGAAAAACGTTCCTGGCCTGCATTCGCTTCAGCCTTTCCAAGATTGTATCAGAAAATGGATTTATTGTTGTAGAGACCAAGGTGCAAATTAACAGAAATCTACACCTGGGGACAACATAAAAACAATCGTCTCTTTTGTTTCATTTATCGTTATGCTTACTGAAACACTGACACATACTTTGAATGTGAAGTCAAATTTTATAAAAGTAATAAGATACTTTAGTATTGACTATATTCATGTATTTTTGTTGTCCAACCAAGAAGTTGGCATCACCTTAGTTCCCTCAACAAAAACCCAATAGGATTTTTCATTTGGCTTTTGCATCTTTGAAAATAATTTCTGTGACTAACATAAGTTTATGATTCTCGCATGTTTTCTTCATTACGACAAATGAACACAACTTGTATTTTTTTTTTTTAACTTTAATGTCACCACCAATATGCTTTCAAAAACTCTTTCATTCTTTATTAAAAAAAAAAAAAAAAAAAAAAATCCCTGAAAGTATGAGAATGTAATGGTTAACAAAAGTACAATTAGAAACCAAAAGACTGTGAAAATAACTAGTGAGTAGATGAGTTTACCTGATGGGTATGATGAAAAAAAAAAAAATACACAAGGGGATTTTACTGATATTTTTTACGTAGTAGAATAAATGTGAAAATATCTTTAGCTTGTATTAACCACAGAATTTATTTAAAGCATTCAAGCAATAACCCATTCAAAAAAATCCCATAGCGTTCAGGAAGATGGAACAGGAAGTGATAAAATGCAACTAATTTCCTACAGAAATACATTACGTAATCCTACAATATTAAGAATATGTTATTTTAAACAATGCTATGCAAGTTTTTGGTTTTAGTCTTAAATTGTCATACATACATTTTGTGTTAAGTGGGAAATTTGGTAGTGGCTTGCCTTACAGAAGCTGAGCAAATGCAAATCAAGTATTAAAGGAGAAGTCCACTTCTAGAACAAAAATTTACAGATAATGTACTCACCCCCTTGTCATCCAAGATGTTCATGTCTTTTTTTTTTTTTCTTCAGTCGTAAAGAAATTATGTTTTTTGAAGAAAACATTTCAGGATTTTTCTCCATATAGTGGACTGCTATGGTGCCCCGAGTTTGAACTTCCAAAATGTAGTTTAAATATGGCTTCATATGATCCCAAATGCAGTTGTAAATGATCCCAGCCAAGGAAGAAGGGTCTTATCTAGTGAAATTTTCATTTAAAAAATACAATTTATATACTTTTTAATGTCAAAAGCTCATCTTGTCTTGCTCTCCCTGAGCTCCGTTTTTTTCTGGTTCATGACAGTTAGGGTATGTCGAAAAACTCCAATCTCACGTTCTTCCTTAACTTCAAAATCGCCCTGTATCGCTGTTTTACCTTTTTTGTAAAAGGGGTCATCGGATGCCCATTTTCAAGTTCATATGATTCTTTACGGTCTTAATGGAAAGTCTATAATATATTTTGGTTAAAAATTCTCAATGGTAGTGTAAAACAACACCCTTTTTACCTTTCCAAAATCAGCTCTGCAAAAATGATCCTGTTCTGGTGGAGGCTGCTTTAAATGTTAATGAGCTCTGCTCGCCCCGCCCCTCTCTTCTCTCTGTGGAGTGACGATCCTGTTTACTTTAGCCACATTTAGCCGCTAAACTTGCTAACTAGCACGTTATTATGAAAGGCGATCGCAAAAATCCATAATAAAAAAACTCTTATACTCACTTCTGCTCTAAGTGAAGCTGGATCACAAATAATTCATGCGAACATAGAAGTAGATCGGGAGGCGCATTCCCTTCACAAACAAATGTAATCCACTGCATCTTCAGCGGCTCAGATGTCGGGAGTAAATGACGACCACTATGTTCATTATTACATGCAGCAACACAACACCTCAATCGCTCAATCTGAGATATTCCTGTCTAACAATGAAACAATGAAACAATGGAGGTTGGACTGTTACAGATGATTTAAGGCAGGTCTGAGGTAAGACGCTCATGTCAATCAACTATTGTGGGAGCGGCCTCTGTCGATGTGACGCCACACCGACAGGCATCTGAGAATGGCTTGATTTCAAAAAGGGCATATTATTTTTACAGATTGATTAAAAACCACTACATGGATTTTTATCATTATAGGGTAGATGAGTACATACACTACCAACACACATTAATGTTCAAACAACGTGTAAAAGTGAACTTTGCATCCGATGACCCCTTTAAGGCTGTTTGATCTTCTTTGCATGTTCACTTTGCAAAGACTGGGTCAGTACTTCTGCAGTGATGTAGGATGATTTTGAAATGATTTTTTGAAGTTGAGGGAGAAAATACGATTGGATTATGATTTTTCGACATACCCTAACTGTCTTGAGCCAGAATACACAGAGCTCAGGCAAAGCAAGACAAGATGAGCGTTTGAGATTAAAAAGTATTTAAATTGTATTTTTTTTTGTATCGTTTCGCCAAAAAAAGACCATTCTTCCTCGGCTTGGATCGTTTACAACTGCATCTGGGATCGCATAAAGCCGCATTTAGGAAGTTCAAACTCGAGGCTCCATATCAGTCCATTATATGGAAAAAAATAAAATAAAATCCTGAAATGTTTTCCTCAAAAAACAATTTCTTTACTACCAAAGAAAGAAAGACGTGAACATCTTGGATGACAAGGGGGTGAGTACATTATATGTAAATTTTTTTTGTTCTGGAAGTTCTTCTTTAAAGTCTGTAAAGCAAATGTGTGTTCTGAGTTTGTCACACCACAGAAAAATGTGTTATTAACCACCCAGCCAAATGTGAATGATTATAAAAAAAAAAAAAAAAAAAAATTCTCTGCTCTCAAACTCGGGGGCGTGTCCGCTGTCTGCGCTGAAACCACGCCCACTTGTGAGAAAGCTGATGCCATCTCAACTCTCAAAGACTGCTACAACCTCAATGGCTGAGCTGTTTTGTAATTTACCGCAACCAGGTAATATGCATTTGTGTGAAAGTATTAAAGTATGAAAGTAACTCCCGACTGAGCAGGCGAACCACTGGAGCTAATGCGCTCTAGTTATGTGTTTGAGCTCTAGCATGTGTTTGACTTGAAGCAGCATTGTGCAGACCGATCAGTGTATGACATCACAATACTGCGAGAGCGATTCGAAAGCAAAAAGGAGCTGTCTGCTCTCTACAGCTCTCTGTGTACTTTGAAGTCACACAACAATCAGTCTGCGCAGTGCTGCTTCAGGTCCAAAACACCTCTTATAGCGTTAGGGGAGGGGTCGAGCTTAGTGGCTCCACTGTGTCATCAAAACATGATTTCAGACCCACCCAAAAAATCGTGAACACAAAAAATGGGAACAATTACAACCATTTAATTGTCTTTAACTTGTAACTATTTAAGTCTATAATTCAGTACTACATAGTTCACTGTCTTTGTAATGTGTTTCAATAGAACATTTCTAACATTTATCATGTGTTTAAAAACAATTCTCTGAATTGCCTTTACACTGACCTTAAAGTTTTAATTTTGACTCTTGATTGTTGTGTTTAGTGTGAATGCATTCTGTGTTCTGTTTATTCAATATTAAGCTATAAATATTCATCTAAAAATGTCATAGCTTGTTTATGAAGCAACAAGCTTCAACACAAACTACATTTCACATCATCAAATTTTGTAAATTAATTAACATCTAAACATTTTCTATACTTGCTTTATCCTCTCGGATAAATATTAGATTATTCTTCAAAAAATATTTAGAGTACTGTATGTTTTACAGGAAAATAATATATCTGTTTTTCTACTTCAATAACCCTGGATGACAAAAACAGTCAAAAAAAAAAAAAAAAAAACATCATCTGAAAGCTAAATAAATAAGCTTTCCATCCATGTATGGTTTGCATGGTTGGCTACTACAAATATACCCGTGCGAATTATGACCGGTTTTGTGGTCCATGGTCACATTTCATGTTTAATTTCATTTTTAACTTAACACGTTACTCCGTTACGTGTTGTTTCTTTGTAATTTTTGTGACAATTACTAACAAAAGAAGAAGAAGAAAAAAGCTTCATGGTAAATCCCACACCATTCTTTCAATTTAACAGTAACAGAGCATCAGGAGGAAACCCACACCAACAAAAGGGGAACAAGCAAACTTCACAGTGTAATGTAACTAATGTTTTAAACAACTAACATTCACTCCTGCCTTTGTTTTGAAGTGGGAAAAGAGAGAAATAATGTGAAATTGAAAAGGTGCAGTTGTGCTTCCTTCAAGTTCACCAAGGAAGCTTCTGCTTAAAAGTTAAATTACAACTTTCAAACTTTAAAGCAGTAGCTACCTTGATGAAGCACAACTGCACCTTCTCAGTGACCAGGACTGTTTTCAGGTCAGCTGGATGGTGTGACTCATCAACAAAAGATGTTTACTCAGAATGCCTGGACTGGGTCTTTGTCCAACATTCCTGCCTTAACGCTAACATCTTACATGATTCCATTAAATATCAATGGAGTATTTTCCCCTCTGAATAACTAGCAAGTCATAAAGAACAGCAGCAGCAGTACACTGGCCTGAAGGAATGTGAACTTGACCCAAACTGCACTGGACAGACTGTACAAAGCCAGATGCAGCATGTCATTAACTCACTGTGGTGCTCTTATGTGGCATATTGACCTGATATTCAGCATCTTTTACCAGTCGGTAATGGCACAGCTGCTGTCATTCACAGGTCACCTGACCGCATAGCTGCTTTCAAAACAAGGCCATGATTTGAACCCACTGCTTGCAGATTTCAAAAGGCAGAGCTTTATTTACACGGATTCTATGAATTGGTAGAAAACCCCCAGGATTTAGATTTAAAACCGCCCAAACAAGCCCTACTAGGAATGCACCTAAAAATTGGGCACTAAAAAGAGAAATATGAACAGAAACTGCAACTTTAACAGACGCATTAACTGAAACTTTGACATGAAGCAGCTAATTAAAGCAGGCTACATCATATTTAAATGTAAACACCAGGTGATGATGATGATGATATCTCAGAAAGAACATACGTTTACTGTATGCACAATGTGTGCAAACACTCAAATGCCTAAAAATATACACCTCTTGGTTAGTGTCCGATTGATAAAGAGCACTTCCTGTTAACAAACAGTACGCACGTATCTGCAACATGCATTACACAGACAGGTAAAGATATGTTTGTCTTATCCCAAAAAACTCAAACTGATTTTTTTAAAGTCATTGTGTTCTATCATAATACTGCAGGTCAAAAACACAAGACCTCTGTCTGAAATATCGGTAACACTTTATAATAAGGCTCATTGGTTAACATTAGTAAACTACATTAGTTAACATGAACTAAAAATGAACAATACTTCTACAGTGTTTATTAATCTTATTTAATGTTTTTTTAATTTCAGCATTTACTAATGCATTATTAAAATCACAAGTTCTGTTGGTTAACATTAGTTAACGCACTATGAACTAACATGAACTAACAATGAACAACTGCATTTTTATTAACTAACATTAACAAAGATTAATAAATAGTGTAATAAATTGTTCATTCATGTTAGTTATTACATTAACAAATGTTAACAAATGACACCTTATTTTAAAGTGTTACTGAAATATCAATCATATGCATAACTACATGACTATATTTTACTGTAATGTTAAAAGTAAAAAAAACACTAAAAAACACACAACACTAAAAACATTGTGGGTCGATTAAAAAAAAAAAAAATTTATATATAAAATCAAAGAGAGATAGAGAATTCATGTTGATTTTATGTTTTTGAAAACCTGCATTATTACTAGGGCTGGGCGATATATAAAAAAAATTGATATCTTGATGTTATCAAAATGTTTACGATATTAGATATATATCTCGATATGTTTGCATTTGCTTTTAAATAATAAAAATACATGATTTTCTTTTACCCCCATTAAAAAAAAACAAAAAAAACAACAACAAAAACAATTTAGATAGAACAGCTATTGTTACAAAGTAAATACAAAATGTTTAATGCAAATTTAAGCAGTTAAAAAAAAATCTAGTGATCACTTGCAGGTTTTATTAAATGAACACATGTATATGTAACTGAAGTAGTGCAGAACAAGTACAGAACATGTATTCTGTCAACTTTTTTAGTGCATGCAATTCACAATTTACACTGTGCAACTGGGGGAAATAATTAAACTGGGATAAGTTTTTAGCCAAGAACACAAGTCTGCCAACTGTTTCTGGTTTAAGAGAAGCTCTGTGGCATGAAACTATATTCCCACTGGTACTAAAAACCCTCTCAGATGGGGAGCTAGTTGCTGGAACACATAGTATTAATACCAAAGATTTATGCACTCTCTCTGACTATATTATGAAAACTGGTAAAACAAATGCAAAATATTATAACAGTGAAATTCCTTATAGTAATTCCAAATTGCAATAGCCTATGTTTCTCTATTCAAGCAACAGCAGTTGAGTAATGTTAGCCTAAGTGCATTTATTCAGCGATCACAGATGCAAACAATGCCGTCGAGATCTAATGACAAAACACAGACTGGTTGAGTGAGACTTTCATTTTGATCGTTAAACTCCAGCTTCGGCTTCCGCAATGAAGAGCGAGCTTGTGCGCGTGGTAGCCAGATTGCTTACAATAAGCAAAACAGAAATGAAAATGTAAGAAAATGTATCATTGTAACTGCGAAGCTCTGATTCGAGGATCTGAACTCTTGATAAACCGCACTCATGAAAGCTTGCGTAGTAGAGGCGTGTAGAGCACCCCACCTCACGACTCTTGAGCAGTAATACTTAAGGGGATGTAATATTAGACGTTCGGCGCGTTCTTTTAGGAAAGTATGCTTGAATTTTAAATATTCGATATTCGCGATATTTTCAAATTTTACTTCATCAAAATTATTGCAATATTATCGCTAATATTCGACATATTGCCCAGCCCTAATTATTACACCATCTAAATTAATAATGTGAACCTTTTCTTATAAAATTTCAATTTAATGACAATTAGGTCTTGTGGTATAACCATCAAGTCCAAGTAACAACATATTTTCCTTTTAGAGTATGCTCTTATAGAATATGCATCTTAAAGGCACAATATGTAAGATTTTTGTAATAAATTGTCCAAAAACCACTTGCACAGTGTTATACATTTCATGCAGCTGTGTACTTACGTTATATCAAAAGTTCTCAAGGATTTGTAAATCCAGAAAAATTCCAATTTTAAACAATGACTCATCCCTGGTCATTGTCGCCTATCAATGACGCAATATCCGCGCTATCCTTGGTTTCTGCTTATGATACTATGGCAACACACGTGGACAAATGCGGAAGTTGTAGTTTTACCGCATGCGGATCTACATAGAAACTACACAGAAACTTCCTATAGGCGCGTTATTTGAGCAGACTCAAATGTTTTTCCGGTGAGCATGAGTAGCGATACACAAGCAGAATGCACATTCATGGAGCGGAATATTGAGCACTGAATATTGATTTTAACGTCTACACCTACCCCAACCATAAACTTAGCCCCTACTATAATACAAAAACAGTTTTACTGCTGTACAGAGTGACAAAAATAACTTATATTATTGATCAAATTTCATGTTCTTTGGAGATAATTCATTACGATGACATAAAATACTGTTATTAAATGTACAGGTAAGTTAATAAAAAGTAATACATTACCTCATCCGTGAGCATGATTTGTGAAAACGACATCTCCCAACATTCCATGCTCCGTCATTGCGTCATCGAGCTTTGCCTCTGTTATTGTTTTGAAAATGCGACCTCTAGCGGCGAAAACTTACATATTGTGCCTTTAACCATTAATTTAAAAAAAGGCTGTGATTGAAGACTGAATGTGTCACAGTGGTGCGACGAAGGCTCCCCATTTCAAAGGCTCCTTTCAAATTCAGCCTCGAAATGCATCCTTCATTTTCCAAGCCATGATAACTTCCTTAAATAACAATACGAATGTTACCAAAAAAAAAAAAAAAAAACACCTTTTATAGAGTGGTTCAAATGGTGATTAAATTGTTTCATGTTCAGTGTTTCGGTTCAACCTTCACTGTCTTCAAATGATGCAGCCCTTGAATTGGGACACAGCTACAGCATTAAGCCGTTTCAGACTACACTACTTTTTTTGTCGGTTATGACAGTCACTGTGTCAGATTATGCAATTTTGACTCCTAAAATTGTCATCAAAAAGAAACATGTCAGACTACACATTGGTACACAACTATTCATTGCTTAGTCTCATTCATTGTGTGAAGAGGATAGTATGGACTGTCAAAGATAACTAGTCCCAGTAGTACCTCAAGGAAACATCATAAATGCAGGAGTATTATTGCCATAGCGCCATGAACATTTCCTTAATTGTAAAATTCTACCTAGCAGGAACGATACCATTGTCTCTCTTTAATTTCATCATGTTTGAAAGCATGTATGAAGGCACTTTTGTGCTCCTATTGGCTGCTATTAGTGGCACAGATGTGTCAGAACTCGTTTAAAAAAAAAATTAAACATGCTAGTTTTTCTGTGGTGACGTCATGAAGCGTCGCAGACATGGCATTGGTTGTCGTCCCTTATGACACACTACACGAGATGAAACGATTGAATCTTGCATTACGATGGTTGTTGTTTACGAATCCCCACAACACCCTACGTCAAGCAGATTGTGCCGAATTCAGGCTAAAATCGTGTAATCTGAGCTGGGCTTAAGTGTTGAGCAAAAATTAGCATTTTAGCACAGTGCTTCAGGCGGTTCTGATTTAGCAGGCTTTCTTTTTTGTAATTAACAGGACCGATTGGTTTTCCTGTAGTTAACAATGAAAAATCGTAGCCTGTCTTTATGACTTCTAAATCCAGCTGATCTTAAACTATTTTTGTCTCTTTGTGTCTTATCCCTTTGTGTAACATCATCTATCTATCCTACACAGAACTGTCTTAAGCTGGCCGCACACTAGACGATTTTCAAATCTTAATTGATTTTTAAAAAAATGGGAGACCACAGACATGTAGACAGTTTCAGATGATTTTTAGCCTTATAATCCTTTGAATGCACACACTAGGCGATTCGACCAGACTGCGAGACCACACACGTGTTGACCGTAGGAACGATTTGACAGTGACTCGAGAGCTTACGGAGACTCGCAAGATCAAACGTGACTAGAGAATAGAAACAAATGGAAGACGATCGACGTTGTCAGCTGGTTCTCCTGGTTCACGTTTTGTTTCACAGTAAAAAAAACTGTGTTTAAAAGTTTAAATAAGAAAAAGGGTGATTCATTCTGCTCTCGTGGCATTTTTGCAGCTGTCAAGTTTCAGTTATAGAAGCACGCAGCATCAGGTAAGTGATGCTTGTTTGCTCTCATTGGCTAACGCGGGTATCATGTCAGAGGCAGCCCGATCAAGAATCCTAAATATCAAACATGTTTGATATTTACGATTCGTGTTTGGGGACGTCTTGATCGGGAGCAGTTAAATAATTGTAATGACACCACACAATAGAGGTTTTTTGGACAAAAAAAATTTGTTTGTTTGTGACAAGCCTCGAATTGGGCCACGCCCCCCCTCCCCCCCCGATCGTTCGGGGGTGCAAATCGGGCTTAAAATCGTCTAGTGTGCAGCCAGCTTTAGCAACCACCAAAATACCAGCAACACATGCCTTCGGCACCACAGCTTTTCTCTCTTCAAACTACCCAAGCATTCCAATTACACTAATTCAAATCATATATTTACTATAATACTAAGTTATGACTGAGGTCAGAAATCCACAGCCATTGCCTTCGCCATCAAAACAGCGGAAATCTGCTGCTTGCAACATGCATCCCACCTCATCTGCTGTGTTTGTGGAAATGCATGTGGATCAAAGCAGATTTAGATGAGATTGAATGAAAATGTGTTCTTTAATCAGTCACTAATGCTCCTCATGCTCATCCACCTAAATCAACTTCCTGAAGATTACAGGAAACAACTCGCATCAGTCAATTAGTCTTACCCTTTTACAGAAATGACCAGAATTCAATTTCAAAAATAGTCTTGTAGTCCAAAAAGCACATTACTTTTTAAAGCAAAAAGGTAGGCCTGTCTTTGAAACGATGTCATAAAGTGTGACCGAGCACCTAGAATCGGTAAGCGAGTAGATCATGCAAATAAGAAATATCCTTGAAATGTCATTACCTTTTGATCGACTATGGAGCAGACCAAATCCTTCACCGAACTGAGGGACAGATCGTGCGGCTCCAGGGTGACCATCTCCCTGGTAAGTCCAATCTGAAGGAGGAAGGACACTCCATGGATGGAGCTGGTGGGGCTCGGAACGCTGTGATTCCCATTGGAGAGACGGACGCAGAGTGGCACCGGAGGGCTGGGTGATGGAGAGGGGGTTGGGGGTGCAGTCTGATGCTGAGAGTGGACGAAGGGTTTAGGTAAGGTCAGAGGAGAGGTGCTACTACTGGCAGACATTAGTTTCCCCCGCAGATTGAAAGTAAACCGTGTAAAACTGACAAGCTTGGAAACCGTGGCTGATATCCAATGAGTGAACAGGGTTGTGTTTTTAATTAAACACAATATTCTTCTGTCCTAAGGCAGGTGAACAGAATTGCAGCAGTCATGTGCAAATCCGTGGCGTACGAGGCAGCGAAACGGGACCAAAGAAGAAGGTGCCTATTTTTCACTACGTTTCCCTCTAAAAACATGCAATCCGGGTAGCATGCTTCATGGCTGGCTGTGTGATTTCCAGCACATGTTGCACATGTTGGATTGATAGGGTGTCACTCCACGGCTGAGCAATCAGGATGCCAGCATGATACTTGACAAAGTGGCTTCCATTGTAAACCAGATCCTCATTCAATTCTCATTCCTGTTTGAAACAAAACAGATTCAAGTCTTTATTCCACAGTTCCCTGTACAGCGCTCATCAAGCCATTCTCTACACGCATAACGAGTCGTTTCAAAGCGTGACTTCAAACTTCTTGTATTCTGGAAGAGTTTTGCACATTTTTGTCTTTTGCCATGAAGAACTCAGCTCACATCTGGAAGCACATCTGGAGACCCTCCCACTCTAGATCACATAACTGGCACAAGACCACAAATACCAGCAAAACAAGTTATACAATGTCTTTGTTCAGGCTTTAGCATCATGCATCATGAACAACTGGATCTCAAGACGGAATAAATCTTGAAGGACACACTGAAGACAAGAGGAAAAGAGAGGAAACATACCTTTAATGCTGGAAAGGCGTTTCCCTAACAAGTGAAGAGATGAAAAAAAGCTTACTATCAATGGAAAACGAGGACTTGAACGCCTCGGGGTTTCTTTTTTTAAGCTTCTGGGGCTTAGTTTAGCCAGTAAAGCATCGCTCGGTTGTAGAGTCTCCTACATGAGCTCGATTTGAAAACTTTCTATCCTCTTTTCATGTTACATTGTACTCGCTTAAACGCGCCTCAGTATCTGCTCTCCACTTCCGCGGGCAAATAAGAAACGCCGTACAGACAGAGAAAGTAAAACCTGAAGGAAATGGCAGGTCTGTCGAGCTGAAGAAGTGAAGTTGAGCTTCATAAGTGCAGAAATGTTTTTCTCTTTCTCTCACTGCCTGACGCGCATGTCTCTCACGCGCAGTTTCCGTTATTTGAGCGCTGAGCGCTGAACGTGTGTTCGCGCCCTCTACCGGCGTCATTCCACACACACTATGACGCAATAACGCTTTATAGCGTCCGGAATATTAGTTGCTAGTAGCGAGATTCCTTGCTTAGGGCGATCTGTGATTGTCCACAAAGCTCAGACTGTTTGCTCATAATCAAAGCACTGATTACACGATATATCATATATTTATACACAGTGGTGGAAATGGCCAAGATTCACTGGGGGGACCCTAGTTCGGGACTTATTTGACATGTTTAAACCACAGATGCAGAAAATCCCATTATTTTGTTTATGAAATGTGCATGACGTTTGGAGGTTTAATATGAGGATAAAAGATGGAAGTCCTCCACATTTTGAAATAGATCCCCATCCTCGCTTAAAATTCACTTCCTGGACTCATTCCCTCAATATATACAATATTATATAAACGTAATGGTTCAATAGTTCATATAAATATATAAAATAAGCTCTATACATATATTCTATTTCTAATGGTTGCAATATACATTGACTAAAGATGGGTTAAGCACTGTTTAATAATGTTTAATTACCTTATTATAGCTCAAAATTATAGCTTCAGTTCATACACAAAATAGGAGTGATCATAAAAATGCCATTTTTTTTTATGTTTACATAACCCAAAAGAAAATCAATAAATAAAATACATAAATAAAAAATACAGTTGTTGTCCATTAGTCTATTAGTAACCAAACATTTTTCTGCAATGTTCTGCACATCTTCTGCAAATGTTCAGTACTATCTATATATGCATCTTCTGCAAATTCGAACTCTGTGACTGATTTTGAGGCTTTTCACACTGGGAATAGTTGAGGGACTCACACAAATATGACAAAAGTTCATTAATGCTCAGGAAGACAACAGGATGCATTAAGAGATGGTAGTGTAAACTTTTGAAAATTAAGCTGTTTAAGCTGTTGTTTTGTTTAAAGATCTTTTTTATTATTATTATTTTATTGTAGAAGCTACATATGAGATTAACTCATGTTCCAGAAGACGAGTATAATTAACCCTGATTATCACATTCTCTTAATGCAACTCCTAATGCATTGTGTTTCCTTCTGGAGCATCAGTGAATGTTTTCACTCTTTGTAATAGTCCCTCAATTTTTCTTGGTGTGAAGAGATGGATCTCAAAATCACATGCAAAAATGCTGGAAAAGCAAAAAAGCAGTTCAGTCACATACCTCAGAACACACAGCATGCTGAATAATTTTAAGCTTCTGAAAAAAAAATTAAATTCATTTTTATTTTGTCTTCTGGATGTTGTGTAAACATTTGTTGTGTGAAATAGCTTATTCAGATATTAAATTAAAAATAAATAACTAAATACATACATACATATCTTTTATTTTGTTAATATTATACACATTTTGCATTTTCCACAAGTGTATGTAAATTAATGTATGCAACTATATAATTTGCATTAAAAACTGTAGAAATTATGAGGCATACTGTGCTGATACAATTTATCAAGGGACAGTGATAACTAATGTATATTAATTCAAGAATCTTAATTGGAAATTAAATGTACAGAGTACTAGAAAAAAAAATACAAATTATAGCATAAATTAAATAATAGAAGTAAAAACTTTATTGCTTTCATTAACGAAATATATACATATGCTAAATGACAAAGTCAATATTGAGGAAAAGAGGGGTCTATCTTCCTAGCCCAGGCCATCAATCCCCCAATGACGTCCTTTACAGTGATCTGCTCAATTTCTTGTCCAGACATTTTCTCCAGGAGCTGAACAGCCTTCTGGGAGTCATTCCCAAGTTTGCAAACCACAAACACTACAAGACAATAAAGGTAAACATACAGACAAAGTAAGCTTAGTCACTCCAATCATACAGCATACAAAGTAGATCCTTTTCTCGAAGAAAAAAAAAAAAAAAAACGACACGCATATATAAAAGTTTGACATCATAAAGTTTTTTTTTTTTTTTTTTTTATGTTGCATTTGTTTGATCAAAAATGCAGTAAAAACAGTTATTTTATTATTATTTAAAAGAACAGTTATCTATTTTAATATACTGTAATAAATGCAATTTGTTCCTGTGATACAAATTTGAATTTTCAGCAACCATGAAAAATATAATATTTATGTGGACACTGTGACACACTACCACTGAATGCATGTCTCAAAATTGTATATTAAAAACTAATAATATTTCATAATATTACTGTTTTTACTGTATTTTTGATCAAATAAATGCAATCCAAAAATACAAAACTCAAAAATATGATTATTTAACACTGGGTCAGCTGTTTTTGATGACTAAGCCATTTCTGTGTTGGAAAATAATTGCTTAGCAACTCCATCATCAGCACCTCATCGGCCATCCAAGAAAAGCGAGGTAGCTGGCAATACTGTGCTCCAAATGCTTAATTATCTTGAGAAAACTCAGATTAGGCCTCCTCTGTGCTCAGAATACTCAACTCGTCCAATGAGGGCTGGCTGTGGGCATCTGGCATACGGACAAGTGCTTACTGTGTATAAAGATAGGATCACTTAAGAACACAGCACAACACAGGCCTGTGCATTTAGTATGCACTTATTTTTCAGAACCATGTTTGCTTGAGCAAAAAGAACTGAGATGCAGGAGCATGGAGTGTTAAACACTGATTACAAAAAATGGCATGTAACAAAAATAATTTTTAAAATGGTTCTTACCTGGGACTTGAGAATTGATGTTCGTCTGCTGTTTAAGGTCACTAATTGTATCTTTTAAAAGTGTGATGTGCTCAGCCTTTTTATTCTCTAAACTAGAAAGTGGAATGTCTGTCATGCAATGTAAGAAAATTAATAGAGGGAATTAAATTGATTTTTACATTTTCTTAAAACAGGGTTGTAAAGCTTTTAGGCTTTTTCACGCACTCGCACAGCACCCAACAAAATATCATATCAAATATTAAGACAACATGAAAATAATCACTAAATCCGCTCATTTTCCCACCAGCACAGGACTTAATTTTTTCTTAAGGGGGCCAGGTTAAATTAAACATTGATCTCCTTAATCTAGGCATAAATTAAACTACTTGTTAAATGTTAAAAATGCATTAGCATATGCAGAAATTAACATGAAAAATTTACAAAATAAGCATATATCATTGTTAGTTCATGATACCTAAATGCATTAGTTAATAATATTAACTAATTTTATTTGTAAAAGTATTAGTTTAAGTAATTCAGTTTACAAAGTCACTCCTTTGACTATTTTTTGTACTTGCAAAATCCTGGCCATTTTAGAAAATTGTTAAGTCCTGGACAGAGGGACAGAGGGCGTATGGTCACGAGGTCACTATAGTAGGTGATCATTTTAATTCGTAATTAGTTGAGTATGTGTGCTGTGGCACAAAGAGCCTGTAGTGCAAAACATTTGTATAGCAACAGAGAAACGAGTGCCATAATTTAGACTAATATATGAAATTTCATGCGTCATAAACATTATGCAATACATTTTTTTTTTAACAACAGTAACTGTTGCAGGACATTAATAAACAGTCTCTTACAGGAAAAACAAATGACTGTAACATGTTACTGTTCAGATGAGTAAATATGGAAAACATTCTACCTCTGACCTGTTAACACTTAGACTGTGCTTTTGTTTTTCTTATCTATAATTTACTGATTTTAATCCGTCTTTCTGCTTTGGAAACCGTGCAAAAACAAGCTATGCAGTTTAATTTGCAACATTTATATACAACAACTTTTTGTCACACAGTATAGTGAGAAAAAAAAAAAAAAAAAAAAAAAAAAATATATATATATATATATATATATATAATACATTAGCCAATATGAAACCTGACTAAATTGCCTGAGACAATATTAGGTTGTTTCTGAAAAGTGCATTTAGCACAACATTAAAGGGGTCATCGGATGCCCATTTTCCACAAGTTGATATGATTCTTTAGGGTCTTACACTTTAAAAATTCTCAATGGTAGTTTTTACCTTGCCAAAATCAGCTCTGCAAAAATTATCCTGTTCTGGTCGAGGTTGCTTTAAATGTTAATGAGCTCTGCTCACCCCGCCCATCGCTTCTCTCCGTGGAGTGACGAGCCTGTTTACTTTAGCCGCATTTAGCCGTTAAACTTGCTAACTAGCACGTTATTAGGAAAGGCGACCGCAAAGATTCATAAAAAAAAAAAAATGTTGTTTTTTTTATGCTGTAGGTGAAGCTGGATTACGAATGATTCGCGCGAACAAAGACGGATATATGTAGATCAGGAGGCGCATTCCCTTCACAATCAAACGTAATCCACAGCATCTTTAGCGGCTCAGATGTCAGGAGTAAATGACGACCACTATGTTCATTATTACATCCAGCAACACAACACCTCAATCGCTCGATCGGAGATATTCTTGTCTAACTTACATCCTTGCTCCAGCATCCAAACAATGGAGGTCAGACTGATACAGCTGATTTAAGGCGGGTCTGAGGTAAGACGCTCATGTCAATCAACTATCGTGGGAGGGGCCTCTGTCAGTGTGACATGGCTGAGAACGGCTCGATTTGAAAAAGGGGACATTATTTTTACAGATTCATTAAAAACCACTGCATGGATTTTTATCATTATAGGGTAGATTTGTACACACACTGCCAACACACATTAATGTTCAAACAACATGAACAACATGAACTTCTCACCCGATGACCCCTTTAACTATATCAGTAATTTGCAATATCAAGATTTGTAAAAATTGTTGGATAGAAGGACGAGTTTTGAAAATGAGATCTGAACAAACCGCTAGCACAAATTGCGAGTAATAATAATAGCGAAACTTGCCTTAGCAGGCCCAACTAATAATGAATAGGGCTGTCAAGTGACTAAACATTTTAATTACATGATGTGCCGATTAATTAATCTAATTAATTGCAACAGCATATCAATATTGGCTGAGAAATTATCCCTCAAAAGTCATTATTATTTACATGTGAACACCACTAATTAGACAATGAAAATATGAAACGCTACTCTCAACATAAAAACCAGTAGTTGGTGGCAAATGATGAGTCTTTATGAATGAGTCACTGAATCACTGACTCACTTGATTCATTCAAAAACAGATTCATTTAATCCGCTGTGTGTTGCTCAGAGATGCACAACAGTTCTGCTGTGGCTTTGATGAACTATTTTCATTTGCCAAATTAAGCAAAATAGACAATACTGACAACAGTGTGTATGAAATGCAGCACATTTGTTTAGTTGTTGTCTATTTTACTATTGCATAACATCAACATCACATTTGCAATCGTGCAGATATTCGGGAAATACAGCATTATTGCTTGTGTGATACTGTTAAACTATTTCATACGATATAAATATAAGAGAGAAACCCATATTTTTGAAGCATTTTTGCCCTCGGATCTTGAATTTTAGGGGCATGTAACTGCATTCTAGGTCCTGCATCTGGGCCAGGGCGGGGTGCATTAAAGGTGTTAAAAATGTTAACACATTTTTTCATAATTAATCAAACCAAATTAACATGTTTAATCAACAGCCCTACTTATGAACATAAAATTCCATAGTGCAATGGTAACTCACAAGTAGAGTTCATCTTACGTATATTTTAATATTGCAAATGTCTAATCATTTCTAAAGTGGGATCATGGGAAAGGATACGGATTGAGGTTGGCAGATGGCAAATGTCCACCTCTACTTTGGGTCGAACATCCAGGAGGAGATGAGGGCTTGAGCTGTCTATAATGGCTTTATACTCCTGCAATGAAAGACAAATATATGTGTAACATTTGAGGAGAGAAAGTACACAGAAGTGCAAGGTGACAGAACAGATCTGCTTTATATAATGAGCAGCTGCACACTTCCACAATGCTCGGTAATTAACTGGCTAACACGGAGCGGTTCTGCTAAAGATATAATCTAAACTACCAAATGGAAATTTAAACACCCCTCATTACATTCCTCTGCCTGCTCAGAATTATGACAAATCACTGTATTACCTGCACAGAGACTCTCTGTTCTTTGGTTAGAAGATTCAGTCTTCGACACTGGAAATGGAATCAAACAGAAACAAGAGAGAATAAATGAGCACTGTTTTTCATTACACAACGTTTCAACCAAAACCACCACACGAATGCTGACGCAGCACTTTTCCAAGGCCATGTGTGATTAGGTGCCCATCTTAGACTGTACTTTAAACCCTTTTCTTGGTTTTTGAGTTGATTTTTGACTTAATGGTGTTTGCTGTGGCCGCTATGCGAACGCAAGCAGTTTTCTTTTTCTAAGTTTAATAATACTTACACTAACATTCCAATTTTGGGGATCAGTAAGATGTTTCTGAAAGCAGACAAACTCACCAAGCCTGTGTTGATTTGATCTTTGACAGTATTACAATTTAAAATACCTAAAATATTTTTTATGTACTATCATTTATATATTACATGCATTTACTTGAAACAGATATCTTATGTACCATGATCTTGTAAATGTCTTTTTCATTTTTATCAATCTAATGTACCGTTGCTGAATAAAAGTATAAACTTATTTTTAGAAGATACCTTATACATTTACTTGATCAAAAATACAGACAGAAACAGTAACACTGTGAAATATTTCACAATATATTTCACAATAAAATAACTAAAATATCTAAAATAACCTTTCTACTGCAATATATTTGCAGTATAAATATTTATTTGTAATATGTTATGTATTATACAATTACAATTGTGTTTTTATCAGGGTTTCTACAGGTTTCATGAAGTTAGATTTAAGGAATAAATTAAAGGGAACACAAATGTAAAAATGCTCAATAATTTGTCATTGTTATTAATATTTTAAAAAATAGCTTTTTACTTTTTACTGTATCTTCTGATCACACTGCAAAAAAAAAAAAAAAAAAAAAAAAAAAAAAAAAGAGAAACTTCCTTTCCTCGTATCTCAAGTAAATGTATCTTAATTTAATGATGTTTAGATTTTAGTACTGGAAAAAAAGACAAAAAATACTGACAATTTTTTTTTTTTTTTTTTTTCTCAATGCAACATTTGATGTAAAATTAAGTTTAGAATTGTCTGCTCCAATTTAAGACTTTTAAGACCTTTTTAAGACCCACAGAAACCCTGTTTGTTTCATTTATTTTGAATATAAACCTTTCTTATTATTAGAAATGTTTTTGTCATCTCAATCAATTTAATATATCCTTGGTAAACACAAGTGTCAATTTTCAAAAAATAAATAAACACATAAAACCAAATGATCCCTGACTTTTGATCCGTACAGCAGGTTTAGAGGTTTGTTAAAATTCAGTATGAGCAATAGTAATGGCAATGCTTACTTTAACAATCACCACTAAAACTCATAGTTGGGAATTTCTAACATAATTCTAAAAAGTTACGTTCAAAGCGTGGTGCATGTGTCATTAATTGAATAAATGCATGTTTTTTTTTTGTTTTGTTTTTTTTTTCCAAAGCTTATGAGTAGCATGTAGTCACAGTGAAAGCAATGGTCTCTGCACAACACACACTCTTCATAATAACTGTGTCACAGTGACGCCTTGTGGACATTTAACCACAGCTGATTATTTTGGATCCCTGACACACGCAAGCATGAATATAGGAAGGAAAGTGGGAGTTTTCCTCATCCTCAGACCTTATCCGTAGCAGCGGAGCCACAGAACTGCTCATAGTCCTGGAGCTCAGTAACCGTGGGCGTCTCTCCACACACCGCACACTCAGCCTGCTTGGGCCGCAGCCGTATGGAGCGGAAACGCCCCTCCTGACCATCAAACATCAACAGCTGCTTCTCAAATGAGGCTGAACTGACCAGTTAAGGAGTTATTTCATTATGTTATGCCTACAGTAATAGATGTGTTTAAATAAAAGCCACAATTGTTTCTGTATAGGGTGTCATAAAGAGCAGAAAGGATACATCCTTGACCGGACGCAATTTTCAGAACTTCCAATGCTTGAAGGCAACCCATTATTCCAGGCACTGCACAATATCAAAACAAGTCACACTAAAGTCATACATTCAGTACAGAACCCTGCAACATTAACTGCATTCTTTACAGAAGGATAATTCATAGTTACTTGTTTTAAAGCCAGAAATAACTCAATAACAGTTCTTTTCACAAGGTGAAAAAAAAGGAAAATACCACTGCTTGCAATATAGGAACAGTGATGAAATTGTAGGTATGCAAAGGTTTTAAGCTTCAGTTTTGTGAAATTTACAAAATATAAATTTTCCATACAAAGTCACTTTCAAACTTCACTCATAAATTTCCTTAAACTAGACAATTACAGCAAAACCAATAACAGATAGCATGCACAAAGTCTGAATGGAGTCTGGCTGAAATTATTTAATACAATTGTGGAGACGAAGATGAAAAGGAAGAAGCAGCAAGCTCTGAAACTACTGAGTGCAATCACATTAAGCAGAGGAGGACTGACCCACTCCCAGAACTCCTCCATCAGAGCAGTTTGTGACGGTCTCAGGAGGAGGTGGTTTGGGGTACAAACACCTGTAACACGGCCCTCCTCTATAGTTGTACAGTGTGAGCTACATGCCAACAAAAAGAACAACAACAACAACAACAACAACAACAAAAGTTAAATGTGCAAAATTTCAAATTCACTAAAATACACTAAAACATTTGGGGTCAGTAAGGGGTTTCTATTTTTGTTTAAGAATACTTTAATTGCATTAATATTTTAAATATATTTTAAGTGACACTAAACTCATTTACACTACCATTTTTAAGTTTGGACTCCTTTGAAATTGCAATGTTTTTGAAAATAGTTTCTCATGCTCAACAAAGCTACATTTATTTGATTCAAAATAAAGTATATCAGCAATACTGTGAAATATTTTTTACAGTTTAAAAATACAGCTTGCAAGCAGCAATTACAGTGTCAAAGTGACAAGCTAAGCAAGCACTGCAGAATATGTTAATGATTTGACATGAAGTTTCAGTGCAATAGGCAAGATACTATATAAAATATCAATGTTGCCAGTGATACCAATGAAATCAGATTTCACAACGAGTTACACAGAAACGGCTTGAGATATATGAAAAATATTCTAACAAACAGTCTAGGAAGAGTTTAAAAAAAGTATGTTTTTGATACAATTGAAAATGGTGGACAGACAAAAATGCCTCCTTTTGAAAACATTAACCACTGGATTCTGTAGGACCCAAAGAATAGAAAGAGATTCATAGTCATCAGATAAATTCACTAAAGCAAATTAAGTATATTGAAGATCTTGCAATCACTAGGTGGCACAGGCCAAAAAAAGGACATTTTTGATATTACTTGACCACTAGGCAGCACTGTTCCAAAATCATGTGTCATCAAATCATGGTTGTATGACAGGTACCAAGTTTCATCACAATATGCCAATGCAGTGTGGAATTACAGCATTATAGCTAATATCCATTTTGGTGTGCCTGTTGTCAAATTCTTTGATGCACTATAAAAGAACATGGTAGATTGCTAACTTTTTGCTTGCACAGTCTGAATATGATTCAAGCTAATTTTGGAGGAACTCAGGCAAACCATCTAGGGCAAGTCCAAAAAAGTAGGTTTTTCAGAAAATGTAATGTCTTCAGAAAATGGTGCAAAGGTTTACATGACAGAAAATGACATCTTAGTGTCCAATCAAAATAAAATAAAAAATACTATTTCACAATATTTCTGATTTTACTGTATTTTTTATCAAATTTTGATACATTTTGGAAGTTCAAACTCTGGGCACCGATGAAGTCCATTATATGGAGAAAAATCCTGAAATGTTTTCCTCAAAAAACATAATTTTTGTATTGCTCCACTATTATTCCATGTGAATTATGTGGTTACACCTGTACAAACACCTGTAAACTTCAGGGAAATTCCACTTAAATTCCCTGAAAATGATCTGTACCTGTACAACTGACTTTCTTCCTGTAGAACAAAAATAACAATAGCTTGAAGAATGCTGGGAACCAAACAAGATTGCAGCCCATTTACTTCCATTGTACAGACAAAAAATAAATAAATACATACAACTCAAAATATCTTATTTTATGTTCCACAGGGGGGAGAAAAGAAAAACCTAATTTTTGGGAATGACATGAGGGTGAGTATGTAATGACAGAATTTTCCATTTTAATTTTCGGCTGAACTACCCCTGTAAAAGAATATCTAAGAGTATCCAAATATTTGGAGCCACTGTAAATGAAAACTTCAAATATCAACACATAGGCTGCCAGTTTGAATCAGATATTTAAAATAATAATAATAACACTCACCTGTCCTTCCATTCGTAAAGCACTCGCTGACACTAAAGGCTTGCCGGTCAGAACACAGGCATCATTCACAAGGTAGCGTGTAGGAACGTTGTCTGAACAGTCTGCCACAATGTCATACATGAAGATGCAAAGTCAAGGTGACAAATAAATTAGTTTTGCACTGTAAAGGATAAAGATAAACCTATAAGCAGTAATTAGTGAGAGGGGATACTGTTGAATGAGCTGTATGGCATTCTCTCTGGAGAGCTGGAGGTGATATGGAACACACTGAACCGAGGAGTTCAACCTGGAAGAGATCACAACCAGTCAACTCTCATTCGTTTACCTCTCCTTTAATGGGATTTTGTGAGTGAGTAGGACCGTACCTGCTGATGGCCTGGGCAGCAGACAGGGCTTTAGGCTGACCTTGAGTCAGTTCTGTATGAAGCACCTGTCTGTGCAGGTTGCTCAGCTCCACCACATCATAGTCCAACAGACCCAAACGTCCTGAAAACACACACTACATTAATATTTACACAGTTACAGCTGTGGCCCACAAACTAGAATGAGATTTGAAAGTTTGCACAGTACCCATTACGAATAGCAGATTCAGTCTACATCTCTTCTACTTTAGCATTTAGACTGTTAACTCTGGTTTTGTATGTATTTCTTTTAAATGAAAATGTAAATGTGAAATAAATAAATAAATAAATGTTTTTGAAACAAGTATCTTGTGCTCGCCATGGCAAGACAGTAAAAACAGTAATATTATGAAATTATTACAATTTAGAACACGTTTTCTATTTGAGTACACTGTTAAATGTAATTTATTCCTTTGATCAAAGCTTTAGCATCATTACTGCAGTCTTCAGTGTCACATGATTCTTCAGAAATTATTTTAATATGCTGATTGGCTGGTCAAGAAATATTTCTTATTATTATCAATGGTGAAAACAGTTCCTGCTTCTTAATCATTCTGTGATCCTTTTTTCAAGATGAATAAAAAGTTAAAAAACAACAGCCTATTTGAAATACAAATCTTTTGTAACAATGTAAAGAATTCCCTATCCATTTTGAATCAATTTAATTCATCATTAGTACATATATTATTATTATTATTATTATTATTTTTATTATTATTATTGATCATATAGACAAACTTCTAAATAACAGTATATGTAACAACAGACATACACAACCTATTTTAAATAATTAGTTGTACTGCCACTAACAGCCAGTGAGACTTACACTTACAGATGAACTCATATATTTACCAGTACTATGTACATATTCAAAACACATATGGTCACTTTACCTATTCCAGCTGCGGCGAGATACTGCGCAAGAGGACAGCCTAAACCTCCGCATCCCACAACAAGAACAGATATATTACTTAGGGCAACCTGACCTGCGATAAAAAGAAATTTGCTTTTACAATGCATTCAGAAAAGGAAAGAAAGGAAAAATATATTATATTTGAAGAAAAAAAAAAAAGTTAACCTTTAACACCCAGTTCTGGTAGAAGAAGCTGTCTGCTGTATCTCATGATGTCTTCATTGTTCAGCGTTGTGTTTGATTTCAGCGGTGAAAGATTGGTAACTTTCTCCTGTAACTCTGTTAATATTGAATTCTCCTGAAAAATACAAAAAGGTTTTTTATTTATATATATTTTTTTAGTTTTTAGACAAGACATGCTCTGTTCTGACAAGGGTTTTTATATATTTAATCATAATCATCCACAGTATGCCATTCCATGCCAGGGGCACCTGGTAATCTGTCAGCTGCTCTTTTATTTATATATTTGTGTTTGCTTGTTTGTTTGTTTGTTTGTTCCAATCTATGGTATGAAATCCGAAAGGTAACTATTACAGAGCAGGAGTTTGACATTACCAGTCTTGTGCCTAAGGTCAAGAAACTACGCTGTACAGTGTAGGATTTAATTCAGATATTTCAACAAATATCCACTTTTTTATTATCAATTGTTTACTATATATAACATAACAGGTTTGACATTTCATTAAATTAATTCCCTTTTATTTTAAAGATATATATACTAATCAGCCTAAACCTAAAAAGAGAGCTAGCACTAGCATTTATTAATTCATTCATTTACATTTGTTTTAAAATTGACATTTGTTTTCAACTAAATGCATTTTCTAAATAATGATAAGACAAAAACACAGAGCTGGGGACAACTCAAACATACCATTCCCACTTAAGTTACTAAGTTACTGTTTTGTTGATGTCTTTGAAAAATAAGATGTGTGCATTTGTGGGAGGTTTGCATACTGTTTTCACTCCATACCATAAAACATAACAAATGTTGCCACCTTATCAAAAACATTAAATACCATAATGCTAAAGAAAAACACACAAAGGCACATTTTTTACAGAGATGACTCAAAATATTTGCAGAGAGTGAACCATAATGCAGACCTCCTCTAACTGTTTCTTCAAAAGTTTCTTCTTCAAAGCTGCAATCTCTTTCTCTTTCTCCAAGAGCTGTGTTTTCAAACTTAAAACTGTATCGTCCATCACAAAAAATCACCTCGATATCAAATTATTATTAACAAGCAGTTACTGTGACTAGCAATTGTAAGTATAACGTCTGAAAGAATACCACAAACAGCATTAGAAATCTCACTGTAGCGGACTTCCGGGTTTGCACGTGTGTGCCACCACGTGTAGCGCACGTACTACGGGATTACAACAGACCCAATTGTAATACGCACTACTCACAGATAATATAGATTGAATAACCCACGCAATGTCATTACATTTATTGGGAAAAGACTATTGAATATTAAAAGGATACAACAATCCGAAACATTAAGAAAATGAATGAGATAACAACTGCTCTTTTAACCCTATATATTTTGGTTCAGGCGAACTGTCCCCTACAGTTAATGTTTTATACATCGATTATGGGTGAAAAATGGGCAACCGCATCACTAGATTCTTCAACATACTAACATTCCTTAAAAAAAAAAAATAAATAAAATAAAATAAAATAATTAAACAACAACAACAAATTCGTTTGTGCTTTTACGTATGTTTTTTTTTTTTTTTTTTTTTTTTTTTTTTTTACTTTTGGTACACAGACAGCAACTCACTATTATATAAATTGTTTGTTTATTTAAGGGCAGGAAAATATGTGGCGAGGTCAGAACTCTCTTGCTTGCAAACAGCTGGCTCTTTGTGCCGAGTCGAGTGGTCAGTCATGAATATTAATAAAGCCTCGCTGACGTTGCTTGGTAACCTTCTCTGAGCGCCCAGTCTTGTTACGTGATTAATATTAATGAGCCAAGCCCTGAACTTAGCAATGTCCGTCTTTCAGCGAATCGGTTTGCCGAGCGTCACGGAATGTTATTAATATTCATGAGTCAGGCCGTCGCCATAGTAGGATTTGTAAATGGTTCTCTCAACATGATCCGAGTTGGCCGGAGTCTGGAAGATCGTCGAGCGGACAGAACGGAGGAGATGGCCGAACGACGCTGGACCACGAGTCTGCTGGCTCTGATTGGCATCCTAGCGACGCTGACGAGCTGCGACACTGTTCCGTTGCAGGAGGAAAAGGTATCAGCCTTTACACAACTGATGCTTTGTTTTGTATCATTTTAAGCAATTCCGCTTAAAAGCTTCTGAGAAATTAGAATTATTTGAATTCAACATATTTTATAATGCTTTTCATGAAAGGAGAGAGAGAGTTGCTGCCTTAAAATGTCTTAAGAATTTAACAGGGAATTTCAGTCTATTTTTAATGCATAACATAATGCAAGCATAATGATTTCTATTCTTTATTTATTCATGCGTTCATTCGTATTTGTGTTGTATGTCCTCTTTTTTTTTTTTTTTTTTTTTTTCAAATTTCCAATTGATGCTTAAACTGACTGAGGAAACTAAGCTTCATTTGCTCCGTGACTTTACAAGTAGATGATCTGGTGACTTACATCTTCAGACTTCAGTTCATGTTGCTCAGTCTGTCTCCCATTGTCTAGTTGCTATGGGAGCAGGATCTCCATCATTGATCCACCAGTAGAAGATCTTAATATTTATAGATTGTCTCTCTTTAGAATTAAACCCATTTGTTCTGTTCTAAAGATCTGCATTTTGGGGAAATGTTTTATCCACATTTGTATGATGCTACTGTTGTACTAAAAATGGGTTTCGGCATGTTTTCAAAAAACTCAAAAGGACAAGTGACAGTGGGAATATATTTTGAAAATACTGTAGAGTATTATTATATTTATACAACATTCTTACAAGCCACTTTGTGGAATAGAATCGTATATATATATATATATATATATATATATATATATATATATATTTTTTTTTTTTTTTTTTTTTTTCACCACCATGTTTAATTTTGAGTGTTGTCTTGAAGTTGATATATTACAATGTTTAAAATGTACCTAATCTTATCTGCCAGATGGCTTCTCTTCTGTGTTGTTCAAGCTACAGTCATTAAGTGGCGTAAACAACACACGTAGAGTCAATAATCACAGCACAGGAAGTACTGGACTTTGAGACCAAAAAACAAATAGGCCTAGTTATCGGGAAATCAATATCATGTTTGAAGCAGAAGTAGTTTGATTAGCTGTCTTCTGTCCATCTTAAATTTGTTATTCATGAAAGAATATACAATCACAAGCTTTTCAGACTTTTCAGATATCCGCTATGAGTGTCGTCCAGCTGTGTTTCCCTCTCTTAAATGTCATTTCAGAACCTTCTGTTGGCATGTAGTTCGAACACATAATTATCCTCTAGACATATGCAGTGTATAATTTGTCATTCAAACAAGACTGTACTAGTTTGGTTGCAACGTTACCATTAAGCAAGAGTATAATCATCCTGTTTATCTGGCTGTGATAGGAGTCACTGAATGACAATTGCATGTATTGCAAGTCAGGAATTTTCTTCAGCTTTGAAAATGGAGTAAGAGTAAACTTTTGGCTATGATTCATTATGAGTGAATAAAGAACATCACAAATCAGATTCATTGAAGATGTTTCAGCAGTCTTAAAGAGGTATTCAGCATACGGTATGCACCTTATTTTTCAATGCGGAAGTAAACTGTTTTCTGGTAATGTGTTAGACTTCCTGTTCATAATCTGCCATAGAGAAGTAACGAGAAGAATGTTGAAGTGCCGTAAACAGTAAAACAGTTTGCACTACAAACTATTGTGTTCATAATTAAGATAATACATTAAAATAATATGGTAAGACACACCAATTTACAATATCAAGGAGCAAAACGAGCTGTTTTGTACAGATAAACATAGCTTGACGCGGATGAAACCGGAAGCCAGACACATTAAATTTACAAACGGCCGCTCCCACTCTTATGGCAAAAATAAGGTGGATATGCCATCCCAGATATATTTGACCTTTTTTTCTTAAAAGGAACCCCAGGTATTAAGACTTATGCATGGCTTAATATAACGTAAATATAATGTAAAACCCATGCAAAATTTACATTATTTAAAAAATGTCAGCGGCTATTTGCATTAAGTATAAATAGCGATAGAGGCTATTTACACTAAGTGCAAATAGCAATTAGATGCTATTTACACTAAGTAAAAACAGCATACTTTCTTAGTGATAGATGCTATTAACACTAAGTGTAAATAGCAATGGATTCTATTTACACTAAGTAAAAATAGATATTTATACTACTTATTGCAAATAGTGGAAATTATCTGCACCTCAGTATTGTAGTACATTATAAAACAGTATGGAACAATAACATATTGAGCATAAATTATCATTTTAATTCAAATTATTAAATAGGTGCCACCTTTTTGGGACAATATAGTCCTCCCTACACCCTAACTGTACCCAATCATTTCTATTCAACTTTTCAGTTAGTTCCTTAATTTTTATTAAAAATAAATGCCTTTCCGATGTGATATGAGATCTGAAAAGGGAGAAAAAAAGTATGGCAAAAAGCAAATTCAAACCCGGGTTGATCACATCAAAACGACTACAGCACGCACTTTACTATCTACACCACTGGAGCTGTTGTTAGACTGTTTGCCTTTTGTAGTGTTGATTAGCCCAATCACACATTGGTGGGTGGAGTTAGTGTAAATAGCCTCTGCCAACAAGGCGAGCTATTTGCGCTTAGTGTAAGTAGACACTCCTTTAAAAAAATGCACATCATTTTGTACATATTTTGGACTATTTCGATGACGTGAAATGGCTGCACTTGGTGAGCTACTGCCGCTACCTGTTGCTATTTTTACCACAACAAACTCGGAATACACAGGAATAGTGATATAATTCCATGTTGTGCAGCTTTTGGTTGTAATTTTCAGTCTAAGAGCACCAAGAAAAGCGATGTAAGTCTTCACTGCTTTTCCTAGTGATGAGAAGAGGAGAAAAAGAATAGGAAGATGCTTGTGGATGATTAAAACTTCCTATAGACTCACGTCTTTGTTTTCTCCACTTTAGCCCTGATGCCTTTAAGGCTTTTAGTAGGCCACAGCTACTGAAAGAGCTTACAAACGGTAGAGATAAGAAATGCTAGATGCCATCCTGGCGGGATGTAAACATGCCGACACTTGTCATTACGCTGCCGCCATTGAAGGAGTTTCTCAGTACAGATTTCACTCCATATCCAGGGTGTTTAAACTCATTGGGCCAGTTTTACTAAACAGCAAATTCACGCAAGAGCAATTTTCCAAAACAGTGGGAGGGGAAATTTCTGTGGGGGATTTACTAACAATGCGCAAATTAAAGAACACAGACGCAACATCTCATTTATATATCGACCTATGCAATATTCCAAGCACAGCGCAAATTAACGTAGAAATGAAGAAGCCACAGTACATTTAAAAGAACCGGAGGCCAAAAAATAGCTAGAAGTTTTGATGGACCTGTTATTGTGTGACTCCTAGTTGAGGGTTCTAAGTCGCCTTTTATTTCCTGAAGCAAATTTAAAAAACTTGGCTTGGCAAACGATACGTTCGAATAAAGTGTTCTTCTGGCATTCCAAATAAATTAATACATGTGGAAAAAATCCCTTCTGCCACGCACTCTCTGTTGTCAGTGCTAATTCTTCACAACGCATTTTTAACAAAACCTGACATTAATATTTTAAAGCGAAAAGATGGTTTGCGCCGACGCAAGCTGTTGGTAAAACTTGGCCATTGTGGGGAAAAATAGACGGTACGGCATTTGGTTTAAGCCTATGCTTTTATCCATCGCCACATGTAAGCTGTGGTCATCGTATCAGAATTTTTTTTTTCCAAGTTGTGTATTCTGAGTTGTGTTGCAGTAAAATAGTAACTGGTAGCACCAGTAGCTCACAGAGTGCAACTATTTCATGTCATAATGGCGCCCCCCATAGTCCACAATATTTTTCAATTTTAAATTTATTTAATATTATTAAATTATTATTAAATGTAATAATATATAAATTAAATTAATATATTACTATTATTATTATTATTATTATTATTATTATTATTATTATTATGTTTTAGAAAAATAATAAATCTCTACGAGTCCATATAATGCAAGTGAATGGCTGCCCAATGTTGATGTTAATGTCAAATTTGACTTTAGTCAATAGTTAAGCCATTAGGCAGTTATTTAGGCAGGACCTAATGGCTTAACTATTATTTGCCTAATGGCTTAACTGATTAGGTAGTGAATATGTAAATGGTAAATGAGTCATTAAATGATTTACTCAGTTGATTTGTTCGGAACACTAATTCATTCAGGAATGATGTAGCACTAATGAGTGTTGCTCAGGGATGCAACAAAACAAAAACAACTGGTCTCTAACATAAATTACTAACCTTTATGTTTATTGAAGTGCTGTATTAAAGCACTATCAGATTTACAGTCATGTACACAATCATTTCCTGCCAATGAATAAGAGCTATGCGGAAATTTGTAACAACATTAGGTATGTTTACATGCACTAATTTTTGTCAATCCGAATGAATGCAATCCAGTTTCAGATTCAGAAATTTCTATTTATATGAACCCTAAACTTTGCAATCCGATCACGCATTTTTGTATACCTTAATTATATACATTTAAGGAAAACATCTCAAATATGTCAGAAAAGCTTTTTTTTTTTTTTGCAGATATTTAGTAAATATTCAGCTTTCTTCACTGATAAGTTCGTAAAACATAAACCAATGCACATTCATAAGAAGTAAACTGGATCTAAACAGAAATATATAGAATATATCAGAAATTATAATGTATAATGTATAATATATAATCTTATATATTAAAAATGCATCAAGGCACTGTTCACGCGGGCAAAGTATTTGTCAATCCAGCTAAGAAGATTCAAACATTTACATACTAAGAACTGCGTTGAGACGATAATAGCATCATGTTAAAAAACGCGCACTTTAAAACCCATTTTCAAAAGTTTGCAGGCCCCTAAAATGCTGTTGACTTGTAAATAAACGGCAAAAACGCATAAAACTGTTTTCTCTTTTCAAATGAAAATGGTATTATGTAAACATCCCCTCAGTTTTTTTCCTATTCATATGATTATTCCTACAATCAAAGAGACTAACAATGACTAAGCAGTAAAATAGAGGAAATATTATAAAATACAGTAGATGTATAAAAACACACAAAAGCAGTGTTGAAGTTAAAAAAAACTATAAAAAGATGGACCATATATTATCATGGCCTCAGGAGCAAGTTAACTTGGACTCAGACTTGTGACACAAAAGTATGAATGCCCCACTGTTGAATAAATGAATGAATTTTTTATTGCTTTTAACTTCAGCTGAAACATGAAGCAACCATACTGAGCTCCAGTGAACTGAGCAGTGTCGTATCTCGTACCGATCTGGATCGGATGTGGCAGAAAGACCTGAAGCCCATGCTTGTTGTGCGCTATCCTGGTTCAACTGGAAGTCAAAATGTTCAGCAGGTCAGTGTGTGTTTGTGTATGAAACTGTTTAAATGTGACAGTGTGTTTAATGTCCGAATTTCTCTCTTTAGCATATTAAATCAACCCTCGGCTCGATGACTGCGGGATGGGAAGTGACAGAGGATGCCTTCTACGCTCATACGCCTTATGGCCAACTTCCATTTACCAACATAATTGCAACTCTCAACCCTGCTGCAAAGCGTCAGCTGGTTCTGGGCTGCCACTTTGACTCCAAATACTACCCTCCACAGTGGGACGGCCGCGAGTTTCTCGGAGCAACGGATTCTGCTGTTCCCTGCTCTATGATTCTGGAACTGGCAAGAGCCCAAGATGACGAACTAAAAACCCTGAAGGTATGGCAGTGGGATGGTTCGTCACAGTTGAACAACTACCCCATTAGTAGTTGATTGTGATTTTTCTCATATATTTGTTTTTAGCTTTTATATTTTTAACAGATGTGCTTTTATGATGGTGTGCTTTGCTTGAGCTGTGGGACTGTTTTCACAGTAAAAATTGATTGGAAAAGTCCCGTTTAAAGCACTTCCTCTATAGCCATAACCGTGAGCATTGTGTTTGAACATGGCACATGAAAATTGAAATTGATAGGGTTGCACGATTATGACAAAAATCATAATTGTCGATTATTCCCTTGAAATTGTAATAGCGATTATTAATTACGATTATCACAATTTACATTGAATGATGTTTTGAATAGCTTTATACCTTTGTTTAAAGCAACTGCATGTCACATTTTTATATATAGTTTCTTCTTTAAATATAAAAAAAGTAGAAATGTAAAAATTTAACTTAAGATAACTTGAAGGAAAAATACACACACTCTTTCTCTTACACACACACCCACACATCTTAAGAAAGCAGAATAATGTAAGGGGATTTTTTTTTTTTTTTTGTAATTGTGCCTTAGAACGATTACATAATTGTGGCATCTGTAATTGTAATCATGATTAGAAATTTGATTAATTGTGCAGCCATAGATTATGATATGCAAAACTCCAAAAATGTACCTATATATCCAATTTACTGCAATTTCCAGCTGAAGTGAACACTGTAAAATGGCAACTTTTATTACTTTTTTACAGGGGCAGATTATTAATTAATAAAGAATAAATGTAAATAAATACATTTTGACATTTGCATCACATAACCAGCTTCATTTACATGGCCTTTCTGATGTAGTAAACTTGCTCAGTAGCTCACCTGGTACAGCGATGTGTAGTCCCGTGAGTCACAAAAGATCTTAAACCGAGTTTAGGGTATGCAAATAAATACACTGAAAAGGCAGGTAGGACAGCCTATCGAAGCCCTTGGACCGAGGGATATGATTGAAAGAACATGTTATGGTGCTACACCTTGCCCAGATGAAATAAATATGTATAAATACATTAAGACCACTTGGGGGTATGTCTCAATCAGCTCCTTAGCTCCTGATCTTATGAATCATTATACTGTCTACATGCATCCATTTACTGCAAAGCAGGCTACCCTAGCTCACTGCACATTGAGACAGTGATTACTCATATTCCGGCGTCATGACTACGTACAACTTCAACAGACAACATTGTAGAATGTCACTGCTGGAATTAATCAACAACAGGCAGGACCTATTTTTTTTTTTTTATTATTTTTTTTTTTTATTCTCTTCAAGGGGAGACACTGCAGGCAAAAACACTGTTTTTCCATGCACCTGTCATGTTTGAGATTTTGGGCTTTTTGGTTCTTCCAAAAAAGTGTTTTTGGAAAGTGGAAAGTGTTTTTTTCAGACTAGTAGGAAAAAAACCCATTTTATTCCTGAAAAAAAGTGAAAATATATTTTTTTCTGTCTGTTTTCTGTTCTAAGTGTTTTCTGAATTATGGAGTGACCAAAATTCCCTTTGTAAAAACTTTTGACTCTAATATTTAAAAAAAAAAAAAAAATGAAATAAGAATTTTGAAACTGACTTCATCCAGTGTTTAGATTTTTGTACTAGAAATGCATGCAAATTAGCACAGATTTAATTAAATAATGTCTTATTGGCATATTTAAACCTAACATTTTAGAAAACTTGTAATACAAAAAAATGTTTGTAATTATCAGTGTAATCAGTCAACAGGGTAAGTAGGGCGATAATTATTTTTTTTGTTACCCTATTCACCTGCAGTGTCTCGTCTGTCCTAGCGATGTGTGTTTATGCTGAAATATACTAAAAACAAAGTCTGTCATTGTATTTGTGGAGTTAGCTCGTTTTGTTTGTTTCACACTGCAGAAATATGATGTAATTTCCGGTAAGGAACCATAGTGAGCATTGAAGCTCCCTAGTTTTTGTGGTGCATTGTGGGATTTTTCAGTGAGCAAATGTTCCAGTGCACAGGAACAATTACACGATTGAGACAGCCCTTAAAATGGCCGACTCCTTGATCAGTGCGCTCACTACTGAACTAGAGAGTTGATTGAGACGCATCCTAGGGCTTTGTTTTGTGTGGCTGCTTGAATGTGACAATGTGACGGGTTGAGAGAAACCTTATCCTGTCATATAGTTATGTAGATATTGGTTAATTTTTTAAAATCCCTAACCACTTTTTTCTTCAGAAAAACTAAATCCTCTCCTGTCATGTTCTGCGTTCATATAAAAAAAATAAGTTTTTCTAAAGTTCTTGCTAAAAAAAATGTTGTTAGTCTTGTAAATGAATCAGCTTCTGTACAATCAGGCGAGCTGCTGCTGAAATGCCAGTAGTTTCGAGTTATCAAAGAAGATTATCAGTAAAAGGAGACAACAGTTGAAACAAAACTATACAGGAAGCTTTATTTAAGTGAATTGTTGTTTTGTTAATAATTATGTTATACCATTACAAATCTGTCTTTTTCAGTTGGTAGCGGAACTTTAATTTTGTGGGATTTATTTTGCATTTACATATCAAATGATATTATTGGAGCTGCATTCTGTATTGTCACAGCTAGATGGCAGCATGTGTGTGTTTTGCTCTTTCTCACAGGACTCTGGGTCGGATCTGTCACTTCAGCTATTCTTCTTTGATGGAGAGGAGGCTCTTTACCAGTGGACCTCTGAAGACTCTCTCTACGGCTCCCGTCATTTAGCCCACAAAATGGCGACAACAGCACATCCACCAGAAGCCACCAACACCAGCCAGCTCGACGGCATTGTACAGTTCTCTCACAAACAATAATTAATACATGAATATAGTTGATAATCAGCCAGACTTATCTAAAAATCGCTTACTGCACCCTACTTATTGTTAGAAAAATGTTTTCTGTTGTTATTAGTGGGTACTATTCTTATTCATTTACTCATCCTTATGTTATTCCACGAATAACACAATTCAATATTTTGGCCTGTCGCAGGTACTATTAAGATTTCTGAAGTTTTGTGTGAGGAACACACTTATATGTGGCCCTAGAGCAGAAAACCAGTCATAAGTAGCACGGTTACATTTGTAGCAGTAGCCAAAAATACATTGTATTGGTCAAAATTATTGATTTTTCTTTTATGCCAAAAATCATTAGGATATTAAGTTCAAAAGATCATGTTCCATGAAGATATCTTGTAAATTTCCTACTGTAAATATATCAAAACGTAATTTTTGATTAGTAATATGCATTGCTAAGAACTTCATTTGGACAACTTTTATTTTCTTTTAGTACTATTTTGATTTTTTTTTGCACCCTCAGATTCCAGACTTTCAAATAGTTGTATCTCGGCCAAATATTGTCCTGTTCTAACAAACTGTACATCAATGGAAAGCTTATTTATTCCTTATGATGTATACATCTTCAAAAAATTTAAAAAAATTTACCCTTATGACTGGTTTTGTGGTCCATGGTCACTTATTTTATTTGTTATTCACTGATTTCTCTTGGTTTCTCATACTGTGCTATTTTACTGCTGCGTTATCAGGAAGTATATGTTAGATGCAAATGTACACCGTCCACTATGACTATAGAATTTGAATATTGAATATAGAGTTCTGAATTATGTTATATATGCAAATGTACAATCATATACACTCTCAGGAAGAAGGTACACAATCTGTTACTGGGGTGGTACCTTTTCAGAATGTACACTTTTGTACCATATTACACCTAAATTGTGCATACTAGTGCCTTATGGACTGGCTTCATAGACAGGGTTTAGATTAAGCCAGGATTAGGTCATAGTTCAATTATGACATTAAAGTAATTTTTATAAACTTGCCTTAGAAAAAAAACATTACTGGTGTGCATCTTGAGACAAAACAGGGGCACTATCATATTTCAAAATCAATCAGTGCAAATTTATTTTAGGTGAAACAGCTCAGACTTGCATTTTAGTCTGGGACTAGGCTTACGGCATGTCTGTGAAACTGGTGGCATAGGTACTAATTAGCAGTGTTGGGCAAAGTTACTTTTAAAAGTAATGCATTACAATTTTGCCTTACCACCTGAAAAAGTAACCAGTTACGTTACTTAGTTACTTTTTATGGAAAGTGATGTTACATTACATTTGCGTTACTTTTTAAATCTGGGCAGGGCTTGCTTCTTTGTTTTTATTATAAAACAATTCTAATGTAAAAGCCCTTTTACACCAAAAGTGAAATGAATTCACCTCAGGTTGAAAGAAAAGTACATTAATGCAGGAGATCACTTTTCAGCTATAAAAAAAAAATAAATAAATAAAAAAAAATGAAGCACAAATATTAGTTTATCTAAAGTAATTTTTGCTTATTAGTATGGTTGAATTGCATCATCGAAGGTCAGCAGCAAAGACACTGGTTAATAAAATGGGATTAAATACATAAAGGATATTTGTTTTATTTAACATATTTAATTATTGCAGGGTTGCGTCATATTCTGAGTTTGCATTTCACTGTTTTTACTCATTTTGAGGAATACTGAATCTGTTTTTGTGAGTGAGATGAATTAATGCATGTTCATATTTAGTCTAGAATACAGTAACATCATGTTTACTCCCAATTTCCTGACAGGAGACCTGTCAATTAATAAATGGGGGAAAAAGTAACTCAGATATTTTCTTAGAAATTCAAAAGTAATGAGTTACTTTACTAGTTACTTGAAAAAAGTAATATTATTACGTAACTCGCGTTACTTGTAATGCGTTACCCCCAACACTGCTAATTAGTACCTGAAGTATGCATATTAGAACCTAAATGGTATCGAGTTATAATAGTGCATATGCTATATTAGTAAGTGAATGTAAGGTTAAAGAATATGAATGCAAGCAAACATTTACAAAAAATGATCTAAGTCTTGAATTGATAATTAATTCAATTTCTCACCAGGATTTGTTTGTTCTACTGGACTTGATTGGCGGTCCGAATCCTCGCTTCGGTAACCAGTTCTCCAGTACGACCCGATGGCTTTCCAGACTACAAAATATTGGTTAGTATTTCTCTGTTCTGTTTGATAAATGTGATAACACTGGCATTCAACAATTTGGAGTGAGATTTTAAAAAGAAGAAGAAGAAATTAATTAACTTTCATTTAGCAAGGATGCTTTAAAATAAATAGTGATAGTAAAGATGTATGTTAGAAAAGATTTAAGAAGAAGAAGAAGAAGAAATAGTAATCAGAAATGTTTCTTGAGTGATTTTTTCGGAACTACTTTTATTAGGAAAACCTTGTGGAAAAGAAGTACACTTTAGCATACTTTTAATAAGAGTACTTATTACCGAAATAATATACTTAAAAATATACTGAAGTACAAATGGAATTTAATAGGAATTTCATGGTTTTGGTCCCTTAATTGCATGTGATTTGCAATTAGAAAATGTATTTTATTTTGAATGGTAACACTTTATCTTACAGTATGCTAGTTATGTCACGTTACACATGTACTTACTGTAGTAATAACAGTAAATTATACCTAATTACATGCAAGTAACCTTAACCCAAACCCTAATCCTTACTTTAACTCTAACTCTGTAGTAATTACATGTTAATTAATATTACTCAATACTTAATACTGTAACCATTTAAATGTTATATGCCATTTGAACTTAAGGGTGCTTGAACTTCAGTGTGCTTTTTTGACCCACTTAGGTAGGACTTACATGTAATTTCATAATTACTTCTGTATTAATGTCTTCTTTATTGAACTGTTGTATAAAAGCATTATCACACAGCTGTGATTTCCTGTAGCTTATTAGTTCAGTCATCTCTGCATGACTTTGCAAAAGTCTTGAATAGAGAATGTAATATTTTTACGGATCTTCACTACCATTCAATATATTTTCCCTCATTAATCAGGATTCGAGTGGTGGAGAATGGAAGCCTCTCAAATTGTTCTGTTGTTTACTGAAAACTGTTGCTTTTGCATCTACACCACTAGCTATCAGTATAAGTCTAAGACACTGTTTAATGTAGCTTTGACCTTTATAAAAGCAATAAATGAAATATTCTAAATGAATTGATGTTAAAAGAAAAAGCTCTTTTTCCTTCTTTTTCCTGTTATCTAGAGCGTCGGCTGCATGCACTCGGTCTCCTAGAGGATCACCCTAATGAGGTTCAGTACTTCTGGCCTGGCTTGCACGTGGGTCTAATTCTGGATGACCACATACCATTTCTCAACCGAGGTAAAAGACCCCTTTCTGAGATTATGAATGTTTTTCGTAATTTAGCATTTAGGCCTTATGTATGTATTTCTCTGCAATTCTAGGGGTTCGGATTCTCCATCTCATTTCCACTCCTTTTCCTGCGGTGTGGCACACCTTTGACGACAACGAGGAGAACCTGGATCGAACCTCCATCAGCAATCTCAACAAGATCCTGCAAGTCTTTGTTCTTGAGTACCTCAACAAGAAAAGTCAGAACCCTGTCGCTGAAGCCTCCTAATGTTCCCAAAATATACCGTCATTCGCATGTCATTTCTCAGACTGACAAGCACAGGAAATTATGGTTCATTTGGCATTCCCATTTAGCCATTCTATTTTTTTGTAAAAACTTTTAATCGCACAATCCATTTTTATCACACATTCAGTATTTATCTGTAAAGATTCTGTGAGTTTATTCCAACTGGAGCTGCATACTGTATGTCTGTGGACTGATAAAGATTCAAAAGACATTTAAGGGATCCCGGATCTGACTCGGTATGCAGGGATCGCTGCGTGTCGGCAACAGTGTTTTCTTTATATCCTCTGGCTTTCGAAGGCCTGTTCATGACATGACCTCAAAACTAATTACTTTCAAAATAAATGTTGGTACTCAATATATCTTATTTTTTTGCTTGTTATATAAATAATAGATTTTATAGTAGCCTTATACTTCAAATGTAAACTGTTTTATGAATCAACAAACATACTGAATCATACTATTTTGTGACGCCTGTGTGATTCTGCAAGCTGCTGCTATTGTCATGTGTTCCTCACGGCCCGGTGTGATCTGAAAGCTTTTAATGTAACTTTAAACATGTATCCATTTTAAACAGCTGTTTATAATGTGAAACAGCTAATAAACAGTTTACAAGGCAGTGGTAAAACCAACCTCGGCTTCTGAGTGTTTCATTTAGTAATATAAAACTTTGCCCATGCATACGGTTTACTGAACCAAGTTGATTCGTGATTATTTCCAGTTTGTGTTTAGGTTCTCCATCTGAAACGTATATATAGGCAGGAAGCTCTTAATGTGTACGTTTGTCTCTATCTTAGACTGCTTTTATCCCCACTGATCTGGGTGTTCCCAGGCACAAGAACTTACACACCGCATGATCGTGATGCTGCCATGAATTCCAGTGTCAAAAGTCCCCAGATTTATTGCTTCCTCACGTAGTAAAATGGGTTTTCCATGCACTGGGTGTAGTTATGGTATTCATTTTGAAAATATAGTCACTGCAGTGTGGTACAATTATCATTTTACTTTGTAAAGTACCGTACTACCACACGTCTATATTGTTTGCAGTGTTCAGTCCAGTGTTATTTCTGTATTATTCATAAAGTATTAATATTTTAAATGAGCTTTATTTTCGATATTTTTAGTTTTAGTACATTTCTGATGTGCTTTTCTCATTTTTATTTTAATTAACAAAAATGTTTTAGTTAACAGTAACAACACTAGCTGGTCAGACGTCATAGAACTGGAAAAACTGTAAATTTTATAAGGGAATCAAACAGTAGCTCTCGTCAACCGTTTGTGTAATAGATTCACATTGCATTTAACACCAACATATCAAAGGATTTTAAAACAATTGATGCTAGAGCTTAACGTTTCTTAGCTATTTTTTAAATGACTTTTTTTAAGTTACTTTTTTAATGACTGATAGCAAGGTAATTTTACTGTAAGTAATGACATCAAAATGATTAATTGTAATTAGTTTTGATCCACTTTGTACTAAGTGTATTTAACATTTATGCAGTGCACTTACATGTTTTTTTTTTTTTTCATTGTAGTTATATATATTATAAAACAATACCTGCATGCAACTACATTTGTTATTTCTGTAATTACATCAAATTACACTGTTGGCCCTAACCAACCCTTTAACCTGGTTCTGCATATCCTATGAACTTATGATAACAGTTACAATAACTGGGTAAGCTTAATAACTAACTCTGAACCTACCCCTAAACCTAACCTTAACCAGTATAGTTATAACCTTATACAACCCAGTACTCTATTGGGTATGTACACTTCAAGTGCATGGTAAAATAAAGTGTAACCATAAAACCTGTCCATACACTTACCTGTATATCCCACCACAATAGCACCAAAGGTGTTTTGGGATACAACTTGAACCACTTAAATAAGTAAATAATCAGTTTCCCCACAAACATCTAATAATCAGTGCCCACGTGTTTGTTTGTTTGTTGGTTGGTTTAATCTTGTTCAATCTTGAACTGTTGTACTGCTTTAAAAAACGTGCGCAATTTTATCTAAAATATTCCAAAAATGTGAATAAGTCTGGTACTTTACAAAGGAATCTCCCAAATGAATTCCCATGCTCCGGTTATGATGTCATACATGTGACTGAAGCATCCCTCGTTTGAAAGCTGATGATTAACTGAAAGGTTATAGATATCTGAACTCGAACATCGGGAGACGCAAGTAATAGCTACCAGTAGGCGGCTCGGGCGCAGCAGAGCTCCTCGTTGCTCCTCCTCCGCTGGACTGAGGGGAGGTTCACACACTGAAATCTGATACATGTGTCTACAGATGAACTCTTCTCCTCGTGAGTTTATGCTGGTCGTTCAGTCCATGTGAGAGAATCGGCTGCATCAAATGGAGATATCTCGGGAGCCGGGCTTACTTCTGGATTTCTAGAGGACATAATGAAAGAATGAAAATCATTTCTCAGTGCCGATCACACACTGGTGCTTTACGTACTTTATTATTACTTTATTATTAATCTTTCTTGAGAATAGCTCTAACCGGTAGGACTGAAGTTTTAAAGCCATGGATCCAGTAACGAGGTGGACGCCAAAACAGGTTGTTGACTGGATGAGAGGTGAGTTTAGGATTTGTAGTTCCTATATACAGTCTATGCTTTTTTTTTATTTTTTTTTTTTTTAGATTTTATGTCTAAATGGTCTCTCTCTTTCTCTCTGGTTAGTCAGTGTAAGAATCTAGGACTGTGCTTTGTTTATCTGTACTTTCGATGAAACCAGGATTAGTGTGTCAACAATGTTCAAGCTCAAACAAAACAAACTTGTATGTTTAAAGAAACTCATGGTCCTGGCAGAAAAAGAAATAGATTTATGAAAATAACTTCCCGCTGTACTGCCGGTTTTTGATTGTTATGCACGCATGTTATGTGGGTGTATTTTACTCCCACAGTTCTTGTTATTGTTAAAGACAGATTTATCAAACCCTTCATCGTTTTTCACTTCTAGAAGATAATTACACACTGCCATCAGTGCAAATGATTGGCACATAAAGGACTATTCTTCAGTGTTGAAGAACTTGCTCCTGGGTAGCAGTGAGCTGCAGTTATATTGGAATTAAACATTTGTCCAAGTGTGAATGCCGGTCAAATTCAAATTGGAACTGTCTTGTGTGAATTCGAATCGAGTTTCAGACCTGGTATTACTGTGTAAAGATCAATGTAAGGTCATAATTAAGTAAAAGTCTAATGTGAAATGGACCACTTGTTCTTGCATGCATTAGAGTTGAATACCACAACATTATTATTATTATTATTATTATTATTATTATTATCATGCCTGTTAGGGTCCATTTGTGATCTGTGTAAAATGAGAAAAAAATTGGATTAAAATATTTAAGCATATCATGATATTTAATGATAATTTCATAATAAATAATAATAGGTAATTGTAATATAAATTCCCAGTTTCCTCAGTATGTCTCATTTTCAACATGAAATTGTGAGCGAAATGTACTACTGCTGTTTTGGCAAATTGGTGGCAAACTAATTTGTTTGTTTTTGTACGATCTGTTTATGGCCCACTGAGGGTTATTTTAGGTTGTTAGGGGTCAACCGTTTTTGCCTAAAAATTTCTAGAAATTATAAAAATATTTTACAAATCACCAACACATAAAATAGTTGCATTTTCTCATTAGATCTGTTAAGAAATATAGAAATATGTCCTTCTCTATGATGTCCCAAGTACAAATAATCTCTTTCCTAGAATAAATATTTTTTCAGATAAAAAGCCTTCGTATCAGTGGGTCTTAAAAGGTTGTCAAATATTTTAAATTAAGTAAAAAGTTACAAAAAAAAAGAAAAAAAAAAGTAGTTCAGTTGTTTACTTGGTTCGTTGCCCATAAAGTAATAAAATGTATTTCTATATTTTTACACAGGCAAAATTTTCTGGCACACCCCCTGGCATCTAAGACATAAGAACTCTGTAAATAGATATGTTTTTGCCTCTCAAACTACTTAAAAATAATCAGAACTTTACTTTAGAATTAATATTATCATTTTACATTCTTGTGGTAGGTCCCTTTTAAGGGACACATGTTAATTTGTCATTTATCTGACAGTACACTTATTGACTCAGTGCGGGTATCCTGGAGTTATAGCTTGCTTAAGGGCACAATGGTGACAGTTAGTGTTAAACCATTGCAGGGTTTGAACCAACAACATTCAGCTACCAGGTTTTAAGCCTTTAACTGCTATGCTGTATGACTCTGAATGAAATCTGAATAGCCTTTGAGCAAATACGGTGCTATGGAAGTGTAAACTCTACTACTATATTGCAAACATGCAGAAAAAAACAAGAGCATCCATTCTCTGTTGAATGAAATGCCTTAAGGCTTCAAAAGGTTACAGTGGAGGCTTCTCTTTATTCTCAGTGGTGCTTTATTTATTTTTGGATTTCTTTGTGCTCACAAGAGTCAGTTGAAGTAAATGTATTATTATTATTTTTTTTTTTCCAGGGGAAAGTAACCAACCTGCCAGGTGTATTTAATTTATTTTTACTAAGATGCATTATGTACTTTACCATGTCTTATGCTATTGTTATCACTTTTCATTTATTGCTTCTGGTGTTGAAAAATGGTCTAGCTGATTTTATTACAATTCATTTCTCCTATTCTCATGCTTACTTCCATGCGAACTTGCATGAACAGTAAAAGTTAAATGTCAAATCTTTAAAACTGATTTTGAGTGTATTCATGGAATGTTCTGCAGAAACTGGAGTGAATAATTTCACACTTACGAGTTGTTTCAGTCCTCCTTTTCTACTCCCACACGTGTTGAAGGACAGCTGGGTGCCTAACATTCTTTTATAAAACTTCAGAAGCATCCAAAAAAAAAAAAAATAAATAAGTTCTCAAACTATTAAAATGACTGAGATCATTCAAAACCTGAATGACCTAAATGATGCAAAAGCACTATAAAGGTACAATAATAATTAGGTATGCGCCAGTGTATTGGCTATTAATATATTATATTAAAAATATGATTAAAAACATCCAATGCGCAGGGCCGATTATATCCTGTCAGTCAAAAAAAAACGTGTCAGACTGAAACTCGTGTGAAGAAAATTTCTCTTGTATAGAACTTAGTCTTGACGAAGTTAACGCGATAATAGCATATTAACACAGACTCATTTAAAACAGCACTGTTAACTCAGGTTTCTGTTTGACCCTATGATTCATTTGATTCATTGCACTTACATGTTTTGATATTGACATATTTAAATACTAACTGCATGTAATTACATCTGTAATTAATTTATGTAATTACACCAAATTATAATGTTGCTCCAAAACCTGCCCTTAACCAACCCCTAAACCTAACCATACCGTGAAACCTGTCTCTAACCGTTCCAGCAACCCACCTCAATAACGGCAAACATGCAAAACATAGAAGCCAGAATTGCAGTCATGTGACTGCAGAAACATCTTAAAGTTTCAGAACTTGTCTGTGTTTGTTTTTTATGTTTTTCATTTATGAGGGATAATTCTAACAATGACCTCATTGTCAAAAATGCCTTTTTTTATGGTAAAAATGCTAGATTTTCAAATCTTGAATGACAGGAATATATATATGTTGAAGAACGTTTTGCAAGTTAGGTAAGACGACCCGTGATGTGGTACCAACAAGTGTACCGTTTCCATAGGTTCTGTTAATTATATTAATGCTTTAATCTAATGTTTTCCATCCACGTAACCACAACACCATATGTCAACCCTTAGATCTTGGTGTCACCATATGGTGTCTTCATGAAATTCCAGTAAATATTTAATGGAGACTCTCTGCTGCAGTTTAAATGGAAGAGGTGCCTGGAATTTCCTGTTCTCTTCTTTAATTTTACTGGACTGTGTTTTAGCAGTGTGCAATATAGACGTACAGACACAATGCAGATACAAATACAGTATAGAATTCTACGGTATTGATCCTGTCTCACTACGCTCTACTTTTCCACACAAGACCTTTGATCCCACTTTGAAAATCTGTTGATATTTGCATGAATCCATGCTCCGTTTATGACAGCACTGAGGTGGCAAGGCGTGAGCCTGCTGGCTTTTGCATTCAGAACTGAACAACCCAATGCAAATCTCCCAGATCACTTTAGCTTTGTAGTGCCAGCATAAGAGCAGTGATCTTTATAAACACGCAGCTTAACACAACGGGGGAAACGCCACCTCAGGTAGCACATCACACACAGTTCACTGCCCCTCCATGGGTGCCTAGCCAGGCAGAAAGTTGGACGGGACAGTGTGGGTTCACTGCGGCAAAGGGCTAATCCTCAGGAACAAATGGAATGCCTACTAAACACACAAGCTCATCAGTGAAAGGGATAGAAGTAAGCTCTGGGGGGCAAAGTTAGATTTTGATGACCATCTTCATTTCTTGTTTAGAGAGTTCCTTTACTATGGGGAACTAGGTGTTCATTTAAACTGCAGTTCATACAATTAAAAATCTGTCATTATAAATGCAACCTCATGTTGTTACAAACCCATAAGGGTTTTGTTCATCTTAGAAGCACAAAAAAAGATTTTTTTAAATGAAACTTGAGTTATTTTGGTCCTCTTTACATTTAAAATCCATTCCTCCAAAACTTAAGTGTTTGCATGCAAAACATTTTTTTAAAACAAATTTTATCGTTCACCAGGTAAAAAAAAGGCCCTGCTATACTCACAACAGAGTTCTTTTTCATATAAATATGGGACTCTGGACCACAAAACCAGTCTTAAGGGTCAGTTTTTTGAAGTTGAGATTTATATCATCTCATATTTCATATCTGAATAAATAAGCTTTCCACTGATGTATGGTTTGTTATGATAGGACGATATTTGGCCGAGATACAACTATTTGAAAATCTGAGGGTAAAAAAATCTAAATATTGAGAAAATTGTCTTTAAAGTTGTCCAGATGAAGTTCTTAGCAATGCATATTACTAATAAAAAAAAGTTTTGTTATATTTATGGTAGGAAGTTTACAAAATATCTTCATGGAACATGATCTTTACTTAATATCCTAATGATTTTTGGCAAAAAAAGGAAAAAGCAATCATTCTGACCCATACAATATATTGTTGGCTATTGCTACAAATATAGCCGTGCTACTTACGACTGGTTTTGTGGTCCAGGGTCAAATATGAATACGCAACAACATAAATATGCGACAAAAATGACAGTGTTGATAAAAACAGCAGTCAATAAAGTATCTGATCATAGTAATGTAGAAATGCTTGCACCAGCTTTGGCACTCCAGTCAAGTCATGGTCATTTATACAGCAGCTGTACAGTAATAAACATGAAAAACAGTGTTGCATTCAATTAGAATTACAACTGTTTTTACTGTAAAGCAGCTTTCCAGTGTGTTCTTGTTTTTACATGAAGGACTGAACAGAAGAAATGAATGGGATTTCCACATCAAAGTAGGTGTAGCCACAGACCTATGGTAGTTCAAAGGAGGAGAAAATGTTTATGGAAAGTTCACTTGAGCTGTTTTGAACTGCTGAAACAATCTCCAAATGAGCTTCTTTGTGGCCTGATTTTGTTAAAAATGACATTAAACCAGTTTTACACCCCAAGCGTGATACATTTTTAAAATTTATATTTATTTATTTATTTATATTTACCACAGACCATGTTTTATTCAGAAATTGTCTTTTGGGTTTAGACATCACGGCTGCAATTTGTGATATCATTTATGTCCATAGCACGAATGGAATGAGCAATAGAAAAAATGTTGCAAAAGCATATCTTTATAATTGTTCTATTAATGTATTATAACAAAAATACTAAAACAAACAAACAAAGTTAGTTGAGTTGACTGCAGTGATTGACAGGGCTGCTGTAGTTCTGGTGTGTTTCCAGTGCTCACGAAAACACAAAAGAATTGGGTCTCCCATTGCACGGTGTAAAGGTCACATTATAATACCCCTCATCCAGCACCTGCATTTGGGTAAACAGAGCAAGGGTGTTACTGTGCATGCACAGACAAAGAGCCTGAACTGCATCAGGGCATTATGGGAAATCCTGCTCTCGCCTTCATGTGTAGAAAACAAACTTTAATTTATGGAGTCTTTGTTCGTTGCATACTTGCATATATGCATGCAAATGCCTGTATCCTGACAAGGTTACAAATGATTTGCTTTGTATTTAAACAGTTAGGGTTTTATTTGGGGACAATCAATCTACATATTGCAAAAGGACTCCAGCATATTCCGGCGTGCCATCTCAATAAATGCATGTACATGCTTGACATCAGTCTCCTGTGCGTCAGTCAGAGGGGTTTGTGTTTGTGTGAGATCCCAGAGTAACAACATCACAGGGTTGAGTCAGTCACTCATGCTGTCATTCACTGAGAACAGCTTGGTGGATGTAACTCATCTACAGCGATAATTTTCACACACTTTGAAATACACCAGCCATAATATCCTTTGTCGACTCTTTCATTTTTCACTGAGGATCTATTCATATGTTCGCAAAGTATTGATTTACAGCATTTTTATGCTTAAGTATAAGGAGTTAACTTGCAGAACTTCAGTGAAACCTAATATGCCCATAGAGTGCTGCATTCATGCACTACAATTGATTAGTAAATGATGACATTTTTCCTTTGTTACATTCTTGTGTCAAAAGTTGTCCCTTCTTGGGAGAGAGCTGAAATAACAGACATATAGCAGATCACTGTCTCCAACCTCCTTTGACCTGTAGGGCTAGGTGGTATAGCGATATACTGTATATATTGTGGCATGTGATATGTAAATATTGGTGATTCACCAAAATGAATTTTTCACTGAGAGACTGATACCAAATTGAATTGATACCAATTGTTTAATTTAGATGAAAAAAAGAAAAGACAATATAATGAATATGCAGTATGGTGTATAAATTTATCACAGTGTTCTAGCTGACTCACAAGTTTATAGACATTGGATTTCCAAAGGAAAATGTAACATTTCTTAATATATGATTTACAAGCTGTTTTATTGACCTCATTCTGCACTTGAAACTCTGATTGAGTGATTACATGATGTCACGGTTGTGTGTAGAATGAGATGCATGAAGACGAAATATAACAATAAGTCTTCAATAACATCCACAAACAGTAACTCCAGACAGGAACAGCAGGGAAACACACACCAACATAACTTTAAGATCCAACGAACAACACAGAACTGAATTCAACTTAAATAGGGGTGCTAACGATACAAGGACAGGTGTGGGTGATTAACCAATAAGGACTTAACAAGGAACGGAACAGGAAAGACCATATATGGGCACAGAAGGGAGAAACCAACATAAACAGTCCACAGGGGTGTGACACATGACACATTTCAGTAAGTTGTACTGTTTCTTTCAACACTTCTTATGTTAATTCACATTTATTTCAAGCCAAGCTAAAGAGGAAGAAATGATCTATTCATGTGTGATTCAGCACAGATGTGGCTATAGCAATTTTTCACACCATGTAAAAAGCCAGAACAATTACAAAATAGGCAAACTTTGACAGTGGAAGTAGAAAAGCTTATTGTGATGATGGCAGGGGTGCTACGAATAATGTTTTTCTCATTCATCAACAGTGAACACAGCATAGACAAAAATCTTGGTTCATCAAAATGAAGATCTGTTAAAAACTAGAAAAAAGAGAAATTAATATTGAGTTTATTTATTTGTCTATCTGTAAAGCAGTGTGATGTTTCTAAATTCATCTCATTTGAGTCTGAAAATGCTGCTGGCAAAACTGTAGGACTGTGATGATGAATGCAGATTTGTGATGATCCATCTGCATTCAAATCAGGAAACTAGTTTTGTTTTAGTATTTGCTTTCACAAAATATTTGCAAGTGGAATATGAAAATCGTAACTGCTTGAAATATGCTGATAATGGAAACTTTGCAATGGAAAATTTGAGGTCTGTATTTTGGTAAAGCTTAAACTTGTGGTCACATTCATGCAGTTATGTAACGTCTCATCCTGGTATCTTGCAGATATTATAAAGCAAAGCTAACCAGGTTTGCTTTTTAGCTAGTTATGACATGAGAGATTGAATTTAACTTTGCACAGGCAGATGGATATTTCCAAAAAGGTTTTTTTTTTTTCCTTTTTACGTTTTTTGTCGTTTTATCTCCTTTCAGTAGGGAGATCCACAACCACCCAAAGAAAAGGCTACACATTCTTTTGAGGTTTATGTTGTCTTCAGGATCTGATTACACTTTTTATTCTATATTGGGTCTGTGTGCAACCAGCGAGCAGAAAGATGATGCAGGAATTTCATAATTAAGATGTTTTCCATTGGTTCAGTACGTTTTATGCTAAAATAAGGGTGTGACAAGGTAGTTGTTAAGATATGGGGGTAACATGGGAGGTTTGTCTCTGTAATTATGGTTTGGCAGAAGGCGATGTGGCAGAGTTTGGTAAGGGTAGACCCAAGTCAAAGATGCCTTTTTGTTTTCAAAGCTACTTCTGATTACAGGTCTCTCAGACTAACTTTCATGGTGTCTGCGCCGTTCAGCCACAACAATTACTGTATAAGGAGTTAATGAGGATATTTTGGCAAGCGTGAGAACACTGAGCGGCTCGAACAGGTCTGTCTATGAATGACTGCTGGGCAGAAACCACACAGTTTCTGTGTTCAGACAGGCGGAATGTGTGAAACCACCTGCGTTGTGTTATTATGTAAATCATACAGTCATTTTTAAAGAAGTGCTCGCAAGCACAGAAAAATGAAACAAAATTAGAAATTGCAGGGCTCAATATGGGAGTCCCACCAGTCACTTTTAGCTTAAAGTACACTTTGGTTTTAATGAGTATGTTTAGCGTATGTACAGCCAAACAGACAGCCTTTCGAAATATACTTAAAATATACAAGCACAGGCAGTTAATGCATACTCGCTGGAAAGTTTCATCTTTGTCCCGTGTCTGTGCTAGTTCCCTTCAAGAAATTATGAATTGTAAAATGTCTTTGTCAAAATGTCAACATGAGCATCAGTTGATGTTGCAGTCTCCAGCGATTTGTTGTTGTTCCGTCACCTCCGTTTCTTCTGCAGCTGTGAAACAATAGCCGGAGCAGAAGACAAATAATACTAAACGCTATGTGGAATACTATGTACAGAGTATATTTGGTATAAGTATACCTCAGTTTGCATGTGAACAATTAGTGTACACATTCAGCTGAACGTACAGTCTTTTAACACATGGCACATGTCCAGTGTCTGTGCTATTTCTCTTCAGGTGTTGACCAATAAAACTTCTTTTAAACCTAGGGCCGGGTGATAAATCGATAAAAATAATTATTGCGCAATATAAATTTCCTCGATAAACGATAACAAGAGTTCGATATAATGTTTATGCAGGAAAGGTGGAACAAAAGAGCGCTGGTAAAAACGTGCCACTCGGACCGTTTATCCGCTCGGATCAAAGTGCAGCTTACTAGAGCAGGTACGTTCGCTCGCTGATGAGTCTCAGTCACTAAACAGTGCTGTGAGATCCAGTGTGAAGCACTTGAATTCAGTGAAGAACACAAATAACTCGGTTTATAGCTAGATGATACAGCCTGGACAAAAAGGAGAAAAACTATGCGCAACGATACAGTCTGAAGGCTTTTTAATCTACAAATAGCCATCATTTACCATAGATTTACTGTAGTAGCACTAACTGCACTACAGTGGTATTGGGTCAAAAATATGGGTATATTTGTGTCGATTTTTATTATATTATTAATGTAGACATGTATTAAATGTATTGAAGGATGGGTAATGGAATATAATTACAGTATTTTTTTGTGATTAAGCTAGCAATTAACCTAGAAACTATATTACATTTTTACCATGGTATTGAGGTGCCATATTAATATTATCAGGTAACACAAACCTTTTTCTTAATTTAAAAAAAATATATTACTCATTAGAACATGTAGAACTAAGAATTTTTTTTTTTCTCTCTGTTATTTATTTTGTTAAGGAAAATTGACTGGAAAAAGAAAAGAAAAGCCCTATTCAAACCTCTTAAAAGTTGAAAGATTATTCTCCATTTCTTATGCAACTGCAAAACAACAGCCAGAGCTATGGGCAAATAATAATAAAGGCACTTTACAAATTGAGCGTACAGAGAACATTTGGTTTAAGCACAAATTACACTTTAGTTTTGTGTACACAAAAAGCCAAACGTGCCAAATAGATTTTACAGCGGTCATTGTTAAACTCACTGAACTAGTCAGAACTAGTCCTTCTTCTACTCAGTTATTTCTGATAGAGATGATGTTTGTAACCCTCAGCAAACCTGTCAGTTAAGTTTCCTGTCCCTGAAGGACTTTTTTCAGTTCTTTTCCACCCTGTATTTTTATCTAAAATGGCAAACAAAAAAGCTAAAGCAGCCATTTGGCCCAGAGCATCTTCTTTAAACCTGTAATTCTAAAAGCTTTTTGTCCCTCTTGTCTCTCGTTTCAAAACATGCTTATTTGATAGCGTTGCTAAATAGCAAAATAGGCAGTTAAGCCATGCACTTGAAAGTTTCATCCTCATCCAGTGTCTGTGCTGTTTCTTTCCATATGTTGTGACTGGTCACTCTTTTAAATTAGAGTGGTCTCTCACAACACAAACACAAATGCTTATTGTTGTTGCAGTTACTTTGTTGTTGTTCCATCTCTTCTTTTTTTTGACTATGAAACAATGGGCTGGGACAGTGTCACCATTTTGTGCTCCCACTAATTCATGGCACACAGATGAAAAGAGAATGTGGGGTTAGAAGTATATTTTTTATAAATTGTTAAAATCAGGCTCTGCTGATGATGAAATTCATGCTGTCTATTGTACACATACATGTATATACTGAAGTAACTTTATGCTTTATTGTTAAAGGGATTGCACATAGAAAGGCATAATGATCAGTCATAGTTTTTGCATGCATTTCTATGCATGTCCTACTTGTTTCAAAATCAGTCACTGTCCGGTGAGGTTTTGTTTCCAACCCAAGCTATATGGAACAACATGACTGGGACAACATTTCTTCAAAATGATATAATGCGGTTTCTTGCACATTTCACAACACTTTTAAAGTAAAATGTCCAGGAAGTATCACTAAAAGTTGCGTGACACTAAAATGTTAATGCTGTATCAAGAATTCCCATCTATGCTTAACCCAACCCTAAACCTAACTGATAGTGTTAACACAAACATAAATGTATTTGCCTAAGCAACCATGCCATTTTAGCTTGCTTTTACAAGTATTTAAGCTTTACCAGGTGAGCAACCGAGCAAGTTTACATCAAAAAAGCCATACGTATAGAGCTGGTTATGTATGCAATCATTAAAATGTATTCGCTTACAAATACATTTTACAGAGATCATTCTTAAACTCACTGACCCAGAACTAGTCCTTTTTCTAGTCAGTTACTTCTGATAGAGATGATGTTTGTAACCCTCAGCAAACCTGTCAGTTAAGTTTCCTGTCCCTGAAGGACTTTTTTCAGTTCTTTGCCACCCTGTATTTTTATCTAAAGTGGCAAACAGAATAGCAAAAGCAGCCATTTGGCCCAGAGCATCTTCTTTAAACCTGTAATTCTAAAAGCTTTTTGTCCCTCTTGTCTCTCGTTTCAAAAAAGAGGGGTGAAAAAACCTTATCCAGCTGCCTTTCCTTTCTGTGTGGATTTCTTAAGCTGAACTGCAGGCAAATTTGCAAATCAGATGGACAGTATTGATTGTTATACGAGCTGCTATAATCCAATCAATACAAGTGACTGACGTTATCACGTTGATTTTGTTAGATTGAATCTCAGTGCCAGGAATATTAGATCTAGTCTGTTTACCAGATCCTGTGCAGATATCCGCTTCGTCTGATACCCAAAACCATTTAACAGCGAGTCGTGTGTGATACCAAAATCAGTTCTTTGTCTCAAAACTGCATTGACTAAAAGTCTTCTGTGACGGAAGAAGCCAAGGAAGAGCAGAAAGCAGGAGAAAAAGTGATGATTACAAAAATGAACAGGGTTTATTGAATAATCTTAGTTGCGTATTAAGAATCTGATTTCTGCTTCTCTCATTTTACTAAGCATAATAGTCTGAGATGCCTACTGGTTAATTATACTAAAAATATTTAATTCTAATCTGGCATTTGCGTTATGTTGTACTAAAAAGCCTTCAAAAGCTTTCACGTCTGCGGTTGCCAGATGGCAAGAGTTTCAATCCCCCACTCGGAACTTTTTTTAAATGGCTGCATGTTCTGTACTTAAACTTTCCAACCTGGCAACTATGCGCACACACTCTCTCTATATTATGGAAAAAGCACTGATGATATGAAACTCGCAAGTTGGAGTTCAGCAATCCCAAATTTGGCTGGTTTTCTTTCAGATGGTCATTTGGACTGTTTGCCATGACTAAATCTGCAAAAAAAACATGCGAGTTGACATTCTCTTGACTTGTTCTCTTTGCTTATGTGAAAGTGCGGTAATTCTGATGAAATTCTGAATCAAATATTTTTTGAGCCAAAACAATTATGATTAAAAGTTTATCGTGCAGCCCTAGAATTTACCACACAGCACCTCATATTTTATTTGATTTATTATGTTTTTACACTAACCACACCTCTGCTGTGCTCTGTTTACTCATTTGGTTCTTGCACCTAATGAGAGGTTTCACACGCAGAGGATTTTTTTCTAATTGTTGCCTTCACAATAACAAATGTCTATGGAGATTGTGCACCATTGTGGAATTGTGAAATTCCCACAAAGGGTCGCCGCCCAAAAACAATGGACATTCCTTCAATCCCCACAGGTTTACTGGAAGTCTCAATAGAATGAGCGAGAGTTCCAGTGGCAGTGGCTATTGTATACGCTGCATATGAGTATGTGTGGAGAGGGAGGTCAGACTCCCACTGGGAGGCCCTTCATTCTGGATGGTGGAAGGGCTTTCTCTCTCATGTAATCAAACCCCTGAGAACCACAGCCTGCCATTCTGTTGACATGGGGCCAGTGTGAGCGAGACTTACGCTGTGAGACTTGCAGGGAAGGCTTTGGGAAGGGTTGCCTCCGCGATGTACAGGGAGCTGGGGGCACATCCTGTAAGAACAGATGTGCAGGTTTTAGTTTCAGAGCACAAGGTGTTGGGTTTATCAGTTATTACATCAAAGTCTGTTTGAGCAAGAGCCAGGTTTGCAAAAACATGACTGAAGAAGGAGCCAACTGTGTAATTATCCAGTTTTGATCAGAAACATGAGACTTTAACAAGTCTCGGACAAAAGAAGCTGTAGAGAAAAAAACAAGGTATAGTTGAGCTATGCTGTGTTTAGTAATAGAGATTTTTAGGTGAAAAAAAAAACATCTAGGCCCTCCCTGTTTCTGCGGTGTGATCCTCACTAGGGGCTTCATTTAGAAAACACACATACAATCAAATTTGATCTCTTTAGTAACTTCTTTAGTAACTTCATCATCTGATCCTTCATCTCTGGATGTGAAATAGTACATTATAACTTCATGACGCTGACATCACCAAGATTGGGAGAGTAAGATCGTTTAAGTTAGCTGCTACTTCAGAATGGGTTTGTTCTCTCTTGTGCTCCGCCATCTCACAATATTAAAAAATAAATCAATAAAAAAAGCCATAGTTTACTCAGGACTGGTGGGGAATGTGCATTGATACACCTTTATTAAATATGTTACGTGGTTTATTTTGATGGGTAAACAGTCATTTCTGCTTTCTGCACTAAACAAGTGAATTAAAAACCTCATTTTTTAAATGAAAACTTCATTTAGACAAAAAAAAAAAATATATATATATATATATATCTTTAACCAGTTTTTCAAATTTCCTGAAAATGTCCCAGCGTGACTTCTGACGGGTTTCCCAGATAGCATCACACATGTGACCACAAAACCAGTCATAAGTAGCATAGGTATATTTGCAGCAATAACCAAAAATGCACTATATGGGTCAATTTTTTTTTTTTTTTTTTTTTTTTTTTTTTTTGTAAGCAAAAAATAATTAGGATATTATGTAAAGATCATGTTCCATAAAGATATTTTGTAAATTTCCTACCGTAAATATATCAAAATTTTTCATTAGTAATATGCATTGCTAAGAACTTCATTTGGACAAATTTAAAGGCGGTTTTCTCAGTATTTTGATTGTTTTGCACCCTCAGATTCCAGATTTTCCAGATCTTAAACCATACATCAATGGAAAACTTATTTATTCAACTTTCAGATGATGTATAAAACTAAATTTTTTAAAAAATTGACCCTTATGACTGGTTTTGTGGTCCAGGATCACATATGTACTAACTTTTTGCTACTCAAATACCAGTAATTCAAATAATTTGACATTTATAATTAAAATGTAGAAATAATATACATTCATATGTGCAAATGAGCAATTTTTAATTGGTTTTTAATAATTACTTCACATAAATGTATTCATTTATATTAAAGATTTCCTGAAAATAATATTAATATTCCTGCTGGACAAACATTTTTTGAAAGCAAGCTTGTTTCATAAATCATTCATAGAATGTGAGTTATATAATCACATTCAGGATCATTATATGCACGTCTTTATAAATGAAGCACCAGTATTATCAGTTCATTAAATAACTGAATGTAAATGTATCCTCTATTAAAAGGTAGAACTCTAAATGCACTTTTACATTAACTAACCTCTTTAAAATATATTGATTATCTGTAGACACACTTCTTCCCAGATTTCTTTCATTGCTGCACTCAAGTTTAACTTAGCACTCAGACTCACTTTGTTCACGGTATACACTGATGCTCTGGGATTTTATATTGTGTTCTTTTTTAATTGAAACAACTTTAGGATGAATCACTAGACCTGAGGTAAAACTAGAGTGGTCATTTGATTAAAAAAAAAAAAAGGTTTCTGTAATTAATCACATCTATTCACAGCCAACATTAAAATTTGTAATAAACATTTCTCCACTGTGAATCTCCAAATTAATTAAAAAAAAAAAATTAAAAAAAACAATAAAGACAGTAGTTTAAATATCTTATAATTAAAATATTTGCTTAATGTCATCTTTTTGCTCTGTACTATAAATAACGGTTGGTATCACTGACATCAGTGCTCATGCCAGTGACTTTCTTTCTGGTGACAAAATGAGTAATTATAGCTATCCAACATTACAGTGTAATTAAAACTGATTTAAACTGAAAATTACCAGATTGTTTTATATATCATTTATTAAGAATTACAGAACATCAAGTTACTCTTAATGGCACATTTGTTCTTTATTACTGTTTACTTGAACAGTTACTTGGAAAAAAACTGTCAGGAGTGGTTTAATTACTGTAATTGATGTACGTTTTAGACTACATGTCATTGTTTTGATTTAATTTGTTACAATTTACTTTTTTTTTTTTTCAAATGTTAAACGTATATTTTAAAAAACAAATGTACTGCTGCAGTGCACTTTAACCACGGATTAGAAACAATATAGGTAATTATGAAATTACATATAAGAAGTAATGCTTACAGGGATAGTTCACCCCAAAATGCAAATTCTTTCATCATTTATTCACCATCATGTTGTTTCAAACCTCTATGACTTTCTTTTTAGAATGGACGTCAGTTGTAACCAAATTGTAACCAGTTTGGTTACCAACATTCTTCAAAATATTTTCTTTTATATTTTACAAAAGAAAAGAAAGTCAGACAGGTTTGACATGATGGTGAGTGAATTTGATGACAGAATTTTCAGATTGTTTTTTTTTTGTTTGGTTGAACTATTTCTGTAAGTGGGTCAAAACATTCTAAAGTTGAACTAATTACATTTAATGTAATTTTAAACTATACATTTTCATTTAATTGCAAAAAAACATCCAATTGACCGTTAAAAACTGAAGTGTACTTCTTTGCACAGCGAACCGCTCACTGAATGAGCCTCAACCTTCTTTGAGATTTCCAAAGATAAATGGAGGTGGACTGTGTATTGAATATTAAGGTCAGTGATTTTGTCTGGCCTGTCAAGCCGTTGAGTCCGAGGGCACGGGGCCAGACCTTCGCAGCTGCTCTTTCTGTAGTGCCTTTGACTGGGTGAACACCCATCCCCCCTCGTCCCACAGGACCATCCTTCACCGTCCTTCACTGCTTTTACAGCCTGGGTGACTGAGTGCATTGTGTATCTGGGTGGTGGACGATCTTGTCAAGAGTCAGACATACGTTCTTTTGCTAGCTCAGCAAATCCTTCTAATTGAGTTTCATGTAATTAAAGGAAACAGAAGCAGGAAATGCATCAACATTATCAAACAGATCTATGCGTAAAGAAACTGAACAAGGCATAACAAAGCCCTGAAGAATGCAGCTAAACCAGTCTGGTGACATTAGTTTCCTTTGAGTTGTACTTTCTGTGAGTTAGTAGGTTGGCTGTAATTCTAGTTGACCCTTTGCAAAAACAACAAAACCTGTCAATTCTTTAAACAGCTTGACACATATGTACACACTCAGGCAGGTGGAAACAACATGATGTTTATGTCTGGAAGCTCTATACACACCTGTTGCAGTGTCAAGAAAGGGAGCGCATTTCTAGAGAAATAACATTGCTTTGTTCCTGCATATCTTGTGTATTTATCTTACATATACTTTAAAATGTGATTTATTCCAAAAGAAAGTAATATCAAAATTGAATTGTCAGCATCATTACTATGCTGATTTGTTGCTCAAAAAAGAAGAAGAAGAAGAAAAAAAAAAAAACTTCATTAAATAAAAAGTTTAAAGAAACAGCACTTATTTGGAATTGCAGTATTTTGTAACATAAAAAATGTAATGCATCCTTGTTCAAAAGATTTATTTTTTATTTATTTTTTTTTTTTTTTAAATTGTCAACTCCACAAAGTTGTCCAGTGTGTTTTAAATTGTTGTTTTTCAGTGTCCCCTTACACCTTTTGCCTAATAATCAGAAACAGTAACTATAAGAAACCATTTTTAGGCTTGTTCCCCAAAAAATGTAAACATAGTTGCCCTATCAGAACATTGTTCTGTTTGTGCAAGCATCTTGCTTTTGTAAGTCTAATGCAGAAATTACATTCCTTACCTTCCTTTAAAATGTTGCTGTTTTTTCTCTTTCCTTTTTTCATGTAAAGGTCTGGATGACAGCCTACAACAATACGTGCACAACTTTGAGAGAGAGAAAATTAATGGAGAACAGCTACTGAAGATCTCCCATCAGGACCTTGAGGAACTGGGCATTGCCCGCATTGGCCATCAGGAACTGGTTTTAGAGGCCGTTGATCTCCTCTGTGCTCTGGTTAGTGTTCTTATTCACGTCTCCCATTCGATGTGCCTCTATATTAATGACCTATTTATGACATATTTGCAAATATTGACATGTAATTATAAGTATATCACAGTGCTGTTACATTACAGTGTTGGTCCTAAACCTGAACGTAGTCCTTCCTATAAACTAAACAAATAAACTTTAATAAAAGCTCAATTTGGCTCTCCGAGAGTTTTATCTATGCTCACAATAAGTACATATTAATAAATGATAAAAGAAAAAAAAAAATTGTTCCCCCTCACTCCATTCCAAATCAGGCCTGAAATGCCAGCATGTTTTTGCCAGTCCATACTCAGCACCCTAGCCCTAGTAAAGCTACTATTGCAGTCAACACATTTTGCCAAACCACACTTACTGAAAGAAGGCAACACAGAAAGAAGAGCCGTTCACACAGGACACGTTTTGCTTTCATAGACAACTGGTATGCATTAGAATGGAACAGAAAGGGTCTCAAAATGTGTTTTTCAAAGTTGAAATTCATTTAAACTTGACACAGCGTTTAAAAAATCGGTGTTAGTCAACCTCAGTTAATTATCTCTGTTAATTCTCTTAATTTCTCAGCAAATATATTAATTTTGTGTTATTTGTGGATCATGTAGTGAATTAATCAGCATATGATGTATTTAATTTGATTTATGTATTTATGTATTTTTGTATTTAGTTTAAGTAATTCTGTTATATGTTTTGGTCAGGGGTTTTAATATATATAATAGATCAGTTTCTACATTACTTTTGTTATTTTACGCATACACTGTTACACATCTCTTTGGCCAATATCCCATATATCCATTCGAAAAACTTTATTACATAATTTATTATCGTGTGACTAATTGTATGCGGTCCTATTATTAATATTTTCTTAAGGCTTTTCCTGGCCCACAAATATTGATCAAACAGCATTTTTTTTCTTCTGCTGACCTGCTAATTTAGAAATAGTTAGTCATTTGCTAGTGAGAAAAACATGTAATGTGCACTGGCGCATTATTTGGAATAATATAGTAATATACTTTTTAAAAAAGGGAAACAAGGAAGTCATTACAAAAGAGATGACTATGGCTCAGACAGACTGTGTCTGTAGGGGGTAGAAAATACAAGCACATGGACATGCTTAAGAAGGTCTTGGTTACTTTGACAGATGGTCGTGTCAATGCTTGTAAATGATACAGTACATCCCTGTGTCCAGCAATGAATGCTATAATTGGGTCCAGAGACCCTTGGGATCAAAAGTGGCCACAAATCCTCAGTTTTTACCTTTTTGTTGTTTTCTAAAAAGATGTCATCCACTTTCCACTGATTTTTGTTGCTTCATATTTATAAACTGATTTGAAACTGTTGCTATCCGAGAAGAAAGAGAGCATACAGACACAGAACAGCTGTCAGTTACATTCCTAAAAATCAAGAACATTTTTGGTTCCATAAAAGAACCTTTCAGTGAGAAAAAAAAAAAAACAATTCTTCCTCAGTGTGAACATTTTAGTAACATTTAAAAAATTTCCGCTATAAAAATGATTTGTGCAGTGGCAATGTTTCATGAATGTTATAGATCCTTAGATACCAATAAAAACATTCTTTTCAAGAGTATTTTATAGGTATGTTTTTAAGTAATTTTATAGGAACTACTCCAAATACTTGTCCACAGAATGCCTGATTGATAATATGTGACCCTGGGCCACAAAACCAGTCATAAGGGTCATTTTTTCGAAACTGAGATATATACATCATCTGAAAGCTCCATCCATTGATGTATGGTTTGTTAGGATAGGACTATATGTGGCCAAGATACAAGATACAACAACATTGAAAATCTGGAATCTGAGGGTGCAAAAAAATCAAAATATTGAAGAAAAAAAAAATCACCTTTAAAGTTCTTAGCAATACATATTACTTATCAAAACTACATTTTGATATATTTACAGGACGTTTACAAAATATCTTCATGGAACCTGATCTTTATTTAATATCCTAATGACTTTTGGCATTAAATAAAAATCGATACTTTTGACCCATACAGTGTATTGTTAGCTATTACTACTAATATACCTGTGCTACTTATGACTGGTTTTGTGGTCCTGGGTCAAACATAAGTATGAATAGTATAAGTATGAAGTCTTCAGATAAACTAATAAAGTAATATACAGACAGAATCCAAGATGTCAATTAACACATTATGTGAAATGCATCACAGTAAGGAATCCTGTATAATTAATGATTTAGAATGAGACATTTAATGATTTTTCCAGATGATCTCCCCAAACCGTATTCATCTGTTTTGTCTCTAAATCGCAGCAGCTCGATGGAAAAAGTCTCCTATTGTCTCATATCTCTGGAAATGATATTAAAGACACTCAGGCCAAGTACTGGAGGCAGAGAGTGCTAGTGTTAGTGTTACCAGCACTCCAGATCCCTCCCTGATGGGGTGTCCTGAAGTCTATTTCATGCTGAACAGGAAGCAAATTCCTGCCCCCATCTGTGAGATCGTCTACCGTGAACTTTTGTCTATGCCCTGATGGAGGAAACCAATCTCTCATTTCCTACAAACCATGTCAGGTGTAGGTAACCTTAGCATTCAAGAAACAAAAGCCCTCAAAGTCTTATTTCAGGACCATTTCTGATCATTCAGTTGTCTGGTATCAGTATTAACACTTAATGTTGACTCGAGTACCTCTAGTCTGAATTGAGCAGGAAGCTAATTATGCTGGTTAGCTTTGTCTTTGTGCAACATTAGCTAACTAGTTAGATTTGATTGCATAAAACATGAGATTAACCCAAGTCTTAAAGTGAAATCTTAGAGTGAATTGAATCATTTCATTTAGTTCATTGCTTATAGGAAAAGATAACCCAATATTTCTATCAAAATTTACTTTTAGCATATAAAATATTATTGAAAGCAGGTGAACCACTATAAATTTAATTCACATGACTTATGTACTATATCCCAAGTTATCAAAAGTCCTTATTTTTTTACAGCTCAAAATACCTTGCCTTAGTTTTTACATCGATAATGATGCATGCATGTGTTATGATGATGCATTGTGTTATTGATGTCAAATATGCCACATTTGAATGTACAAGAAAAAATGGTCATACTGTTTCGGAATGTGATGAGGGTAAAGAAATTGTAATTTTTTCTTTCTCAGTGAACTATCCTTTTTAGACCATAGCAGAAAGTCTTGATGTAGATGTTTTTTCTTTCAAGGGAAAAAAAAAGGGGGTATTAGGCTTAGATGAAGTACTTTCACAATCCTGAGATTTGCCAGACCAAGAGGAACACTCTGCAGTTCAGTGTCCTTTCCAAGATATTAAAAGTAGAACACAGGGGATGCCAGGTTTAGCAGCTAAATCGAGCAGCGCACATTTTGCCAAACAATTTTAGAGTCTAAATAGGGCTGTGAAATTTTAAACAGTCCAGTTGCTTTACGTCATGAAACACTTGAGCAAGGGGTGTTGAATTTGATACACTAAGGATGGTACTTCTAAGCGTGGATAAAATTGCAGTCTATTTGCTTTTTGCTGCGTCTACTGGACAAGCCTTCATTCATTGCATGCCAGAGGTGGATAGAACTTGTCTACTACAAACAAATTGTACTGAGGCAAGTCAAGCATAAAGTTGTGTTTATAAATCAAACAAGTGGTATAAATCAATGGCATGCATGGAAACCAAAAATTTGGAGCAGTGGAATGCAAACTTGTGTTGTTCATATCCATCAGGCGGTGGCTTGTGCACATCTCATAGGCGTGGAATGCAACCAGAAGAAACTTTCTGCTGATGCAATAATCAGCTCAATGAAATTTAAAATTTATTGATCTCTCAATCAGGGGAATCACCTTTTTTTTTTTTTTTTAAACTAAAATCAAAAAAATTAACAGTTGTTGGTCAGTGTACCATATGTACACCTTTGTGCCTGGCTGACGCCATGAACACTGCATTTAACCTTCTGGCCCTCTTTGGTCATTTTTGACCAAAAATTTTATATTTGTTATGGCTTCATCGGAATGAGATGACACTCCGTGACTTTTGTCACATTAGCCATGTGAACACACAAAAAAATCATGAACATGATTCGGATTTGTTAAAGGAGAACTCCTCTTCCAGAACAACAATTTACAAATAATTTACTCACCCCTTGTCATCCAAGATGTTCATGTCTTTCTGTCTTCAGTCGTGAAGAAATTATGGTTTTTCAGGAAAGCATTTCAAGATTTTTCTCCATATAATGGACTTCACTGGTGCCCCGATTTTGAACTTCCAAAATGCAGTTTAAATGCAGCTTCAAAGGGCTCTAAACGATCCCAGCCGAGGAAAAAGGGTCTTATCTAGCAAAACGATCTGCCTTTTAAAAAAACAAACAAACAACTGTATACTTTTTAAGTGCAAAAAAAAAAAAAACTCCATCTTATTTTCTCCTACAACTTCACAATCGTCCGACATCGTTGTGCCTTTTTGTTTGTAAACAGCATTTGACTTACTCGCACTTTCTTTGTCTTTACGTGTTTGCTTTGTAAACACTGGGTCTGTAGTTCTGCCTACGTTCCGTGTGACCTTTCGATGTGATTCAGTAATACCTTCTTCGCAATCAAAAATGACCGACATAAGAAATGAATGGGAAATTCGAAAAAATATGAAAACTAGAATATACTATAGAAAATACTATAGAAAATACTAGAATAAAAAGAATATTTTGGTGGCACAAACTACAAATCAGCCACTGTGCAGAAAAAAAATGCACAGCAATAAAGATGTGACACTCTAAAATATCAAGAGTGCAAAACTGACACCGGCGCACACACACACACACACACACACACACACACACACAGAAATTACCTGGTAAGACTGCAACAGCAAATTTCGAGTATATGTGAAATAAAATGAATACATGGAAAAAAAAATACAAAAGAGTCTTTCTCTCACTCCCACACGCACACACACCCATGCGTGCAAACACACACACACACAGATGAACTGAAAAATCCTGTCCATGCTTCCCTTTCTAACAAAATTGCAATGTCTGATTGTAATCATAATGCAAATCTTGATATTTATCTAACAAAAAATATTTAAAAATTGAAAAATGTAGTCTTTTAGAATGTCTAAATATATTTCTAAATAATAAAAAAAAAAACTAATAAAAAGAAGAAACTATGTCTAAAAAAAACAATGGGAATCAAAAAGTCTCTGTATATATGTACATAGAGAGCTATACAAGAGATTACATTACAGAAGGCATTTTTTTTTTTTAAATGCCACCCGAAGGCACAATTTTCGTTTACAAAAAAAATGAATCTTAAATGCTTTCACTCTAATTTAATACGAAATGCTGCATTCATCGAAATATAATAATAAAAAAAATAATAAAAAAAAAGAAAATACAAAAAAATATATATTAATTCCAATGGAAAAAACAGCTAATTAAAATTGTATAAATATTGCAAAGTATCATAAAATCTCCTCAAAATTCTAAATAATAATCAAAAAATGTTATTGAACAAAAATGTATTACACTGATTTTCCTGAAAAAAAAAAGAAAGTTACATTTCAAGGCTTCAGTCACTTTTGACCGCAAAGAAGGAAAGTGTGACTCCTAAACGAAGAGGGCCAGAGGGTTAAGACAGATAAAACATTTTTCAAAAACAAGCACTACCGCCATCACATACAGTACTTGACTCCATCTAGTTTAACTTTAAGGCATCACCCAATTGCCATTGCCAATCACAATATTAAAACTTAACTGGTTTTTAGTTTAGTAACATGCCCATACCTGATATGGATATATATACAGACCTTAATCAGGGTAGATGCCATATTGAATTTAAAGCAGGAGAAAATGTGGCTGTGAAGGACAGACTTACAGTCTTTATAATGGCAGGCACTGTATAAAGGTCCTAGATCATGTAATTTTTACGACTTACAACCTTCAAACTGTTTTATAGAGTTTTTGGTCTACTAATAAAGTTTTTATTTTTTTCTTAGAAAGACATTTCATCAGCTGAATAATTGGTAACCCATGTTGTTAAAGAACAGTACAATCTATTGTACTCGTTTTCATTTCTGACTATGAAGTCTCCTTTGTAAATCTCTGCGTGCTTGAATCTAGTTAATTTTTGTGCTTTTAAGACCAAAGCATACTTCAGTTTTGACATGAGTGGTTAGTGTATCTGTAAAGCTGAATGTGAATCTTTTTTGTCCATTGCCTGCACCGTTTCTCTCCAGAAGTTATGAGCCATAAAAATGTCATTGCACTAATTCAAACAAGAGTTATGTGTAATCTCTTAACTCCCCTCACATAAACGCTTGTTGTTGGGAAAAGATAGAAATGCTTTTTTTTGGTTTTTTTTTTTTAATTAAAATTCTGATTTAACAAAATATTACAATGTTGCTGTGCTTGTTTGTAGAGCTGAACAATTTGGTCAAAATGTAGTTATTATATATCAAAATGGCCAGGTTTGCAAGCACAAACAAAAGGATTTTGGAACCGGCGGTTTTACAGCGATATATAATTAAGAGTAAATATGTATTTCTATTTCTTCCTCAGAATTATGGTGTGGAGACAGATAACTTGAAGAACCTGGTGCTGAAGATGAGAGCTGTGACCAACAGCCTTCACACTGCGACGTCAGAACGAAGGAAGAGCCCTACGTATGAAACCAACACATCTAGCAAGCTCCCAAATGAATTCCTCTCCTCTGTGGTTGAACTCATTGGAGCCGCCAAAAGCCTCCTGGCATGGCTGGACAGGTACAAACAACCCTATTCATCATTTCTTCACATATTTCTATTGCTTATTTCTGTTTCTAATGGGGACGTATAGCATGTAAAGGGCCAAGGTGTGTTGCGCACAGATGATTTATAAGGGGTTTTTACTCTTAAAGCTGATGTTAACTCTCTGTAAGGTCATATATTTTACTACAAAGTACAAACTTAGACTTGCATGAGCAGCACTTAGATTTTTCCAGACAGGGCAGACAGCTGAAACCAGATACAATCCGCCTTTCTTTCCTAACCCCTCTGTGCACAGCTAACCACATCTTTCTCATGAAGAAGAGATTTTTGGGAGCACAAATCTGTGTTTCAGTTTGGTGTAGGACTTTGAAACAATTCAGAAACTGCTAGTAAATTCACAAATAATTACAAGGAAATGACAGGTAACACTGAAATAAACAAGAAATAATGATGTAAAAAGACTAAAATAGTATTTCATGTAAATCATACTCTAATAGCCGATTAAAGGAGTAGTTCACTTCCAGAACAAAAATGTGCAGATAATGTACTCACCCCCTTGTCATCCAAGATGTTCATGTCTTTCTTTCTTCAGCCGTAATGAAATTGTTTTTTTGAGGGAAACATTTCAGCATTTTTCTCCATATAATGGACTGATATGGTGCCCCGAGTTTGAACTTCCAAAATGTAGTTTAAATGCGGCTTCAAACGATCCCAAATGCGGTTGTAAACGATCCCAGCTGAGGAAGAAGGGTCTTATCTAGTGGAACGATCAGTTATTTTCATAAAAGCAATACAATTTATATACTTTTTAATCTCAAATGCTCGTCCTGTCTTGCTCTGCCTGCACTTTTTTTCCGGCTCATGACAGTTAGGGTATGTCGAAAAATTCCCATCTCATGTTCTCCCTCAACTTTAGAAACTGAAGGAAAGAGAAAGACACAAACATCTTGGATGTGAGTACATTATCTGTACATTTTTGTTCTGGAAGTGGACTTCTCCTTTAATTCACAAATATGAAAAATCAGCCAGGCTGATATATATAAATGGATCTTGCATTTTCCATAAAGGGATTTTGGTTTGCCATAGCATGTTGTTAAGCTAACAAATGTATTAATACACAAGGAATATGCTTGGAATTAGTAAGTTTATGCTTTTACACCCTTGAAGTATAAGGCCATGTTCACTTTGATTTTCAAGTGCTTTACTGTAACCACAATTTTATGTGGATATTATGACACAAATGATGTCGACTTTAAACTCAGAACACTTCTTTAAAGTCTAGGCTACTGTTACTACTGTTACTACTATTATTATTAAGATTTAACCACATAGAAATTCAGTGATATCTTCTCAAGTTACACAGTGTGATTGTTATGATCTGTCTGGGAAAAAAAAGAAATGGAAACTGACTGCGCTTAATGGTTTCATAGGGAGTCGACATGGTAACATGTTTAATTCCAGCTGCAGTTTTTATGACCACAGACTCAAACTCCAGACACACAGTGATGGAAAAAATGGCAAAGTTCTTCGCTATTGTAAGGCCACATCAGAAAACCCTTCACAAGGAGTTTGTTGTCCTGTCCTGGTATTAATGTGAGTGTCGTGAGGTCTTTCAACCTTCGTTTCCTCTGTCTGCAGAACTCCATTGACGGGGATCAGTGATTTCACCACCACCAAGAACAAAATCATTCAGTTGTGTCTGGAACTGACCACTACAGTACAACAGGTCAGTACAATGGCCATTTCTTATAGACAAAAATAGTACAGACTTCCTGAACATGCCAACATTCACCTTCCATGTTTATTTTAAAGCTCTCGTGCACTGGAAAGCTGGATTCAGTCCAAACCTGAAGCTAGTTATCTAACCATATGTTGTCTTGCAGTGTTTGCTTTGGGGGGTTTACTTCAGACAGTAATAAGCAGACCCCCCAACACATCAGTCACGGGTTCTGAGTTTACAATTTCATTAACCAAGTCAGGATGCACTTTTAAAGTTGGCCTCCAGCATTCCTTCATGTTATCTTCCTTGCCTGTGATTACGTGATTTTATAGCTGCCATAATCAGAGATACTTCAAGACAGTTGAAGCAATGGATGGTGTTAGGACGTTGGTTTGATAGACATATACTCTCTCCTGGCACATTCTTGGCTAGTATTTAAATATGTGTGGATGGTTAAATAGTAGGGTACAACGGGGCTAAAGGCACCCCCTAAGAAAAAAATGTGCTTTTCACTGTGCCCAAAGTGTATGATTGCAGAAAAAGTACATACATTTGGATTGAACATTAATGGAGCAACAGATTTTGTGTGAGAATAAATCATACAAGTCATTTATTTTGTTGAAAAATCTCATAAATGTATGAGGTGGCAAGGGGGGCCTGTTACCCCACACACAAGGTAAAAGGCTCACCAGCATGGGGTAGAAGGCATACAGTATTGATACAAACGCTTTAGCTAAAATAATGTTGTTGTTTTTTTTTTTATAATGTATAAGTTAATACTTGTTAAAAGCAGTGACTTTAGCAAAGTTTGTACTATTTTCTGCTTATTTTGATAAATAAAATAATTATTTTTTGTTCAGTAAATATACTGTCATTAAAATATGTTAACATAAAACCCATAATAAAGCAGGAGGAGATCCCATAATAATTTATTCTAGATTTACAGTAGTAACAACAAATGATATTTCATTATATGATATGATTAATAGCATGATTTTAAACATGATGGTTTCATTCTAAACATCTCATCATGATTGTCTCTAAGATGGACACCCGACATAATATATGATATTTATCATCTGAATCTAACAATGTCATGTCAGCAAATGGAAAAGTCAGCCTTCTATTAATTATCATGTTAATTATTGTGCCTTTAAGCCTCAACAGCAGGGGTGCTTTTTACCCCAAATACCATACTTTTACATATTCTTTCGTCATTTAAAAACTGTTGCTTTAATTATCTTAAACAAAACTGAGAGTCATTAAGAAGACCTTTGTCTCAAGATGTACTGAATAATTTTAGCGATTCTCATTTGCTACTTAAATCTACAACATTTTAAAAAAACATCAAGATCAAGCAAGCACAGAATCAACTTTGCGCTGCTGTCTGCGATTGTCAAGGATCAGACAATTTTGTATGTGTATATTGAAAAGCGGATGTTTTGGAAAGTGCTTCGCCACGTTTTTCTGCCATCTAGTTGTTTAGAGGAGCCTTTTAGGTGCCTTTTACCCCAGGGCGCCTTTAGCCCCGTTGTACCCTATATTTAGCTAAATTTGTTGATATGTAGAGTTTTTGGCATTGAAGGATTGGTCAGTGGCAGTGTTCGGTTTAGTCACGTTGTAGACATTCCAAATTTCCTTCAAGAACTGGTTTTGGTGTTTTCAGAAAGTGGTCCAAGATTTATTTTAAGAATTTGAGAGATCTTTGTCATTTTTGACAGCCCTAACAGATTCTGGTTTGGGAAATTGAATATTCTGTAGAATTTCTTGAGTGACTTCATGGCTGGGGCTTCATAGATCTTAACTGTCTATGGTAGTATACTTATATGGTAGAAATAAAGTCTTGATTCAAATGACTTAGGGGAAAGACTGAGTGTTTACAGTGTTATTTTTGACTGCTTGATTGGCTGGTCTAATGGAAAGAGAGGAATATGTGGATTTCTCCGTTTTGACATTTAGTTCCATTCCATTTAGTTCTTCAAAACCTTTAACAGTGGAAGCTGAATTTCCCCCCACTGCAGTAAGCGCCAGTCTAATGAAGCATGTTGAAATAATAATACTATGAAATGTCTGAAATATACTGGAAATGTCATCTTTATTTTGTTCACATTATTAAAGGGCATGTGGTTTACCAAATAAAAAAAACAAAAAAAAGTTTTCCTTTTGTAATTTATCTGTTTATTTATATTTTTGTCCAGAGAAAAGTAAACAATTTAATACAGACTTAGGCTGATGTGAGTGTTTTAAAAACCACTCACTTAACGTAAAAATAAATATATTGTATAATACTTGTAATAAAACCATTGCGAATTTTATATGTTTATTTTTCATAAGCGATTGATTGGAACAAAGGTCACCCAAGAGTCTTTACAGAGAGTAAACTGGAACTAGAGCCAATAGGGATTTTGCCTAAGACCAAAACAGAAACAGCTTGAGTGTATGGAATGGGGGGGTCAAGAGTGTCTGGTAGTTTCCAGCCCGGTCAGGAGTTTAATAATGTGGGATAAAATCATTAGATTGCATAGCCTCTTATTGGAGAACAAGAATGTAGCGTGACAAATGCGGGAGGGGTGACAGATTAAAACAACTGCTTCTGACATTTCCCTCAGATTTCCAGTCACGCGGAGCTCCGACATAAGAATGGAAATGTACTGCAGATATGAACTATTGTAGTGGACTGAATTTAGGCCCAAGCAACTTTGAGTGTAACTGAAATAGAAATTTAAGCCTTTTACTCTTCAATCAAATCAAAATAACTACATCAAATATGGTGACACAAACCTCAAACATAGTGATGTTGATTACCAATGTTGGGCGAACTATTCCTTCAAAGCAATTGCAAAGCAAAATGTCAACAGCAAAGGCTTAGCAAATGTCCAGCAACCTCTGAACATTTAAAAACAATAAACACTGTTTTAGATCAGGAGAGGTTCAGCTCAGTATATGAAATCTTAGATATCAAAATGCCTTTACTGAAGCCTTCTTTACTTTCTACGCTTAATGCACCAGATGCTGGGTTTCCTTGTCCTCCTCTTCCTCACTTTGGTGTACTCCCACGAAGTATTGTGTAATTATCTTGTCTTGGACTGGACATGGAGATGTAATTCAAGGCTGAAAGCTGTTTATTTGAGGCTGGAGGTCATTCACTGTTGTTGTGTCAAGCTCTGTAATTATACAACATTCCTAAATCTGAACTTTTTGTTTTTATTATTCGAAGCGCTCTCATTGCTCTGCACTTTTTCTTTCTTTCTTGGACAGGACTGCACTGTCTATGACATGGAAGAGAAGATTTTAGATGTTGTAAGTATTTTGCTTTTCCAGTATTACTTTTTAACACTCAAAGTTATTTCTTTCTTTCACTTCTATCATTTCTTTAATATAGTCTATCTAGAATATGCATTTTAAAAAAAATATAGATAGGATGATTTCAGTGCCGACTTTAATGCACTTAATTTGATGATAATAAATGAAATGCATTTTTTTTTTTGTGTGTATTTTTTATTTTTACCCTTCTCAAATCTATGTAATAAACAATTTAGGCCAAATGTAATCTAAAAGTAGTTCCAAAAGTAGTCAGAATACCTTACCTAATATTTGCAATCAATAGATTGCATTACTGACTATAATTTTTGTCATGCATTTTGAAACCAGTGACAGAATATTATTAATATACCTAGTACTGGAAATAAAAACTCTGATATGTGAGCACATGTGACCCTAGTCCACAAAACCGGTCATAAGGGTACATTTTTTTAAATTAAGATTTATAAATGACCTGAAGGCTGAATAAATAAGCTTTCCACTGATGTATGGTTTGTTAGTATAGGACAATATTTGGCTGAGACACAACTATTTGAAAATCTGGAATCTGAGGGTGCAAAAAAAGTTCTCACCAATGCATATTACTAATCAAATGTTAAGTTTTGATATATTTACGGTAGGAAATTGACAAAATATCTTCATGGAATATGATCTTTACTTAATATCCTAATGGTTTTTGGCGTTAAAAAAAAAAAAAAAAGATATTTTTGACCCATACAATGTATTTTTGGCTATTGCTACAAATATACCCGTGCTACTTAAGACTGGTTTTGTGATTGAGAGTCACATATGCAGTCATACATGTGTAGTACTGGGCATGAAGTTTGGAATTTACATGCAAGCACATGTAGGCATAATGGGTTGACAAAATCACAAACACAAAGCATGAATGGGTTGGGTCCTGTTGTTCTTTCTTTTACTATAAATCAACCACGACAGAAAAAAGGCAGCCTATTCATAGGAAGTTTATAGTGTAAATGGTCTGTTTGCAATACGAGACAAATGTAGATGATTTGTATCTTACGTTATGTTGCACGCTAGCTCTTTATATAGAAAGTAAAAACCACCTGGCTAAACTTCATTCAGCTTTTCAGATTTCAACCGAGGTTTAATGTTAAAACAATTTTAGCAGTGTCTCATTCATAAATCAAAATAAAGCATGGGGGCTTGCTGTTCTCTCCAGTGTTTCATCTAGAATGTTACTGTTCGTTTTGTTTACACTCCTGTTCTTGTGCACTGAGCGGAAAATTAAATCAAAGCTCAGATAGCATTCAGTTTGTTTATGCAAGCTCCATGGTTTGTTGGACTTCACTTATGTGCTTGGCTTCTGTGGATTATTGTGGAATTTTTAAGTAAACCTAATGAATTTGTCTTTCCAGGCTCAAATTAAAGATTGCATTAGATCAGATTAAAATAAGTGCTTATGCATTACTGGTACAATCAACATGTTAGTTCAGTAAACTCTGGAAACTCTATTCAAAGTATTGCTATTCTATTGGTGGGATGCTTGGAAAAAGCTTGCATGAGCAGAAATACTGTACAGTCTATCACTGTTAATAATGACAGGTTGTAATTGGGTGGTTTGGGAGCGTAAAGTGGAGAAGGGAGGGTTTTGGAGGAGGAAGTGTGTTCCCATAGTTTTAAAAAATTGTTCACAACTGAAATATCAGATAATAGCTTTTATCCCAACTCCTTCCGCTTGGGACTTGGCTGCTGTAATCTTCTCCCTTCACCTGATACTATGCCATGGTGCAAATATGGAGATCAACCTTTAGATGTATACACAGGATATGCATGAATTTGTAATGCATAGCAAGGTTACACTTAATTTGGACAGTTCGCTTTAGACAGTCTGCTAATTATACGTAGACCTTTAGGGTAAGAGATTGGTTTGGTAGAATAAGTTGATATGTACTTGCAATAGTCAGTGGAATGTCTGCTGGGTAAACAGAAATGAAATATAGTATTAACAGATGTTAAGCAGACAATCTGCTAATACGCAAATTACAGCTAGTTGACATGTCTAAAGTGGACTATCCAAATAAAGTGTTAACCATAACTGTTTTGAAGTGCACAGAGAACATCTCAGGTGACAGAATTAGAATATGCAGCTCATTAATCCAACACTATTTTTCTAATCACTTCTTCTAAATTGCAGTCAAAGGTATTGAACAGTATTTGTGACCAAACTGTGAGAACCACCTCTGATCCTCTCATGAGCCAGTCAGCATGTCTGGAGGAAGTTCAGCTGACCAACATCAAACCAGGAGAGGGATTGGTGAGAATTATTATTTATAATTATTCTATATATTCATATTGGATTTCTCCATTGGGAAAGAATCAAAAAAAAAAAACATTTATTTACACTTATGCCATTTAAACCCCATTTTATATTCTTCCATGGAACACAGAAGGGGAATTTTGAATGAATTTAATAGGGGTTGAGCATTTTTGTCAATTTTATGTTTTATAGATTAAAGGGGTCATCGGATGCGAAGTTCACTTTTACATGTTTGAACATTAATGTGTGTTGGCAGCGTATGTACACATCTACCCTATAATGATAAAAATCTCTACACTACCACTGAGAATTTTTAACCAAAGTATATTATAGACTTTTCATTAAGACTCTAAAGAATCATATCAACTTGTGGAAAATGGGCATCCGATGACCCCTTTAATAAAATGAATATTCTCATTAGGGCTGCACGATATATCGTATGCCATATCCATGCACATTTTGTCATTAAATCCGGTTCTGTAATCAGCAGTAAATCTCCATCACGTGCCTGTTTTCAGATAGAGCAGCGTCAATACACAGAGCCGTAGCTCACCGACAAGCTACGCAAAACCACACAGACGATATCATCGATATTATACATCCATATTATCGAATCACGCTGCCATAATAAAGTTGCTTGCGTAGCTTCTCGGTGAACTACGCTGCTAAAATGCTGCTAAATCTGTAAGCACCTGAAAATAGCAAATTTAATGACGTGTTTTTACTTAAAACTCACTTCCTAACTTCAGTCGAGTGACTGAAATAAATCCTTCTGTGAGATGATGCGGCTTCTTACACAGAATAAGGCACGCAACATATTTCATAGCATTCTAAGCAGTAATAAAAGCTATGTTGAATAGCATTGCATTATTATATACTGTATTATAATGAAAATTATAATAAGAAGTCAGATAAACCATATATTGTCGCAGTCGTGTGTTTATTAGTCACGTTAAATCAATGAAAGCAGTTAAATCTTCTGTTTATTCAGCTGCAGCGATCGTTATTTCCTGGATTTCTTCTTCGGGGCGTATTTGGAGTTGCCACAAGAGAGCGTCCTCTGGCCTTTGGATGGTGATTTACTGGTGATTTACTACTGATCACAGAACCGTGCTTCACTGACAAGATGCGCACATGAATATCGCGGTTTTTCTTAATATGGATTGATATATTGTTGCGATTTATTGTGCAGCCCTAATTCTCATGTAAGCTCCAGTCTGCATTAATTGTAATTGCATTGAAATTCTTCAAAATGTTTACTTTAAAAGGAAATCACAAGTTTTGTGTTCCATGGAATAAAAAAGGTTATAAGGGTGTGGAATGACGTTAGGATGAATAAATGATGACAAAATTGGCATTCGTTGGGAGTATAACTTCTGTAAGGTAAATAAGCTGGTTTTTGGAACTTGATAGCAGATTTTTTGCTGGTCTAAGATGGTCTAGCAGTGTTAAATAAGATGGTGTTCCTGGATGACCTCAGCCCCAGTGATTACAAGTGAATATGTTCTCACTCCCAACTCATCACATATTGACGCTTGGTCAGGACCCTTTGGTGTCACTTTTTGGTGCTCAGGGTAGGGGTAGCATCACTTTTCGACACACAGTGTCCTCCATTGTTTTCAGATGTTTGTCTAAATTCAATGGTTTGCATGCATTTGTAAAAATAGAAATTATTTGATATAAATGTATACTTTCATTGGAGCATCTAACCCCACCCCTACCCTAAACCTACCCACTTCTGAACAATATAAAAAGCGCAACAGGCAAATGTAAGTGCAGTCACAAGTATTTATTGCAACAACAGACTATAAACAAGCAGTATAAAAGCATTACTCTTGGCATTGACGCCAAGGGTTTCTTATGTAAAGTAGTGGAGGACCCTGCAAGTCGAAAAATGAAGCCAAAGGGGTCCTGACCAAGCGTCAATATGTGAGGAGTTGGGAGTGAGAACGTGTTGTCCACGTTAAACCAGCTACTGATTGAAAACAAAATCAGCACATAGAATATGAGTCGGACATATATTTTCTTTGTATGGCTGCAGGTTCCTGTCTGCCAACTGTATAGAGTCTGCTCGCTCTCCTATTCTGTTGCTTTTTTAAAGATTTTTCTTTCTGTCTTCCTGTTACTCAGGGCATGTACATAAAATCCACCTACGATGGGCTTCATGTCATCACTGGCACCACTGAACATGTGAGTAAGCGCTCCAATGACGAAAGCCTTTGATTCATCACATTTCGCTTTTTGATGCCAATGGCTGAGATAAATTTAGCCTCTGTGTGCACGTCATGATCAGTCTAAATGAACAAAGTAATGGAAAGTAGATGGGGCTTCTTAGTTTTTAGACTGAACAGTGTTTGTAAGGGCTACAGATGTCCAGTTTGCTCATTTTTTATCCACCTTTTTCTTCACGTAAAAGCAGGCACAGCCATTTGTAAATGTTATGTGTGTGGCTTCCGGTCTCATCCATGTCCAGCTATTTTTAGCTGCACAAAACAGCTTGTTTGCTGCTTGATATTGCAGATTAGTGTGTCTTAACATATTATTTTAATGTATTATCTTAATTATGAGCACACTGGTTTGTAGTGCAAACAGTTTTACCGTTTACTGCTTGTTATTATTGTTCCTGTTATTTCCATATAGCGGCTAATGAGCCGGAAATCTCACCCATAGGCTTACTTCCGTGTTAAAGAAAAAGGTGGATATTTAGACTGCATTCGCAGGTAATGCATGAAGCTTTACAAAATGTTAAAGTGTTAAAAAAAATTAAAGAAACAATTAATAGCATATAAAAAATATGTTCCTGTTATGCTAAACAACAGCAATCTTGCTTGTGATATAGCTTAATCTTGTCAGTCGTCAGATTTGGTGTTTGTCACATTTTCTGTTACGTTTTGAGAACATTGTTAAAGACCATTCTATTATTAAAGGAGTAGTCCACTTCCAGAACAACAATTCACATATAATGTACTCACCCCCTTGTCATCCAAGATGTTCTTGTCTTTCTTTCTTCAGTCGTAAAGAAATTGTGTTTTTTGAGGAAAACATTTCAGCATTTTTCTCCATATAATGGACTGATATGGTGCCCCGATTTTGAACTTCCAAAATGCAGTTTAAATGCGGCTTCAAACGATCCCAAATGCAGCTGAAATGATCCCAGCGGAGGAAGAAGGGTCATATCTAGCGAAACGATTGGTTATTTTCATTTTAAAAAATACAATTTAAATACTTTTTAATCTCAAACGCTCGTCTTGTCTTGCTCTGCCTGAACTCTGTGTATTCTGACTCAAGACAGTTCGGGTATGTCGAAAAACTAGGATCGAAAAATGTTCGCATTTTCTTCCTCAACTTCAAAAATTATTTCAAAATCATCCTACATTGCCGCAGAAGTACCGACCCAGTCTTTGCAAAGTGAACATGCAAAGAAGATCAAACACCTTTAACAAAAAAGGTAAAACAGCGATATAGGACGGTTTTGAAGTTGAGGGAGAAAATACAATCAGAGTTTTTTCGACATACCCTAACTGTCTTGAGCCAGAATACACAGAGTTCAGGGAGAGCAAGACAAGACGAGTGTTTGACATTAAAAAGTATATAAATTGTATTGTATTATATAAAAGTATTATTATTAAAATAACCGATTGTTTCGCTAGATAAGACCCTTCTTCCGAGGCTGGGATCGTTTACAACTGCATTTGGGATCGTATGAAGCCACATTTAAACTGTATTTTGAAAGTTCAAAATCGGGGCACCATATCAGTCCATTATATGGAGAAAAATCCTGAAATGTTTCCCTCAAAAACACAATTTCTTTACGACTGAAGAAAGAAAGACATGAACATCTTGGATGACAAGGGGGTGAGTACATAAATTGTTACCTGTAAATTGTTGTTCTGGAAGTGGGCTTCTCCCTTAATAGACATTCTATTAACATTTGTTCATTACTTTGAGAGAATCTTGCTACAATATTTAGAGACTGTTCCCTGTTAGCTGGGCCTGACCTTTTGTGACCTGTTTAGACTTGTTTAAAGAGAGTTTTAGCATACTAATACAATCATACTCTGTCAAGCAGAGCGGAAGGAATTGTATTCCCAGGGGCTTTGAACAGGTTAATTAATTGGTCTTTAGTCAGTTTTAGACGATGTCAAAATCACACAAAACTTCTCTGCATTCCCACGAGTCAAGCGATGATTCATCCACCCCGAACCAGTTGATGATTAATTATTAATTAATTATTAATTATATATCTATATATATATATATATATATATATATACACACAAGACTGTGTATTCCCTAGTTACTAAGAGCAGGTCTTCAGGCACACATTTATTTCAGAAATTCTCTAAATTTTGCTCAGTGTTACAGTCACGCCACACTATAGCTCTGTGTGTGTGTGTGTCTACTTGACATTCTTGATGTTTTAGATTTAAAATTAAGATAAAATTTAAATAAAATTAAAAAAAAAAAAAAAAAAAAAAAATAAATATATATATATATATATATATATATAGCATGTATATCATGTACATAGTTCTTTAGAAGACATGCTGTTTTACTTTTAATTTTGTATTTTGGTTTATTTGCATTTTACATATGTAGTGATGCTGTTGCTTTGTATATTTTTGTTTGTGGTGATGCTTGTTTATCCACAGCATGTACTAAACAAATTTTCCTGGCATTTTAAATGTAGATTTGATTTTTTTAGTTATTAGATTTTTTTTGTTAGCATTATTTTTTGAATTTAGTTATTTATATGTTTAGTGACGGTGGCTGGGATTTTGGGACTAAATTTTCACATGGCTTTGACAGAAACCAAAATATTTCTAGAAAACAAATACTCATAGAGTTTCCCCTCTAGTCCCCAGCAGATATGACACGCAAGATCCACGCTGGAGATGAAGTCATCCAGGTCAACCAGCAGACAGTGGTTAGTATTTCTGCACACAAGTTCTTCGTAATGTACAGTGGTACACTCGTTGTACACTTTCAATTAAACTAAACCCTTACATCTATACATTTTGGTATTGAATTAAATATGTGTTTTGGATGAATTTCTCGCAGTGCATACTGGATTTGGCGTATTTGAGAAGGATTCATGCAGTGCTGTCTTAGGTTTTGTTTGGAACCGTGTTCACTGCGGGAGCATAATCTGAAGAGCCTATGTCTGTATTAACAAAATGCTTTTGGGTAGTACTTAAGGGCTTGTGCTTGTTTGCTCCAGGTGGGTTGGCAGCTGAAGAACTTGGTGGCTAAGCTGAGAGAGGACCCTAAAAGTGTGGTGCTTCTTCTGAAGAAAAGGCCCACAGGAACCTCGGGATTTACCCCGGCACCTCTTAAAAACATGCGCTGGAAACCGCCTGTGCCTCAGGTGTGTCACTCATAACAGTCATCAACTGAAGTGAACCGAATTGCTATTGTTTAGACACTAATGTTTTTCGAAAGAATTTCCACAGAGTGCTGATTTTTCCTTTGGAAACACTTGCGTAATTACATTCTTGAGAATTGAATGACTCTGATCCCCACTTTCGTGTGCTAGGTCTAAATCTCAAGTGTTGTATATCAAACATTCACATGACATATTCATTGACCCCAAAAAGTATTTTGACATTTTGGAGTCTCAAATTGATTCAACAGTAAATCTATTGTTTGTTTTCATCATTTTGTGTTATATAAATACTGTTGCATTAATAGATCGATTTAATTTTGTCACTCTATTTAGTGATATTTGCCTTTTATTTGTGAAGAGATGTTAAAAAGTTAAAAAGTTGAATGAGGTACAAATGGTTTTCCTTATGTTCTACAGAGCTCCACATCTCCTAGCAAGAGTCAGTCAGACAATTCTGCCAACCTCAGCAGTAAGAAGGACAAGCCAGCCATACTGGACCTGTACATCCCTCCACCTCCAGCAGTGCCTTACACACCACGGTAAGGCTGATCTTTTGCGAACTGTTCCTTTAAACATGATCCTATAGTATGTCTCCTACTAAAATATGCAGTAGAAAACCCTTGAAAGATTTATGTTATTTAAAAAATCCACATTGTTATACATATCTTGGACTATGGGGGGTGCCATTATTTTGATTATGTAAAACGCTTGTACTCTGTGAGCTACCCTGGTGAAAAAACCAGCATATGCTGGTAGGTGTGTTTTGATGCTGGTTTAAGTTGGTCCTTAGCTGGTTTATGCTGGTCCTTTGCTGGTTTATGCTGGTTTCAGCTGGTCATGTTGCTGGTCAAGGACTAGCATAAACCAGCAAAAGACCAGCGTAAACCAGCTAAGGACCAACTTAAACCAGCATCAAAACACACCTACCAGCATATGCTGGTTTTTTCACCAGGGTGACACTGAGCAACGCTACTGCAACACAACTGGAAATACACAATTTGAAAAATAAAATACTGATAAGATGACCACTGAACCACTGACCTACTGAAAGAGCTTACAGGTGGCGATGGATATAAGGCTTAAACCAAATGCTGTACCATCAATTTTTTCCACAAAAAGTCTAAATGCACCCGGATATCGAATGAAATCTGCACTGAGAAACTCCTTGAGTGGCTGAAGCATCATGATAACAATATTTTGATTTTTTATAATTTAATATTAAGACTCTTTGTGGGGAAAATCGGTGGTACAGCATTTGGTTCAAGCCTACACTTTTATCCATCGCCATCTATAAGCTCTTTCAGTAGCTGTGGTCATTGTATCTATGTTGTCCTCGCAACTACATTGCTATGAAGAACTTAGACAGCTATCTAACAAATGCACACAAAGCAGTTTATGCTTTCCAGAATGTTTACTTTTGTGACAGCTCGTTTCCTTTTCATTTGTAAAACTGAAATACAATAAACAAGAAATAAAGTTACAAATTGTACATTAATTCCTTCGATATACATGGCCAAAAATATCGGCACCCTTGCACTTCTCTCAGAAAATTGTTCCAGTTGCAAATATTTTGGTATTCACATGCTTATTGTTTTTGTTTGCACTGCAACAACACAAAAAACAGAGAAGAAAAGTCAAACTTGATAAAATTTCACACAAAACTCAAAAATGGACGGGACAGAATTATTGGCACCTTGTCAAAATTGTAAGAAATAATTGCTTTTCAAGCATGTGATGCTCCTGTAATTTGCATTTGGAAACACCTGTGGCAAGTAACAGGTGTGGGCAATATAGTAATCACACTTGCAACCAGTTGAAATGGAGAAAAGTTGACTCAACCTTTGTGTTGTGTGTCACACTGAGCATGAGGAAAAGAAAGAAGTGTAAAGAGTTGTCTGTGGATTTGAGAGAAAAAAAAGTTGAAAAAAAAAGGACAATCTCAAGGCTACAAGTCCATCTCTAGAGATCTTAATGTTCCTGTGTCCACTGTGTGCAATATCATCAAGAGGTTTACAGCCCATGGCGCTGTAGCTAACCTCCCTGGATGTGGACGGAGAAGCAAAATTAATGCAAAATTATAACAAAGGATTGTTCGAATGGTGGATAAAGAACCCCAATTAACTTCCAAACAAATTCAAGCTGATCTGCAGACACAGGGTACAACAGTGTCAGCTCGCACTATCCGTCGCCATCTGAATGAAAAGGGACGCTATGGTAGGAGACCCAGGAGGACACCACTGCTGACACAAAGGCATAAAAAAGCAAGACTGGAGTTTGCCAAAACTCTTCTGGGAGAACATACTGTGGACAGATGAGACAAAAGTAGAACTTTTTTGTAAAGGACATCATGGCGCTGTTTACAGAAAAAGAAATGAGGCCTTCAAAGAAAAGAACACAGTCCCTACAGTCAAACATGGTGTAGGTTCACAGATGTTTTGGGGTTGCTTTGCTGCTTCTGGCACTGGATGCCTTGACTGTGTGAACGATATCATGAAATCTGATGATTACCAAAGAATTTTGGGGTGCAACGTAGTGGCCAGTGTCAGAAAGCTGCGTCTCCACCAGAGGTCATGGGTCTTCTAGCAGGACAGTGACCCGAAACACACTTCAAAAAATGATTACGGACAAAGTGCTGGAGAGTTCTGAAATGGCCAGCAATGAGTCCAGATCTGAATCCCACAGAACACCTGTATAGAGGTCTCAAGGCAGCAGATGGGAGAAGGCATCCTTCAAATCTGAATGACCTGGAGCAGTTTGCAAAAGAAGAGTGGTCCAAAATGCCAGTAGAGAGCTGTAAGAAATTGTTACAGGAAGCCGTTGATTTCAGTTATTTTTTTCCAAAGGGGGTGCTACCAAATATTAAGTTTTTTATTATATTTTTAAATATTATATTTAAGGGTGCCAATAATTTTGTCCAGTGCATTTTTTTTTTGGGTTCTGTGTGGAATTGAATCAGATTTGACCTTTCTTCTCTGTTTTTTATGTTGTTCCAATGCAATAAATAAATAAATAAATAAATAAACATGTGAGTACCAAAACATTTGCAACTGCAACAATTATGTGAGAGAAGGGTTGTGCTATATTGTACATGGGATGGAAAACTTGCTCCCATTGTCAAATTATATCGATCACAATCTTCATTTTAAGAAGTAACATTGTCTTAGCACATAACACTCTTACAGACTGATTAAAAATAGTCAATAACTTACAAGTATATCTTTCTCCAAGGCAATGACTGTTCGCACGCTGAACTGAAACCGTTGCTGCACTTTGCCCGTTGCCGAACTAAATAAACTGCGTATTTACAGCAGAGTAATAAAACTGCAATATTGAAAATGGCCTGTAGGTGTCAGACTCACCCACACACCATGACCAGACAATGGGCAAAACGGTATCAGTATTTTATTTCCGAGTTGTGTTGCGGTAGAAATAGCGTTGCTCAGTGTCAGTAGATCACCGAGTGCAACCGTTCTGTGTAATCAAAATAATGGCGCCCTCCCCCCCCAAGTCCGAAATATGTATATATATACCATGTGTATTTCTTAAATAACGTAAATCTTTCATGGGTTTTCTGCTACATATTTAAGTAAGAGGCATAATTTATTCATTAGGCTATACAAGTCTTAATACCCAGGGTTCCCTTTAATTATTCCTGCTGTTTTAATAAGCTTTTGTCATCTGTTACAGGGAAGTACGAAACAGCTCATACACCAACCTTAATGCTAGATCTAAAGGCTCGGAGTCACCAAACTCCTTCCTGGACCTGGAGAGTCACCGGCGCTTCACCATTGCGGACTATGACAAACTGTCTGTTCAACCACTTGAGGTCAACGTACAGATGCGTCCCAGAGGAAGGTCCTCATCACAAGGTCATTATTTCAGAAAAAAATCAGACTTCAGATTCACATTCATCCATTTTTGAACCATTTCTTTGTTCTCTTGTACAGTATGTTTACATAGAGTGTGACTGTAATTGTCTGTTTCATATGAATGGTACACACAGGTAAACAACGACCTCTGTCAATGCCTTCGGATACGTGTTTGAGCGTGGCAGACCTGTATGCAAAGCCCTTGACACAGGGACGGAAAGGTACATAACGCATTTACAAAAAAGTGTTACATTAACCAATCCGTTTAACCACTTCAGAGGCCTCAGAGACACAGAATTGTCATGTTTTTCACAGAAATATGAAGCAGCAATAAGCTGTTTTCAACACTGCTAATAAAGAAATGTTTCTTCAGCTAAAAATCAACATATTAGAACAATTTCTGAAGGATCATGTGATGCTAAAGACTGGAGTAATGATGCTGAAAATTCAGCTTTGCATCATAATATAAATTACATTTGAAAATATGTTCAAATAGAAAACAGTTATTTGAAATTGTAAAAATATTTCACAATAGTAGTTCATCCGCCTAGAAAAACAGTCCACTTTTACATAACATATGGTTGCTGGAACATGAATTTGTTCTAGGGATTTTAAAACATCTGTGATTACATGCATCTTTTAATCTATTGGTCTAGGTGAAGATCTTCTGTACAGATACCTGAGCAACGAACGCATACCAACTATCGCTGAGGAGGCTCCGGGCCCAGGCTCGTCTTCCAAGTTCACAGCCGAAAGACCCGCTTATGGGATCGACTACTCGCGGAACAGCCGATTCCTTGTCAGTGCGGATCTACACAACAGCGCCACCATACCTTATCAAGAGGACTTAGTCAAAAAGACCCCCATGACATCCACCCCCAAACGGCCCCCCGCGGAGCCCTCGCTACTGGTCAGTTGGATCACACGGCTTAAGCTATTGACTCACTAATGTCAGCTTGCCTTCACCCTTTGTCCAGCTGTGTGCGGTGACTCTTTTCTCATGTACTTTTTCATGCTTTTACTCTCCTTCTCTCGGGATATTTCTTTGTGCCTCTTCTTTGTCTGCATCGCCACTTGACTAGATTGCCTAGAATGTGTCTAAAATGACTTAGAATATAACCTCAGAAATGTATGTTTGGAAACACATGTGGGGAAAAGTGAGATACATTATCTCTACTTAACTCTGTTGTCTTTTCAGAAATAACGAATCGTACACCACAGTATTAGTTTGTGTATTAAGAAAACCACTTGAAAATGTATACCTACCTCAGCTGTTTCCACAGTGGAATCTTTGAAATTCAAAGTGTTTATGTAACAGTAGTATGTAGTTTATGGTTGGGAAAAAAATATTTCCAGTCATTTTTCTCATTCCTGCTAAACCCCATGTCTTTCCGAACAGTTTAGTCAACTAATTTCTAATTAGAGAAACAAATGCATCCTGTTGTTTCTCTTGTCTTTTTGCTTTGGATGTAAAGCCTTCAACTAATGTAATTAGAGGGTTCAGCAAACTTTTTTTTCTTTTCTATAAGTTTCATCATGGTTAAATTGTATTGTTTTCCTTATGTGTTGAGAGTATAAGTTATTTTTGTTTTATCGCTACATTACACCAAAGGAAAAATCAATTTTTGGTCTTTTACATTTGTGGTATTGTGCTTTGCTTTCGTGGTACATTACATGGGTATATTAACAGGAACATTTTTTCCTATTGGTTACTGCATTTTGAAAACTTTTTTGTTTTTTTTCCCCCTTCTTTTTCTTTTCTTATTTTTCATCAAAGGAATAGTTTACTCAAAAAGTAATTCTGACATCATTTACTCACCCTGTGTCATTCCAAGTCTGTGATATTTCTTTCTTTCATGGTATACAAAAAGAACTTCAAGCTTTTTTCTGCTCCACAAAGGTAGCTCTTTAGCCATTGCTGATGTTAAATCATTTTTGCTGAGGAAACATGGCAACCAGGTTCATACAGTAGTGTGACCACAGTGGTGCTCTGGACCAGCGATGTCCTATTATGCTCTTTTACAAAGTCTTGATTTTCTTTTGGGGGTGTAATAGAACATGCTCTCATGCTTGGTGATTCGAAAAACGCATTATTTTATAATTATATAATACCTTTCTCCTCAGCCTGGTACAAATGGCTCGATTAGTTCCGGGTTTGACGAAGGCCCACCTTCCAAAAAACGAAATGTGTTGTGATTGGTTAGCTGTCCCAGTGCGTTGTGATTGGTGAACAGCTTAGACGGTGTTTCAGTACTGCCACAGACCTTGCCAAAGCAGCAAGTTCGGTCTGCTCCGTAATAGTCAAGGATATATCAAGGTTTAATTGATGCTACAGTAGTGTTGGGTCCTATCATCAGCCTGCGAGGTCGCCCATACATGATATTATCATGCTAATTTATTAAATTATTTACATACTTAGTTTCATTGCCTGAAACCAGCTCCAGCATAAGGCTAAAAGCAGCCTAATGTTTTTATTATGACTTATAATATGACTGATAATATGACTTTAATATTGTATTTAACATGACAACAACTGAATAAAAACATTGTAAGTTACTAATTATAATGCTTACATTTCCTTAGTTATTCAAAAAGCAGCTACAGAAAATGAGCAAAGAACATTAACATTATCAATGAACATCATCACTGATTAGCCTAGCCTAGTCTAGTGCAAGTTTATGCATTTTAAAAAACACTTGTGTTATAAGGGAAGCTATCTACACCATATGATGAATAAATCTCTTACCACACACTGACCACATCTATGGCACGTTACGGCTCCAACACGGCCACCGGAGATGATCGCCTCTCTAGTCAATGCTTGTGTTTACACCAGCCGTGCATGAGCATGTGTTTCGACCCCCTGTACTGCACACGTCTGTGGTGCGTTACGGCTCCGACGCGGCCATCAGAGCAGATCGCGGCCACTCTAGTCAATGCTTGTATTTATACCAGCCGCGCCATGGCTCGTTGAAGTGTCCCAGAAGCGGCTCTCTGCGCTGCATCACTAAAGTTAGGCTAATCCCCCACCTTATCCCTACCCACCCCCCAAACATTTGAATTTCCGTAGACGGGATTTATTTTAATGATATTTTAATTGGCTGTGTTGTGACATCACAGCACCCAGAAAAAAACACTGTAGTCCAAAGGAGCCATTTGTTGTAGTTCTTGAAAAGGGATTTTTAAAAAAATGAAATCTCTCCCTTTGGAGTGGACTTTGAGATTTGTAACTTTGTAGATCTTTTTTATGCCCAAACATACACACCACACACTGACTAAAATTCAAAAAGTGAAAAAGCATAATAGGACCCCTTTAAATTAGGATGAGAGAATGATCCAAATAAATAAAACAAATAAGATTAAACACTATAAATCACACATTTTTCACCGTTAAACAGCGAAATCAACTGTTTTGATTTTGTTTTCATTGAATGCTGGGTTTTATATCAGTGTTTTGCCATATCTGGATTATGCAGAAAGGATTATGCTGTATTAACTATTAATCCAAGCTATTTTTTTTTCACGTGAGCTATTTTGTACCACACTTACATTTTGTACCACATTAGTTGCTTCTGTCTATTAAAGCTGCTATTCCAGATGTTTTTGTATTGTCTTCATTGAATCTAGTTATCTTCATTTTAAAAAGATTTTGAATACGTTGACTACAGATTGTAAAACTCTGTAGAAAAGAGGATCAAGAGAAAGTCTCTGATTTGTGTGCAGAGATGCATGAGGTAAATAGTATCATCAATGTTTATTAAATCACACAGAATTACACAGTAAGAACTGTGTGGCATGGTACAACTTATGGCACGTTTTCAGTAAGTAAAACACCTTCAGAAAGTAATCAACAATTTGCAATGATTGTTCCTTCTGAAGGCAGCTTTAAGGTTTTGTGTTTTTAAACCCAGTATGAACTGGGATCTAAACACTGTGAATTACTTCACAAAACTAGGGAGTATTCTCTGTTCCTTTCCTTTTCCATTAAGGTTTTACAAACTGTTTCTGTGTTCTGTCTTTCAACTTACCCCGATAATTTCACTTAATATTTCATTCATACTGACCTCTTCAATTTTCCCACATTTGGTGCTTGCTTTGCCCTTTTTCCACAAAATCTGAAATCTGCTTGTTGGCAAAATGCTTAAATGAAATGTACTTTTATTCAAGCAATGCACTGATCTTTGCTGAGCAATGTGCCCTGACTTTGCATGGAATGTAAAATTTACATATTATATTATATTATATTATGTTATATTATGTTATGTTATAGAGATTTATGCATCATCCCACTGATGTATGGTTTGTTAGGATAGGACATTATTGGGCCGATGCATATTACTAATCAAAAAATACGTTTTGATGTATTTATGGTAGGAAAGTTACAAAATATATTTATGGACCTTCATATTTATTTAATATCTTAATGATTTGTGGCATAAAAGAAAAATCAATCATTTTGACCCATACAATGTATTTTTGGCTATTGCTGCAAATATACCTGTGCTACTCATGACTGGTTTTGTGGTCCAAGGTCACATATTACATTATATTATATTATATTATGCATGAATAATTATATGGCATGTTTTGTGACTGATGCATGCACTTTTTGCTTATACACTGGAATCTGATCTGATCTTTTTTCTTCATTTTTTTTTTTTTTATCTGATATATAGTAGTCAATATTGTTTTGGTTTTAAGACAACTTTAATGAAAGGTTTTGATCCACTTCAAATGTTGACTACTATATATATAATAATTAGGAAAAAATTGGAAAATTAGGACTAATTGGAAAAAAAGACTTGTTGGTTTTGACATACAAACACCACCAGTACAGAGTGCCCATCCACTTCTACATGAACTCATTGTTCTGAGTTAAGGAGAATCGGAATGAAATATAAAATGTTGATGTTAGAGCACAGAGCATGTTGAAGCATTTATTAACTGTTTTTTATGTCCTGCCACAGGATCCCGACTGGACCTCCAACAACGCATTCATCAGCAGGTGGGTGCAGAACTAAGTGACACTCTCAGCAGTAGCAGCGTCCATCCCAGCCTCTTTAGAGCAGTGTACATTCACTGTATGCCAAAACTAAAGCACAGGAAGACTCTCAGCCCAGATAGTTTATGCTCAGTTATTAGGAATGTGTTCTTCCTGCCAGGATGCGAGATGCTCTGTGTATTTATAGTGTGCAATAGTGTGGTGACATCATAGTTTAAATTCCCCAAGCACCAAAAACAGAGACAACCCCATGATCTGGAACAGTTACTATTATATGTAGAGGTCAAATATTGGGCATGTTCTCAATTAGTATATAAGTTCTTTCATCATTTTAAAGCAGTCGGCATACTTTTAGAACAGGATTAAATTTACTCCGTACTTGCAGGTATTTTTGTAATTTGGCAATAAGGCTTGTTAACATGAACAATACTTCTGCATCATTTAATAATCTAGTAATTTGATTGTTTACCAATTTAATTATATATTTTTTAAACAAAATAAAACCTGATAACATATTAATCGATGCACTATGTACTAATATGAACAAACAATGAAGTGAGCACTGTGATCTAGTGCTTAGTTAAAAAAAAAAAAAGGTTGAATATGAGCAATATTGGAATGGCTCCAACTGACGTAAACTCTGATGACAAATGTTGTGGGACTGAAGTGGTGTGATTTCTCTTAATAGAGATGACTAATTGTTTCATTGTTTTCACAGCCTTAAGTTTTAATAATTTGTTTTATAATCATTCCCTTAGTCTTAAAAAATGAAAACTATGTAAATATAAATATAATTACATATAAATTAAAAATGATTTAAATTGAAATAGAAATGTTAATATCATTAAAGCAATTTAAAATTGAAGTAGCAACTTATGTCTATTAAATTATTTACTCAATTGCCACAACATTATAAGATAACTTCTAAATTTGTAATAATTATTTTAAAATAAGTTTAAAAAGGCTTACCTAATACCTAGATGAACTGTATGTAAGACTGTAATTTTATGTATTTTAAATTCATGAGAATGAGAATGTGTTCAGATTTTTTTCACTTAATGTGAAGTCCTGTTTCAGTAGTATTATTGCTTTAGTTTTAGACATAGTTTATTGTGCAATGCCCGTTCCTACCTTAAATCCATCATCATCTCCTCAGCAGGTACAGCAACACTGCCATGCGTTCCTGGTCATTCTCTCAAGCGGTAAGACCCACTTCTATACAATATGTTTTTATTTTTAGAGCAACTTTTTTTTTTTTAGTTTGCAGACAGTGAGCTGAAAATCTGTGCAGACAAGTGAATTATTTTGACTTTGTCCAATGACAACACTGCAGTCTCTAAAATATTTGTATTCTGGTTGTATATAAAACATGTCCAAACTCACTCAAGCTAATACAAACTCATGCAATCATGGTATTCCAAATATCCATGCACAATGCATGTTTATCAAAACTGCCCTTCTCTAATTTGTACACTAAAAGAGAAAAAAAGTCAGAAATTGCTAGTAAAATGCACGTAACACAGAATTAAACATGAAATTTTGAAGTGGAAGTACTAAGTTTTTCCATAGTTTTCCCCCTCATTTTACTGAAATCAAAGATGGCCAGAAACTGTATAGTTATCCTTACTCATCAAAATTATATTTCTGGGTGAACTATCACTTTAAATGTAGGAATATGGAAAGGAAACGGGTCTTTTTTTAGACAGTGACTTGTGGTCATTCTGGTGCCAGCCTCCTCTCGAGCACTCAGTGAGAAACACTGTTGTAGAAGCAGCTCTTGCTTTGTCTTGCTTTGAAAACACAGACACAGACAAAGCAGAAGAATGGATGCTCTGTTCCTGGCAGTGACAGGGCCTGCCCTCGGGGGGATATTTAGTTAAGCGCTGTGACAATCACCTGTGCAGATCATTGTGGGAGATTTCCCCTCCGAATTAATCTCATAAAGTCACAGGCAGCAGTGATCAGGGTTTCTCACTCACAAGAATTCAGTTAGGCTGACATTTACCTTTTTCGTACAGTATAATAACAAAGGTACTGAAAAACGGTCATAAAAAGAAATTTGGTTGTAAAAATTCTAAACTTGACCAATATTTTTCAAAGCGCTGACAATATTTTGACAAACATGAATACATACATACATACTGTACCTAAATAAATAGCATCTTGCTTTACCATACACTGCCAGAAAAAAAGGTACAGTTCTGTCGCTGGGGCGGTACCCTAAGGTACAAAGTGAAAAGGTACCAATATGTACTTTCAAAGTACCAGAATGTACCCTTGAGGTACTAATATGTACAGTTTAAGGGTAGGTAAGGTACAAAGATGTACCTTTTCACTTGTGTACCTTAGGGTACTGCCCCAGCGACAGAACTGTACCTTTTTTTCTGAGAGTGTATACATAAAAACACAAAACACTAAAAAGCCTACACAAAGACTTAATGAAACTAAATGAAAATGAAAAACTCAGTGGAAAAACCATGGCGACCTCTGGTGGTGAGTTCTAGTTATTGACCTCTTTAACCCAGCATATATGTGACCTGGACCACAAAACCAGTCGTAAGTGTAAATTTTTTGAAATTGAGATTTATACATCATTTGAAAGCTGAATTAATGAGCTTTCTTTTGATGTATGTTTGTTAGAACAGGACAATATTTAGCTGAGACACAACTATTTGAAAATCTGGAATCTGAGGGTGCAAAAAATCCAAATACTGAGAAAATCACCTTTAAAGTTGTTCAAATGTTCAAAAAGTTTTTAGCGATGCATAGTACTTATCCAAAATGTAAGTTTTGATATATTTACAATAGGAAATGTACAAAATATCTTAATGGAACATGATCTTTACTTAATATCCTAATGATTTTTGGTATAAAAGAAAAATCAATAATTTTGCACCATACAATGCTATTGCTATTGCTACAAATATACCTGTGCTACTTAAGACTGGTTTTGTGGTCCAGGGTCACATATAAACAAATCTTAATCTTTTTTTGACCAGCTGGCTTGCAGTAACATGGATTTGTAACCAAAATAATTTCATAACATTCTTACATGTTGATACATTATTATCAGCTATTGAAAATTATGTGTATTTCCAAAATATTATCTGTAAGTAATTTAAATAATTCATCTATATTAATTAACTTACTATATTTATTTATTTATTGATGATTTTACTACTTTTATGTAACTCTCCTTAAACAATTTTCATGTAATATCGTCTGGAAATACATGGAAATACAATAGTGGATTTTTGTTTGATAGTCTTCCATTTGCCACCATAGAAGTTTATCCATGATGGCTTCCACTTCTGAGAAACCTGGGAATATAAAAAGGATCAGTTTAATAATAGTCACTGGTTCAGGGTTTTTGCAACTTTTTAATTTGAATGGGCCTAGACAAACAATTGTTGAATATTCTGTTTGAAACAATACAATTGTAATGGCTTTGCATTGAGACAATAACTGTTGACTTTTTTTTTTTTTTTTTTTTTTTTTTTGTGAGCAAGTGAATGAAGAAGGGTAGTTGTTCTGTTATGTTGAGGTTTGGGGTTACCACGTGACAAGAAATGCAGCTGAGTTGAGGTTAAAGAGTTTTTTTTTGTTTGTTTGTTTTTAATTGCTTCTCCTATCAACACAGTGACTAGTGTTAGTGTTCTCACACTTTGTGCACTGTTCTCTTAACTAGCTTTTTCGCATACATTTTGGTTCATTCATAAATATTACAAACAGTGTGGGCAGAGACTTCACAATACACATCTGAGAGTGCAATAGTGCAGGTCTCTGTCGCAGAAGTTAATCTCTGTTTCATGTGATCATCATTCAGCATTACCAGCTAATTGTGTTTAGAAATACATAACCAGCTTTTATGTGATTTTTTTATTTTTACTGTTCTGTTTGTGTAGAATAAGAAGTGGAGGATGTTTTGAAATCTTTCTTGCGTAAGCAGAAGTCCTTTTTCCTCTAAAATGATCTGGCTGTGGGCTTGACCTCTAAATTTTAACCGTGGTAGGAGGGCAGTTACATGCCATTTCAGAGTATAAAAACAGATGGTCAGACGCTCCACCTGGTCAAGTCTGGTGAACAGGTAAAACAGATAATGTATTCATATATTATTACAGGTACTATAGCGCAGCTGTATTACTAGCTGCGGGCTGGAGATCTTAAAAATGTTTCTTCCAAGTAAACATCTAAATAAATTGAATTTGATTTTTTTGTTTTCATAAATAGACAGTAGATTTTGACACTTAAGTCATACATGTTCGTATCACTTCTAAGACAGTGCGTTAAAGTTGTAGCCTTTGTTCACGATGGCTAATGGTTTATCAGTTGAAAAGGTATGGCATTTCATGCATGTTTTATGGCAACAAACCTTTTTCTAATGATTAATATCAGACGTAAAAAAGACTACATTGCATTGTTGAACATATTATCGTCAAAATTTCTGCCATTCTGTTATAACTGAAAGAGGAACATGAGCAGTTTGAGGAAATTGAGCAATGAGTTTCGTTTAGCTTGTGTCTTTTTCCACCCTCAGTTTCAATGCGCTGTACTCTTCTACTCTTTTTCTAGGTTCCTCTGTTGTAAATACTGTTTTTTTTTTTTTCAGATAGATAAGGCAGGGATATGTATGTATAGGTGTGCCGTTCTGAAGAGTCTTCCATACCATGCCAGGTTTTTTTTTAAAGATTTGATGACATTGGTATTCACCCCTGCTGAAAAATCCAGCATTTCTGGTCACCAGCATAAGGTATGTTTTGCATGCTGGGACCAGCATGGATCGCTGGATGCTGGTTTTCTGGTCCCCAGCATGGTAAACAGGTGTGCTGGTGGACCAGCGTTTGTCATCTTTTGGGTGCTGGTAGGATCCCAGCAAGACAGCAAAACTTGGATGTTTTACATGTCACATTTCAGTGCAGTGTTGTAGTTATTGAAATAAAGTAGATTTACTCTGAATTAAATTAATATCTCACCAGAGGGTGATTAAACAACTGCAAAAACAGAATTAACATATTCACTTATTGCAAACCAGTTTGCTTTATTTCTTTAATATGGTACATGGACGAAGGTTGCTGAAGTCTGCTGCCATTATGGTAATTAGTGTTCCCTTTAAGTTGGGCACTTGGCTATTTGACTGTGGTTGAATTAACTTTGTTGTTAAAAGTGCATGCTATGGCTGACATACCATTTACTATCTGCACTTTTTGAAATCAGTGATTCACAGCTGGATTTGGACATATGTGACTTCCCAGATAAGTATGAAAGTCTTTAAAAACAACAACTTTCAGTCTTGAACTTCCATTATCAAGTTATTAACAGCCCCATTGGAAGAACTCTTCTTGTTATTAAACAAACTGCTTATGATTACACTTCTATTAAGCATTTTTTTGGTTTTCATATGTCTAAATGTTATTGTTATGCAATGTACACAAGCTCTTTTTAACTAATTTTAACTGATTTGTGTACAGATCTTATGAAACAGGAGACAATTCCTTTGATGCTTTGAAACATTTTACCAGTTTACCAGTGACATTGATTTTCAGTTCTACTTTCAGCAGAGGGAGCAAAAGAAATAAAGTTCTCATATAAATCAGTAGATCATGTTTTAAACTTATACAGTTTTTCCTTTACATTATTAATGTGTTAAATATGCAAGAAAAAAGGAGCTCACTGATGCCCTGATCCAGTCCGGCAGGTGATCCCACAGTACACTATTCACCATCTCATCAGGAGCATGCCTTATGATTTTTGTTTCCATTTACCACTGTCACATCATTTTTTTTTCTCATCGAATTATGCAATGTATATAACTAAAGATTTTCAACTTGAATATTTCATTCATCAAGATCCAATGCATTATTTAAGTGTTGCCTTTTTCCTTTTTTTTGAGCAGTTTTTTTCTGAATGTACTGTATATTTCAAAAATGTTAGCACTTTTACCCAGTTGCAATTCATTTTACAGAATGCACACACACTGTACAGTGTACTTACCCATGTAAATATATGGTAACTACTTGGACTTAACTTAAAATCAGCGTGCAACTGAAGTTGTGTTTGCCTTTTTCCTTACTACTGAGAGTAACAGCTTCTTGAATTAGCTAAAAGTTTGGGGAAGGACTTAATTTTGTCCATCAGGAATTGACTGGATATTTTGATCATTGTCGTTTGCTTTTGCTGTGATCTCACGTGAATGACAAGTTGAGATGAGAGGTCCTCGCCATGTCCGTTTTGATTTCATGGCGACCTTAAGGTCAGGATTAGGGAATAGGTTTAGGGTTATTTACAATAACTGTATTTACAATAACTGGTAATAAGAAACAGACCCTAAATAAAAAAAACAAAAAAAAAAAAACAAACCCCTAATAATCACTTTGCTTGTGTCTGCTTTGATCTCTTACCAGGCCTCCTTTCCCATTTCTCTGGCTCCTCGTATGGCTTCTGATGAGTACAATCCGGTAATAATTGTGAATCTATTGTATATGAAATTATTTTTGTCTGCACTGTGAAAGTGTGAAACCATAATAACAAGACATGGTGTGGTTATGATAACACCAGCATATTTCATGTATGTACCATGTCTTCAGGTATCGCTCAGACCGAAGTCAAAGAAGAAGAATTGTGGAGGTTTGTATCACATTGCACAAACAAGATGTAGTCAAAAGTTTTTTTTTTTTTTTCCTGTGTCATCATTTCTGTTTAATTGTGGTGTTTATACATTTGTTCTACCAGGAAGTCCAAGAATGAGCAGAAGGAGAATTTCAGTGAAAAATCTGGAGCCAGTGGACCATCAGGGCTGGCTTTATAGGAAGAAAGAGGGGAAGGGATTTCTGAGTATTAAGTGGAAGAAGTATTGGTTCGTGCTAAAGAAAACGTCTCTTTACTGGTACTCAAATCAAGTGGTGAGTCCATCTATGTGTCTTCCTCTTTTCATGCTAATGTTTTCTCTATTACTGAATATCATTTATAAAGCTCAGCACAACATCATATGTATGTACAACTTTTATTGTGTGCTTTTATTTGTGTTTTCCAGGCTGAAAAAGCAGAAGGCTTTATAAATTTGACAGATTTTGTAATTGACAGGGCAATGGAATGTAAGAAAAAATAGTAAGTGTAATTTTTATTCCTGTTAATTCTGTCTTTACAAAGCACAAAGTTGTTTGTTTGCCAAATGCAAGGGCCTTTAAGTAGAATAAACTCATCATTATGATAATTATGAATATTTTTCAGCTGAACAATCTTTCACTGTCAGAAAAAAAGGTACAGTTCTGTCGCTGGGGCAGCACCTTAAGGTACAAAGTCAAAAAAGGTACAAATATGTACTTTCAAAGTACTAAAATGTACCTTTAAGGTAGTAATATGTACTGTTTAGGGGTAGGTAAGGTACAAAAATGTACCTTTTTACTTTTGTACCTAAGGGTAACACCCCAGTGACAGAACTGTACCATTTTTTCTGACAGTGTTCACACTCTTTTTGTTTCTCACAGTGCGATCAAAGCTTGCCACCCCAAAGTCATGATGTTTTACTTTGCGGCAGACAGCAGTGAAGACATGAACTTGTAAGCCCACTGACATCTCATTCTGTTGTATTTACAGTAGTCATAGTAGTGGTTTGTGTAAACTGTTGAAAGAAATGGTTAATGCATTCAGTTCCTTTTTAAGAGGAAAAACAAAAACAATATGCATAATTACTATATTTGGCAATTTGTGTGGATGACCCACAAATATGTGGTGTAAGCTGCTCCAAGTCTCTTTCAATGTCAGAGCTCTTCACTCTGTCTCTCAAGGTTAGCCCAGATGGCCCGTAGAGAAAAGTAATTTCAGTCACCTCTACCCACATCTCATTCTATCGGTCAGTACCCAAAGTTCATGACCATATGTAAGGGTCGCAACATAAATCACCTGGTAAACTGAGACCTTTTCATTCGGGCTCAGCTCCTGCTTCACCTTGGATGGCAGACACAGCTCTTGCACCAGTTGTATAGGGAACAGGCATGTGCAGATGGCCCTGGTACCCCATACTTTTACCAGAAAAGGTTTGGGAGACAGATGAATGCTTTACATATTTTATTGTAAAGATGAACGAACAGGCTGGCGTCGATAGCCTTGTGATTAAGCTTGCAAACAAATAGCGCCATTGCGCTATGGGGGTCCTGTGTTTGAATCCTAGCTTGAGGACCTTTCCCAATCCTTCTTCCCTCTCTCTCCCACTTTGTTTCCTGTCTGTTCTCCACTATCCTGTCATAATAAAGGCAAAAAAAGCCAAAAAAAAAGATGAAAGATCAGTCCTGCTACTACCAATCATAATTTTTTATGATCTGGTGTCGAGGATGAAGGGGAACTTTGGCTACATTACCTACAGTATAAGCAGCAAATGAGTTAGCAAAGTCAGATTTGTAAACTGAATGTCAGAATGTAATTGGCTGAATGGATAATTACAATCAATGGCATGGCATTTGAGTCTTCCATAGTGCCTCCCACAAAACACCCTGGGGAACATGGTCGTAAACCTTCTCTAAGTCCACAAAACACACATAGAGTCGATAGGCAAGCTCCCATGCCTTTAGGTTAAAAAGCTGGTTCACTGTTCCACATCCAGGATGAAATCCACATTGTTCCAACTAGATGGATTGTTCTTTTTAGAACTCTGCCACAGGCTCTCCCAGGTAGGGTAGACTGAGAAGTGTGATCCCTTAATAATTAGAATACACTCTTCAGTCTCTTTTTTTCAAATATGAGAACCAAAACACCTGTCTGCCAGTCGCCATGCACTGTCCCTCATTTTCACATGATGTTAAACAGGTGTGTCTGCCAAAGATGGCCTGACCACATTCAGTGATTTCGGTATGGTTCAGGCAACATTGACCTTCCAGGTACAGCTTGAAGCAGCTGCTTCCGCAGTGGAGGTTTTGAACAGGTCCTACTCTGATTCTATGTCTTCAGCCTCTTTTGGGATGAAGAAATAGCTTCTCCAGAGGAGGAGAGGGTCCTCTGCCAAACTTGTTTTCTATTTATTTGCAAAATGTGTTTACCAGGTCTGTCAGTCAACCTCCCCCATTTCATCCAACTCAGCACCAGGTGGTGATCAATTGACAGGACCTTCCAGAAGCGACCCAGGGTTTCTAAGAAGGCCAGATACTTTCAATTGTGGTTTGGTGCATAAGCACAGAACACAGTGAGAATCAGATGAGAGTTTTCCCCTCCGTGACACAAAGTCACACTGAGTCCACCCTTTCTGGCTAAACCGGGCTAAATTCCAAAAAAAGTCGGGGACACCAATCGTAATATTGAAGGGTACTGCAGTATCCTGTGCGCGGGGGGCTTCTCCTTGAAGGTGGCTCTACAAGGTCCCAAGGTTATTCTTTCGAGGCCAGATGGGCCCCATTCACATACAGGAGAGCACCCCCATATCCCTCTCTCTTTCTTTGTCTGGCCTCTTACCTGGATCCAATTTCCTCCATACCAGAAGCTAAAGCTCCAGACAACACAGCTCCCAGGGTCATTGAGGCACTCATGTTCTGATGCCCTTCTCACTCTTGTTTGTACAAATGACAAACTTGAACTTTTTCTTGTGATTGTGTGTTCCTTTGGTAGATATTTCATCTTTGATTAAAAATATAAAAGCTGCTATAACCGTGTTATTACTACAACAGTTATGACATACATCAATAAAATATGTATGACTGTTTCTGACTGAAAGTTATATACGCTGTCATTTTGCATGTCTGGATTTATTGACATTGAGTTGGCTGACATATCTTTGGGGTTTCTTCATTCTTCATCTTCATTGTGACAGTCCTATGTATAATTGTTGGTAATGTTCTAATGTTTTGTGATTTCAGATGGCTGAATAAACTTGGTCTGGCATCTATTCAGTATGAACACACGGAGGGTCATACAGCTGGTAAGTTAGTGTACTAACGTTACATGTTTTTTTTTTTTTTTACAATATTTGCCTATTTACATTTATTTTTTACATCTTCATTTTTCTGTTGCACAGAATGTTACAGTGAGGCCAGTGATCATGAGGAGTCTACTGACACCCCTCCACCGCCATACTCTGAGAACCACACCCAAGCTGTAGCAAGTGTCAATGGTCCATCATTAACTGTGCACCAGGCAAGTTCACACATGCACAGTGTATGGGGCATGTCACACATGTCAAAGGCCAGTCCATACATTATTTGCGAACCTCAAGTTTCTAACTGTTTTTATATTGGCTGCATTTACACAGCAGCAGAATATGGTTGTCAGTTGTGTATTAAAGGTGGTAAATGGGATTGTGGTAAATTTTCAGGACTCACAACATCATTTTGAGAACACGTTTAGTAAACATTGGTCTAGTCATTTCTGCTAATGGTCTGTCATTTCATGGAATATGGTAGCTGTCAATGAGGTTAATGGTGTAAGTCATGACTATTGTGAGAATATTCATCCTGAATGTCTTGGTTAGCTTGTTCAAGTGTTTGATTAGGGTTTTAGAGATTAGCTAAACTCCAACGGCCAGAGTTGAGGTCGCTTGATCTAGAAGAACTATGTTTGAAATTGTGTAGACATCTGCACCACACATATATTATATTATAGTATGCCATTATCCCTCACTCTGCGGTATCTTCCCCATTTAGGGAAGCCTTCCCCCTCCATATTCCTCGCCTGTTCCTAGTGAAGCCACCGGAACCCTCTCCTCCCCTGTCAGTACAATGAACTCCCAAAGCTCTGTCTCTTCTCTGGCAAAGCTTAGACGGTCTTGGCTAGATCTTGTCTCCCAGGCAAACCCTACTGGTGGTGAAACAGTGGTCTGTTCTGCTGTGGTCCATACAATGAGCAGCACGAAAAAGGAAACCTCACAATCCAGTGAACCCACAGCTCCATCTCAAGACCCCCTTGAATGTTCATCTAGCACAGCACCTATGGCAACATCAACAGAGCCGGAGGAACCAAAAACGCAGCGGGCCTCAAATGACACCAGACCTGAAAGTAAGCAAGTTGGATCATTTTAACATCTGATTTATGCCAGGAAATGACATTGCTCAGCCAGTGACATGACTGCTGATCAATTTGGAGCAGTGTTTGTTATAGGTCTGTCACTAATGAAAACCTTTTTTAAAAAAGTCTGATTGCTTAGGTTTAAACACAAGTCTTGCTATAAAAGTTAATAATTGTTTTAATAGTTCTAGATGGACAGGAAGGAAATGATGATGAGATGGAAAGATTATACTTACATTTGAAAAGAGCAAGTTTGTCTCCAACGGGTGAGCGGAAACCATCATCAAAATGGGAATTACGAGCCTCCTTTATAAAGCGTTGCAAAAACAACACACTCAATGAGAAGATACACCTCATCAGAGCCCTCAACAGCACTCTGAAGGTTAGACGTTCAGATGAACCTTTTCTAACATATGAAAACATTTCTTCTTACAATTTCGTCTCTCAGTATTTATTTATTTACCAGAGGTGGACAGTAGTGATGTATTTTTACTTTACTCAAGTAAATGTAAAAAGTATCTGCAGTTTATCAGAGTGTTTTTCTTTGGAAAACTTTACTTCACTACATTACAAAGCATAATGTATACTTTTTACTGCACTACATTTCATAAATAATTTTATAAACTGTTGTTTGTTTTACCTTTAATACTTAAGAATAGAGATGCACCGATTCTGAATTTCTCTGCCGATACCAATAGCCGATTATTCAGAATGATATCGGCCGATACCGATAGTTTTGTTTTCTTAAGGAAAAAAACCTAACCGATGCTGTTAACTACCTATCGTTTGCAGGGCTCTAGACTGCGACAGTTTTTTGAGAATGTGCGAGTTCGAACGTGATTGCATTTGTGCCAGTGCATGTTCTGCTTTGCTCTGAAGCGTCTGCTCTGCTCCATGCATAAAGCGCACGCTGCAGACAGTGCAGCAGGAGTCAGATTTTTCTGATCACGTGAAGAGAAGGAGAGAGGCACTTTCAGTGCGAGTGATTTGGGAGCAGAGCTTGGTTTATACTTGCCGCACCACGAGCAAAAAAAAATGACACGAATACAGCGGGCGGGACAGAGGATTTGGTTTTCAAGCGAAAGTAAAATAAAAGACCGCTTCTTAAACCAGAGGAGGTGAACCTGTTGGTTTTGTCTTTGCTGTGTATCTCACGTTACACTATGGAGGCTTTCCTTAAATGTTTTTTATTTGATTCCGCCTTGTTTGTTAAATGTGCCATGCCTTGTCTTATTCGTCTTATTTGTTTATGTTAGTTAACATTATGTAAGTTAGTTTGTCTTTCAAGAATTTGTTTTAGTTTTAAACAGTGAATAGATGTAAGCACAACAGACAATTATATTTTCTTGTAAAAAGTGACGGTTGTGAATTCAAAAGCGACAGTGAAAGCGTCCGAAGCCCGGCTTATAGCACAGCAAAAGAGCAAGTCCCGTTCACAAAACTCAAATCACAAATAATACTGATGAAAAAGAACGGGTTAAATACTAACCACTTTTGTTAATGATAATGAAATAATGTACGTTTCTGTTAGAATGTTCCATAAACCTAAACATAAACTTTTCTTTTATTTCTTCATAAATACATTAAGTAAAAAACTCCTCTTTAGCGTTGTTTTATAGCTAACTAATGAACTGTGAACAGCGGATAACTTTGCTGAGATTAATGTCACATTAAGTGACAGTGTTCACAATCTGTTTTATTAGCATCTTTCCACGTTTGAAACACTGATTTCGCGAATACATTAGACATGATACGTTTTGGTAAGCCATACTATATCTTTCATCATCCCTTATATCGTGCATTCATCATGTGTATTTTGCGCTGTAACTTTTAAAACTGGAAAAGATTTGCGCTCCATGCTGCTGCTTAAAATGAGGTGCAATAGCAATCTGTCACGTCACATTTAAAAACGTCAAAACGGCATTCGTTGTTTTCGTGATAGAATATACAGCATTTGAAAGCTGAGACGTTGTTTCTTATCAGAAGTAAGACAGCACAGAGCTCTTTGTGATTATTGGATGCGATGCGCGCTACATGCAATGCTGGGTTGAACTATGGGTGAGTCATATAGTCAAATGGCCTGCTTTAATGTCCCTATTTGTAACTGTTAATGCCTAATTGTCACGTTAATTTAGACAGCCCTAAATTAAACAGAGACTTTCTTCACTCACAGTATGAGTTGCAGTCTGATCCGCTGCCTTTTGATTGACCGGATACTATCGGCCCTGATCATCGGCTGATTTTGAATCAATGGCCGATTGTGAAATAAATAGCTTTTATCGGCCGATACCGATTGTTGGCCGATACATCAGTGCATTTTTACTTAAGAACATTAAAATTGTAGTACTTTCCTGTACTTAAGTAAATCTGTGAAGTACTTTTACTTGAGTAGATTTAAGTATTAAGTATTCGGTAATTAAGTATTAAATGATATTTAAAGGGGTCCTATTATGCTTTTTCACTTTTTGAAAGAGTGTATGTTTGGGTATAAAAAAAGATCTACAAAGTTACAAATCTCAAAGTCCACTCCAAAAGGAGATTTTTAAAAAATCCCTTTTCAAGAGCTACAATGAACGGCTCCTTTGGACTACAGCGTTTGTTTTCCGTATGTAATGATATCACAACGTGACCCATTACAATATCATTAAAATTAATTCTGCCTACGGAAATTCAAATGGTTGGGGGGTGGGTAGGGACGAGGTGAGGAATTAGCCTAAGTTTAGTGATGCAGCAGGGATGTTTAGTGATGTTAGGCTTCTTTTGGCCTTATGGTGAAGCTGGTTCCAGGCAATGAAACGAAGTATGTAAAATAATTAAGTAAATTAGGACTATAATATCATGTATCGGCGATTCCGCAGGCTGAGGATAGGACTCAACACTACTGTAGCATATTATTTACTCACCCTCCATGCATTTTAGGTGTATATGACTTCCTTCTTTCAGACGAATGCAATCGGAGCTATATTAAAAATTATCCTGGCACTCCCAAGCTTTAGAACGGCATAGACGGGTGTTTCTGTTCATCAGTCCAAAACAAATCTAATAAAGTGCATCCATCCATAATAAAAAGTGCCTCACATGGCTCCGGGGGGTCTCCTGTAGCGAACTGATGCATTTCTGTAAGAAAAATAACCATACTTAAAACATAAGAATCACTTTAATCTAGCTTATGCTAACTGCTTTGACAAAGGGCGTGCCAGTACTAAAACACAGTCTAAGCTGTTCGCCAATCGCAACGCAGTGGGACAGCTAACCAATCACAACACATTAAACTTGGGCCTTCATTAAACCCGGAACTAATCAAGCCATTTGTGCCAGGCTGGGGACAAAGGTAAATTATGTGAAAAATAATGTATATAATGTATATAATGTTCTAGTACACCCCCAAAACAAAATCAAGACTTTGTAAAAAAACATAATAGGACCCCTTTAATACGAAACATAGTGCAGTAAAAAGTACAATATTATGCTTTGGAATGTTGTGAAGTAAAGTTTTCTAAAGAAAAACACTCTAATAAAGTACAGACACTCGAAAAGTACTTTTACAGCTGAATAAAAATACTTCACTACTGTCTGCCTCTGGTATTTACCACATAATGAAAACCAAATGCACTCTTAAGTACTGCTGATTTTAAAAAATATACCCCTTAGGGGTGTTACACTTTCTGTGTCTACCCGCTAAATGATGACAATACCACCTAACTCATTTGGATTGTTCTTGTCACTTAAACAAGAGGCTAAATATCATGACTGTTGTGTTGTTTTGTTAATTCTTTAGAGTTTACACAAAGATATCACAGGTGCTGGGGGAAAAAAGTGTACTTTCTTGTGCCACACATATTATAATATGTATTATTTATTATGCTATTTGTAATAATATGCGTATGATATAATATACTATATGTGACCCAGGATCACAAAACCAGTCATAAGTGTACATTTTCTGAAATTGAGATTAATACATCACATGAAAGCTGAATAAACAAGCTTTCAATGATGTATGGTTTGTTAGACTAGGACAATATTTGGCTGAGATACAACTATTTGAAAATCTGGAATCTGAGGGTGCTAAAAAATCAAAATATTGAGAAAATCGCCTTTAAAATTGTCCAAATTAAGTTTTTAGCAATGCACATTACTAATCAAAAATTATGTTTTGATATATTTACGGTAGGAAATTCACAAAATATCTTCAGGGAACATGATCTTTACTTAATATCCTAATGATTTTTGCCATTAAAAATAAACGATAATTTTGACCCATACAATGTATTGTTGACTATTGCTACAAATATACCTGTGCTACTTAAGACTACTTAAGTTTTTGTGGTGCAGGGTCACATATAATATCTTAGCCTAATCTTGTAAAAATGTAAAAATGTAAAAAGAGTAGTTCCAAATCTCATAGCTAATTTCAATTTAAAGGACATTTATTATGTAAAATTCACATTTACATGTTGTTTGAACAAACGTGTGTTGGCAGTGTGTGTACACAACCACCCTATAATGATAAAAATCCAGCCGGTCCTAGATTTTTCATGATTTTTTTTCCCATAAATCATAAGCAGTGTCTCAGAGCAAGTTGATCACAAAATCCTTAAATGATGACGTCACATTTTACAAGCCCCACCCATGACTGTTGATGGACACTGCAGTATTAGCCGACACATGTAAGTGGGAGTGGAACACATACAATGTGGAAGAGGCTGGTAATGGTCAGAAATTTAAGAAATTTAGATTAAGAAAACTAGAAGGCTTGAGTAATTGCTAGTAACTGCAATACTGCTGTGCCATGCTGCACTAGTCTGCTATTCTGGCTATCACAGAGAAGCAGAAGACAACTGCAAGATTACCTAAAGAGAGTTATCGTTGCCATTGCTTTTAACTGTAAAAGGAGTTGTGTGGCTGGTGTATGTCCCATCAGTTACAGAATAATAAAAAGATGCCAAGCATGTACCCATACTCCTAAATGCCATGGGATGAAAAACATACAGCCTCCTGCGCACTCCAACTTCATCTAAACAAGAACTATAAAAATACAGGGGAGAGACCATTGTGAAATACATTGCAGAAAATTGCCAGACCATTTTGAAGTTGTTGATAGATTTAACGATGCACTGCACAATTATTTGATGGAGTAATTGATGAGGGAATCTAACGTCTAACATTTAAATGAGCTGTGATAAAATAAAAACAAAGCAATGTCATTGCTGATATTGTGATATGTTGACAACGTTTTTTTTTTTTTTTTTTCTTTTTTCGCTTATGGGTAAAAAGAAATTTGAAATACCTTTATAGTGGTAAACTGTTAGCGAACTTCCAGATGCCACCCATGCTGCTGTGAGTTTCATTTAGATAAATATGTAAATATGTGCTGCACTTTCCTCTCAATAACAAAACAGAATCAGAATCAGAAAGAGCTTTATTGCCAAGTGTGCTTAGACACACAAGGAATTTGTCTTGGTGACAGAAGCTTGCAGTGCACAGACAGGATCACAAGTGACAAGACCCGGATAACAAAAATCAACAAGTTATTAGAATAAATATATGAAAAGACACAAACAATAGAAAAATAAACGAGTGATTGGAATAAATATGTGAAAGACAATACACAATAGACAATATAATGTACAGATAATATAGACACAGACAATATAATGTAAGTACAGATAAAAATGAATGTATGGAAGATTTAAGCGATAACATGTATAATAAATATAGGTATGGATAGCGGTATTGCATGTTTTATTGCACAGTGGGGGGAACATTTGACTGTTCGTGAAGTAGATAGCCTGAGGGAAGAAGCTTTTCCTATGTCTGGCTGTTTTGGTACTCCGTGCTCTGTAGTGCCGACCAGATAGCAACAGTTCGAAGAGGAAGTGGGCTGGGTGTGAGGGGTCCAGAATGATTTTGCAACCCCTTTTGGTTACTTTGGATGAGTACAGTTCTTGGAGGGTAGGGAGGGTTGTTCCAATAATTCGCTCAGCAGTCCGGACTATTCTCTGTAGTCTTCTAAGGTCAGTTTTGGTAGCTGAGCTGAACCAGACAGTTTTTGAGGTGCAGATGTGGATGTGAATTTACCCATTTGTCAGAAAGCTGATGATCCATTGACAGATAGCGCTAGAAACAGAGAGCTGGGTTAGTTTGGACTGGAGGAGTGTTGGGATGATGGTGTTGAAGGCCGAACTGAAGTCCACAAACAGGATCCTCACATATTTCCCTGCAGGGGGTCCAGTGATGTTCTTCAGATAGGCCAAAACCAGTTTTTCAAATGACTTCATGACCACAGACGTTAAACCAACAGGTCTGTAGTTGTTAGGTCCAGTAATTTTGGGTTTCTTTGGGACGGGGATGGTGGTGGAATGTTTGAAGCAGGAAGGGACTTCACACAGCTCCAGGGATGTGTTAAATATGTGTGAGAAGATGGGGGCCAGCTGATTAGCACAGGTTTTCAGATAGGCTGGTGTGATACCATCTGGGCCTGGTGCCTTTCTTCTTTTGTTCTTTCTGAAGACCTGGCGCACATCATCTTTACTGATATGAAGTGCAGAAGGGGGCAGAGGGGGGATCGCTGGAGGTGTTAAAGATGGTCAGAATGGGTGTGGGGGGTTTCGAACCTACAATAAAACTCATTCAGGTCTTCAGCAAGTCGTTGATTCACCTCAGTCCTGGGGGATGGTGTCTTGTAGTTTGTGATGGCTTTCAGACCTTCCACACTGAAACTGAGTCATTGGAAGAGAACTGATCTTCCAACTTTTTAGCGTAGCTCTTTTTAGCCACTCTAATCTCCTTATTCATAGTGTTTCTGGTCTGATTATATAAACCTCTGTTCCTATTCCTGTAGGCATCCTCTTTGATAAATAAATAAATACAATAAACAATAAGCAGATGACAGCTGTGAGAAAACAGTCGTTAAGAAAGCATCTGATCATAGTAATGTGGATATGTCATGACATCTGAAGGGGGACTCAAAAGCAGAATGAGTTGTGACAGTTTATTAACAGAATAATTGACAGGACAAAAGAGAAGGTAAGGAGGGGAGCAGTGCACGGTCCAAACAATAGGCGATGACGAGAGACAGGGGCAACAGGCAGAGCAAGAGTGGCCGCTGGGTCCGACCCAGGATGGCTAAGGGCTAGAGAGGGCAGCGCAGCTGGAGGCTAGATGTTAGCAATGGGCCCCCAACAGGAACACAGGATATAACCGCTCCACACACGTCCTCACACAGGCACTGCACAGGACTGGCTGCGTTGCAGATGAGGAAGCAAACCAGGAGCTCGGCCTGCAGGACAAGACAGGACTGGACTGGACTAAAGACAGACAAAAGACAGTATTTAGTGAACAACTAGACGAGGAATTATCAGTATCACGAACGAGAAGACAAGCTAGCAAACGTAGACTCTAGCACAGCAAAGTAGAACAATGAACTGGCAAAACAAGAGGGAAAGGGAGAACAATATAAAGGTGCAGAGAACATGAGGAACAGGTGAGAACACTCAGACAAACAAGAGCTAAACAAGGGGGCGTGCCAAAGGGTAACAAGGAGGCAGGACAAGGGGAGCACATGGCAAACAACAACAAAGACAGAGCCATGTGCTCAGACACAACACACACATAGAAACATGAAACAAAGACAACACAGACAAGACTGTCAGGGGAGAACCCTGACAGGATATGTTTGCACCTGCTCAGGAATTCATCACTTCAGTCAAGTCAGCTTATGTCATGTAATTTATATATCACTTTATACAACAGAATTCATTAACGCGAACATCTTTACAGTATTAAACATACACTATATCTCAACTGTCTTTCTAGAATTTTTAGTGGTAGCTGCAAATTGATAAGCTATTTGAAATTTGATGTTAATGACATTTGCAAGAACTTTTGTCAATTCCAAAATCCAGCACAGCTGGATGAATAAGACATTGCTATAAATACACTGCAACTGATAATCACTGATTTTAGATAATAATTCTCTTTGCTTTTTTTTAGGCTAAAGAAGCAGATCTACTGACCTTGGAGCAGGTACTGGCTGACTCTGCTCTCACTGCAAGTAAATTCAGGGAGTGGAAAGAGATCAATTCTGTTCTGCTGCAGGAGATGGCTCCGAGCAGCCCCCTACAGACTGAGCCCTTGAATGCTCTGAGTCCCTCAGCTGGGCATCCCTCAACATAGATGTGTATACACACCGAAAGAGCATACACACACAACACAAACACTGCAGAAATGCAGTATGTTTTCAAATCTGGTCATGATGTAAGAATTAAAATAATTGATCTAAAACTACCATTACATTACATACACGTTCAGTCAAATCAAAATATGTGATTTTTTTTTTTTTTTTTTTTGTCTGCATTTGTGCAAACCTAATAGTAACCTAAAGTGCTTATTATGTGTAGTCTGTATAGCTTGACATGTTTTTTTTTTAATATTGTAAATACATCTGTTTAGAAATATTTATTAATTAAAAGTATGAAATGCAACTGTTTTGGTAAGAAGCTTTATATTTCTGAATCACAAATGTGAGCACTGTTCATAGTATAAATAATCTTATTGTACATCTGCATTGCTATGTTTTTTTTTTTTTTTTTTCGACATAGTAACTAAATCTTATGTTTTTAACAATTTATGGGAAAGAATATTTGCATCACATTTATTTACTTAGCTTTACTGGCATGAGCTTGGCATTGTTAGTTTCATGCTCTACCATTTGAGCTATGGGAAGATACTTTGTGTGAGGCGTTGAACAGACTGAATTAAAAACATTAGGCATTAGTTAACATAGCATAGTTATAGCTCATCACCCAAAATCTTAGATCTCATTCTTGACTGCACATTCAAACTTGTCAGACAGTGCAAAAAAAAAAAAAACAATAGTTTTCGGACATGAAAGCGCAGATCTATGTTCTCTAAACTGACTATAATGTAAGCCACTGCAAGACTGTAGATGGCTGTGATTTATTGCATTGCAATAATAGAAAGCTTTTATTACTATTACTAAAACAAGGAACAAGGAAGGATGCATGCTTGGTAGGATGGTTGTGGCTAGAATGGATACATCTATGGCAAGTAATTTTTAGAAAGTATCAAAAAATTAAATTTGCTACTTATTAGTTAGTGTTTTATTAACGAATACACCTACCCCTTACAATAATGCAAATACAGTAATTATTGTTGTTCAGCATGATAACAATAAGCCTTGGTGACCATAGTTGTATCCTTTCTAGCCTTAACCCGTTAGGATGCAGCTTTCCATTTTAGAAGAACAAAATGTACAGGAAGCGGCGGTGCTGAGTCTAGGCTCTGTTGTCCAGCGAATCCTCAGCCATTGGATATCCGACTTGAGAATGATTCAGTAATATAAACAGAGATCAGTTAGGCTAAAAAAGCAGTGCCCGGTTGCATAAAGCACATTTGTGTGTGTGTGTGTGTGTGTGTGTGTGTGTGTGTGGCTATTATGGAATTATACCACAAATTAAGTTTGGCAGTTATGAATATATTTAAGTGTCACATTACTATGCGTAGGAGAACAGTAGATTTATCCCTACTCAGCAGTTTAAAAATAATGAACTGGAAGCTGGAGTAGAAATTATACAAAATTTCTAAAAATATTTTCACGACACTTATATAAAAATTCTAGAAACTACTGATATAATTAAACTAGATCAATGTCAGTCGTAAATCTAAAGATTCAGGACCAACAACTTATTAAATGCTTTTCAAAGCGATAAAAGAGACCACACAAAATAAATCCTTGTGACAAATACACATCAGATAAAAGCAGCACAGCAAAGTAATATTTAAAATACTTTGCCTGTTTTGAGTCTTTCTGGTGTATGCCCATCCACTTTGATTGTATGGAAATAGCAGCATGAACATTTTTCAAAATGCCAAACGAAACTAAACGAAAGCCAAATGAAACTAAAAGTAAGCTAAACAGAAGCTAAACGAAAGCCGAACGAAAGTAAACAAAAGCCAAATGAAGCAGAGCAAAAGCAAACAAAACTAAACAAAAGCCAAACGAAAATAAGCAAAAGCCAAACAAAACTAAACAAAAGCCAAACGAAAATAAACAAAAGTCAAACGGAACTAAACGGAAGCTAAACGAATGCCAAACAAAACTAGACGAAACTAAATGAAAGCCGAATGGACTAAACAAAACTCGGATGAAACCCAACGAAACTAGACGAAAGCCAAACGAAACTAAACAAAACTAAGCAGAAGTCAAACAGAACTAAACGGAAGCTAAACGAAAGCCAAACGAAAGTCGAACGAAACTAGACGAAAGCCAAACGAAACTAAACTGAACTAGCCAAAAGTCGAACGAAACTAGACGAAAGCCAAACGAAACTAAACTGAACTAGCCAAAAGTCAAACGGAACTAAACGGAAGCTAAACGAATGGCAAACAAAACTAGACAAAACTAAATGAAAGCCGACCGGACTAAACAAAAGTCGGACGAAACCAAACAAAACTAGGCGAAAGCCAAACGAATTAAACAAAAGTCGGACGAAACCAAACAAAACTAGACGAAAGCAAAAGTCAAACGTAGCTAAACGAAAGCCAAACAAAACTAAATGGAAGCCAAACGAAAGTCAAACGAAAGTCAAACGCAACTAGACGAAAGCCAAACGAAACTTAACTGAACTAACCAAAAGTCAAACGGAACTAAACGGAAGCTAAACGAATGCCAAACAAAACTAAACAAAACTTAACTAAAGCCAAACTAAACTAAACAAAAGGCAGAAGCTAAACGCAAGCACGTTAGGCACATGACCATCAAAACTGGTCGACAGAGCAATGGAAGAAGATGGCCTGGTCTGATGATTCATGTTTTCTATTACATCACATGGCTGACCGGGTCTGTGTGCATCGCTTACCTGGGGAACACATGACACCAGGATACAATATGGGAAAGAGGCAAGCCGGCAGACATTTGGGCAATGTTCTGCTGGGAAACCTTGGGTCCTGCCATCCATGTGACTGTTACTTTTACATGTACCACCTACCTAAGCATTGTTGCAGACCGTGTACACCCTTTAATGGAAACGGTATTCCCTGGAGGCTGTGGATAATGCACCCTTTCACAAAGCAAAAATGGTTCAGGAATGATTTGAGGAGCACAACAAGTTTGAGGTGTTGACCTCCAAACTCCCCCTTCAGGGGTCTAGTAGAGCCCATGCCTCGACTAGTCAGGGCTGTTTTGGCAGAAAAATTGGTACCAAAACAATATTAGGAAGGTGGTCATAATGTTATGCCTGATCGGTATATTTTGCAGTCACAGAGGATGTCTAGTCAAGTGTGTGGCAACACCATTTTCTTTATTCAGAGTACGATGTGTCAACATCCAGCATGACAAATATTGTACAAATTTCACAATTTAAAAATGAAAAATCACTGTAACTTGTGATCTCACACATTTATAGTAAAATTAAAACAAATTCATGCTGAATCGTACAAAAATAAATCAAACTCCAGTTCCACAGAGAGCACGATAGTTTATACAAAATCCTGTCTTCATTGATGATTAAACAAATTAACCTTGAAATGAAGAATTTCAGATAAATAAACTCATGAATTCACAATAATTCATATGAAAAATTCGGCAATCGAATATGTGACTTCTTTCATCTTACCTTGAGTAAGTCACATATATGTAAAAAAAAAAAAAAAAGTATTATGCACCGACAGTAAATGAGCAGCATGTTTGTGCTTCAATTCCCATTTCCATTGTACCATGACGATAATCAATTCAAAAACTGATACTAGCTATTTCTCTATCGAAAGCATTACTATATTAGCAAAAAGCTGCAGATGTGATGCTGTGCATGAATGATGGAGCCCTAAAAAAGGACTGATTAGTACAATGGCTGATATCCAGTGAAATACAAGCACCTTTGCATTAGCTCTCAATAAGGTATTAACAAGGTTGCTACAGCTAATAGTACAATGGAAATTAGGGGTGCACGTAATGCCGCAACACCCCCAAACTCTACCGCTGACTCAAACAACCGATCCCATTGCAGTGGGAGTTTTGTTTTGCTTTTTTCTTTTTTTTTTTTGTCCTTAAAACGCTTTATTTCGATTGACTACTCTTTAATGATTTTGTACAGTGATTAGACATAAAGTGCTGCTGGGGATTATTTTGTATGATATAGAACATACTCAACGAACTAGCATTGTTATTTAAAAATGCACAATATTTCTCGTAAAGGTATTGTCCTCATTAATATTTCAAATCCCTGTAATCTCTGATCTCCTCAAATTGCTCAACATCTGTCATCACGCCTTCCTCGTGCCACAGAGACACCTGGAGATTGCACATCGACCGAAGGTGGGATAAGTGCAAATAGTCTTCTGGCACAAAAGTGGGGGGCAAAAACCCTGTAGGTCCCGTTTTCATTGTCTATATTCTTTACAGATTCCTTCTGCTATATTTTCCATACTGTACAAACATCCGAGCATGGAAACAAATGTGTCCCTGCGCAGCACTGTATACAGGAACAAAATGAAACTCATAGAGCATTGCCCGTCTCTAAACCTAATTTCCACCTTTCCATCCCTTTAAAACATTTGTATTAAAAGATTTATATAAAAATCAATCATTTACATATAGTAAAAAGATTCTGTAGCTTCCACTGTTTACAAACATGAAATTGCATATACCCACCACATAGATTGCATCTCTTTTTTTATACACATGGTTAAGTCATATATTGCTGAGACAGTTCCATTCCGGCTACTGTTATTTCAAAAACAGACCAAATCAAGACGCGATGTTTGGAGCCGCTATTGCAGATACATTGATACAGATAAAATGACAAAGCCACAAATAATCAAAGCATTGTCTTTTGCAATTTGAAGCGTTAACAGGGTCTCCACCATTAGCTTTCTGTGTCATGACGTTTACTATAAAACATTCACATGCCAAAGCCATTTCTATCATCTTTGTTTTTAATACCAACCCTTTTTTCCCCATATCTTTTTTCATTATATAGCTGATATTAAAAGAATAGTTCACCCAAAAATTATAATTTGATGAAAAAGTACTCACCTGCAGGCCATCCAGGATGTAGATAAGTTTGTTTTCTCATCAGAACAGATTTGGAGAAACGTAGCGTTCCATCGCTTGCTCACCAGTGGATGTTCATTGAATGACTGCCATCAGAATGAGAGTCCAAACAGCTGATAAAAATGTGGATTACTGTGATGTTTTAATCAGCTGTTTGGACTCTTATTCTGACAGCACCCATTCACTGCAGAGCATCTCTTTGTGAACAACTACACATACTATTAATGCTACATTTTTCCAAGTCTGTTACCATGAAGAAACAAACTATTTTACATCTCAAATGAGTACATTTTTAGCAAATTTTCATTTTTGGGTAAACTATTCCTTAAACGATAAAAAAAGAAATGGCACAAAACATCTAGTGGCTAGCCTTTTCCAGTTTATGACACTCTTTCAGCAAGCGTCAAATAATGTTCAGTAGTGGTCGCATTACTGTTCAGAAATATACACTAAAAAGGTGCATCAATGAGCAGCGAGAAGGATGATTCACATTACATTAGCCAATATGAAAACACACAAAATGTGAATACTTTCAAAAACTATTTTGCAGATCATTATTTTTTTAAAGCAAGGCAAGAAAAATAAACCAAAAGAAAAACCATGTTTAGTCAGCATAACACTTTTTAAAAGAATGAATTTAACACTGTTTGATAAACTACAATAGCAAAGCATGAGGCATCCCATATGATTGTTATGATTTTTTTTTTCTGGAAGTGTCTTCTTTCCCCTGTAATTCTTCATTTTAGGAAAGTTTCCCCTTCATTCTGAGATGCTAGACTTGAATTCCTTGTACCGCTTGTTTTATATTTTCTAGCAGGGCCTTGTTCTCTGGACTCTGATAGTGATCTTGATTCGTGTACATGTCCGTTAGCGTGGTCACATATGCGTCAAAGTTCTGTTCGCTCATCGGCTCCTGTCAAACACAGAGGAAAGCGCCTGTCAAATGAAATAGAGTTATGTGGAAGATGATGACAAAACATAAATCTGGGTTATACACTTTTGAGAACTTTTGAGTCATAAAATCTAATCCAGTTCCTGAATTATTGTTATTCCTATATATAGTTCACAGGATGCATAATTGTAATTAGAATTCAAGAAGAGAGAATTAAAATGGATTGAAATTCAAAGAAATTATTGTAACTGCTGTAAACGAAGTTTATTGTCAGTATAAATGACCATAACATATCGGCTATTTGCAGAAACATTCAATGATAATCATCAAGTCATTTTTCATAATTCACACTGTTGTAAATGGAAAATTCTTAATGTAAATATTACAGTTAATATTATTAGAATAAAAAAAAATCTGCCTTTTCTATTTGTAATTTGTAATAAAAATATTTTTAAAAATGTTTGTAATTTCTTTTTTTAATGAAGGGATCTGAAAAAAATGTATATGCAAAATCAAAGTAATGGGTATTAATTGCTTTGACAATTTAACATTACATTTAGTTTTGAGATATATTTTCATAAAATCACACATAATGTGTTTTAGGGAAAATATAATAATAATTGCATCTTTTGTCAAAAAAAGTTATGTAATTTTTTTTAAAATATTAAATATGATTTCAAATTTTATTTTATATTTTATTTATTTTATTGCAATTCAACATGATTTTAATTTCAGTTCAAATTGACAGTTTCTTACATTATAATTTTTGCCAACCCTGATATGAATTCTGGAGTTTTAAACAACTTGTTGCAGCCACAATAAAACCTTCATTAAAAGGAACACATTGTAGAAACATCTAAAATATCTCAAATATATTCAAAATTGATTCAGTAAATATGAATCAGTATTAAGCATGAACAACAAAATCTTTTCAGGTGGACATGGATGAATGAAAGAATAAATCAATAATGATTTTCAGCATGACTAACACCAACTGTGCTCAGCCACTTGAAAATTGACTGGCAAACAATATAGTATTCAAAGCATACAATTATTCATATGCAATGGAAAGGGTAAGTGTTAAACTGTGGTCTTACCCTCTGATGTAAACAGCTGTTATGTCTAACTGGAGGCTCTTTGTGAAGTGATTTCTAGAGGTAAAAACAAAAGTATATTAGCTTACAGCAAATAACATGCTCAGTACATACACGACCTGGCCACTTCTGTTTTATCACCCAATTTGAGAACATATCTGGAAAAAAACTTTTGTTTGTTTGTTTTGCAATTTTTTTCAAAGATGGTGACAAAAACAATAATGTGATGCTACATGATGAAATTGTCTAGTTAAAGCAGTTATTAGGCTGTTTTGAACTAACATTTTGAATGTAAAAGGGATAAGCCACTGTTATTTATATTTCATAAGAGAGGCACAAGTTCATCTCGGTCTACTTATCTGTAACCCTGTTCCCTGAAAAAACAGGAATGAGATGCTGTTTTTCATTAACGCTGATGAGAACATGCTTTGTTTGACCGGTTGTGAAGGATGTGTGTCAAACGCGCCAAGAATTTGGCTTAAATAACCTTGGTCAGTGACGTAATTGGAATGCGTGCACATGAGAGGTTATAAATAGACATGAAACAGATGCACCTTCTTATAACTTTGTCTGAAGAGACATCTAGACACGCCCCACAGTGTGCCAATGAGGCGCAGCATCTTGTTCTCACTTTTTCAGGAAACATGGTCACAGTCAATTAATTTGTGACATTTCCTATGAAAAGCTACACTCAATGTTGCGTTTCATCAATGCTGATGGTAACAAGAATACCAATCCTGCTGCACTGGAATGTGTCTGGACCCCTCAAGGTTGTGTAGTGTGTGTGAACAAATACTGGAGAGGTCTCAGACATGACCTTGGGATGTTGACTCAAGGACAAGTGAGACCGGAGTAGCATGGACATCCAAACTATAGAACCTGTAACGTGTGTGGGGAGGACCAGCTTGCCACAACACACACTTGATGCAAGGGGACGCCTCTTTTTAAGGATCCAACCCCCTGGTTGAATAGAACCTAACTCCTAGAGGCAAAGCTTGACCACACACCTCGTAGGCTAGGGCAAAAGCATCCCTCACCCAATGTGACATTGTTTGCCTAGTGCCAGCAGCCCCCCAGTTTCGGCCCCTGATAGCATATGAAAAGATGCTCTGACGCAAGCCACTGGCTGGTACGATGGATGTAAATCTGAAGAGCACAAACTGGATACAGTAAGTAAAGTCTTTCTTGCTCTGAAGGCTTCAAGATCGACCAGATGCATGGTTGAGAATGGAACTTTAAGAAGATCATTAGTCCAAGGGCACAAACTTAAACAAACGTAATCCACTGCATCTTCAGCGGCTCAGATGTGGGGAGTAAATGACGACCACTATGTTCATTATTACATCCAGCAACACAACACCTCAATCGCTCAATCGGAGATATTCTTGTCTAACTTACATCCCTGCTCTGGCATCAAAACATGGAAAGTTACTGGACTGTGACAGCTGGTCTGTGGTAAAATGCTCATGTCAATCAACTATCGTGGGAGCGGCCTCTGTGGGTGTGACGCCACAACGACAGGCATCTGAGAACGGCTCGATTTGAAAAAGGGAATATTATTTTTACAGATTAATTAAAAACCACTGGATGGATTTTTATCATTATAGGGTAGATGTGTACATACACTACCAACACACATTAATGTTCAAACAACATGAAAAAGTGAAGTTTCCATCCGATGACCCTTTTAAGGAAGTAATAGCCATGAGAAAAAACATCTTTAGAGTCAGAAGACTGACAGGTACTGACTCAGAAAGAAGGTGTCCAACCAGACCAGACAGCTAAGTCCCACGAAAGGACTGTCGCTCTGGCGAACGGTGACAACCGTTTAGCTCCACGAAGGACTAGAGGGTGCTTAAATCAGAGCATGCCTAGCCAAAACAGCGGCCACATGGACTCTGAGAGTACCAGGACAGTCCTTCTTGCAGGAACTCCAGCACTGAAACAGCTTGGCTCGGTGAACTGGGTCTGCACAGTGTATCATACACATACTTTTAAAAATGTGCCATCTGAGGGCATTACTACTTCTAGTCGAGAGAGGCCTAGTACTTAGTCTGTACAACGAAACCCAGCATCTGTTAGCTTATCCCCTTCAGGGGCCAGACATGCAGGTTCCAAAGCTTGGGCTGGGGATGAAATATCGTACCCTGCGCCTGAGATAGGAGATCTCTCCTGATCGGAATTGCCCATGGCAAGCCATCGAGGAGGGATATTTGGTCTGAGAACCACAATCTGGTCAGCCAATGAGGCGCTAAGAGGCAAGACCCTGGGGGAAATGCGTAAATCTGGGCCACGTACGTGCCATTACGGCAAGACCCAAGGGAGCTGGAAGAGTCATAGAGAAGTAGAGGGGAAATTGTGCTGTCTACTGTGAAGCGAAGGGGTCTGCCACTGCGTCATAAAATGTTACCCAAATTTATTTCACTACATTGGAGATTCCATTCCCTGTGTGTTACAGCTTGTCTGGACAGCAAGTCTGCTCCCACATTCATATACCTCGTAAAACCCCATAAACTGCCCTGAGGGACTGTTAGTTGTCCTGTGCTTAAAGCAGAACCTGCTGTGCTAGCCTGTTCAGGCAGCGCAAGTGCAGTCCATCTTTGCAATCTATGTAGGAGATTAACACAGTGCTGTCCACTCGCACTATGCTAACCCCTTAACTGCTGGAGGAAGTATTTCAGGGCACAAAATACAGCCATCATTTCGAGGCACTTGATGTGCCAATCAAAAAGATGACCTCTCCATTTCCCTTGGGCTGGACGGTCATCTAAAACCACACCCCAGCGTGTGAGTGAAGCATCTGTCGTTACCTGATCTGAACCACACAGAAAGGGTACAAAGCCCCTAGCACCTTTATATGCCTCTGGGGACTGGCCCTTGTATGAAATCCCCTGCACTGAACCACAACTGAAACAGACTCATGAGCCGGAAGCTTGTATGCAGCCACCATGAGACCTAGAACCTTTTGAAAAGTAATGGACAGTGACCAACCCTTATATTCTTCAGGGTGTTTAGAATGGATTCAACACATGCAGGAGATAGCTGTGCCCATACTGCGATTGAATCCCCTACAACCCCTAAATATGTTGTCTTTTGGGAAAAAGAGAGAAAACTCTTCTTAGTGTTGAGTCTTAATCTCAGAGACTTGAGATGAGCGAGGATTGCATCCAATGATGTAATGTAACGAAGTAATAATACTTTGTTACAGTACTTAAGTATTTTTTGGGAGTATCTGTACTTTACTTGATTTCAGCCAACTTTTACTTTTACTCCACTACATTTCCTAATTAAAATGTATACTTTAACTCCGATACATTTCTCCAAAGCATATTCGTTACTTACTACAAAATAGTCAGAAGTCAGAAGAACACGGACTGCAGGAAAGCAGGTTTGACGAATCAGTGGTCTGGCGCTTGCAAGTTAGTGTCCTAAAACACCTTTGCTCATGTGCAAAGAAGTGTGCGCACAACCACAGATGATTAATTTTCCACTCAAGTTGAGTCTGAAGTGTGCGATATACAATATATCTTCTGCGATAATATGGAAAAAGTTGTTGTACTGATGTGTGATCTGACATTATCATTATATAGCCTCATGGCTATATCAACAAATCACACACAGAGTGAACGCATGTTGATTTATTAGTCTATTAAAACTCAAAATTCCAGGCATTTTAATTTGTAGACGGCAAAAATGCTTCTGTATGTTTTTATATTTATATAATTTAATATAGTTAACTTAATCACACAAAGAGTACCATTTTTCTGCAGGTATCAGCATAATAACACCTTTAATAATCATTAACAAGTTCAGTAAAGCAATAAGTGGCTTACATTTTAGACTATTCTATGTTTTTTCTCAATTATGCCAATGAAAATAGTTCCAAACAAAGATCACAGCAGGTGTTTACTTATCGAATGAATCAGCTTTTTGAACGAATCGGTTGATAAAGATGATTAAGTGATTCAATCATTAACACGGTCCAATGTTTCCTGAATGAAGCAGCTGTTTGAATGAATCAGTTGAATTTCAATGAATCACTCAACAGTCATTTGCTGGTTTTAATTTCACATTCCGACTATTTTTTCATGTCTTAAATTATTTCAAATATCAGTATTCAATGTTTTATGTCAAAAAACAAAACATTAGGCCTATTATGCATCTGTAACTGCAGTTTAAATGTATCTATGTCCCCTCTGAGATATATATATATATATATATATATATATATATATATATATATATATATGCTTCTTTTCCATTTTGCATTTACTTGTACTTTTACTTTCAATACTTAAGTACATTTAAGATTTTACAAATACTTTTTGTACTTAAGTACAATAAATATCACACACTTTAAGACTTACCCAAGTAATATTCTAAACGGTGACTTCAGCTTCTACCAAAGTCATTTCCTGGTAAGATATCTGTACTTTTACTTTAGTATGGCTTTCATGAACTTTATACATCACTGATGGCATCCTAGTGTTGAAGCGCAAGCTCTTGAGACAAAATCAGCCAGTTGTTCATGTAATTTAAAATGTGGATGCCCTGTGTTCGCAAATGAGCCAACGCTGCATCCATACATTTCGTGTATGTGTGGGTGACAAGGCTAGGGAGGCTGAGAGGGGAACATGTTCTGTGGCCCTATGTTCTTTGTCCAGCAGATGTTACAATTTATGTGTCAACAAATGCATGGAGACCATGCTGTTAAAACAGTATAATAACTCTATGTTCCTTTTATCATGTAGTTTGGAGCATTTGGGGGTCTCTTCTGTGGTCAAGCTAGCTTTAATCCGGCCACTGCACAAGTCACCACTTCAAGCAACTCTTTATCATTGCGGGAGGAGTTCTTGCGGTGAGGTGTCCTTTGCCCGACCTGAAGAAATGCCATGGTGCGCTTCTGGGACAGGCGCAACGACCTCCCAGTCTGGTGAGGTAGTAAGATTAACTTAGTAAGATTAACATGCGAACCCCACAATCTTAATTAAGGTGTGGCGACCCGCTCCTTGAGAAAAAAAGTGAGCCTAAAGCAGAGCACATGGATCACGGTGCTCACACTGGCCACCCTCAAATGTGAGCCATGTTGTCGGCGTGTCTAACGCACATGCTTCACAACCGAAACAAAGAATGTTCTCATCAGTGGTAATAAAACGCAGCATCGAGTGTACTGTAGCTTTTGAAAGGGAACAGTGAAGTACTACACAAATTGTTTACCATTCAGTTTATGAGCATATCAATTTTCAACCTATTTTTAAAGGGTTTAGGTTTAGTAGTGATAAATAACTATTAATACTTTGCAAAGCAGTGGGACTGAGGTTAATAGTTTGTAATGGTTACAACACTAGTAATTTGGAATCCCTTGTGGAAAAGAATTACACTTAAGTATGGAAATAATATACTTCAAAAGTGTTTTCGGACACTGGGTGCATTTTTCTTTACAATTAAATAAAAATGTACTGTTTATAAAATGCAGTTGCATGAACTTAAGAACGTTTTTTGACCCACTCAAGTAGGACTTAAGTTTATCTTTTATATAATTTCATAAACTTTTCTACTGTCTTTTGCAGCTTAGTACATTTAAAATATATTAACTTTAAATGTAATGTTAACAAACTACATTTAAAAATATAAGTACTTGTGCTTTAGTTTAGCTAGTCAAAATAAGTGTACTTTAATAAAATATCATGAATTTAAATGAAGTATAAAGTACGAAACTTTCATTTTGACATTATTACTTTTTAAAAGTGTACTTAAGAAACAAAGTCATGAAAGTGACTCTCTTTAAGTGCACTTATGTGGCCTTTGATTTCATTAATTTAATATTATCAATAAGTAGAGTAAAGTACAAGTGCATCTTCAAATCAATTAAGTATACTTCTTTTTCACAAGAGACTGAGTGGGAAAACGTAACTGCTTTGAAGTTCAGCAATAAACAATAAACTCAAACTTAGTGGAAGTGGAAAGTGAGAAGGAGAGAGAGCTTCATTTAAATCTGTTAAGAAACAATCAATCAGCACTGTCGAAAAAAGTGAACACAAAATGAGTGAGCCATGTCATCTTAAAATCCTATAGACAATAATCAACACAATGTGTGACTAATGAAACAGACATAAAATAATATTAAAGCTACAGCAACTCAAATATTAACACAAACTCAGTAGAACTGACTGTAAATGTTTTTGGTTTGCCACTGAGTTTAACAAAACATGACAATCAGCGAACAAGCTATGGGGATTCTAACGAGATTAAGACTAAATTACTTCTTTAGCAAGTTGGGATGAGATGAATGAAACTTCTGATCAGAATGTCTTCGCTTCTAAATCTATGGGACTGATTTGAAGAACATGTTTTTAAACTCGCTGCTGAGTAAACCATCTTAAACCAGCTTAAGATAGATTTAAACCAGCCTGACCAAAAGACCAGCAAACCATCTTAGGTTGGTTTATGTAGATTTTTTTAAAGCAAAGCTGGTAACATTTAACAACCAGGCATTAAATATCCACAAATTTAGATTACACCAATTAAGTACAATTTTCCACCTATGGATTACTTTGAAATGATTCTAGTTGTCATATTGCTGAAGCACAGGCTATTATGCTGAATTTGCTAAATGTACCCAGAACTGCTGAGAACTTTTCTAAATAAACAGACTAACAGGTAATATGCTCTTTGTCCACGACTTGTCCTCTATCGGTTGGGGATGGTGGCCCTTACCATATGAGGTAGCTGGATATTAGCTAAACTGTTTATCAGTGAATGGCTGAGGTTGGCCAGCTCATGCAGGAGAGATTCATTTTGCTGTTCAATCACCTTGTTTTCTTCCTCTAAGGACTTCAGATTAGACTCCATTGTGGTAATCTGTGGGACATGAATTGGCAGACGTGTTAATTCTACTGTGATAAAAACGTCTTCATAACATAACACCATAAAATATTACCTTAATATTAAGAGTACAGTAAATACATTGTGTGGTGGAAATGTTTGAAATTAACTGATTCATTAAAATGGTTTACGGAAAGAAATGTCTCACTCAATTCATTTTCACATAAATGCGGCATTTACAGTTTTTTCCCATTATATACACACACTAGTTTTCAAACAATTGCGATCTGTAAGATTTTGCAATGCCTTAATTCTAGTGTTTTATGTTCACTAGGGCTGCATTTATTTGATGGAAGAAATACAGTAGTAACAGTAATATTATAAAATATTATTACAATTTAATATAACTATTGTCTGTTTGAATATATTGTAAAATGTAATTAATTTCTGTTGTGCAAATCAGATTTTTTTTCAGCATCATTACTCCAGTCTTCAGCATACCTGTCAACAGTGTTGGGGAAAGTTACTTTTAAAAGTAATGCATTACAATATTGCGTTACCATCTAAAAATGTAACTAATTATGTTACTTAGTTACTTTTTATGGAAAGCAATGCGTTACATTACTTTTGTGTTACTTTTTAAATCTGGGCAGGGCTTGCTTGTTTGTTATAAAAAGTTAGAGGTCTGAAGGTGGAGTCGAAAGTAATTTAACAGTAATTAATTTAATTTAAACAATTATTATCAAACAATTATATTAATTTAGTAAAATCTAAATATTTTAGTGTAGGCTATATCTTTAGAGTTTTATAATTCATCATCTTCTTGTTGATCCACTGGTTTGCATTTACTACGGCATGTGTTCTGTGTAAAATTGAGGGTCGTTTTTGGCTTCGATCTAAACAGAGCAGAAGGGCTTACTGAAAAATGCTAATTCATTCTCTGCCAGTAGATGGCACTTTTCACCAGGAATATAACCGTTTCCTCCGTAGCCGCAGTAAACAAAGCAGAAAGATTAAAAATACGGGAGAAATACAGGAAATTTTTAAATAGGATGATAGCGGGATAGAATTGTAAAATACGGGATGATCCTGCAAATGATCCTGCAAAAATCATTCTGATATGCTGATTTGTGCTCAAGAAACATTTCTTTTTACTATCAGTGTTGAAAACAGTTGTGCTGCATCATATTTTTTTGTGAAAACCATGACACATTTTCAGTTTACAGTATTCTTTGATTTATTTAAACTGATTGAAAGTTCAAAATAACAGTTTTTTTTTTTTTTTTTTATATAAAAATCTTTTGTAACATTATAAATGTCTGTACTGTCACTTTTGATCAACTAAATGCATCCTTGATGAATGAAAGCATTAATTTTCTTAAAAAATTACCCCAAACCTTTCAACAGTAGTGAATACAGTATATATATATATATATATATATATATATATATATATACCTTAATCTCAAAATATCTTTAGTTGGGAGCTTTTCTCAGCAAATTAGACATGATTATTTGTGAATAGTTTAATCAATTTAATCAGCATAACAGTCAACCTGATTACATCTTTAACAACGCTTGTCCCTAATTAATACCCTGGCAAGATGGGCATTTTGACCCATGAAGTGCATTTGAAAACAGCATTGTACCATTGAATGCTCATCATACATGTTGTCGCAGATACAGTCATAGACATCTCTATAGAACTCGAATATTTGAATAGTATCACTCTACAGATATTTTACATCAATCTTGCAACTGTCTGCCCTCCATGAATTCTGTAGAAATTCTCATACATTCACTAACTTCAGCTGAGAGCCAATTTATGATTTTAGACCAGACATATTCTATATGATACACAGCAATGGCCAAAAATACAAACAAAGTGAAGAATTGGATAGAAATGTATAAAGTCAGAACACCAGATATATAACTAAAAGACAATGAAAATGTGGTCATATATGAGTATGATTCAAGTAAAAATGTTCCAAATCATGGTCCATGCACAGGAAATAAGAAATGTTTATACATTACCAGTCTCAAGTTCGGAATAATTATTTATTTATTTATTTGTTTTGTTTTGTTTTTGAAAGTAGTCTCTTCTGTTCACTAAGGCTGCATTTATACAATCAAATAATACAGTAAAAATAGCAAGATTGTTAAATATTATTACAATTTAAAACAACTGTTTTTTAATTGAATGTATTTTAAAATGTACTTTATTTCTGTGATCAAAGCTGAATTTTCAGCATCATTACTCCAGTCTTCAGTGTCACGTGATCATTCAGAAATCATTTCAATATGTTGATTTGCTGCTTAAAGGAGAAGTCCATTTCCAAAACAAAGATTCACATATAATGTACTTACTCCCTTGTCATCCAAGATGTTCATGTCTTTCTTTCTTCAGTCATAAAGAAATTGTGTTTTTTGAGGAAAACATTTCAGCATTTTTCTCCATATAATGGACTGATATGGTGCCCTGACTTTGAACTTCCAAAATGCAGTTTAAACGCGGCTTCAAACGATCCCAAATGTGGTTGTAAACGATCCCAGCTGAGGAAGAAGGGTCTTATCTAGTGGAAACGATCTGTTATTTCATTAAATTCTTAAAGTTTTGTCTTGCTCTGCCTTGCTCTGTGTATTATGACTCAAGACAGTTAGGGTATGTTGAAAAACTCCAATCGTATTTTCTCCCTCAACTTCAAAAATCAATTCAAAATCATCCTACATCGCTGCAGAAGCACCGAGCCAGTCTTTGCAAAGTGAACATGCAAAGAAGATCAAACACCCTTAACAAAAAAGGTAAAACAGTGATATAGGACGATTTTGAAGTTGAGGGAGAAAATGAGATGGGAGTTTTTCGACATACCCTAACTGTCATGAACCAGAACAAAAACAGTCCAGGCAGAGTAAGACAAGACGAGCGCTTGGCATTAAAAAGTATATAAATTATATTATTTTTATGAAAATAACCGATCGTTTCGCTAGATAAGACCCTTCTTCCTCGGGTGGGATTGTTCATAACCACAGGATCATTTGAAGCCGCATTTAAACTGTATTTTGGAAGTTCAATATCGGGGCACCACATCAGTCCATTATATGGAGAAAAATCCTGAAATGTTTTCCTCAAAAAACACAATTTCTTTACGACTGAAGAAAGAAAGACATGAACATCTTGGATGACAAGGGGGGTAAGTACATTATATGTGAATCTTAGTTTTGGAAGTGGACTTCTCCTTTAATTATTATCAATTATTATTTGTTAAATTATTTTCTTCTTCTTGTTTGTTTGTTTGTTTGTTTTATCAATGTAGGAAACTCCTTCATAATTTTATGCAAACCATAGATTTTTGTACAGTATTATTTAATTGTTTTTACTGGCACATTTGAGTAATTTAATATGTCCTTGCATAATAAAAAGTATTTCTCTTTCTTTATTGTATTATTTAAAACATAAAACATATAATATATTATATTATATATATATTTAGAAACCTTACTCACCCTAAGCTTCTAAATGGTAGTGTATCACGATTTCCACAAGAATATGAAGCAGCTCAATTGTTTTCAACATTAATAATAATCATAAATGCAGCAAATTAGCATGTTAGAATGATTTCAGATGGATCATGTGACACTGAAGACAGAAGTAACGATGCTGAAAATTCAGCTATGCATCACAGCAATAAATTACATTTTATTAAATAAATTATTTATTTTCAAATAGAAAACAGTTCTTTTAAATAGTAAAAATATATTTTACAATGTTACTGTTTTTTTATATACATGCAGCTTTAGTGAACAGAAGAGACTTTTCAAAAACATTTAAAAAACGTAATGTAATGTAATTTAATTATTCCAAACATCAACTAGTAAAGTACTCAGTTAATACTCGTATATGGAATACAAATTCATCTATAATTACCCTCACCTGCGTTCTAAGTTTGATCATGTCCGCCTCCACCTGTGAATTTGATTCATTTAAATCTTTAATATCTTCATCCAGCTGTTTAACATCCGCATCACAGTCTAAACCTAGAGTGAGAACAGACACACAATTTATAGCAATTCATAGATTTTACTGCATGCTTCCTCTATAAATGTGTTTGCATAAACACTTGGTTGGTGACTGGTTCTATGGTTTAATTTGAGACTAATGTTTTTATTGATTCACTGATTCATTATTTTTTTTTATTTTTACCATTGCTTGCTTGCTGTTTTATTGTGAGCATCTCCACTCCTGATAGTCTGGCTTTCTTCATTGCTGCTGTGGCACGTGGGCAACCAGAGAGACTGTAAAAATAAGAGACGGGAATGTGGAGTATGAAGTATGGCTTATTACCACTTCTCCATAAAGCATACAATAGTATAGAGTTACTGTTCAAAGGTTTTGGGTCAGAAAGAAAATAAAACAACTTTTTCAACACTGATATTAATAAGAACAATTATTAGTAATTGAGAACTAGTTATAATTGATACTAACTGAGCAGCAAATCAGCACAGTAAAATGATTTCTGAAGGTTCATGTGACACTGAAGACTGGAGTAATGATGCTGAAAAATTAAATTTTACAATATATTCAAACAGAAAACTGTTCATTCAGATCGTAATAGCATTTCATAATATTCCTGTTTTCTTTATTTTCCCAAAAGAAACTGACAAGAAAAAAACATTTTCGTCACTATACAGTACGTTGTGATTAATGTACCTGCTACAGCACTGACACAGCACCAGAGGGCGCACTCATCTAAATATTGACAGTACACAGCCCTGAAAGCATCGCTACCATCTGTGTATAAATAGCCTTGTCAGTCTCTGGTGTGTACAGATGCTGAACATTATGGTCTTGCTTGTTGTTGCCTTCACTCTGTTTCTAGTGTTTGTGATTCGTTCATGCTAAGTCTTAGGGTAAGACGACTGTTATCAACATTCTTCAAAATATCTTCTTTTGTGTTCCTACACATTTCCATTCCTTTAACAAACAAAGAAACAAGTAAATTTATCTTCAAAACTGTTCATATGAAATACTCATACAGTAAGTCACATCAATTCTACACCATTATATATATTTGTGTGTATATGTATATTTACTTTTTTAATAATTTTGAATTCATTTTTTTTTTCGTATGTAATATATAATATATAATTTTTTATATTCTAATTTGGACTTTAGTTAAGATTTTAGTCATTTTTGTGGTTTTTAATATTTTTAACATTTTAAACGTACATTTAAAATATATTATTCACAATAAGCATTCACATAGGTTAATTGTGCAGAATTATTCAGTCTGAATTTAGTTTATTGCTATAATCATAACAAAAGTCTGTCTTTTCAGATCTCTTTTAACTGGGATGTGGTTATTCAGTTTGACTCAACTACCTTCAAAATGCATATTTTAATTTAATTTGCATTGATATATTTAAATAGAATATTTGATTTATTTTACAATAACTTGCTTTCCATAAATTAATTTATTTCAGTTGTATTATCTTTATATATTATAGATTTTATGAAATCAGGTGACAAATCAGAAATCAGTTTTTGGATTGTCCTTTGTATTAATGAAAATTTGAGAGTTTTCTCTTATTTTTTTTTTTTTTTTTTTACCTTCTGTGGGTTAGGAAACTGCCGCTGACGTGTCCAGAACCATCACAGCCTGGAGTGGGACACGACATGCCATCCATCTTCCCCGCCTTCCATGTGAACTGGGAGCCATTGATATAGCCGTCCTTCTGCCGTTTGGCTGCTAGAGGACAGCCTGACGCGCTGCGGTGTGACGCATATTTACCCGTTATGTGACCCTGACCATCACAGCCAGGAACTGGACACCTGAAAACATTAACAAGCTATTGTTTCACTGTACTGGGATCTCTTTCAACAGACGATATAAATACATATAAATACATTTAGACCACTTTGCTTAGTCATTGCTATCGGGATGTGAAGAGACTTTCAACTAGCATAACAATTTTTGAACCAAATCAACTACTCTGCCTTAAATAAAAACTATAATATCATCTCAATAATCCTAAAATAACACTGGTTAGTGCCACCTAGCAGAATCTAGTTTACGGTACACTCAATATATTTCATTATAACTTCTTGCCTTCTCACATGTTCTACTAACTGGAAAAATGGATCACTTTAGTGTCCTAAAAGAGCATTTTACACCTGAATCATGTATTTAATTACTAAAATACTTCCTGGGGTTAACCTAATTATAACCTAAGTAATATTTTTATATTAATAGCTGTATTAACAAAGAAAAATAAGCAAAAAGGAAAAAAAAAAAAAAAAGTATTGTTCAGATCAATGCATATTGGTTTAACTTGAATTTCTTCATTTTATTTTCCATTTATTGATATTAATTTTAAACATTTGTTTTTGTTGAACATTTGCTGTGAACATAGTCTGTTAAAGTGAGATGGTAAGCACAGCTTGGTGGCAGTTAATTTATTTATTTTTTTTGCAATATTCACATCCAGGAATGGGAATAATTATCAATTTGATGTCACTTCGTATGCAGATGAAGTTATTGTTGTTTAAAGGTCAGTACCTGATGGGCTCCTGGTCTTCTTTGTCCTCTTTACTGTGTGTTATCTTTATTCCAGTCTTCCGAGCACGTGGACATCCTGACAAACTGAGGAAAAACAAACTGTCATTACCTCAGCCCTTATGAAAATGAAGTACACTTTAACATACTTAAAAACAGTACTTATGGAAATGAGATGCTTCAAAAGAATTACACTTAAGTGTGCTAAAGTAAATGCAGTGTTTTCAGACACTTAGCTGCATGCTATTTACAACTGAATGAAAATGTACTATAGTTTCAATTTCAAAAAAAGTTTTGACCAAAAAAAAAAAAAAAAAAGTTTTAAAAAAGATAATTCTCACTTTTTTCATTTTTTAATGAAATCATATTTTTACCTGCTATAGTTCTACATAAGCTATTATGCTTTTTAAAAATCTTGACACTCTGAATAGCAAAATCGAACGGTTCAGATTTACAACAAAAAAATTGGCCTAACTTTGCATCGGTCTGAACACAAACGGCAGACAGGCTGAATGTAAATCCAAAGTCAGCAGGTGGCGCTAATGGAACAGCAGAAATAGAGATTTTTCACACAAAACGAAACCTACGCTGCCTATTGCACCTGTGTGAGACTCTTATTAACACTGAGCAGTATTTATTATAGATGATCAAATAGGGGTTTAATGACAATTAAAATATGAAATGGGATAAATAAAACAACCTCACGGCTGATAAATCAACACATAATTAATTTACATTGGAGAGGTGGGACACCTGTCTATATTAGCTCACTCTGATTGGTTGAAAAGTTTGTGTTGGCGAGCTACCTCCAATCAGGCCATGAGCTACTGGTGACCAGCGATATGTTGGAGACCCCTGAATTAGCTAAACTTTAGATTTCTTTTTGACCTACTTAAGTAAGACTTAAATACATTTTATGTGTAATTTATAAATATGGTTAAAGTGAATTAATTTGTGTTAAAACTTGTATTTAAATATATTTGCAATTGTACATTTGTAATGACAAAGTTGTAATTCAGTACATGTAAAATATACTAACTTTAAACATAATAACGGATAACACACTACAGTTCAAATTAGGGCTGTCACGATTCCTTGGTTAAATCTGAATACTCAATTCTACAAAAATCCTCAACTGCATTTTGCCCGTGTCGACTAACTGGCAAAATCCAAAAAAAATAAAATAAAAATAATAATAAAATAAAATAAAAAAAAGAAAGAAAGAAAGAAAGAAAATCATGAAAAGCATTATTAGACCATTTAGAAGGCTGCACGAAATATTAAAACAATTTAAAATCATGATAAAGCATTGTGCTATTGTGAATTCACAAAGACTGCCATTCAATCAAATAAATATATGTACTGTGGCTTTAATATGCGCTTTATTTATATGTATGTAGGTCAAATGCATCTCAGAGTGGCTCCGTTCACAGTAAATGCTGCTCCACACAAACACTTATCACTTACATGCGTGAGCCGTATCAAAATCCATCTCTGCATATGCTGTAAGTCTGAGTTCCTTATAATGTTCATCTGGGAACAGTGTGCACCATTCTATCAAATTTCTTACGTAAATAATTTATGCACCATCACAGGAGAATACATCATTATCTTTCTAACTATGCTAACTGTTCATCATGACTTCAAAATAAAAGTTTAAACCCTCACTCTGAGTTTGCAGGTTTTGATGTCAACGTATTCTTGTTCAAGAAATGACAGTGGCTGTAGCATTTCTATTATAAAGACGTGAAGTGGCCAAATGTTAAAGTTTAAATGGACATTTGAATTAAATGCTGTTTTGTTAATATTAATTTTGTGAAAAAGCAATCGTCAGGATTTTCTCGCCCTTTGCAGGCATTTGATATAATACATAATGTACATAAGTTATAATTATATTGTTTTATAACAGTATATATTTTAACTGTTTTGTTCAGTAAAACCATATGATTACTTGCTTTTGATATTTTATTTTAACCAATTATTATTTTCTCATTGCTATTATATATGTATTTTATGTCATTTTAAATTCTATTGTTTGCATAGTTTTTTTTTTTTTTTTTTTTTTTACCACAAAAAATTATATTCATTATAATCGACTGATTACTCAATAACCAAAATAATCATTAGTGACAGCCATAGTTCAAATTATAATTTACAAGTGCTATAATATGTTAAGAAACATATACATGAAAGTGATCTCACTTTAGTACAGTTACAGTAATTGGCTTTTTATTTTATTAATAGTATATTATCTGCAAATAGATTTTTTTTTTTTTTTTTTCACGAGGCTGTATGTGCACATTACCTTCTGTGTGAAGCATAGTTGCCAGTGATATGTCCCGAGCCATCACAGCCCGGGGTCGGGCACCTGGGACAGAAATACACACTGTTACTGCCCAGCATGCAAAAGAGCAGCTCTGACGTAACATTAAGAGCACCTTCAGAAAAATTAACATTAACTCACACAACAGCCTTTCTACAAAACTTCCAAATAAAACTTATGATAAATAAAGGTAAAACTTATTGAAATGTAAGAAAGAAGCTTCATGGCCTGAGGCAGTGCATTCATTACATTCACAATAAAATAAAAAGTATCCAATAATCGGATAAAGAAACTGATGTAAGCTTCTTTTTTTCATAATACAAAATGTGTTCCCTGTTACAAGTATGGTGTGATGCGAATCACATGATGATATGTGTCAAACATAATTATTATCCATTTAACAGGGCTGGAACAACACGTTTTGAAAAAAAAAATGTCATGGGTTAAATAGGTCATATATACATATAAAATACTCCATTATCTATTTGAATTATAAGCATATCATAAATTTCAAACTTACTGTGACTTACTTTCTCTGTTGAAATAATATCAACCAGCAATGCAGACATGACACAAAACTACATATTTATGATTGGAGTAACATTTCAAGAATAAGATATTGATGCACTCATATTTGTTGAGCACTAATCCGAATTGTGGGTTAATTTCCCTATAGTTGCATTGCATTATCTATGTTGGCCAATGCCCTGGTGCTTTAGGTCTAAAGTGGGATAACATTTTGTTTTTGAAAACAACAGTTTGATCCTTACTTGAGTTCTTGAGAGTTGGTGGCCATCATACTCCGAATGCTTTTGTCTGCTAAAGGACAACCTGAAAGACTAAAAGATTGCATATGCAGATGTTAGTGAAACAAAACAGTGGTTGCACATTCTACTAATGCTAAACAACACAGACACAATCCACTCAGAACACACTGCAAATGCAATAAAGCCATGGTGCAAGTGGAGGGGATTTTTTTGCTCTACATTTTAACCCTCTGAATAGCAAAGCATTTTTTTTTTCTTTGAAATGAGCACTGGTGAAATATTCAAAGGGTTAACATGGAGAGGCAGTCTCTGATAACTTTCTGACAGCATAGTTGAAGTAAGCTGAAAACAATAAATTCATCGGACTGAATCCACCATTAGAAAATGGAGTCACACCTTCTATGTGAGGCGTAATTACCGGTTACGTGACCACTCCCATCACACCCTGGTGTTGGACATCTGTCTCCAGAAAAAATAGACAGAATGAAAGGCCAAAATCCAAAACATAAGAAAGGGAAACATAATATTATATTACCAAAAGTAAAAGAAAAAGCCTGGTAAAAATGGCAACACTTTAATCGAGTCCCCATATGAGCCTTACAACACCTTTGTGTGCATTACAGGGGTACATATTAGAAACATTACAAGACCTGAAATGTTTTTATTAGGGCTGCCAATTTGTTTACATTTTTGATTAAATAAATTATATGATATGTTAATTAATTAAAGTAGTCAGTAACATTTTTAACCACAATAATTTCGTCAGATTATAGTATTTCTGCAATATGAAGCAATATGGCCTACATTTCTCTACACTGTTGCTTAAATGTCTGCTAATTTAAGCTGAGAAACTCAAATCAGACTCTTTTACAACTGGCTATTTTTTCCACTTAAGTGCAGTGCTGAACCCTATTGTAATTGTTAGAATGGCTAAGGATCAGCAATCTCCACGTAAAACCGATTGTGCAGACCAAACTGTAAGTCGTAAAGACTTGAAACTTGGAGGGATGGTAGAAATCACACCGCCAACAACATCACCAAGGCTCGCCCCAATCGGCCTGACGGGGGCCCTACAGCGATCAAAAGCACAAAATCACTCATAAATCCTAAACCGTCAGTTGTTGGAATCCTTGGCTCATGCTGGATAAAATGCATACCGGATTTGATTTGATCTGATCGCAAGCCTGGCAAAATGTTTGGATATTTTGGATTTTTTGAAAAACCTACTATTACTAGGTTTTATATCCTATATCCTAAAACCTATATCCTAGGTTTTTCGCCTGATTGGAACCAAACCAGTGCAGAACAATTCTCTGAAAAGTGAATATCAATAATTATCAAAAAAAACAAAACAAAACAAAAAAAAATTCGAGAAACTGTCACAAAGGAACGCCAAACCGTTCGAAAGGGGCGGGGCCACTTTTAGTAAAATGCCTAATGCCTGTAACTCCTGAACAGAATGAGATATCTTCGCCAAACTTAAAACACTTATGTAAGAGTTCAATCTGGGGTCACAGGAAAAATCACAGAGCTCGGCCATTTGGTGGTGCTATAAGAGGGAAAAACATTAAAAATGGCTAAAAACTACACAACCATTTGTGACCCTGGACCACAAAACCAGTCTTAAGTAGCATGGGTGTTTTTCTCAGTATTTAGATTTTTTTGCACCCTCAGATTCCAGCTTTTCCAGTAGCTGTATCTCAGCCAAATATTGTCCTATCCTAAGAAATCATACATTATCTTTCAGCTGATGTATAAATTTCACAAGAATGTACCCTTATGACTGGTTTTGTGGTCCAGGGTCACATTTGTCCCATCAGCATGAAAATCATGGTCATGATCTGAAGTGCCACAACTGTCTATAAGGACATTTGTGTATCACAAAAAATAACGTCCGTCATGCGCCATATAGGTTTGAGCACCTATTAGACAATTTTAACAGAGGCTGTTTGTAATTAAACTCGGTAGGCCTGTTTGACTCATGGCCCCAAAGGTCTGTGAGAAATTAGAAAGAAATCGGCCACTGGGAGGCGATATTGCATTTTTCAAGGGTGTAAACAATTGTACATTGTGAGGTTTTTCACACATACATGCGATATTCATATCGAATGATAGAACCCCTCATTCTGGACAACTTTGCCTCTAGAACCACTGCTGTCAAATCGTTTGTTAAATGATTGAGAAGATGTAAAAAACCTACTTTTGCGAACCAGTGCTAGGTTTTTTCCTTAATCTGGAAAAAAAACGCTGCGGTACAATTCTCTGGACTCTCAAGGTCAATAATTATCAAAAAATGTTGACATTTACCCTTTGGGAAGTGATAACAGGGTTGTTTAAAAAGGGGCCTGTCCAAATTTACCCAAAATCCTACAAAGCATAAAGGAAAACTCCACGAAACCTCCTGAGCAAATGCGACAGGTGATTCTAAACAAGCATGCGAAGTTTTAAGGAGATTGGATCACAGCTGGCACTATAATAGTCATAAACATTAAAAACAAAAAAAAAAAAAAAAACATAATATTTCTATGATAAATAACCAACCATTATCTAGTTATATTTCCTTTAATTTTCTTTTCAAACAAAAATGTTGTAATATGTGTTAGACTACATTATAAATACAATATATCTAGATCTAAATCCAAAGGATCGCTTATTTCATAATTATATTGTCATATCACACAGCCCTAAAATTTTATGTTCAAGACCATAAGCATTATAGATATAACATTATTACTTTCCGTAAAGCTGTTTTGAAAATATATGTACACTGTCAGAAAAAAAGATACATTTCTATCGCTGGGGCGGTACCCTAAGGTACAATGTGAAAAGGTACAAATATGTACTTTTAAAGTACTAATATGTACTTTTAAGGTACCAATATATACTTTCAAAGTATTAAAATGTACCTTTAAGGTACTAATAGGTAAGGTACAAAAATGTACCTTTTCACTTTGTAACTTAGGGTACCGCCCCAGCGACAGAACTGTACCTTTTTTTCCGAGAGTGTATTGTGAAAAGTGCTGCGCAAATCATTATCATTAAATGAATGTGTTAAATTGACAGCCCTAGTTCGCATACCTGTTTGGTCCAGTAACAGTCTATGCATTGATGTTGATGCCTAGTTGAACCTGAACTCTGATTGGCTGTTAACACAAAGTGTTGCCCAAATATCTATGATAATGTTTTTGTCGTTTTCATTTCTAGTTCATTGTTTCCAGTTTAGCTTCACTGTCTGCAAGAGTGTGTAAGTCCTAAATCAAATCACATCCTAGAGAGAAGCTGAGCCATGAACAGCTCGAATGAAATGATGGTTTAAATCCACAAAGCATTATAAAAATAAGTGTACGCAGAGTCCTGACTCTGCGGTTACATCAGATCATGTGGCATGCAGTAGTGCTGAGCTCTAAAGCAGTGAGCAAGAGAAGATAAAGTAGAGAAGCAGAACAGGAAGAGACAGGTGAAGACAGAGGTGTGGTGAGTGATCACGTCATTCCCCTGTGGTGCTTACGTTATCAGGTCCTTTTTGCTTTCTTTGCAAGGCGGGAATTTCGGTTTGGGACTGGGAATGCCGACATCAGTGGTGTATGCGCTGTCCTCTAAAATGTCCTGGAAAGGATCCAGATCATCAGACTGTAACGACAAAGCCAGAGAAAGTATTAGTATTAGTTAGTATTAGCTGTTTTAGTTGTTTCTTTCAATAAAAAAAAATCATTTTGCACTGCTTAGAATTTCTCAGTTCCAGTATCACTTTTTTAAGGTCAATTCAAGTCATTTTGATACTTGAATAATTGATAATTGATGTTTCAGACCCTGAGAACCTTTGATGACAGCCTTTTAAAAGTAGCAATGTAAGATTACTACTCACAGTAATACTCACAGTAATATTGTGAAATATTATTGCAATTTAAAAGAACTGTTTTCTACTTGAATGTATTTTAAAACGTCATGTATTCCCTTGATTCAAAGCTGAGATTTCAAAGCAGATCTTTACTCCAGTCTTCACTGTCACATGAATATTAAGAAATCATTCTAATATTCTAATATGCTGATTTGATTTTCAAGAAACATTATTAGTGTTGCAAATGTAGCTTCATATATACAGGGGTTGGACAATGAAACTGAAACACTCGCCAATATAGTATTGGAGGTTTCATGGCTATATTTGCGCTGTCTGGTGCCCAATCTTCACTTATTGTACATTACACCAGTTAGAGCAGAGTGTAAAGTTTCATTATGTGCACCCAATGGTTCAAACATTGTACCTTGAAGGTAGTGCTCTGTATCAGGATAATAATGCACCAATACACACAGCAAGACTGGTGACAGACTGGTTTAATGAACATGAAAATTAAGTTGAACATCTCCCATGGCCTGCATAGTCACCAGATCTGAATATTATTGAGCCACTTTGGGGTGTTTTGGAGGAGCGAGTCAGGAAACGTTTTCCCACATCAGCATCACATAGTGACCTGGCCACTGTTCTGCAAGAGGAAAATGGCTCAAAATCCCTCTGGCTGCTTTGCAGGACTTGTATTTGTCACTCCCACGATGAAATGATGTTGTATTAGCTGCAAAAGGAGGCCCAATATCATACTAATTGTGATCTAAAACCAGGTGTTTCAGTTTCATTGTCCAACCCCTGTATATATATATATACTGTATATAAACAACAACAACAAAAAACCACACATATTTACATTTAACAGAAACACACACACACACACATACACACACATTTTTTGTGGAAAAATATATGCAATGTGTGTGGACGTCTTTTTTCAGAATTGTTTGATTAATAGAAAGTGCAAAAGAACAGCATTTAGAAATCTTTTGTAACATTATAAATGCTTTTGCTGTCATTATTTAATTAATTTAATGCATTCTTGCTAAATAAAAATATTAGGGGAAAAAAATGCATTAACCTCAAACTCTTTAAGAAAGAGTATGTGAAATGCAACAGATTATGCTTATGATAAGCTTTTATTATTATCATGATACATCGTTGTCATCTGACCTCATCAAACTGCTCATTTATTCTTTGTTATAAGGTGCACATTATGATGTAGGTCATCCTGGTATTCCATCCATAAAGAAAATGTGCTCGCTGCAAAAATAGTAACAGTGTGGTAGTATGCTATTCTGAACATAGTTTGATGTGTTCGATAGCAGCTGTTTCTTCCACTTCCACTCTCTCCTCCACACAGCCTGTCAAACATCAATGCATACTCATTTATACCAGCAAAGAGGCACAACAATAACCTGCAACAGGCCAAAAGATCTGCCTTTAGAAAAAAGTGAACAATTTAACAATTTACCAAAAAAAAAAAAAAAAAAACACATTTCCCCATTAAAAGTGAGACACTTCTGCACACTTAAAGACATTTAGCCCATTCTCAGAATGTACCATTGTGCTTGAAGATTTTTGGGATTTTAACATCTTTTGAAGCAAAGGTTAATGTTAAACTTTCAAGAAATCATTATTTCTTCCACCTGAAGTAGTTGCAGCATTTCTCACAGTGAGCATCGTGGCAGAGGAGCAAACTCACTATAATTCTACAAATACTACTGTTGTTGCATCACAGAATGCAAGAATATAGTCATTTTAACTTCAATTATGCAGTTTATTAATACAGATAGTGCCTATTTAAACATTTACTTTGCCGTTTTTGGAGATGTGAGCTTCAGGGCATCTTACTTGAGCCGATTCTTCTGAAATTTGCCGATGACTCTGATGTCTCTATAGTGGTTAAACGAGATATAATTAATTTTGGGTATATATAATGTCTCATTGATCTATTATTTGTTCCAGAGCAAATAGTTTTGGCTGAGGGCAAAGTTGCATAACTTCATATTTTTATATAACTTTAATGCTGTGCCTTTGTACTCTTGACTAAACTGGATAACAATTTTTATAATGGCTGACTTTGTTTATTAAATATGACTGTTCAATAAATAATATTTTATATAAATAATAGTAGTATTTAATTACAGTATTTGGTGCTGAGAAACAGTCTGAATGTGAATAATGGTGATTTTGGTTATATTGTCATTACGATTCAGTAACAAAGATTTTTATGTTGAAAGAGAGCGAAACATGGTTGTAAAGGAGATTACATTTTGGACAATACTATGCTTCCAACATTTTGTGTTTGGGGAAGACCCTTCCCTATTCCAGCATGACTGTGTTCCAGTGCACAATACAAGGTCCATAAGAACATGGTTGAATGAGTTTGGCTCAACCTCATCAAACACCTTTGAGATAGACTGGAACAGAGATTGTGAGCCAGACCTTCTCGTACAACATCAGTGTGTGCCTCACAAATGCGCTACTGGTTGAATAGGCAAAAATTCCCACAAGAACACTCCAAAATCTTGAGGAAAGCCTTCCCAGAAGAAACCGAAGTTGTTGCAAAGGGGGAATCAAATTAATATTAATGTCTGTGTATTTAGAAAGCAATGTCATTAAAGTCCCTGTTGGTGTAATAGTCAGGTGTCCCAGTGCTGATGGATTGATGAATGGATTGATACATTTTTAAAAACAGTACACACAAAAGGATGCAGATGCTTATATGGAATTGACAGACTTGTGCCAGTCTTCTTGACAGAATCACACATCCCACCATCTGTCAATCAGCTTGCCTTCATTGTCACAGGCAGACATGAAGCCCTTCACTTTAAAAATGCACATTTGTTCCATGCACCCAATGTGTATGCAAATGGAAATGCATCTGTTGGATGTTAAGAAGTACACATCAATCAGTCCTTCCACAATTAACACAGCAGAGGATGTGAGAATGAAGCATCAGTGACTTAAGCAAATGCCTTCAGAACAGCAGGATTTACTGCAGGACTTTGCTGTTATGAAGATAAAAAGGGAAACTGCAGATCTAGGTGGAGACGGAAATCAGAGCATTGCCATTCACTAGATGGCAGTGTGGTGACGTGACAAAATATGTGTGCGTGTCAATGTCCTCTGCAGCTCTGTGTGGTCCTTTTCACGTTCCAGATTATTCAATGAGCTCTTTTCAACATCATATCTATATATAATATTCACTTGTTACTGACACAATGGTCTATATGACTCAATGTTCTATATGATCATTAAAACACCATCTGGATAAAATGTGAATTATGCATTAACTATGAACTATGTAGTACCTTAATCAACACCAAGCTTGTGTTGTTGCAGTAATGTGTGTGTTAATAATAAATCCACAACCCTATGTATAAATGATAATATTTAACATTCAGCAAGAATGAAATTACGTTAATTGAGTTTTCACCTGGTGGATATTGAAACAGGAGGATAAAACTAGAAAGCAAACACAGACTTTCACACAAGCCAGCACTCAGGAAATATAAGTCAAATATTTGAATGCACTACATTTTATAAAAATAGCAAATTTGAAGACTACTAACCAACGCTGATCTTCTGAGAGATTTTACTCAGATTTTACCATTAAAAAAGCATCATCCTCTTTCGGTGATGCACCTTCAAGCATGCTTTATACCTCTGAACAAAACCATTCTACCTCTCTCTCCCTCTCTCTCTCTCTCTCTCTCTCTCTCTCTCTCTCTCTCTCTCTCTGGCTTATATACAAGATCCTAAGCTCCTCTCTGCTGAAATGGCTAAGGTGTGTGTGTAGGTCAGGTTTTGCCCACATTGCAGGCACTGATTGTCCCCACATGTATAGTAAAACCTGAAATTATATATTGTGAGAAGTAGCCAAAATCCTCATGAGAAAAAAAGGCTCAATAAACCTACAAATAATCGCTTAATGAAACTGGAAAAATGCAAAAAGGTTATGAGAGTTGGACTGGGGAGGGGCTGGGGATAGAAAATATGAATACATTTAGATTGTAAACATAAAAACATATACATCAAAGTGTGTGTGCATGTGTTTGAAACTCCCTAAACACCCAACTATACTAGCGACTGAATAATAACATGAAGATTCCACCATCATTTTCTCACCTTCAAACCTGTATGACTTTTATTCTTTAGTTGAACACAAAAGGTGAACGTCTGAAGAATATCCTGACCCACTATTTCATCTAATAAAAGTGAACAGGGACTAAATGTCATAAATGTATTCTATACAACATATGCACAATATCCCAAGTAAATTTATGTGAAAAATATCCCACAATTATTCACTGATAATCTATCCCTCTGGCGAAGCTCTGAAATACATTCTAAAAGCAGTGGTGGACGATGTACACAAATCAAGTACTTGAGTAAAACTACAGATACATATAATAAAATATTGCTTCAGTAAAAGTAAAAGTGCTCCTTTTTCAGTCTACTTACTTAAATTTTATATTAGCACTTTTTTTTTTCATAATCCTACTACTCAAAAATACCTTGGATTTTCTCAAAATAACCACTATGTGAAGTAAAAAATTATTTTTGTTGTTGATATGGACTATGTTGATGAGAGTGATGTAGTAATATTCACTGTGAAACTTACACTGTGATGTGCCTGAGGGAAAACCATCTAATTTTCACCATTAAGAAAAAAGTGTTTTAAAGCTTGTTGTTTTGCATAATGTCACAGTTACATATGACATGAGAATAAGGCCTGAAGTTAGCAAGAACATTTTAAGGAAAATATAATTATATTTTTTCCTCTCAAGCCTTGTCTGTGGTGTAAAAACACCCCTGGCCAAATGCCCCCAGAGGACATCACTTCCCACTTTGATAATTACTGTAGTTACCATGTTCTGAACATCACATCCTTTCTTTTTCCCTCAGATGTAATCTATCTAGGTGGTTGAATAAAAATATTTGGACTTCATATCTAAAAATGTACTTGGCACCAGCAAGCCTGTTAGCTAGATAGTTAGGATCAGCTAACAATATTGACTTATTTTCAGTATGGTTATGAACAAACATTCATATCTGTCTAACTTACTCGGCTAGTTGATCCAAACAATATAAAAATGTATAATGTTAATAAACAATATAAAAACACGCAGGGCTAAATGCGTAGCATTTTAATAAAATGGCTAATGTTACAACAGCAGGGAACATGAACGTGCATGAGTTATTTTATTTAATCTGTTATTTTAATTTTTTGTGTTTTTGACCTAAAAACAGACACTGATGTTGATGTGTCTGCATTCAAGCATTTCAGTGGGCTTAAACAGACCACCCTTTACAGCAGATTTAATTCACAAACAACGGACAGTTTTGGCCTAAATATGATTTACAATAATTAATCCTAAAATCTGACATCACTAATTACTTTTCGCAGCATCACTCGCACACTCACAAGATCTCCCGGTTCTTACTTGTGAATTCAGTTCACTGGAGTCTCGCTCTAAACGGATCATTTGAATCAGTGAGTTGTCGACTCGAGAACAGCTGCAATCGGATCATTCTAATTCATGAATGAATCATTGAGTTTTGCGATTTGCGAATCGATTTAACAGGTTCATTGAAAAGAATCAGTTTGTTCATGAATCAGACACCGCTTCTGTATCTCGGAGCATGTGATATATTATAAGGAGTAACAACATGTTTTATGAAATTTAGTGAAGTAAAAAGTACGATCTTACGCTTTGGAATGTAGTGAAGTTAAAGTGAAAGTTACTCAGAATAAAACTACTCCAGTAAACTACTTCGTTACTGTTCACCACTGTATAAAAGTTGTCAAAAACTACAAAACTGAGTGTCAATGCCATTTAACTCCACTGGTTTTGATATGTCTGATCAAACATCAATCCTGACACAGTGCGTCTAATGGTATTATATTTTACTATTGAGCCACCACCCATTCACTTTCATTATGGCTATGATGTTGCCAGGGTGTTCTGTGTTCAGTTTAACGCATTCAAACCTAGCAGTAGTGATTTTTGATTATACACAATAAAACCATTTTAGTTTTGGTTCTGCTCTGGGATGGGATGCATTTTCAAGGACTTGTACAACACTAGTGTCATGCTACATATTCATGTTCTCATCAGTCAGTTCAATCAGTGACATTCACAAAATCACACATCCTCCAAAACTCTAAACATACACATAGCATGACACATGTGCCTGAGCGAGGAGAGCACACACCTTATTATAAAAATATGTAATAGTTATGAAAGGTAATGTGGAGTAATAGCACTGGGCCAGAAGGGCCAGTAATGGATAATGTGAGTTTGTGTGTATGTGAGGTTGTGTGTGATGGTCAAAGAAAAAAAGAAGAATAAGCTGATCATCACAATAATTCACAAGTAATCCAAGCAAGCACACAGCTTTTCAATTCAATAGACTTTAGTTGATGGACTGGAGTGGATTGCTTGTGGATTACTGTGATGTTTTTATCAAATGTTTAGGCTCTCATTCTGATGACACCCATTTACACACATACATTTCTCCAAATCTGATGAAGAAACAGACTCATCTACATCTTGAATGGCCTGAGGGTAACTTTTCAGCAAACTTTCAATTTTGGGTCACTTGTTCCTTTAACAACATGTCATTAATGTAATATGTCCTAACTGATAAAAAAAACCAACCAAACAAACAAACAAACAAAAAAATTATTTAAATGAAACAACAGCAACAACAACAAAAATAACTAAACAACAAACAAAAACAAAAAACAAACAACATCAAATGTGAGCTGTCACAGAGAATTCTGGGAATGTCAATTAAAGTAATCTTAGATAATATTGAAGCAATAAGCTCCAAGAAACCATGGTTTACAGTGAATTTATAACATCCAAACGGTGTTGTTAGTCATGACGTGAAGCGGAGTGCCTAAAACCCCCTTAGCTGTTATAAATTCACTGTAAACTGTGGCTTCACTGGGCTTATTGCTTTTATAAAACAGTTATTCCATATATGTAGTAAGGTTTCATAAAATAAAACAGAGCAAATAAAGTGTAATGATATTAATAAAAAATATTATTCTTCCGCCACACAATGTAGATCCTCAGAAACGGTTGCGGTTGCAAGAAAGTGGTTGCCAAGCAACACACAGATGTAAACAAATGTGTACGTTTGTGGAGTCATTTACAACAGCTTCGAGCATGGCTCAACCGATACCTGGCAAGGTTTCATAAACACATAGCAATACAAATGTAGTAATTTATTAATAACAAATGATAAAGATAAGTTGTGCAGGAATAGTGATGGAGTGAGATCACGTGTTTACAGAGTATTTTACAACGGCTTTAAATGTGGCTAAGCCAAATGTTTTCTTTAACTTCCAAAAATTACATTTAACAGTATTTTATGTCCCATTAGACCTGCTATGGTTTAGGGTTTATATAGTATTTGAAAACTAAAACCTGAAAATAAAATAAACATTCACAGAAATATAAGAAAATCTGGAAATACTTAATTATTTTATTTCAAGTATTTGCCACGGCAACATTTCTCATTTCCATTCAGTTTAACTTTAGGAAATAACTTAAACTAAATAAACTAAAACAAATTATTAAAAAAATATTAAAAACTACACTATATATTAAAAAATATAAATATAATTAAAATGGAATAAAATATATATAAAAAAATATATAAAAAAATATTAACAAAACTATAATAGTATATCAATGATATTAAAACAACAATGCAGTTAATCAATATACAGGTTTTCTGTTCAATTAATAGGTTTATGTTAAAATTATGATACATTTTACTCAATATAATTAGATAAAACATCTGAATAAAGCTGTCAACACACACACAAAATGGAAAGTCACTGGTCTGGTCACAATGTCATAGAAAATGTTATGTATTTGAAAGAAAGATATCAAAGATTTCTTAAGTTTGTCGAGGTTTGAAGTGATAAAACAACAGATTTAACATTGAAATGAGAATATTTTGACACTATGGTTGTTAAACATTAGTGGAACATGTTCATAGTCAGGAGATGGAGAAAGTAAAGCAGAGATGAGGATGAACATTATGAATGTAGTTTATTATGTACGCAACCCATCTAAACATACATTCAGAGCCATAATTAGTGCAGGATGAGAAGGTGCCTACAGTCAGCCTGAACCCCTGGAGGAAGTGACAGCCAAGCTAAGAGGTCACATCCCACGGCTCCACTTCCTGCTGCTGCTCCGACTAAAGCAGCTCCAATTAGTGAATGAGAGACAGAGAGATGGTCTGCTGGAACATGGCATCACTTAATTTTAATGTTTTTTTAAGAAGATATTTTGATTCATTTTGCTTCTCAAATAAACGTATTTTGATTTAAGAATGTTTAGATATTTGTACTGGAAAACAAGACAATTTTTTAGCACAGGGCAATGTTGTTCTGGTGCTATATTGAGTCACCATTTGATGGCCATTGTAAAATCAGAGTACTGAAGCAAACGCAGCTGAGAAGTCATGCTTAACGAGCAGTTCGGCTCCACTGCGAAACGAGGGGCTGCATCAACACTGCGCTACTGAAATAAATGTGTTGAGCAGAGATGGAGATGGAGAGGAAGCATCATCTGCTCAACCTATGACAGCAAGAGAAGAGCTTTGCTGCAGGCAGCTCAGCCCATCCTCGACTGCAGAATGACAGCAGATGAAATGAGAGAAAGAGAGAGAGAGAAGCCATGGCTTGCTTGAGGCGCCTCCGTGTTTCACACACACACACACACACACACACACACACACACACACACTCTTCTTTCCTCCTATTTCATGCTGGATGAATGTGCGTGCTTAATCTGAGGATATAGCTCCTATATCCCACACAAATAACATTCATTGTCTGTTCAGCGCTGCTTTTTCGCCAATCTATCTTCAGACTCAGACTTAGCAGGAGGTTGTGTCTTCAACTGGTGCGTGGCAAAAACACCCTGTTTTCGATAAGTACAGGAATATAAAAAGCTTGTAGTACAGCTACTGTATTGTTGTATGAAAGTATTATTTTTGTAATTCATTCCTATTCTTTTTCCATTATCTTTCAATCACACATTCACACTCTAGAAGCATGGTCATAAATACAAATATTTACATAAAATGAATATATTAAGTATAATAAAAATAAATACAGCTGCAAGCAGTGATTACCGGGGTTCAAGCGCTTTAAGACATTTAAGCACATATGAAAAAAGACATTATGTAGCAAGCCTGTAACCACCTAAATCAATTATTTAAAAAAACATTTTTGGGAAATCCAGGTAATTTACCATAGAAATATTATGTTTTTCAACGTTTATGACTGTTACAGTGCCAGCTGTGGTTTGATCTCCTTTGCATGCTTGTTCAGAATCACCTGTCGCATGTGCTCAGCAGGTTTCTGAATTTTCTATTAGGTTTCATAGGATTTTGGGTACTTTTGGACAGACCCCTTTTCTAAACCCCGTTATAGCTTCCAAAAAGGTAAATTTCAACATTTTTATTGTATAGAGAATTGTACTGCAGTGTTTTTTTCCAATTGAGCGAAAAACATAATTTTTTTTTTTTTTTTTCATATTCTGAATCATTTAACAAACAATTAGATTGACAGCAGTGGTTCTAGAGGCAAAGTTGTCCAGAATGACAAGTTATCAATATTGTGCATATATGTACAATCGTTTGCGCCCTTGAAAAATGTGATATCACCCCCCAGTGGCTGATTTCTTTCAAATTTCTCACAGACCTTTGGGGCTGTGAGTCAAACAGGCCCACCAAGTTTCATTCCGATCGGCATCCGTTAACCTTGTCTAATAGGTACTCAAATTTTATTGGCCAATGGCGGCCATGTGTTTTTGAGATATGCAAATGTCCCTACAGACACTTGTGGCCCTTTTGGCCAAGACCATGCACAGCGATTTTCATGTTAATAGGACAAATGGTTGCGTAGGTATAGCCATTTTTAGTTGTTTTTTTTTCCTCTTATAGCGGCACCAAGTAGCTAAGCTCCGCTTTTAGTCCTGTGATCTCAGATTGAGCTCCTGCATAAGTGTTTTGAGTTTGGCAAAGATATCTCATTCCATTCAGGAGTTATACGCATTTTACTAAAAGTTGCCCTGCCTCTTTTAAACGTTTTTCGAAAGCTACCATCAAATCCAAAATAACCGAAAATTTTGCCAGGCTCACGATAGAATCCGAGGCAAGGATTCCAATGACATGAGACACTTGAGGCTGCGACTGACGGTTTAGGTGTTATGAGCTATTCCATACTTTTGATCGCTCAAGCGCACCCGTCAGGCCAATTAGGGCGAGCCTTGGTCATGTTGTCAGCAGTGTGAGTACTAACATCCCTCTAGTTTTACAGTTTGGTCTGCACGATCATTTTTACGTGGAGACTGCTGATCCTTGGCCATTATAACAATTATAATAGGGTTTCAGCGATATGCCCTTGAACCCCTATAACAAAGGCAAGCCTTGTATCAAAGGAGATAATTATTCATCAAAATATTTAAAAATAGTAATTAATTTAATGACAAATTAATTAAATATTGGTTAATATTGGTTAAATGAATTTAATAACTGCATTAATCATTTTAAAAAAAATATATATATATATATATATATATATCAGGCCATCAACAACAACAAATTCTTAAATAAAAACTTAATTTCAGACTCTGATGTAGAGAAATTGCAATTGACAATTGCCATTGACCTTCACTGGCTATATTATATTATATTATATTATGAAAGTTGACATCTCAAAGACAAGCTCTACTGCATATTTTGTCTCCAGATTAGTTATATATTAATAACATAAAAATAAAAAAAAATTACAGTAATAATTAGTAGTTTCACTAGGCAAATCATTAACATCAGCTTGTTAAGAGGAGATACTTTATAATTACTATTACACAGCTAGATGTATGATCCCAGAGACCCCATCGTGAATCATATCCAGAAACCACAATATAGTTTTGTGCAAATGAATGTCCAAATATGCCACCATAAAAATGCCCACCAGCATCCCAACAACGACCTACTGCGGCATCCACCCAGATACCATACAGAAACTCTGTGGTAACCATTCAAAACACCCGAGCATCTTTATTGTAGGTTTTGCATGGCAAAGCATAGCTTACTCTTTCTTCAGAAACAAAGTCGATTGAGAATGAGAACCTTGCAAATATGAAGTTAAAAGTGGAAAAAGTGCACATACTGAGTCAAAACCAAGTGCACCAAAGGGATTTACATTATTGATTGATTTTAGAACAAGCTTTCTGACACTATTGCAGTGATGATTTGTACATGTGTTGCTGTTACTTTTTTATGTTATTAAACATTTGATTTATTTCAGCATGATCTTATCATGGGTTTAATGCCTCTGCAGACTCTATAGTCACTTTAATATACTGACTGTCTTAGAGGCAAATGTTGTTAAATGAATGTAAAGAAACACTCAAAACTCTAAAACTTATGAAACATATGTATGTATATCAAAATCTTCTGTTACAGTAGACAGTAGAGAGATCATAGAGACTGGTCAATCAATTAAATGTGTGTTAGTAATGTGTTTGCTGCAGGGATTGCTCTTTTGGAGGCCAAAACTCATTCACATTTAAGTACTTCTGATTCCATCGTCCTAAAATCAACAGGTTTTTTGAATGTTATTTTGGTTAAATGCCTGAATTAAGGTCTTTTTAACATAAGCTCAAGATTTTTTTTATCACATTTTATCCCATGACCAAAAAACAAACAAACAAACAAACAACAACAACAACAACAGTAAAATGCCCCTAACATTCAGAAAAAATCTATTATATTCTATTATATTACAGAAGGTTCAAACATTCACTGATGCTTCAGAAGGAAACACAATGCTTTAAGAGCCGGGGGTGAAAACTATGAATTTGAAGATTAGGGTAAGTTTCACTTATTTTGTCATCTTCATTCCATTCAAAAGTTTACACACCTGACTCTTAATGCATTGTGTTTCCTTTTGCAGCATCAGTGAGCATTTGAACCTCCTCAGTTGTCCTCAGTATGAAAAGATCTTAAAATCATACAGTCATTGTTGGAAAGGGTTTAAATACACAAAAATGCTGAAAAGCCACAGAATTTGTGGGACCTGAAGGATTTTCACTTTCAAAACAAAAGTTTACAGATAATCACCTCCTTGTCATCCAAGATGTTGGATCTTTCTTGTCTTTTCTGCATGTCTTTCTTTCTTCAGTCGTAAAGAAATTATGTTTTTTGAGGAAAACTCATCTTGTCTTTTTCTCCCTGAACTCTGTGTATTCTGGTTCATGACAGTTAGGTTATGTGGAAAAACTCCAATCGTATTTTCTCCCTCAACTTCAAAAATCATTTCAAAATCATCGCAAAATCATTCAAAATCAGTACCGACCCAGTCTTAGCAAAGTGAACATGCAAAGAAGATCAAACACCCTTAACAAAAAAGGTAAAACAGCGATATAAGATGATTTTGAAGTTGAGGGAGAACATGAGATGGGAGTTTTTCAACATACCCTAACTGACATGAACCGGAACAAAAACAGTTCAGGCAGAGCGAGACAAGACGAGCGTTTGACATTAAAAAGTATATAAATTGTATTATTTTTATGAAAATAACCAATCGTTTCACTTCTTCTCCTTCTTCTTCAGCTGGGATCGTTTGAAGCTGCATTTAAACTGCATTTTGGAAGTTCAAACTTGGGGCACCATAGCAGTCCACTATATGGAGAAAAATGCTGAAATGTTTCCCTCAAAAAACACAATTTCTTTATGACTGAAGAAAGAAAGACATGAACATCTTGGATGACAAGGGGGTGAGTACATTATCTGTGAATCTTTGTTTTGAAAGTGGACTTCTCCTTTAACTGTTCAAGGCAAACAAAAGACTCATAAACAACTATCATTAAACAAAAACCGCATTAAGAATCAAGTGTATGTAAACTTTTGAACAGGGTAATTTTTATAAATTCAACTATTATTTTCTCTTGTGGACTATATGTCTTTTATGTGAAATACCTTATTCAGGTCAGTACTAAATAACATGCATTTGTATGATCCCTTTTATTTAGGTAAAGTAATGAACATTTTGCAGATTCTGCAAGGTGTACAGTAAGTAAACTTTTGACTTCAACTGTAATAAGAATTAATAATGTGTAATAAGGTAATGCTTAATGAAAATGTCTCACCAAATATAAAAGGGGCTTGATATTGTGACTCTGTGGCCGTGTGTGTACCTGTGTGCAGATCTCCAGGGGTTTCCCGCTCAGGCTCTGTGGCATCTCTCTGCAGCGGGTGGAAAGGTTGAGGATGGCGGTAGCAGCCATGTGTGCCGCCTCCATGTCGTGTGTGTAGTCAAAGCTACTCTTGCTGCAGGTGCTGCTGGCGCTGCTCTCTCCTCCTCTCGCTCCTCCTCCTCCACAGCTCAGACTGCTGCTGCTGGGCCCGTAGCTGCTGGTGGTGCTGCTCGCCGAACTGGAGCTCTTGCAGTAGCGCTTCACTGACGGGACACACAGAATAGTGACATTAAAGGTGCCATGATATGAGAAATCACTAACATCATTAAAACGTCCTCCTCATTATAAACAAAGCATTTTCCAAAAATGGCTCGTTTGGATTCGAGGTGCCAGGGTGACGCAGGTTTGACACGTTTGGTTGTAGCTCATTTGCGTCTTTGTACAGATATCAGAAGGTTCTGATAGTTTAGTTTTAATGGCATCTCGGATCGTCTCTGAGGATTGTTCGAGTATTTTGTTCTGTAAATGAGGCACAGTGTCATGGAGAGTTCACAAAGAAACATTTGTTGAAAGATGAAGCGTTACTAGATCTGACTGCAGCTGCATCACAAATTGTAAGTAAATGGTTTCATAATGCTTTGTCTGGAAATTACCATTTTATTTTGATTATGTTGTCAGAAAACCCATATGCAATAGTGAGGGGGCGTTGATACTGTTTCCTATCCAGACATTAGCCAATCATTGTGGCCTATTGCTAACAAGCCTTGAATGCCCCTTTAAAACAGGTTGTTTTAGACAGAGGGTCCGACTAAGGGTTGAAAATATTTTCATATTTTCTTTCTTTCTTTCTTTCTTTCTTTATTTTGTGCAAAAAACTTTATTAACGTGATAAGTAAACCTCAATGAACATATTAAAATAATACAAAATCCATGTCATGACCCCTTTAATAAACAGCAAATGAGAAAAGGTTTTTTTTTTTTTTTGGTTTAGTTTTAGTTAACTATGATAAGTCTACAGTAGACAGTAATTTTGCCTAGACAGTAATTTCAGACATCACTGCCATGCTACCCATGCAATTCCAAACTGCACTGTAAAAATTCAGGAAATGTTGATAACACATATTTATATTTAGATATTAGCAGTATGCATATTAATGCATTAATGAAATTGGTTGATTATTCAGTATACTATAAAACTACGGGCAGAAAAGTATTCCATTTAATTAGTTCATTGTTTCAGCCTTATGCAATGGGATGATTACTTCAACAATGCTGTAACTATATTTTTAACAATATCAGTTAAGTTTAGGGTCAGTTTTAGTGTAGATGGTACAAATGTGATAATGCATTAACATTTTAGTGCTGCTCACTGGACATTTCATTTTGTGACAAGTGTTGCAAAACATGCAAAAAGTAATGTAGTGTCATTTCACAGAAAAGTTTCCACAGATGATTATTCTAATATTATAAAACGGATAGTTCTGGTCCTTGATTCTGATTGGTTGAGCCACGTTCAAAGCTGTTGTAAATTACTCTACAAACATACACCTTTCTTTACGTCTGTGTGTTGCTCGGCCGGCAACTTTGTTGCAATCGCAACCGTTTCTGAGGAACTACATTGTTTGGTGGAAGAATAATGTTTTTATTAATATGTGATGCAATCTAGGAAAACCCAACACATGGTGAACCTTGTGAATCTTAAGTTGGCTGATAACTATGATTTTCAGGAATGGTATTTTGAGAAAACGGGTTTAAAGTAAGGCGGCTTGCACTTTCAATTCACGGGTTTAACGAGAGCTGTCTGTCAAGTCAGGAGCGCTATACTGCATCATTACACAAGCAGACTAAAGTCTGTTTTCTGTTGTTTATCATGGGCATAGTCTCCGAACTTTTGATCACCCCTTGTATGTTTAGATAGCACGAATGGTGTACTTTGTAGTTTAGAAAAGCGAGCGCAGCGCAACCGTTTGCAAACTGTGCACAAAACAGCCTGTCATGGGACTCCTCCTCTTTAGTAACTCCATCATCCGATCCTTCATCTCTGGATGTGAAATAGTCCATTATAACATTGTTTAGGTCACTGACATCACCGGGATTGCACAGATTGAGATGAGTGAGATCGTTTAACTGAGCAGCTATAGCACTTCAGACTGCATTGTTCCGCCATCTCAAAATATTAAATAAATAAATACAAAACTTTGCGTGCCGTAGTTCACACAGTTTACACACTACACTTCATGTTGTGCCTAACAATGTCCCTTAGCTGTTATAAATTCACTGTAAACCACGTTTTTTTGGGGATTATTGCTTTATTATATAAGCATTATTTAGGCAATTATCCAAAACCCCGAAATGGCTACGACTACTCACTGTACCGCACACAACTGAGCGATAATTTGTTTTTCTTGTCTGTTCAAATATGGCAAATATTTTCTATCTGGCACCAAGTGTAACCTGACTAATTTCATGGACCGAAGGAATTACATGACACAAAATGCAGTTACTTCATTGCAGTTCGTACAAAGAAAGACAAAAACCATGTTGCCACAAAACACTGCATTTCATGTCAAATAATTCCTTCAGTCCAAAAATGTGTCCCATACTTCTCACTGAAGAGGACATTTAGAGGTAGCACTTTATGATAACACTTTATTTCGCAGTGTCCTTATATATGAAGAGTTCAGATGCAAAAGCCTCTAAGTCCCATCTGAAATGTTCATCTAAAATGAACATTTTTATGAGGCTCCTATATTTATGTTCAGTTATTTCACTTTAATTGCCTAAAAAAGCACCTATACATTGTCATTAGAGTGAAATTACTGAACCTAAACATAAGAGCCTGATAAAAATGCTCATTTTAGATGAAAATTTCAGATGGCACTTTTACTATAATAGTACATATTTGAGTAATTCCAGTGTAATAACTTTGTACTTACTATAGTAGCTACAATATATAGCTAACAACTAGGTTCTAACTCAAAGCCAACCCTAAACCTAACAGTAACCCATGCACATGAAAAATAGCATAGGATTTCATATGAAACATTGCTTTGAAACATTTCACAAATGATTACAAAAAGAAATGGCATGTAAATGATTAAATTCTAAATTAAATTAAGCATGGAATTTTGAAGTAGAACGACTGAAACCAAACGTTCTGTGGTAAGTATTCCTTGAAGTGAACATACTGTGAAATAAAGCATACAGAAACTCAGTATGTTAGACAGTGTCCTGTAGTCAAATCCCTTTGCTTGTTTATTTTGATGATTTTGATTATTATGAGGAGATTTTAAATGATGGGGTAGGCGAGGGGGGTGTTGGGATGTAGGTGAGAGACAGAGAGACACTCTGCAATTTGACGAAAGACACAATGAGCCACAACCACCAGCTGGGCATCAAAGTGACATCTCCCACCGGGCGTCCTGCTGCCATCGCTCTCTATCTCTCTCCCTTCTACATTTCTTTTACTCTATCTTCTCCCTCCAGTCTGGTCATTAAAGCATGGCCGGGGATCTCACAGTCTTACGCACAGAATTGCAATTAGCAGCAGCCCTAAATCCAGACTGTGATTTGCCTAAATCACCTCATTCATTATGCATCTGCCTCCAGATCATTTCCATACATTTCCATACCTCAGAAATACAGTGCAGGAAGATCTCGGAGGCTTTTTACGAAACAGGGTTTAGCTCCTCGCCAAGCATTATAGCTTTCTCCGGCTTTAACATAGTGAGTCATAGTGATAATAATGATCATACATCACCCACAAAAAGTATTTGGACTTACTTTTTGCTTTAATGGACAACATAATATTAAACCAAGTGATATTTATTTAAAATATAGTTTGAGATCATAAAACAACAGATCTAGCAAAAGATGACACACTGTAGTTCTGTCATGATAATTCTCGGAGGGATTGGCATGGTAATGTACGTGACGATGTTAATGTATTTGGTCTTGGCGAAATAGATCTGCTACGCCGCTGCTGCTATGACAGAGCAAGTACCGAGACTTGCTACTGCCAATACATCCACAACATGCTACTGTGAGCATGTAAGAAATACTGCTGCTGCACATATAACATACATGAAATAACCCCAAGCACGCTGCAAACTGCTACAGCAAGCACTAGTCATATATTTGAATGTTGAGCAGTGAGCTCATTGGCTACCAATACAGGAAAGAACCAATCAGCTGTGCCATGTGATAATAATGTCATTATGTCAGACTGAGTTAGACCTATCGGACTGTCCCATCTACAGTTTCACGCCAGAACTTTGTTTTTGTTTATAGTTCAAGTGATGAACTACACCTGTGGTTAAAAATCATGACACACTAGGGTTATTATAGTTATTATACTAAAAACTGAAACCTTAAAAAACCCTTCTTATTTACTTAGTAATGTATTTCCTTGAAACATTAACTGAAATAAAACAAAAGATTATAGTAACTTATTTTATTTCATCCAGTTGTCAAAGAAACATTTCTCATTTTAACTTTAACATGTACTATGACCTTTTTTATTAAACCCAAATCTGTAACACATTTTTTAAATGGAATTTTATTTCTATATATATCCACCTTGTTTAGACAAATTATGGTGCTTTTAAACCGTTGTCATTTTTATTAATTTTTTCAATTAAATTTTATTTGAATATTTTCTGTTCACTGCAATTTTTTAGTTAGTTAGGTATTAGTAAGGGAAAGTATGTCTACAGTTTTTATTTAGTAGTTTTAGTTCACTTAGTTTTAGTTATTTTAGTATTTTAAGTGAGACTAAATGAAAATGAGAAATGTTGCTGAAATTAAATACTGTTTGTTGCTCGTTATTCTGTTTAATTTCAGTTAACGTTTATTTCATTTCAAATAAAGACTATTTGATAACACTTTAGAATAGGGAACACATATTAACTATAAACTCAGAGTTTTCCCTTGAGATTAACTCCTGATTTGCTGGTTATTAATAGTTAGTAAGATAACTATGGTTAACTATGGGGTTGGGTTAAGGGGTCTAAAAAATGGTCATGCAGAATAAGGCATTAATATATGCTTCATAAGTACTAACAAACAGCCAGTATGCTGGTAATATGCATGCTAATAAGCAGCTAGTTAATACTGAGAGTTGGCACGTAAAATAAAATGTTACCAACTATTTTTATGGTTTTACTTAGTCAATAAAACATTTACATTTATTAAGTTACAAAAGATCACTATTTCAAACAAATGTTCGGTAACACTTTTAGTATAGGGACCAATTCTCACTGTTAGCTAGTTGCTTATTAGCATGCCTATTATTAACATATTGGCCGTTTATTAGTACTTACAAAGCACATATTTTGCATGACCATATTCTACACCCCTATTCCTACCCAATACCTGAACTTAACAACTACCTCACTAACTATTAATAAGAAGGAAATGGGGAGTTTATCAAGGAAAAAGTTGTAGTTGATGGTTTGTTAATAGTGAGAACTGGACCTTAAAATAAAGTGTGACCAAATGTTCTTTTAAACTTTCTTTTCAAAGAATCCTGAAATGTATCCTGAAATATGAAGAAGCACAACTGTTTTCAACCCAGATAATAATAAGAATCATTGTTAAAAACTGTGCACCAATAATAACTGATAATAACTGAGAACCAATTCAGCACATTAGAATGATTTCCCCACACTTCTGAATGGTGGTGTATGTTATGGAAGCCCGTTTTTGCCACTATATAAAAAAAATTAAAAAGGTTATTGTGACTTTTTATCTCAGAATTGTGAGAGATAAACTCTCAATTGCAAGTTATAAAGTCCAATTTTGAGAAGAAAAAAAAAGACTGACTCTATGTTCTTAGATTGCAAGGTTGTATCTCACATCATTGACATAATAACTCGCAATGACATGTTATAAAGTAAAAATTGTGAGATATAAACTAATTGCGAGATATAAACTTGTAATTCTAAGAAAAAAGTCACAATTTCAAGATATAAATAAACTCGCAGCTCTGACTTTATTTCGCAGTATTGCGAGTTTACGTCTTGCAATTCTGAATGAGTTTATATCACACAGTTCTGAGAAAAAAAGGACGAGAACTGCGAGTTTGTATCACAGAATTCTGAGGGGGAAAAAAGGCAGAATTGTGAGATAAAAAGTTGCAATTACATTTTTTATTCAGTGGTGAAAATGGGCTTCCATAGCATACTGATATTATAGAGCAGATGTGTGAATGTTGAGGTCTTACCGTCATCACTTTTGGGCAGGGTGTCCCGAGTGTGGACTTTGGGTGCAGCAGTGTGCCGTTTGCTGTAGACGTTGGTGCTGTCATAGCTGTTGTAGTCAAAGCTGGTTTTGGAGTATTTCTCTAACTCTTTGGCCAGGTTGGATCGTGGGGTTGAAGTGGGCACGTTGTTTTTATAGCCGTACTGTGGAATCTCCAACTGTTTCACGAAGCACATGGGCCTGGAACAGACGCAACCAGCGGTTCATGGTGCATCATATGAATGAATGCATACTATCCATTTAATAAACTTTGCACAGAAAATGCAACCCAAATTGATGGCTACTTTTAAAATACAGCTTCTACCTAAGAACAAAATTCACAAGTTGATGTGGAGCATGAATGTAAAGCAATGAGGACCAGTTACCTGAGCACACGGTCTGAAGCCTGGTTGGATTTGCCTCCATCACATGATTGATGTTTCTCGTGGGCTTTGGCCAGTTTTTCTGCAGCCGCTATCGGACAGCCTGACAGGCTGGATGAACAGAAAGAAATGTCAGCAACATGTGTTTAAAAAGACACGACAAATCAGTGAAGGATAAGAATGCAGATTCATCTGTCTTATTTTCAGGTCATCTTAATCTCATTACTCATATACCATCTCTTGTAATCTGCTTTATGCAGTATGAAGTCGGAATTAACTGATGGTCACAATTATGAATTAAAAAAAATTATAAAAAAATCACAAGAGTGAGATCTTTTGAATGTCTCAGTCTTAGAAAGAACTGAGACTTTTGCTGAAATCTTCTGCTTCCTAGATTTGCCTCTTGAAAAAAGGCAATAGAAAACCATCCAAAAAACAAATCCATTATTAGATACTGTGTGTTTATTTCTTTGAACCAAAAACTCAAATGCAATACATTTTTAATAAAATAAAGACTTATATTCTGTAATTTTGCATAGTTACCTGTAAGTATGTACTGGTAAACAAGGCCAAAATACGAAGTAAGATTTATTTGCTGTTGTTTTGCATTGTACAAAAAAGTAACCTGAGAGCAATACAAGGTTCCTCTAGGTAGTGCTATAAACTCAGAGAACAAAGATATGAAAAGCTGTGGTAGCTGATGGTGGGTGTGTGTGTTTAAAGCATGAAGCAAGCTGCCAGCTTTCTACTGGGCTGTAGGAAACATAATTTCACTCTTGCAAGTACAAGCGAGGTGTGTGTGTGTATGTGTGTGTGGTTCAGGGGGCTGTGGCGTCCGTCTGGAGCAGGCCGTCTCCCCTGGTGAGGTGTCAGTGAGGTGCTAATGGCTGACGATCCCTACAGCAGCTGCTGAGAGCATTACTGCAGCACCCTCTCCAAATATCTACATGAACCATTTCATCAGCCCTGTACAAGCCACATGCAAAGCCTTCCACAGAAGAATGTGGTGTTTTAAAAGCTGCTTGAATCAACGTGCATTTGTAGTTCTCTATATTTTTTGTCACTGTCAGTCACTAGCAACACCAAAGGAAGCTGCAAAAAAAAAAAAAAACGACTGTTTTTTTTTCCCCCCAATCTGTGAATGAATGAATGAATTTGGTACTTGACTGAACTGAACCAACTGAACTGACTGGAGCTGAAAATTACACTAATTGTTTTGCTATAGCAGCATTATAGCAGAATTTGTAATTGCATATCTTTTGCAATTTGCATCATTGGTTCTGTTACTTTCTTGTTTAACACTGTAAAGCTGCTTTGAAACTCTTTAACATTTCTCTTTACAACAGCATGCAGGCACACAATCAACATTTTAATAAGTATTTTTTTTATTGTTTTTATTATTAAATTATAATTTATTTTATTGTATTTATGTATTTTTTATGTGGGTATCAGTTTATCATCAACTCATCTTATAAATTACATTACTAACTACAATTTCCATAATGTAATATTAAGAAGTAATATCTAGCTCTGGTCACACCTTTAGTTGAGTCTGAAGTTAAAGGATTAGTTCACTTCCAGAACAAAAATGTACAGATAATTTACTCACCCCTTGTCAACCAAGATTTTCATGTCTTTCTGTCTTCAGTCGTAAAGAAATTATATTTTTTGAGGAAAACATTTAAGGATTTCTCTCCATATAGTGGACTTCTATGGTGCCCGTGAGTTTGAACTTCCAAAATGCAGTTTAAATGCAGCTTCAAAGGGCTCTAAACAATCCCAGCTGAGGAAGAAGGGTCTTATCTACTGAAACTCTTATCTAGCTCTGCAATGCACATGTGTACTCTCTGCACTCCAGTTCAAGACAGTTCGAGTATCTCATTTTGTCCTCCAATTTCAAAATCGGCCTACATCACTGTTTTACCTTTTTTCGTTTGACCTTCTTTGCATGTTCACTTTGTAAACATTGGATCAGTACTTCTGCAGCGATGTAGGATGATTTTAAAATTGGAGGAGAAAATGAGCTGGGAGTTTTTCGACCCTATCCACCTTATTTTTCCCATAAGAGTGGGTGCAGCCATTTGTAATTTTTTTGTGTCTGGCTTCCGGTCTCATCCACTGCCAGCTATTTTAAACTGCACAAAAAACTCGTTTTGCTGCTTGATATTGCAAACTGGTGTGTCCTCCCATATTATTTTAATGTATTATCTCAATTATGAACACACTGGTTTGTAGTGCAAACTGTTTTACCGTTTACTGCGCTTCGATATTCTTCTCGTTATTTCTCTATGCCGGATTATAAACCAGACGTCTAACACATTACCAGAAAACAGCTTACTTCCGCATTGAAAAATAAGGTGGATACCCAAACTGTATTTAACCGCACAGAGTTTGCATGTGCATTGCAGGGCTAGACAAGACAAGTTTAAAAAGTATTTCTCCGACAGCCGATTCCTCGGCTGGGATCGTTTAGAGCCCTTTGAAGCTGCATTTAAACTGCATTTTGGAAGTTCAAACTCGTGGGCACTATTGAAGTCCACTATATAAAGAGAGGCATCCTGAAATGTTTTCCTCAAAAAACATAATTTCTTTACGACTGAAGAAAGATAGACATGAACATCTTGGATGTCAAGGGGGTGAGTAAATTATCTGTAAATGTTTGTTCTGGAAGTGAACTAATCTTTTAAGGTTAGGGTTCAAATAAATTATTTACACACCTCAGACAGTCAGCCTACTAATGGCTTACTTATAGCCTCTGCACATTCAAATAGTAGTAAATAGTAGTAAATTGATCAATTACCGAAGAAGAATTTCAAAATTATTTGGCAAAATAAGATTTTCTTATCAAAGTGATAAAATGTTGTGTTGCAAAAATGAGTACACAAGTTACTAAATAAAACTAAAAAAAGAAAACAAACGTGTAGGTTTAAGGTTATTTTTGATCAACAGGTAAGTATATTAAACCAAAACTTTTAAAGATGAGTAATTTCCTGACAGTTAAAGGTGTTTTATAGCCTACTGAATCATACTCAGACTTAATGCTGGCAACAATGAAACCACTTGGGAGAGAACTGCCAGGTGACTTATTTCTTAGCATAAAAGAGGACAATGGCACAAGAGGAATACCAAATTATTGTTTTAAGTGTTAAAATATAGCAGAAGTAGCACCGACATTCAAAAACAATGGACTTCAGTGGACATGTATTTCACTCAATCTTAACACTCTTGAGCAGCTGTGGAGGATTCTGTAGAGACGAGCTGAGCAAAATTCCCCATTAAAGACCAGGGCATTTAAGGAGGTCGTCCTCCAGGAGTTAAACAGTACAGATGTGAAAATTTGTAATGAACTTGTACAATCAGTGCCAAGAAGTGTCAGAACAATATACAACGTTCTGGAGGACGTACTAAGAGCTAGAATATTATACATTTGCTGAATTACATCTAGGGTGTACTCATTTCTGCAATCCTTTATTTAAACAAAATTGCCTACTTTACTTATTTTACAGAAAATATTGGCATATATATTGTTTTTATTAAGTATATGTTTAATACATTTAAATTTTGCCATCTTTCCATGAATGATAATAGCGATCATTAAGAAAATACATCTTTTATATTTACTCAGAGGGGGTGTACTCATTTATGCTGTGCACTGTACATACATAAAAATCACATTTACTAAAAACCTTGACTTTCATATATTTGATATATTAGGATATATTAAATCAGAAACTAATGCACCACTTGAAACCAAAGATAAAACTGAGAAATGTGCTGAGGGATAGTGAAAGAAGTAGGGAGCACTGTGATTTTCAACACAGTAAATAAAGACTGATCCGTAGAATAAAGATGCTAAGAATGAACACAGAACTGGTTCGCTCATCCAGACAGAGAGGAACTCACCTCCTGTGAGAGTTCCTGTTGCTGTTGACGTGACCCCGGCCCGTGCAGCCAGGCGTAGGGCACTTAAGAACATTTTCATACATTGCAAGAACTTGACAGCAGGCGAGAGAAATAAGGTGGAAGATTAGGAGTTAGAGGCCCACAGTTAGTCATCTGCATTAGTGTGAAACACTCGTCATTATCACCAGCACGCTCAGAACCAGAGACATCAAACAGCGGCATGCAAGGAACTGCTAATGGAAGAACAGTGGCATGCACATGCACCATGCAGCGCGAGTCATGCTACAAACAACATTCTATTCTATTCTATTCTATTCCATTCTATTCTATTCTATTCTGTTCTATTTTAGCCAAACAGTTAAAGGTATATTTCAAGTATAAAAATTACACCTATATAGAAACCTAGTAGTATACTTAAAGTACAAAAACAATATACAGGAAATAATAGTAAAGCTCAAAACTTGCAGTATCAAAACTTTTAAAAACATGTAGTTTACTTAAAGTATCTTCAAAGTGTACTTCTGTAACCTAAAAAGTGGGCTACAAGTATAGAATACAACTAGCAAACTAACACTATACATATACAGTAAGTTCACTTGTAAGTGTGTACACAAAGTTTACCACAGTTACACTTAAAGTACCCTTAAAATGAAATTTTTTATTTTTTTTTTTAACTACAAAGTAGTCAATTAAGTCACAAGAAGTACTAAAATAGTACAAATACAAATATACTATTATTACTGACTTGTGTTTATTTACTGCAAAAAAATCCACTTGAAAAATATACTTGAACTTAAATGAAATTAAAATTAAAGAAGTAAAATCTGGATATCACTTTATAATAACATTTTTTAATTTAAACATTATAATATTCTGTCATGTTTAACAATAACAAAACCATACCTTAAAAGTTAAAGAATCTGGAAGTGGCTCTTCAGACACTATTCTATTCTATTCTATTCTATTCTATTCTATTCTGTTTAGTTTAATTAGATTTCCTGCTGCTAGCTTGAAGGTGTTGCAAGTAAAATCTGAGTGCGATGGCTTGTGAGTGATGCAGAAAGACTGGTTTCACAGAGAGCTCGAACCCTGATTGCATTCTCATCACTAGCTGAAGCTGTCAGCTAACATTAGCTGATGCATTCAGTCATTGGCTGTGAGGTGTTGCCGCTCTTGATTGTTTCAGCTCCGCATTTGTCTTTCATTTGCAGTAGACACACGTTAGCAATCAATGAAATCACCGTCCAAACACTGCCTCTCACTGATCCCAAACTCTATTATTCATCTGTACATGCCTTTGTCTCCTCTATCCGTGACCGTCTAAACTCCCCGCCGACAGCAATTAGATTACTGTTCATTAGGACGCTGGAGTGGGGGACAGAGAGCATGGACCGGGGCGAGGAGACCAGCGCTCTTCCGGTGCTCATCTTCATCATTATCAGCTCCTTAATCCTTCACCCTCATCTTCAACATACTCTGACATGTTCATTACCGAGCAGCAGGCAGCATCCGCTACCCTTACCGACTAAGACACATGAGACACTGAGACACGTAAGTAAAGCTTAATTTAAGATTTATATGCAATTTGTCTAAAGAAAAGGTGAGTGGCTTTACTTAAGACAAAAAAAATTCAATGCAACTTCATGCTTTCAGATTTTTAGATTCTCTCAACTATTTGTCTTAAACACTTTATAGGAAAGTTCACCCAAAAATGAAAATTCTGTTATCATTTACTCACCCTCAAGATGTTCCAAACCTGTATGAGTTTGTTTCTTCTTCTGAACACAAAAGAAAATATGTTGAAGAATGTTGCAAACATCAGCCACTGACTCACATATTATTTTTTTTCACTACTGTGAAAGTCAATAGCTACCGTCAACTTTGCTCAACAGAAGAAAGAAACTCTTACAGGTTTGGAACAACTTTTTTTGAGTGAACTATCCCTTTAATTAATTTTAATTAGTTTGTTTACTAAATGCAAAATGCCTGATTCAAACAATAATTTCAGTGAGTCAACTACAGATTTCTTGTTCAGCAAATATTCAGTTAGTAACACAATATATTGACCTGTCATTTTGGTAGTTACATATATATATCTTTTTTTTTCATCTTACAAAGCAAAAAGATCAGGTTTGTACACAGACTTCAGCACTTGAAACACAAATCTCAATGGCGACAGAAAGATGTGCTGTTAACACCACAACACAGCAAATAATTAGCAAGTTTAAACAAATTTCAACCAACAGAAAAAACAGTACTCCTACAACAGTAACCGCATAAATTGCTGGGAACTCACAAACTTTTAACATTTCAACAATCAATTCGTTCAATTAAAAAAACCTTCTTTGTTTAACTAGTTGGGACAACGCAAGTAAATTCTGCTGGTTTAACATGGGTTTTGTGGTTTCAAGTAAATTTGCACTTCACAATTCACAAATTCAAAAATATGTAGTTACTTTTTTCATTAAAGGACTCATGGTCCCAAGGTCACTTACAAAGATACATTTCAATTGACCCTTTACAAACAAATTGATTGACAGGTGATCTGACCAATCATAACGCAGAGTCAGCCATTCTATCAATTAAACAAATCAAATAGGAGAGTAGATTAACTTCGGTGGACTTAAACTTGTAAGCTTGGTTTCACAGACAGGGCTTAGACTAAGCCAGAATAAGGCCACAGTTCAATTAGGACATCAAAGTAATTTTTATAAACATGCCTTATAGAAAAAAACATTACTGGTGTGCATCTAGAGACAAAACAAGGGCATGGACATATTTCAAAATCAATCAGTGCAAATTTCTTTAGTTGTCTTGTCTGTGAAACCAGAGATGTGTGTATTTAAGTCTTTCTGCGGTTGAAATAAAATACGTTCTGATGTTCATTCATGGTATTTTTCATGCTTTAAGTAAAAAAGAAAAGACAATTGGTTCATGTGTCATTGATCTAATAAGGCAATACACTGATCTGTCAAGACACATTAAAGAGCCACAAAGCTGTATTTATTGTTTAAATTTCTTAAAAACAAAATCACAACATTTTAAAGCTGAGACCTTGTTTCATACCAGAAGTAACCTGCTCTCTCTTGTCTGACCGCATGTTGTCAGTTTTCCCTTTTCTCTGCAATGTATTTTTCAAGGCATGAGAACATGATGTGTAGTGTGAGAGCAGCATTGTTTGTTGGACATAGCAACAGTAACTAAGGAGGGCGGGTCAGCTGATAAAAGCATTGCCAAGGCATAGCTTCACATCCTGTCTGGCATCTTCATGGTCAACTTTATTAGCGCAGTTTTGAAATATCAAAAATCCAAGAATCAAACTGATCATCTGCCCAATCTTGATGGGAACTGAAGATCACACTTGACTTAATGTTTTCCATTATATTAATATCCTTTTAAAAGACGAATATATACTGTCTTCAAGAACTTTTATTTTGTATTCTTTAGTTTCCTGTGTTTCCTTTGTTTGATGTTTTCACTTCTCTTTTGTTGTCGTAGTTACTGATGTGATTGGTTCTTTGTGTTCAGCTGTGTATTGTTAATTAAACTCATTTATGTCAGTACTTTCAAACCACTAGAAGGCAATTTCAATAGCTCAGGTAGAGCAGTATATTACCATTATATCACTAATATCACTTAATGACATATACAGTCATAAGTAATACCAGAAACATTGTTACTGCACATTTTACAATTAATTTCTGACAACCACACACGTAAAAACTAACAAATGTGCTAACTTAATTCTTTTTGTTGACTTTACTTAAAGTGTGATTGTTTGTTTACCTTACTGATGTAGATTTGTGTTAAAAGTACTAGTTACCCGTACTACGTTTGTTGGTGCATTCGCTGGACGCATTACGACATCACTTAAACCCATACATCAGGGCTCTACAGTGCGACCATTTGCATTTGCGACTGAAAACTACTGCGTGCGACTATGGAAAAATATTTAGGAGCACCATGTGCGAGTGACCCGATCGATCAGCATATTGGTGTTTGCGCTGAGGGACACTTCAAAGGTTTCTACGTGATTTTGCAACATTGAGTAATGTATCACAGGCATATCTCAGGAATCCTTTCATAAACAAAGTGTAAGAGAGGGTAAATAAGAGATTTATTGTGGAGTGCAGAGAGCTTCGTTGATTATAATGGAACGTTGTGAGATTGTGATGAACTAATATGAGTGACAGCTTTTAATGATGTTTAAGGGAGTTTGTAAATGAGATATTGATTTAATTAGGGTGACCACCTGGCAATAGGGCTGTTGCGGGACATAGATGTGATTTTGCAGGACAATGCGGGGCACGTGAGATTGATACATTTTCTACTGATTACATCCGTTGTCATATCCGCTGATCTGTTTCTGAGCGCGCACATGCAAGCGAGAGAAAGTGTGTCTTTTTTTGAGAGTAAAGAGAATCCACCAGTGAAGAGATTTGTGCTGCGCATTTTGATGCGCCCCACATTACAATAATGTGCTCTAGACAATTGTAATTAAAATAGCCACATAAAAACCGCCTCAAACGAACTATTAAAATAAAAAGTCCCATTGATTTTTTTTTTTTTTTTTTTTGGTTAAGACGAATGGAGAATATCATGTTTTTCCGTGTGCGTTTCCATCAGTCGTTCTAGATCACTTGATGAGGTCCGCAAATCCTTTGCGCAGAAACTATGCCGCAAAAAGAATAAATAAAAAACTTTCATAAAAAGGCAAAAAAACACATGGTTGTTTTCTTAATATGACCGTTAAAAACCAATAGACTGATGAAAATGCAGGACATTTTCTCAATATGCGACGTGCGGGACAAGGGGTGAAAAGCAAAGCGGGACAGGTGGTCACCCTAGATTTAATACAACAGTTGAATAAACAGCAAGTTAATATTAAGTGACTTACATTGTCTGACTATAACACTGCTGCCTGATTTTGCTGCATTTCGTCGTCAAAAATTGTCTGAAACAAGTCACAACCGAGCCGCTGCGCATCTCCGTTGAAACACAGCATTGTTTAGTTTATGAATTAATGTGCGTTTTTAAACAGGTGAGTCAATGATTCAATTTCCCATTCATAAAGAGAGTCACTTGCTTTATTTCTGAAAGAATCAGCCATTCGAACAAATCAAATGAATGATTCAGTAATTAAATCAGTGACCTGTTGCCACCTACTGCCAGTTTTGTTTCATTTTTAAAGTATTTAAAAATTCATTCTGATGTAAAATTAACGGTCGCCTGAGGGCGCTCTACGACCATTGCCATCTTATCCGGGCGAATTTCATGCATTGTAATCGGCAACAACAAATCTGAATGGTTGATAATACACATCTTGATTTGATTTGAATAACTCAAAACTCAAACATCTCTTTTCATAGTCAAATCCCAAAATATTCCAGTATAAATATACAGTATATAATAATATACATTTTTTTTATTCCCAACAGTTAAACAGTTGCCTACAGAAAAAAATCACTTCCCGCGCCTATGTCTCTCTCGCGTTCTATGGCGGCAATAGTGAGAATCGCGGTTCAGTTCCTCTGCGTGTTTCCCGAGGAACGATCCGTTGCGCGCTCGTTAAGATCGAGCTTTGATCTGGCTGAGGCTCAAGAAGCAGGTCTCCCCTTCTCTCATGTTCTCGCCAGATTGAAAGCTTCTTGCCCCCGCCTTCAAAGCGTGCCCTGGCACTTCTTCAGATCGGGCCTCCGAGCGCTCCTCCCGCGATTATAAAACAGACTGTCGGCTGCGGAAGCAAGAGAATGCTCCAAACTAGAAACACTCCAAACTAGATGACAGTTTTCTGTCAGGTGGCCAGTGGGAGGGACCACAGCTACGGTCTCTCCTCTTCTTTGGTGATCTCCATGATAAATATCTTTTTCATTTGAGTAAACCATATTCATCCCTTGTTTTTGCGCCCTTTGACCATTTCTTCGACTATCGTGGATTCAAGGGCTACATGATGATGTCCCAGGTGGAAGAGACGCTAGCAGGTTATCTCTCCTTAGAGATGCATCATTTCTCAAAAAGGCCAATGCTCCCTACCAAGCCATGTAGAGCAACATCTACACTTGGAGAGAAAGTGTTTTCACACTGCAAGTCAGGCTGGTGCTGCCCTGCACACCATGGTGGTTCTGCAGGCATATCAGGCTGACCTCCTTAAAGCTCTAGGGAGGCTTAAGGAGGCTTTCAACAAGTTTCTCCCCCGCCAAGCTCAAGTGTCTGGGGCTGTCGGCCACCCAGTCCCGGCCCAGCCCAGCTCCTCTGAGGGAAGAAGTGCAAGAGAGAGTGTGGCGAGTCATGCTACCCCCCATGAGACTGGGGACAGCTCGTAGCACTCGACAGTCAAGAGGAAGCTGGACCAAATTATGGTCATTACGACCAAATAGGGGATCACTATACAACCTCCGCCACCACTGGTGTTTCGGCGGGCAGCAGTCTCCAGTGAAATGTTACATGTTCGGTTGACGGACTCACTGTCCAGATAAGCTGTGACACACGGGAAGAATTTATGAAGCAGAGATGGACCTCTTTGCTTCACAGAAACAGCACAATTTCCACTCTACTTTTCTCTGATTCCTGATCGCTCTGCTCCCAGGAGTCCAGCCCATGGTTGTCAACAACCTCGTTGGCTGACCAGACTGTGGTTCTCAGATTTAATATCCCTCCTATCTCAGGCACAGGGGACAGTATTTCATCCCTGGCCTGAGCTCTGGAACTTTCATATCTGGCCCCTGAGAGGGACCACATGAGATGGTTGTGCTGCTTATTAACAGCACCTGTTGTCAGTTTTAATATTCCTCCTTCAACGGTTTGCTGCGGGTGATTTCGGTCAGGAGAGTTCTCTTATCTCAGGCACAGGTGACAGTATTTTATCCTCGGCCCGAGCTCTGGAACATTCATCTCTGGCCCCTGAGGGGGACCACATGAGATGCTGGGTTTCCAGCAGATGTACTACAGACTATTCTGATTGCTAGGACTCCTTCCACTAGAAGTTATGCCCTCAGATGGTGCTTTTCGGAAGTTGGTGTATGACCCAGTGCAGACCCAGTTCACTACCAGGTTGTTTCAGTGCTGGAGTTCCTGCAAGAAAAACTGTCCTCAGTTATGTTCTGGTACTTTCAGAGTCTATGTGGCCGCCATTTCGGCCTGCCACGCTCCGATTGACGGGGTTTCTGTGGGAAAGCACCCTCTAGTCACCTGCTTCATTGGTGGAGCTCGCCGGTTTAGGGCGCTCACCAGAGCGACAGTTCCTTTGTGGGACCTAGCCTTAGTGCTCAAATGGTCTGGTTGGGACCCCTTTCGAACCACTAGAGTCAGCGCTTGTCGGGTTTCTGACTCTGTAGGTGGGTTTTTATATGATGGGACCCTCAAAGTTAATGCTTAAAAGTTAAAAAAAAAACAAAAAAACATTTAGATACTAGCATCTTCCACTTTTTTTTTTACCAAAAACCAATGGTTCTGGGTCTACTGTTATACAAGCAATTAATGAGATTTACTAGACACTTATTCATCCACTGGGCTAATGTGAATACTGTCACAGTTGCTGTGTGTGGTTTTTTCAAGCATCAAATATGGACTCGCTGAGATTTCTTAAAAATCTTTGTTCGTATTTATCTGAAGAAAGAAAGAAATATACATCAAAGTCAGCATGAGGGTGAGTTAAAATTAAAGGGAATGTCAGCAAATTAAATGAATAGACATTCTTTACACATACAGAATAACATGGAATCTCATTTTATATACTCTTCCCTCTTTTCAGGAAAATGAGGTTACTCTTCAACACACTGTGGTTCTCCATGGCATTTCTGTCCTACTTAAAGTATATTGAGTATGCATTCTTTTTGTTGTTTTCTACCTAACATTATTCCAGAGGCAGACAAACTCTGTCAGTTCAAATCGAGATTAAAGACCCATCTCTTTAACCTGGCTTACACATAACACACTAACATACTTGCTACATCATAAGAAGAATTGTATTTAATATTAGTCTGTTTTGTTTGTATTCCAAGGTCACCACAGCTACCCAGATTCAGTCTGTATCCAGATCAGCTGGTCACTGCAACCACCCAGATCCAGTCTGTAGACGGTGGATCAGCACCTAGAGATGACCTCCACAGCCCTAAATGTCAGCGGAGACCACGTCAACTAGAGGCAGAGACAGATCCCCAGTGAGGACCTCGTCACCTAGATGGCCGTCGGCACAAGACCATGGGGACCTGATGAGTCCTCTGCACAATCTGACTTTGCTGCAGCCTGGAATTAAACTGCTGATTTGTGTTGCCAGAGGAGAACTGGCCCCCCGATTGAGCCTGGTTTCTCCCAAGGTTTTTTTCTCCATTTCTGTCATTGATGGAGTTTTGTTTAATTGCCGCTGTCGCCTCCGGTTTGCTTAGGGACACTTAATTTCCAGCGATATCATCGACTTGATTGCACAGATACTATCTGAACTGAACTGAGCTGGATGATGACATCACTGAATTCAATGATAAACTGCCTTTAACTGACAATTGAATGTTCGCTGTTGTCCTTTTGCATTACTGACACACTATTTTCCTCTTTAATACTGTAAAGCTGCTTTGACAAAATCTGTATTGCTCTGAATATTCTTCTCAAATGTAGAACTCTTAAAAAAAAATTCCTGATTCATGAAGCATTGGTTAGCATTGTTAATGAACTATTAAAATTACAATGCTGATTTACATTTGTTTCCTGCATTTTGAAAAATACATGTTTTGAAATGTAACGAATGGAGAGCTGTTTTTTTAGTGTAGCGTTTTTTAACTAGGTATAGTAACTCAATGTTCCTCAGAACACAGATTACGTTAAGTTAACAAAACATACATGGCTTAAGTAAACAGGACTCAAAATAAGTAAGGAATACAATTCATATATTAGTAACTACGACTTAAATTACACTTAATACTACTGAGTTAAGATTACTTAATTTAATTAAGGCAACAAGTTTGCACAATTGAATTAAGTAAACTTAACGAATCACTTTTTACTGACTTTTTATATATATACATATATATATATATATATATATATATATATATATATATATATATATATATATATTTGCTTATTAATGCATAAGTTAGAGTGGACAGTGAAGGAGAAAAGTTAGCTACTCTAAAATGGAGCCCTAATAAGATGCTATGCCGCCAATAGACAACAAAACACGTTTTTTAATTCATCTTAAAGATACTAACTGGATTATAAAGAAAGAACAGCCACAAAGTGACTCAGCACAACGCACCAATCATTCATTAAGTGTGTGTCATATGTCACCGTCCACACTAAAGTCACGGCCATCTAAAAACGCCCTTGCTATGCCACCTCAGTGCCAGCTCACAAACTGTCTTGCCATCTGGACACTTTAAAAGCAAATCTTTTTGTTAACTAATTCCAGTCTGTAGTCAAAGCCATCAGTTAGTTTGATTGCCATCTGGTTAATTTGTGAACAAAACACACACAATTTTGTATGCATTTTAATGAATCACATAAAGGAGGTTTGCTCAAGGTGAATGAGAGGAAATCTCACTTGTTCTTCCTGTCTGTAACTCTTTCATCAGATTATAATTATTACAGTTTATTCAACTGGATTTAATTGAGCATCTAAAACAAAATGAGAAATCTAACCAGCTTATTAAACTGGCCTCCATTAAGATAGCGTTGTAATTATCAACAGAAACAATAAACGCATTCATGCATGTCTGTGATATTGCGATGTCTGCTCCTCCATTGCGAGAAGTTTTCTCGTGAGCTGAAGGGTAGATGGGTCATTCCCACTATGCAGTACACTTTCATGCCCACATAATTTACCATCTTAACACATTCAGACCTGAATTATGTTCCAGGGGCACCAAAATATGTTTTACCTACTGTAAATTTTGCCATAAATGCTATTCAAGACAAAAAGGCATATTATAATATTTGAATAGTCATGTTCATCTGTCCATCACACTGGACAAATCGTTTTGTTTAATTTTTAAATTAATGCAAAATATTGTGTAAAAAGTGGTATTTTTAAGTGTTTTAAATTTTGAAGTAGGTAGTATTTTACATTTCACTGGCTATTGGAATGTGGTAAAAAAAAAAAAAAAAAAGTCCTGTTTTTAGTAATACTTTCTTTTGAGTACCAACAATTAAAATGTATAGAGCTGAAAAGGTATTGCATAGGAATGAGCAGATTTTTATTTTTTATTTTTTTTGAAGTGTTGAGGGGGATGGCATGCAGAATGAACTGAAGATTGGGTCCCACAGACAACATATACAGATACACAGTCAACCAATGATTATGACTTCATTTCATAAATGGCAGCATGAAAAATGGCAAAGATTTAAAGGACAAACTCAAACACATGTAGCATTTAACTTTAGAAGTTTGTGCTTACTTTCTGGTGGGACTCTGTCTTTATGAGGGCATCCAGACAGGCTGCGATGGTGCGGGTACAAACCCGTCACATGACCTGTGCCGTCACAGCCAGGCGTTGGACACCGGCTCTCTTTTTTCCCCGACCGTGAAGAATCTGAATACACGCAAACACACATGCATAAGATTCATTACTGATTCATTTGTTTATAAATAAATATGCAAGTGATCTGATAAAGTCTACACCTCATTGCAGCTTATTCTGGTAAAGAACCCACTTAGAAAAGAAAATAATGCTGACCGAGCAACCAGAGCAAGCAGAGATGTGGTTCCTAGCTACCACGTGCTTCAAACAAAACTCTGTTTTCAAAGGTTTGATTCCATAAACCTAGAAATCATCTGATCAGTGAATCTTACCTAATCTGTGATGGATACTTTATGAACATACACTGCTGCTAATAAAAATATGAAGCAGTGCAACTGTTTTCAACATTAATAATAATCAGAAGTGTTTTTGAGCAGCAAATCAGCATATTAGAATGCTTTCTAAAGGATCATGTAACACTAAACACTGGAGTAATAGTGGTGAAAATTCAGCTTTGATCACAGCAATCAATTACCGCTTACAATATATTAATGCATTTTTATTTATTAATTTTTTGGATTTTGAACAGTAGTGTAGTTGTGACCTTTTGTCCTTGTTAGTGTTAGTGTAGTTTGCACAGGCCGTGACTATCCGGGACCAGGATCTGTGTATTCACTGCAGAGGGCATCTCTTCCAGATAGCTATCCAGAGCTACTGGCTATGTTTCAAACAGAGAGAGCACAGGACAGCAAGTGAGTGAGTGAGAGAGTATGCTACAGTTACCACTAATTAAAATTTTAAGGATGGAGTAACCTGGTAACAGGCATCATGTTGCCTCCTGTATCAAAGTAAGCTCAAAACAGACAGGAATAGCTATGAGACATGTGGGCTCAGTTTTGGTACGATCGAAAATAGATCGCAGTCCTACTCAAATTTTTGGAATATATGCTTAAAACAACAACTACTAAAGTTTTGCAACCAGTAACAAACACATATAAATCTGGGTGAATGTCATGAAATGTCTAGTTCACATTTTAGCTCAAAATCAAATAAAGAAGAAGAAGAAAAAAAAGAAGACTAACTGTAGTCTTTCTTGTTCTTTTATTTACATTTGCACCCAAAATAAATAAATAAAAAGAATAAAAATATATAATTTAATGATTTGGTAACCATTAAAAAAAAAGTTCTACACATTAAGAAATCAACTGTGTTTTTATAAAGAGCCGTCGAAATGATGTACACTCACATGAGATGAACTCAGCCTGCACTTATAATAGTTTCCTATATAAATACAGTGTTTTAAATATGGAGCTGTTTGCCCACCTTAATGCATTTTGCTATGATGAAATGGTATAGATACTCTAGTAGCATATTGTTGTTTGCTGACACAAAGTTGTGGAAATAGACAATGAAACACACCTATTATTGTGCTTTACCAGGAAACAACAAGCAAAAAAAAAAAAAATGTCTGAAAGTAGGAAGACGGAAATTCTAAACCACTCTCTAAGACTCGTTTTATTTACATAAAACCCAGAAGAGAGCCAATAAAGTTTTACTTTATTACTGCAATGAGAATAAAACAGGCTTTATTTTCTTTATGAATATTATTCCTATTAGTTACCCTTGTGGGAGGAAACAACAACAACAGCAACAACAACAACAAAACAGTAATGAACATTTAAAAAGCGTACTAAGGTCACACTTTATTTTAAGATCCAGTTCTCGCTATTAACAAACAATTAACTACAGCTTTTGCCACAATAAACTCCTAAGTTGCTGCTTATTAATAGTTAGTAAGGTAGTTGTTAAGTTCAGGTATTGGGTAGGATTAAGTGGTTTAAATAGGTGCTTTATAAGTACTAATAAACAGCCAATACGTTTATAATAGGCATGCTAATAGGTAACCAGTAAATAGTGAGACTTGTTCCCTATACTAAAGTGTTACCAGTACTAATTGTGGAAATAATAATATACTTAAAGGCAAACTGAATGTATTGTTTACCTTCAACTGCATGCAATTTACAATTAAATGAAAATGAATTATAGTTTAAATTTATATTAAAATGAAATAAGCTGAGCTTAAGTGCTTTTTTTCTAACCCAGTAAGTAGGAAGTAATACATCTTTATAACAAAGCAAGCATTTATGGTGAACTAAAATATTCTTTAATATCACCAATATTGAAACTTGTGTGTCATGTATTTAAATATATTCGTAATAACACATTTGTAATGATGAAGTTGCAGTTTAGTACATTTAAAATATATTAACTTTAAATATATCAAATAACAGCATAGTTAAAATGATTATCAATTACATTACATGTGCTTTAGTATGGTAGTCAACATGTCAAAATAAGAGTACTTCAAAGCATTAGTAAAACATAATTATGTAAAATGTCAAATGAAAGTTTTACTTTTAAGTGCATTAATACAAATTGCACTATTAAAGGGTGTACTTAAGTGTGTTAAGAAACAGTCATAAAAGTGTCTCTCTTTAAGCAGACTTATGTGGCCGTTTATTTTATTAATATTGTATTATACACAAGTACAGTTTAGTAGTATTTAAAAAAAAAAAACCTAAGTGCACATTCAATACAATAAGTGCATTTTTTTTCACAAATGTATTATTCTATTAAATATGAGCATGTCTGGTTCATATTTCACAAAAATCAACAGAATAAAAATAATACACGTGAAAAGAAATGCACTTTATTGTATTTAATGTGCACTTAATGTATGTCAAATTTAGTAGTTAATTATTATTCTGTACTGGTGTTGTGAGATTCACCTTTGCGTATGATTCCTTTACGATTCTAACCGTCTAATAAAGCCTGAATCCTCTGACTATTTTGCAGCCATTTCAAAAAGAGAGAAAACAAACGAGGAGAGAGTGCAGCCGAGCTGAGCCGAGCGGAATACATATTAGAAAGTGCTGGATATTGATTGTGGCTCCGGACAAGCCATGCTTTGCATAGCAAATGGCCCCCATTACCATAGCGTCTGTGGATAATTAATGTGCAGTCAGTGGTCCTGTCGTTTGTTATCGGTCATACTGATACTGTTCAATTTCCATCTCCGCCTCGTGCCTTCTTTAAGGAAGAGCTCCTTCCATAACTGTCAGGCCTCCACACTTTTTATAAATCATAATGCCCCCTGGTTAGGCAGCGTCTGCCGCTATCTCTGCCGCGGCGAGATGTTATCGCGGCGTAATGGCCGAGCGTCCCTCATTATTCTGCCATTAGAGAGATAGTGTCCGCCGTGCACGCTGGCCAAACGTCCTTTCATGCGTGCTGTCAGCCCTTCTTCATCTGGAGAACAGCAAATGAAAGTTCTCATGGGTTTTTTAAGGGTTTGTTCACCCAAAAATGACAATTCTGACATAATTTACCCGGTCTTTGTCCCGAGAACATTTTTGAAGGTCTCGATATCGACCGCATTTGTACTCTGTCTCAGAATAAGAGGACTCTGGATTCCTCAACTGTGGGAATGTCACTAAATTGCCGGTGCATTGTCTGATTTATTTGTCAACATCATTACTGTGATTTGATATAAAACTTCCTGCTTCAAATGCAATCAGTAACGTATTTCTAATTTGATTTCATTTGTTACTGTTGTGCCGGGTCAGAAATTAAAGGCGCAGGAAGTTTTTTTTTATTATTATTATTATTTTTTTTACTTTACTAAAGCATAAAAACAAAAACAAAACACACTAAGTTCATACTTGTTTCTCCAAAAAACAATGATACAGCCAGTTATTCTACTTTAAAAATGTGTGATCCATGTCAGAATGTCTGTTTTTGTTTTACTGTGATTTTGCTTACAACCATTTTATCCAATATCATAGACTTACCTGGTAACTCATACCTTGTTTATTTTCAACATCATAGGCTATAGTATTAAACACTTTACTCATTCTTACTAATTCAAGCAATGATGCGACGCAGGTGTTTTTATATATTTCTGAAGGGAACCGTGTGTCTTCAGAAAAGTTTTGATTGCATTTCAATTTGATCTGAAAAAGTAAGGTTCATAAGCTCCTTTGTTTACAGCCGTTACTTGGGAAACTGCTATATTTCTGACGTTCCAAAAGCGCCTTCTACTGGCAGTGAATCAAATTGGATTTTCAATAAGCCTGTCTGTTGTTTCCCCCCATCCACCCATATAACCCTGTTTTAAATTAAAATAATAATTTATACTTCTGAGTCCCTTTTCTTAAAAAATGGTTTAAAGGCTGAAATATTAGGTGTATTATTTTAGATATATTTTTGGCTTTTGTGAAAACCTTTATCTCAACCAGGGCTCCAAACTGGTTCAAGGAATAAAAACGAAAACCAGAAACGAACGAAATTTTGACCAGGACAGAATCAGAAACAGAAACAAAATAAAATTGTATAGTTCTGAACAGAATCGAAAATTTGAAATGGTCATTAACCGGTTAATAACATTATTTTATTGTTCCATTTATTATTTTAAATTTTCTTTCAGCCAATCAAGAATTAAAGTAGTACGGCCTATGCAAATGTGAGCTGATGCATCCATCGAGTGAAATGTCCACGATAAGCTGTCAACTCATCATAGGTAAGTTGCAATGGCAATGGACCAGTGTTAGAGTTTATCCGAGGATAGTGTAAGATGGATTCAACAGATCACATGCACCTGCAGCGCTTCTGTGAACGGAGAAAACAGAATAAAACATAAAAAGTTACACTGCTCCGTTGTACAATCTTTTGCGTTCAGCGTGACCACCGCCTCACTGTGCTGATATAGCCGATGCAAAGGATGTTTTACGTTGATGCGAGTGAAGTACAAAGCCTGTTACATAGGCTAATACATAATATTTTAGCATCCAGATACATTGCGAATATGGAAACATTTGGATTCGTGCCGAACGAGAGCATCACCTTAAATTAATTTGTTTTTGGATTGATGTTTTGATAGCCTAAACACCTAGCATTAACTCCAGAGGATTTGTTGTGGAGAGAAGGAAACTAATAACTAATGCTTGTAAACATTATGCTTCTCTGGCATTTTAGCCTACATTATTTCTATATATAAAAATAAAATGCGACGTAAGCCTACGCGACTTATGTTTTTTTTTCCTCTCAAAACGATACGAGTAGCTTTTTTTAAAACAATGCATCAAACATTTTTAAATATTTTTTAAAATACTTTAATGTCTTTTGTTTAGTAACCTGCATTTTGCCAAAATCTAGAAAAGATGTACTGGCTGTGAAGTGCAGCGGGTTAAGTTACCAAATCTCTTCCTGTGTTTTTTGTTTTCTTTCTTTCTTTCTTTTTCTTTTTAAGTAAAGAAAATGCTGCACTTTATTATTATTATTATTATTATTATTATTATATGCAAATAATTATTTTATTTAGTTTATTTTTTTAAATAACGTTATTAACCGGTATTTTTTCTACTCAAACCGGTTTTGGAACAATAATAATACAGAGGAACGCAGGAACAGAAATGTTAAAATATTGATTCTGCCTGGAGGGAACCGATTGATTTTTTTTTTTTTTTTTTTTTTTTTCGTTTTCAAGCCCTGTAAATCTGTAAAAAAAAAATTTACAGTCATTTTACAGTTTAATATGTTACCATAGACATTATTTTACTCTGCTCATATGGTTTTTATTTTTATTTTTAAAGGGGACCTATTATGCAAAAATCCCTTTTATAAGGTGTTTGAACACAGTTGGCGGAAAAAAATCGGTAAAGTCCCCTATATGTTTAGGGATCAATACCAATGCTTTGTGTGAACGTCAGCTCCAGACAAAGTAAGTCACGCGTTTGTTTTCCAAACTGCCTTTCTTAAAGAGCTTCTTGACACACTGTAAAGCTAATGTTGCTAAAGCTACCATTGTCTTTGCCTGTTTTCACTGATGCTGCCTTCGTATGCTGCCAGAATGATCGTAAATAGGAATGTGGTTTTTAAAAATTGCATATGAAAGCAATGTGAAGTTGATTGCTTGAATTTGTCAAGCTCATAATCACAAGTGGGGCTTATAAAGTTTGTGATAGCACGTGATAGCACCATGAGACCAACTATGTCATTATTTTTATTGCACTTTGTGCACTTCTGTGTAATTCATAATCACGCATTTATTATGCACAGTACAATTAGATGACTGACTTTTAAACTGATCCCGGTTCGAACACCGCTACTAAGAGTTTCTGACGTAAGATTGTCCGTATGCCAGAGCATGAACTTGCGTCCTCTTCTGAAAAGTGGGCCGGGAGCACCAGTCCATTTGCATTTAAAGGGGCAAACACAAAAAGGTGCATTTTGGCTCATACACTAACAGTGGCAATTTTAACAAGCTATACAAAACTGTCTGGTAATCTGTCTGGTATTTTGAGCTAAAATTTCACATACACACTCTGGGGACATCTGGAGACTTATTTTACAGCTTGTTAATAGGGGCATAATAGGTCACCTTTAAATTAATTTCTGCAGGTCTTAAAAAAAAAGTCTTAAATTTGATTTTTAAAAAACCTGCAGACAGATGTAGCTTTGCACACTGCCAGCATGTAGAATGATTTTGATCAGCATTTTAGTGTTCATTACAGAGGGTTCTCTCAACTTGTTATATTTTACAGTTTGTCAATCGATGTAAGTTTTTGTAGGCTTTGCATATGCATGTGCACCCCTCAAAAGCCTGAAATCACAGAGCAACAGAGCACCCCCGCTCCCCACATAACAAGTCCCAATTTAACCCCTGCGGGTTGCCAGCTGGCAAACAAATGGAAGCCAGCAAACAAGCTGGGTCAGAGATCACAGATTCTAGCCAACCTAAAAAAACCCCTATGATCAAAACGTGGATAAATCAAGTTATCGAATTACAACACACCTTCCATTGTTAACTGTGCTCATTCCGTAACATGTTCTCAATCTGGCAACCCATGTTGAGTCTGAGGAAAAGGGGTTGGGAGAAACACTGCTTTTCAACATTGGACTGCAGTACCCGCTTCAAGCCTGATCTCTTGATGAAAAACGTACCTGTGGGAACGTTTTTGCAAGATGCTAAATACGTACCAATAAGTACATATCACTGCAGTTTCCAACAGCAATGAACACTAGAGGCAGTAAAACAGTGAGCACTTGTAATCGTTTTCGTACACAGTTATGATTACAGCTCCATATGTTTTGCCTTCCGGACACAACAAGCTTGCTCGGTAGCTCAGCTGGCACGGAATTGGACTTAGGATGCATCCTAAAAGATGAAAGATCAAAAAACAAGCTAAAATGGCATGCCTGCAATTAAGCTTTTACGTTGCTTTTTTTTCATACTGTCAAGTAGGTTTAGTCCAGATGGTACGTTTTAAAACATCATGGAGCATTAGAGTTATAGCGCCACTCAACAGACATTTCAAGTCAGAACTGCAGTGACGTACAAAACCAACATCACCTGAAACATACCATATGTCCATATACCTACTCCAGGGGAAAAAAAAAAAAGTGTTCCTCTTTTAGTGTCACTCAGTGGACATTTCTGTTGGAAACTGGAGTGATATGTACTTATTGGTATGTATTTCACATCTTGCAAAAACGTTCCCACAGGCATGTTTTTGTCATGAGACCAGGTTGTACATACTGCACTTTTAATGGGGGATTGTGTCATACATGTCACCAAAAGTTTTACAATTGCCCAATAAATTCAAGATATGATTGCAAAAAAGTACTTGCTTCTTTTCATATTATAACATATGATATTATTAAGCAATAATCACAAGAGCAAGAGAGCTGTTTTAACGAATATGAGCACGACTACAAACAGGATTTTGATTTTATACTGTACATATGTTCAGTAAACAATAAGTTAATTTTAAGTGACTTACATTTTGGACATATTTTTTTTAAACTATTTTTGCTCTATTTCACTCTATTTCAAAACATTCCAAATAAATCCATAACAGAACTTTTGCGCAACTGTTGTTTCATTACAAAATGAATCAGCCGCTTTGAACAAACTGGTTGAATAAATGGCTCCCCCATTCATTGATTTGCCACCATCTATATTAGTTTCATGTTTAAAAGTAGCATTTTATTTTTCCATCATAGCTCTATATTCAAAACTTTATATTTTGTTTAATAAAGACGGTTAATTTCAACTTCTTAGTCTTCGCATTTCTTCGCTCATTGAAACCAAAGGAAAATTCCTACACATACAGTTTACCTCTGCAATGACTTTTATTTTTATTATTTTATCAAGAGCTTTCTCAGGCAGTAAATGTGCATTTCAGAGGAATTCGAGGAGAACTGGTCTGGTCTTGACACGGTCTTGTAGTCTTGATCACAACCCCTCAAAGTCGTTGTCCGGTCTTACCATCACTATCATCATTTTGAATCAATATTGTTATAGTTATAGATACTATTCCTATAATAAACTAAAACTGAAACTGAAATTAAAAAAATAACTTAAAAAAATGTTAACTGAAATAAAATAACCTTATTAAGCCTAAATTAAACCTAAACCTAACTAAAAATAAAATTATACTGAAGTATGAGAAACAGAAAATCAATACAAAAGTACTAAAAATAATTAAAATTAAAGTAAGAATAAAACAATAAAAACTGATTCAAATATATACCTCAGTGAATATAAAATAACAGTTTTAAAAAGAAATCTTTAACCATTTTCAAATGCCTGCTTTGTGTTTATGAATTATTCTCTTTGAAAACTGATCTTTTATGCTTGCAAAAGTCAGATCCATTTTGGGTATACAATAATCCATCAGTCTAACTCCTCTGTGCCTGGAGAAATAGAAATGAATCAGGAATTGCATTGAAACCTCCTCTGAATATGCAGCACTGACTAATTTCCCAGTATGTTTCTTCAGTGCCAGAGCTATATTTCCAAGCAGAGCTCCTCTCTGGGTTTATAAATAGGCAGCATGAGCACAGACTGTGTCCCTGGGATGAGATTTGCTGTTTTCCCGGCCGTGCAGATCGCCATTACTTATGCCTGACAAGCTTAGCCTGTGATGCGGCCGCGCTGGCCTGTTTGAACAACATTAAGCCACTGCTGTTTGCACTGCAGGCATGGAGATGTTTGAGAAAGCTTGTCCCGGGGTCAGTACGGGATCCCCTCTCAGAGCAAAAGAACACAGAAGAGCACTGAACCTATCCACTTAAACTGACCTTTCTGCTCTGGGATGTTAAAGGAGTAGGGTGATATCATTTTATTACTGAAAGAGTAGTTCACCAAATGAGAAACATATTCAGCGTCGATAACTTGTGTAAATGAAAGGCTGAAATTTAGATTGTCTTTTAAATCTCATTATTATTTTATTTATGGTTATGTGGGCTATTTATGGGACAGTGCACTGAATCAGTGCAGAAAAGAATTGGGGAAAAGAGGGACAACACAAGTGGAAATTGGTAGCATGTGCACTAACAGTCACTCTCTAAGAAAAATAATGAAGAAAAGCAAAACACGCAACAATTTCATGAAATTAAATGGTGTAAACATGATGTAAATAAGAGATTCATTGTGCAGTATAGACAATTGAATTGATTTTAACGGGTGTTTTGGTAAGAGCGCAGAGATCAGTGAACTCACGCGGACATGACTGACAGCTTCAGTGATTATAAAGGAAGTGTTTTATGTATAACTGAAAATTTAAGTAAAAGTTTTATTTTTCATACTACTAGCTACACACTGTAAAGTTTTTGTATTTAAATGTGGGACTGAATCTGAAAATGTGACAATTGAGAGCAGTAACCATAGCTTAGGATAGAACAAATAAAAGAAAAAAGAAAAAAAATCTGATACTTTACAGTGCTGCCTAAAAGTTTGTGAACCCTTTAGAATTTTCTATATTTCTGCATAAATATGAAAGTTGACAAAGTGAAACCAATCAAACAAATGAGATGAAAATATATACTTTGTCATTTATTTATTGAGAAAAAGTAAGTTGCAAAAGTATGTGAATCTTTGAAAACTGAAAAGGATTAGCAGTTAATTTTAAGGTGAAATTAGAGTCCATTTGTTCAGATGTGTTATCAATCAATAGGATGACTATCAGGTGCCAGTGTATGCCCTGTTTTAATTAAAGAACAGGAATCTATCAAAGTCTGATCATGTTCGTGGCATGGCATGATCGCTGAGAACCTCAGAAAAAGAGTTGTTGTTGCTCATCTGGCTAGAAAAAGTTACAAAACCGTCTCTAAAGAGTTTGGACTCCACAAATCCACAGTCAGACAGATTGTTTACAAATTGAGGAAATTCAAGACCACTATTACCCTCCCTAGGAGTGGCTGACCAACAAAGATCACTCCAAAGCGAGACTTGTCTGTAAGGTTGCAAAGGAACTCAGGGTAACTTTTAAGCACATAAAGGCCTTTCTCACATTGGTTAATATTAATGTTCATGAGTCCATCATCAGGAGAACAATGAACAACCATGGTGTGCATGGCAGAGCTGCAAGGAGAAAGCCACAACTCTCTCTCAAAAAACAAAAAAAAACAAACAAACAAACAAACAAAAAAAAAAAATGCTGTTGGTCTGCAGTTTGCTAAAGATCATGTGGACAAGTCAGAGGGCTATTGGAGAAATGTTCTGTGGACGGATGAGACCAAAATAAAACTTTCTGGGTTTAAATGAGAAGCGTTATGTTTGGAAAAAGAAAAACACTTTCCAGTGTAAAACCTTATTCTATCTGTGAAACATGGTGGTGTTAGTATCATGGTTTGGGCCTGCTTTGCTGCATCTTGGCCAGAATGGCTTGCCAGCATTGATGGAACAATGAATTCTGAATTATACCAGCAAATTCTAAAGGAAAGTGTCAGGACATCTGTCCATGAACTGAATCTTAGAAGAAAGTGGGTCATGCAGCAAGACAACGACCCCAAGCACACAAGTCATTATACCAAAAAATGGTTCAAGAAGAACAAGGTTAATGATTTGGAATGCCTGAGTCAAAGTCCAGACCTTAATCCAATTGGAATGTTGTGGAAGGACCTGAAGCAAGCAGTTCTTAGGAGGAAACCCACCAATATCACAGGGTTCAAGTGTTTCTGTACTGAAGAATGGGCTAAAATTCCTACAAGCTGTTGTGCAGGACTGGTCAGTGGTTACAAAATACGTTACCTGCAGTTGTTGCTTTAAAAAGGGGCCACACCAGATACTGAAAGCAAAGATTCGCATACTTTTGCAACTCACAAATATTTAACAAATATTTTTGTCTAATTTGTTTGATTGGATTCTCTTTGTTAACTTTCAGAACTTATGTGAAAATGTTTTGTGTTATATTTATGCAAAAATCTAGAAAATTCTAAAGGGTTCACAAACTTTCAAGCAGCACTGTATATCTGTCTAAGTCTTGAAGTGTAAATGCAAACTAATACTTGTGTGATGTGTTTTTGTTCTTAGAACATTCTTCATTGCTTTGATGTTGCAGCAACTTTTTGTAGGAGGACTTCAGTTTTTATATATTTTTCTTTCTTTTTTATATTTTGGTACCTTTAAGTACATAAGAAAAAAGTACATATGATTTTTTAAATATTTCTTTTGTGTTCATATAGTAAAAAGCAGTAAGCTGTCACTATGTCTAGATTATAATTATTATTTTCAACTTGTGCTGATTGTACAGTAATTTGGTAATGAAGCAGGTTGTCCTTAAACCCTTAAGACAAGTCATTTCATGTGCTGGTTGTTTGTTATGTAATATGAGATTACCTTTAAGGTAGTAGGGCTTCTTGAGGCCATCGTGGTGCAGACGCGCCTTCCGCTCCTCTGCACAGCTGTGCCTCAAACCGTCCTCATGCAAATGCAGTCTATCTCTCCTGACTGCTTCCGAAGCCATTTTTTCCCGCAAAGCTTTGGTCCGCTCCGTTTCCAGCGCTATGGCCTTCTCCAGCAGTGACAGGTTGCCTTTGGTCATGTCGAAAACGTCCTCTGAGCGGTCCGACGTGACGGAGGTGGTGTCTTCATCGCAGTCCTGGAAGACCTTGTGCTCTGCGGCGCAGCTGGAAAAAGCCTTGGAGCGCGGGCTGAGCTGCTCCTCAAGCTTCATCAGGTTGACCATGTCGGAGTAATTCCGCTCGAGGACGCGGGTCTCCTCAGGACTCTGATGCTGCTGCTGCTGCTGATGGGCCGCTTGATAAAGCTGATGAGCTTCCTGGTAGGGATGCATACATAATTAACTGGTAAACAGTTAACTGACAGTAAGATTTTTGACCAACTAATACTACTACATCTCTTAAACAGTTCAAAAGTGATTATAAGCCACGTACATGCTGCAGCTTCTAGTCCTGTAATCCTGTTCTGTACACACACAGTTTACATGAAGAACAATTGCATTCTACAACTAAATTAGTGGTGCGTTCCAACTGTAGTAAAAAGTCGGAAATTCTGAGATCCCAGTAGGAACTTTTAACTGAAACACCTCCTCTAGACGGAGTTTTGGCACAGAAGCTCCAGGGTTCGGATACAGATACTGTACAATGAAATTCCAGGATGTTCAAGGACTTTTCAAGCACTACTTTGTTGATTTTTAAGGACTTCAATCAGAGATCTCACTAATCGAACAATGTCTTCCATTTCAAATTCTAAAAAACAGAAATGAAGCACAAAGTAGTAAAAAGACACTTTTATAATAGCAAAACCGCTGTTAAAATAGTTTAAATAGTTTGATGTTTTCTACTGTTTAAGAAAAAAATCGGAAAAAAGATCCATGAAATCGCTCAGAAGTCCTGATCTGAAACAAATCATTTGTGAACCCGCACCGAAGTCCCGATCTGAATCAAAATATTCGCAATCTGCGCTCTGAAGTTCCGATCTAAAGCAAATGATTGGCGAACCTGCTCTGAAGCTCAGGACTTTAAATCGTGTATTGTGAATCATTTAATTTAAATTATTCAATTCGCTAAATTATTTTCACAAATTGAATTTTCCGATCTAAATCAAATGATTCGCGATACGCACTACGAAGTCCCAACCTGAATCAAAAGATTGCGACAGGCAAAGTTCCAATCTAAACCAAATGATTTGCAATACGCGAAACGATTGGAGCGTTTCGAAATAGTGAATCATTTTACAACACAATGGTTTAACTGATTCAGTGTTTCGAAAATCTCCATTTCACCCATCAATATGTACTTTTTTAAATCTTTACAAGCGATGTCGAAATTTGAAAACGAATGGCTCTTTTAATTTGATCTGATTTTCGCTAGTGAATCGCTTGAAATTATGAGTTTGAGTCAACTGGAGCGGTTCCAGCGTAAATGACTCAATTGATTTGGTTCATCTGTTCCTCTTTTCGTATCTTAAGCCATGTTTACACGATACTGTCAGTACTACTACTTGCTAAGCTCGATAGTTTTCTGACATTCACTGAAATAAGCAAAAAAGGTACGATTTTTTTTTTTTTTTAATTGCGTGAATTCTGCTCGAAAAGATATGTGCTCATTGACAAAATTAAACACTTCTTTCATAGATACACTGTCTTCAAATAATTCAAGCACTTTTCAAGTACCTCTTCAGGAATATTGCTATTTTCAAGGGTTTTCCGAGCCTTAAATTTCAAAAAGTCAAATTTCAAGCACTTTAAGCTCCTTTTACGAACCCTGGGAAATCACAACAACCCTGACTTCAGAATCCAATATGGTGGTTTGGCACATCAACATGAGTGAAACAATTAATCTATTGTTATTAGCACTTCTGTTTGTCTCAATAAACCCAACATTAAGTATTACTATCCAACTGGTATCTGTGGACATGATATTTGGTACATCTGTGCAAAATACCACTTTTTATATGTTACGTGTTCACAAAACAACTGGTATTGCTATTAATTGGACTCTTCAAACTTGGTTTTATGACTTGTGTACTGGGGCCAGTTGCACAAACTTACCCTCTATGTTAAGACAGTGTCTTAAGTACTAGTCTGACCAACTAGCAGTTAACCAAAGGGTAATCATTCTTATTTTTTGGATTCAACTTAGACTAATCTACATTTTTGTGTAACCGAATTAAAAAAAAAAAAAAATATGACCAATCTTAAAGAAAAAATGAGCTGACTAACTTTGTAAGACTAGACTGAACCTTTTATGCAACTGGCCCCTGGAATGTTCATTCCCAGCTCGGATATCTGAATTACAAGGTAAATGGAAATGGTAAATTAAGGCAGTGGCAAAAAAAATCCACACAGTTTGTACAGAGCCAAACTGCCCAACTAGTTGTTAATGATGTATTTAAACAGGCATCAGAGATGTGTCTCTGTTCTGTATGCGCAGAACAAAAAATAATAGAGAAAGAGGCATGAGCTCTGACTCATTCTTGTTGCCAGATCTTGTTACAAAAATCAGCAAATAAGAACAAGCTCATAACAAACCTTAATCAATCTTCATGCTTTATATTGGAAATAAGACCAGAACAGTGCAGTCCACACCTGCCCACTTTAATAAGTCCATAAACTTGATTTCTTTATGAGCCAAGCCCAACGACACTTATAATAAGTGGACATGGCAACACTGAAAGAAAGTACTTTGCTAAGCAGCCTTTCAAATGTAAATAAAACATGACACCTCTGTCAGCAGCAGTTTAGTTAAAACTGGCAAACATAAGAGTCTTTGGTCCCTGTAATATTAATTTGTTCAAAAATAGCAACAAATTTAAAAGGGAAATATCCATGTACACATTGCAATTTCTTGGAATGACAACTACATTCAGTCTTTAAGAAGTAGAATCTTATCTATATCTGACACATTTATATTTTGCCACATTCTTTACTTTTTATTTATTTATTTATTCATTTTTCTTTTCTTTTTTTTTTGTTATATGTGTTCTGTGTCTCAAGGGCTCTGTATTTGTTACATGTAAACATTGTCACATTCACTACTTGCATAAAGAAAAAAAAAAAAAGAAGTAGAATCTTATCTATATCTGGCACATTTAAATTTGCCACATTCTTTAATTATTTATTTATTTATTTATTTATTTTTGTTATATGTGTTCTATGTCTAAAGGGTTCTGTATGTTACATGTAAACACTGTCACATTCACTACTTGGATAAAAAAAAAAAAAAAAGAAAAAAAGTAGAATCTTTACTCGTTTACACATTTTGACACAGGTCTGTCTCTTTCCACACTTGTGCTTGCTCACCAGTCCATAGGGCCTAAAGAGACTGTGCTGCCAGATGTTGCAAGGAAAAACACAAACAAAAACAAGCCAAAAATAAACCTTAAAAAGTAACCTTAAATGCTGTATTTTGGAAATAAAATGAAAACATCACAAGCCGCAGCTGCCCACTTTATATACAGTGGCTCACTTTATGGGAAAAGTCCAAAAACAACAAGCCCAAATAAAAGGGGACATGGCAACACTACAAGAGTGAGCATAAACAAAACAGCTCACTCTGTCAATGGTGGTTTTGTTGAAACTGATGGCTGTAACATGTCTTTGGTTGCTAATATTACTGGTAAAAAAGTAGATACCAAAAAGCCACCAGACGCCTAAACATTTCTCTGGTTACCAGTGTAAAAAAATATTGCAGTTTTGCAGTCATGAAATGACAACTTATGGGATTCACTCCTAAGTATTATGCCAATGCACACCGCACACTTGGCACCATAGAATTTAGTGTGCGTTTTAATTTTGTTAATATGGTAATATTATAATTTAAGTGAAATATATTTCATGTAGGCCTGTTATTTAATTTTGTCTGTTTTTCTACATTCACAATAGCGCTGCAGTTGCATGATGACATGACCATGTGTAAAAATAAAATTTTTAATATGAAAAAAAACAAACAAACAAAAAAAAAACATTTAATGGTATTTACAATGGGTCGCAGACAATTCTCTAATTTAACTTAGATTTAACTTTCTTGTCAGTTAATGGTCAGTTCCCAGCTAACCAAAAAAATGTTCTAAGAATTTTTTGATAATGTTTGCATAACTTTTAAGACTAGTGTTAACCTTTCATGGAACCGGCCCCAGATAACGTTAAATGAACATTCCATTAATGTTACAGGAAGAGCACTTGTTCATGACTTTGTGACTTTGAGAGAACCTTGCCAGAACATTCACCAAAGCTCTGAGAACATTCCTTGCTAGCTGGGTTAACATTCACTGGCTATCGGTCAAGAAGACATTATGCCTACCTGCTGGTTGTTGTTGAGCCGCTCGGATGGTTTGGTCTCACTTAACTTGCGTGCCAAGTCAAAGCACTGGTTGCGAAGACACTCCAAACTGCTCAGACAAACTTCCTCGTCACTCTTTTCTCCCATCTGGCCATTAGTGGTGGCTTTACCACAGTTACCACTGAGTCCATTACCCATGGGCCCATTTCCGTTTATATCGCAGTCCGTGTTCTCGATCCCTTCATCCTGAAACGGCCTCTCGTGGAGGTTTTCTGAGAGCGTGACTCCGTGACCCTGCGCCAGGAGCTTTAGAGAGTCCACAGTCTCCCTTACAACATCACTGTTCACGTCTAGACTCAGCTCACCTTTCCTTGAGCCCTCATCATCCTCATCTTCTTCATCCTCTTCGTCATCTTCTTCTTCCTCTTCCTCCTCCTCTTCCTCTTCTGCACTGTTTGAAGAGTTGCTGTTCATCTCAGACTCAGTCATGGCCCGGTAAGCGGCATCCTCTGCGATCTTGCCCAAGTTGAGCAGAGATTTGGCCACCAGTTCATCGTAGTTGTCGTATTCATCGTTGTTGTTGTTGTCCTTCTCCATGGAGGGGCTTGTTCTGCTGGGACTGCAGTTCATATGGTCACTCTCTGTGAAAGACAAACAAATATTGTTATACCAGCTGTAGCAGCTAAACAGATAACGCTTTGTTCAATTGCATTGTCCAAAACAAAGTTTCATTCTATACCCAACCACTTGTTTGACTCTAAACCACTTTTGCATCATGGTCATAAGCACCTCAAGGCTCAGATATATGATTAAGTTATTTCGGTTGTTTCTACTATAAAGCAGCTGTGTGTTCCAGTGTGTTCATGTTTTTACTAACATCTGACCTAAAACAAACTGAAGAGTTCAAATGAACCAGAGAAGATTTCCACGTCCGTAAGGGCGGAGCCCCGGAGCCACACCTACCTATTGCATCATCATCACAGTCCAATGGAGTTCTAAGGTGTTTAGCAGCCAGAGCAGAACTTTTCCAGAAAGTTTGCTTTGGCAAGTTGCTTTGAACTCCTAAAGCGATCTTTAGGAGATCAAACAAACTCTGTTTTGGCCTGATTTTATCTGAAATAACATTACAGCTGTCTATTCTTTGATTTTGTTTAAAGTATATCTTTAGATATTCTGAGACAGCTAATCAAATCAAGGTGGGCTTTACTGTTTATATAAATCAGCGCAATGCTTCAGTTTTAACAGTAAAAGTGTATAATGAAAGCAGCTAGAAATTAAATATTTGACAACTGTTTTAATATCTAGGGATGCAAACTATTTTGACATTTTTGTCAAAATTCTTAAATACAGGCAAAATCATTTACTTGATTAATATAATTTATGATAGAATGTGACAAACATTGTGCCATTTCATGTTTTTGACATTTTAGGCATTCAAATAAGAGTGTGTGCAATTACTATTTGCAATTAGTTCAGACTGATTACTTTGCAAAAAATTTTTATTCTTTTACTGATCTTCTTTTCCTTTATTTCCTTAAATCCATTATTTTACTACTGTAGTGAGGTAAAATTATTCACTTTCTTTTTTTTAATAAAGTTGTAGATTCGGTTTTATTTTCAAAACTGAATGCAAAATTGTCTGCCGCAGATGCGTGGCAAGATGCGCAAAGAATAAAGAGACACTCTAATTAAATCTGATTGCTGTGATTCAAATTCTAAACATGACAATAACTGTCACCTAAATGGTACGTTCAAGTGTACTTGGTGGTTCCTCGGTGCAAAACCAAGATCGTAAAAACAAAAGTTTTCACGCTAACCAAACAAATGTTCAGTGGACTTGTTTTGCAGCAAAAGATCTAGTGTAAAACACAAGCATTCTGGGATACTCTGTAGTATAGTCTGCCCATGTAGTAACAGGATAAATGTTGTTTTCTCAAAAACACAAACATGTACATTCATGTTGCTTACATATTATTGTAGCCCAGTTTGTGCTGATTACGGTGTAACCAGACTTTAGCCATTGCTATGTTTTTAAGATACTGAAAAAAGCACAAATGTCAGGGCATGTAAAAACTTCTCCAGGGCCCCAAAACACCCTCAGACCCCAGAGGGTTAAGCAAGAAGAAAGAAGCACAGAGAAAGAAGTCTCAAATAACTGACCCTTCGCAAAGACCCGCCCTCCTTAGTTACTGTTGCTATGTCAGACATGCCATGGTGCTCTCATGCCACACATCATATTGTACATGTCACAAAAATACATCACAGAGCAAAGAGGACACTGACAACACACTCACAGACAAGACAGAGCAGGTTACTTTTAGTATGAAACAAAGTCACAGCTATCTACTTTTGTCTCTTTTTTTGAGAAATTCAAACAATAAATACCATTTTGTGGCTCTTTATTATGTCGTGACAGATCGCTGTAGTGCCTCAGTTCAAGCGTACGTGAACTGATCATCTCTTCTTCTTTACTAGTTATAGCACAAAATAAACATGAATGAACAAGTTCAAGTTCAAGTCCACTGACATAAACCTACTCTCCTGTCTGTTTGCTGGACAAAATGACAGGTTTGGCGTTATGATTGGTCAGATCACCTGTCAATCAAACTCCAGGCAAATGGTCAATTCCACAAAAACTGGAAATGGGTTCAGTGAACAAACACCTAAAATATGTGCCGCTTTCATATCTCTTGTGAAAATTGCCCCAGAGGACTTCAGTATTCTTTTTATGATGAGTATAAAATCTTTGAAAGATGGCTAGAAGATCCGGAGTCCCTGTTAAATCAAGAAAACTAGAAGAACACTCAGAAGAACAAGGACTCATTTATAAAGAAAGAGCTCCATAGAACTTAAAATAATTTAGTTACAATTTTTTAACTAAATATTTTTTAGTAAAAAAAAAAAAAAATAAAATAAATAAATAAATAAATAAATAATTGTTGGCAGAGCAAGAACTTATATCAGCCTGGCTTAATATTAGTATTGTGATGTTATAGTGAAATAACATTGATCATTTAAAGGTAAGATAATAAAATTAATTAGGTAACACTTTTGTACAGGGACCGGGGGCCTCATTTATTAAAAAAATTGCGTATAAATCGTCCTAAATTTGTTCTAAGATCATTTCTCAAAAGTGCGATTCAGAGAAAATGAACATGCGCACAAAAACACGTGCCCCTAATTAATATCGTTAGCATATAAAAGAGCATCAGTCAATGTTGAAAACTGTTGTTTGAGAATGGCAAGTGGCATGAAAAAGAATTTTAGTGAGGCCGAAATTGAAAAATAATTTACACATGAGAAAAAACTAAAAATAAAATACTGTGCTTTAATTTGTAGCATCTAGAAAAACAGGATGCCTTTTTAGCGGTCTTGTTTCTTTTTAATTTATGGAGCGACTCACAGAAACAAACCAAAACTCAGGATAGCTTACTTTTATTTTTTTTTTTTAGTTCACACAAAAGCACAAGGCAAACACAGGGCAAACTTGCACATCTCAAAGCATGCAAAACAAAACAACAACACCAACAACATAAATAAATAAATAAATACAAAAATAAATAAATAAATAAATAAATAAATAAAAAGATACAGTTACATAAATTTGAAAAGCTTTGGAATTGGTATTGTTTTTATAAGCTTCTTATTTTGTGATCTCATATTAGAAAGGGTTTCAAAGTGTATTTTAAGATCAGTTTCACAAAAGGTAATAGATAATGGTTTCTTTTTAATAAATTTTGACTTATGAATATAAAACTGTGCTAAGATAATTAACAGATTAATAATGTAAATCTGTTCATCAGAAAAAGATGAGTTTTGAAAACAAAAATATCATGAGGTTCTAAATGAAGGCCTTTGTTTAATTTTTCTTTTTTTTTATGTCTATTTTAAAGTCAACCTAAAATTAAAGAAAAAGGGCAATAGAAAAAAGAAATGTTCAATATCTTCAACAGATATGTTACAAAAGGTACCTGCTAACAGCTACATTTACAGGATAGCATCTGTGAATATTTTTTTTAAAGTACTTTTACTTTATTAGAAATTACATATTAATATGGTAACATCCAAATGCAGTGCCAAGATATACAGTGAAGTTTAAGCCATTTTGATTTACATGAAGGACTGGATCCAACATTAAAGGAATTTCTTAACTGTTATTAAAACATTTGTCAAAAAAGGAGCTGACAGCATAGCTTATTTGTCTCACAGTTTTTATTTTCTTTTGTTTTATGTAAGTAAAAATGAAAAGAAATAAACATAAATAAGCTTACATATTTCGTTTTACATTTTATTTAATTATATAACATTTTATTTTGTTTCTCTGTTCACAAAAGTGCGGCAGCATGGTGACACGTCAAAACTCATGTTCTGTTTATGGTGATATTTGCACATTTATGGCATTATTAACGGGTCTTAGACACTCATATATGTATTTTTTAAAATCTAATTTATTTTTTTTATTTAACATTCTAATCTTGCCTAACCATTTTCCAGTGTACGATATCTATCAGAAAAAAATTAACCTAAATGCACATCCCTATACAATTATTATTATTATTATTATTATTATTATTATTATTATTATTATTATCATCATCATTATCACCACCATCACCATCATCATCACCATCACCATCATCATCATCATCATCATCATCACCATCATCATCATCATCATCATGGCTGCAGCTTTTATTTCCAAATACCTGCAATACTCAAATTTGAGACAAGTAAAAGTGTGTACGTCTGCTCAGACCCTGACGTGGCTTTAAGCACTTTTCCACACAAAAGACTGTCTTTATAAATATGAACGTTCCCGTGGCTTTCAACATATTTATAAATGAGGCCCTGTTTATTAGTACTTATAAAGCACATATTCTGCATGACCATATTCTACATCCCTAATCCTACCCCATACCTAAATTTAACAACTACCTTACTAACTAACAAGCAGCAAATTAGTTAATTGAAGCAAAAGTCATAGGTAATGGTTTGTTAATTGCAAGAATTGGACCTTAAAATAAAGTATTTACTTATAAATAAAGTCAATATTTTTTGTCCATCTATTTATTTAGGCTCTGTTTGATGAGTAGCCAAAACCCAGTAGTAGTGTACAATCACATTGTTTTAATGTAAGTAATTAAATTATTTTAAGTTTATTATATAATAATAACAGGCTAAATGATCAGTTCTTTATGTTTGCATTCCAAACCCTAAACCCTAAATAATCCAAAATCAACAGTTTTTTGGCAGTAATAAAAAAAAGGCCAACAGAAGAGATAACATAAGTAACGCATATTAATTCCATCTAATTATTTTCACAATATGTAAGTGTGCTAATATCATTAGCTTAGCTTCATGCTAACAATAGAATGTTAGTCAAGTGCAAACTGCAATGCTTGATTAGCTGTTAATGAAGCTGTGCCAGTGAAGAGCAAAATCAGTTACTTATAAGCTTCTAATTCAATTAACACACTGTTGACAACTGTTCACACAGTCAGCTCACTAGGTTTTGAGACAAAGCCAATATCTTAGGTAAGAAAACACAGCACAGAAAACAGGGTTAATGCCAATACATGTGGGAGTCTGATTGTTAATTAGACTAGAAGGCTCTGTCAGGTCTGATTGGAGAGCGTTGTCCTGCCATGTGCGGCTGGCTGAGCTGTCTGAAGTGGATGAGACATGTCTGAGACACATCTCACGCCTACATCCTGATTTAGCAGACATTCACAGACCACCAGAACTAACCCACCAAATACTGAAACAACTGGCAGGTAATAATACTGTGCCATGAATCAGACAACATGAATGCCTCAGGTCTAGATATACAATAAATTATAATCTTTAACCCTGATTTTTAAAATAAATAATCGAGAATATGAATTCTACACTTACTGTGATGGGGCTAATATAATGTATGTGCATGTTTGGATTAGTACCTAATACTCTCTGTAATCACACACTCACTGTTCGGTTAATTTAAAAAAAAAAAAATCATTTTCATTTAACACCACTGTGTTAGGTTTCCCATTTAAACAACTGCATTGTGTTAAACTGACTTGAAACAGTTGTGTTTTGGTTCAACTCAATATTTTCATGTTTCAATTAAGTAGGCCAAAAATAACATTTGATGCTTGTTCAATTTAATTAAGTAAATAAAGTTAATCCAACACATTTTTTACAACCATTTTACTTAACTCATTTGAGTCAAGAGCACATAAATTGTTTTACTTGTGTAACTAGGAAGTTGATTTCCCCTTCCCATCATGCTTTGCACAGGGCTGGATAAGGAGACTAAATTTTGAAATAAAATGTTATTTTATGCATTTTTTTATTAAGATATAAAATTGGGAGACTTGTTAATGCTTAATGTTCTTTTATGTTTGTAAAGGGGTCATGGGATGCCCATTTTCCACAAGTTGATATGATTCTTAAGGGTTTTAATGAAAAGTCTATAATATACTTTGGTTAAAAATTCTCAATGGTAGTGTAAAACAACACCCTTTTTACCTTGCCAAAATCAGCTCTGCAAAAATCAACCCATTCTGATGGACTGTTCCTTTAAATGCAAATGAGCTCTGCTCGCCCCTCTCTTCTGTGGAGTGACAAGCTCTGAGAGATTGTTTACTTTAGCTGCATTTAGCACGTTTAGCTGCCAAACTTGCTAACTAGCACGTTATTAGGAAAGGTGATTGCAGAGATTTATAAAAAAAAAAAACCCTTATACTCACTTCTGCTGTAGGTGAAGCTGGATCATGAATGATTCGCGTGAACATAGACGGATATATGTAGATCGGGAGACGCGTTCCCTTCACAAACAAACATAATCTACTGCATCTTCAGCAGCTCAGATGTCGGGAGTAAATGACGACCACTATGTTCATTATTACATCCAGCAACACAACACCTCAATCATTCAATCAGAAATATTCTTGTGTGATTTACATCCCTGCTCCCGCATCGAAACAGTGACGGTGGGACTGTTACAGCTGATTTAAGGCGGGTCTGAGGTAAGACGCTCATGTCAATCAACTATGGTGGGAGCAGTCTCTGTTGGTGTGACGCCACGTCTGAGAATGGCTTGATTTGAAAAAGAGGATATTATTTTTACAGATTCATTAAAAACCACGGGATTGATTTTTATCATTATAGGGTAGATGTGTACATACACTACCAACACACATTAATGTTCAAACAACACGTAAAAGTGAACTTTGCCTCCGATGACCCCTTTAAAGCAGTTTCTGGTATGTTAGTGTTTTTGGGGGTTACCGTTGTGGTGAAGTGTAGAGTATGTGCTTGGGTTGAGGACCTGTTAACATGAGTTAAAATTGTTTTAATAATAAAATAAACAACTACTTTGGGCATACCATGAATGTAACAAAGCCATCTTATGGCTAATGCCTAACAAGTTGGTTAATGCCTAAAGTTAAGTAAATCTAATGTATCATTTTTGGAGTGTAGAAGGATTTCTGCACAGTTATTTGTTTTCCAGTTAAATGTTTTAGATTGAGTTCAACAAGCATAAAATGATCACTACTTCATAAATGTATCAATTGCATTTAAACTATATTTGATCAAATTGAGTTGGCCCAACTCAACTACATTTCATTGCATGAATTAGTTTTTTATGAGTTGCGGTTACACATATTTATTGGATGGAAATCCTGCCCTCAATTAAATTGAGTTCATCCAATGAATTATTTTTTTTTGAGTGCACACAGTATTTAAAAATGTTTAAAAAATAAATTCTTGTTCAAATTAAATCACGGAAAATATATATTCTTCTATATATTTTCCTTCAAGCTTTGTAACTTTTTGAAACAATCAGACTGTTGGCAACATTTGAGGGCACTGGTCCTGCCAGAGTGCTCCGCTTCAAAGCTCACCTTCAGTAGACTCTGTGTGTCGATGAACTGAGCACCTCTGTTTTGAGATGGCTGTTTTTAGCCTGATACTGAGACTGCAACTGAAGGTCACAGCAAAATCATCCAACTGCACCTCAAATTACGGTGACCTTCTTCCAAATATGCCTAACTGCCAAATTACCTCCTCTACCCCTCTGGAGGCTGAAATACTCACTTCACATTCAGCTCTGGTTTTGTTTCTAAACCCAAAAATAAAACACTCTGATGCCGGATTAACCTTTTAAAGCCTACCCAAATTTCTAAGACCTAAATGATCAGCATTACCAAAACTCTGCAGTTAAACCTGTTGTACGCAATCTGTCGTCTAATTGATAGTTTATACTTTTTTAGCAAGTAAAATGTCTTTTAGAATAATTGTACAAATGTCCACCTTCAGCTTGTGCTTCACGTGCTTCTCTTTTGCTGTGTAATATTTATTGATTTTATAAAGTAAACGTAAGAATAGTTTATATGTGACCCTGGACGACAAAACCAGTCTTAAGTAGCACGGATATATTTGTAGCAATAGACAAAAATATATTGTATGGGTCAAAATTATAATTTTTTCTTTTATGCCAAAAATCATTAGCATATTAAGTAAAGATCATGTTTCATGAAGATATTTTACAAATGTCCTGCTGTAAATATATTAAAAGCTAATTTTTGATTAGTAATATGCATTGCTAAGAAGTTAATTTGGACAACTTTAAAAGCGATTTTCTCAATATTTTCTTTTGCACCCTGAAACTTAAATTTACTTGATTATCATTTTTTAGAAAAAAATCATGTTCAAATGTGAGTCTCAAATATGATCATCAGGCTTTTGAGAAATGTTTATTTGTTCATCTCTCAATCATCATTGTATTGCATTTAGGGCTGTCATTCAATTAAAAATGTTAAACTAATTAATTACATGGTGTTTCAATTAATTAATCTAATTAATAACAAAATAAATTTAACTATGAAAATACCCACAAAATAATATTTAAAGCTATTTTTGTGTCAATTGAGAACATATCATGTAAACATTACAAATTGTAGCTTTAGAAAAAAATATTTTATTTAATTCAACATAAAATTTATTACACAAACATTTGGGCTGCAGTGACCTAACGTAAACTATGGAACATAGAAGAAGATAATTTGAGAAACATCTCAGTATTTTTTGTTCTATCAAAAAATGAAATTTGAACTAACCCTTTAATATTATTATTATTATTATTATTATTTTTTATTTTTTATTTTTTATTTTTTTAATGAAATGATACTCTAAATAAGAAACTAAAGCTGCCAGCAGGTGGCGGTAAAGGTCTTTACGGGTCATTCATTCGATTTGTTTAAATGGCTGATTCATTCAGGAATGAAGTAAATGGCTCTGTTTATGAATGGGCCTTTGAATCATTGGTTCACACAATTCGTTTGAAATGCAAATTCATTCAGAAAATAGACACCGCTGTGTTGCTCTGAGACGTGTAATTTTTAGTACATATCTGCATTTATGGAGTTGCCCTGTATCATATTTGTCAAAAGTCAACTATATGAAATATAAGATGACGTACAGGTCTGGGAGCAGGGCCAGCGTGTTAAAATATTTAATTTGTGTCACTTTTTCATAACTAATTAAAGTAACGCATTAAACTGACAGCTCTAATTGCATTGTATTATATGTTTTGATAACCAAACTATGCATTTAAATATTATTGGAGATACAGAGTGACAACTCATATTTATATAATTTTATTATCTGTTATACTGGTATAAAGATTATTTTGTTGGTATAATTGTTGGTATTTAGATTAATTCAGTGATACTGAATGATATGTTTTTTTTTTTTTTGTTTTTTTTTATTTGAATGAAACCAGATAATTTAAACGTTACCATTCAAAAATGATACTCAGCAAAAACTGTGGGCCAGCTTACTGCATAATAAATCAAATGTCCATCTCTCATGGATTTATTCATGCTCTCACCTATTTCTTGAATTTGATCGTCATCCTCTTGCTCATCTTCCTCCACCTCATCATCCTCTTCATCCTCCTCCCCCTCTCTTTCTACTTCTTCTTCCTCTTCCTCCTCTATCATGTCCTCTTCGTCCTGCTCCACCTCTTCTTCTTCTCCATTAATCACTTCTACCTCTTCCTGTTCATATTGGTCCTCGTTGTCTGTATATTCCTCCTCCGCTTCCTCTTCTTCTTCTTTTTCCTCTTCCTCATCCTCTTCTTCCTCTTCCTCCTCCTCTTCCTCCTCTTTTTCATCCATCTCCTCCATTTTGTGCGTTTTGTAGCATTTTTCCATTGACTGCTGGTCTACGACTGTTAGAAAGACCTTCCTCTTGGGCGAGGGCTCCAGGGCATGACTCTCCAGGGGTTTTCTCTTCTTGGCGACAGGACAGCCATACACACTGGACATGGAGAGATAAGAAAAAGGCAATTAACAAGCTGGCTTGCGATTTGCCGGGCTTTAGTACAGTCCAATGCGCTTCAGACCAGGCTACATCATTTACTCTACATAGGCTGAAGGAGTTTTGAATTGGGACAAATACAGCAGGCTGCAAGCCAAATCATTTATGGGTTACACAAGTGGAACAATCAATAAACCTTAGTCAGGGTAGATGCCATATTTAATTTGCAGTGAATGACAACAAGACCACGAGACATAGATGTACTGTACTGAAAGTACCCATATCATGCTCAGTTCAAACATTTATTTTTGAGGTCTGCTGGAACACACTTTAGTATAGGGAATAATTCTCACTATTACCTATTTATTAGCATGCCTATTATTAAAATATTGGCTGTTTCTCAATACTTATAAAGCACCTGCATGACCATATTCTACATCCCCAATCCTACCCAACATCTGAACTTGACAACTACCTCACTAACTATTAATTAGCAGCAAATTAGGAGTTCACTGAGGCAAAAGCCGTAGTAGTAGCTGTAGAGGCTTCAATGGGCAGCTGTAAATAGCATTATAATCTACAGGATATAGAGTCAATATTGGAAGTTCATACAGTGTGTTTTCCCTCACAGTGAAAAAATATGATCTCCTTAACATAGCAAATCACTTGCTAATCTGTCGTAAATTTGCAAATGTGTCACATAGTGAAGTAGCTAATAATGGCAGGCCTACAAACAAGGCATTTCAGGCTATTGTTTTCTGTTGGAGAGATGAACTCCCTTTGCATACACTTCACTTTGTAGATGGTTTACATGCACATACAGCTATATTACACACTGAAAGAAAGGTAAAATAATTTAAAAAGGGAGCAATAGTTTGTACTGTCGAATTCTCACAGTCCAATATTTGTATTGAAAGTTTTTTTGTTGTTTCAAACAGATGAATAATTGCACAACCTGCTGAACAGATTATACAACTATCTTATTTATTTATTTACATTCAATATTAAATGAAAATATACAGACTAGGGTCAGTAATTGAATAATAATAACATGCAGTTCTTGTGTTTTAAAATGTGTAGACTTGTCACATTTACATTAATTTATGTGAATAAATCTGATATCTCATAGGTAGCAATTTACTTCATCATAAATAATGCAAAATACAGTAGATTAATACTGAATAATAATGCAGAACTTGGATGACCAACCAAACTACAATAGTTTGTCTTAAATTCCTGTCCTGTTAGGATTGCATTTTCCAGCCTGTGCATTAAATCAAAAATGCCCTGGTAACTTTAGCAGTCTTGTGCACACACATACACACACACAACACCTTGCAGCTGTGAGATTAAGAGGTGATTAATTGCATTTTATACCTTCAGCAAATATATATTTTATAGATCCACCCAGGAGCAGGAGCAGGTGATTTTTATCATCCAATAATCACTGTATTGATCCAGCTTTGAGAACAGCAAACATGAGTCTTTTTCATTTGAGTCAGGGAGAGTGAGCAACAACCCATTTCCTTTAAGGGTATAGTTCTCCCAAAAATGAAAATTCTGTCATCATTTATTCACCCTGGTTAAGAAAGAGTTAATAATGACAGAATGTTCATTTCTTTTTTCAGGCAGTCTGTCCATTATTATATATCTATCTGTCCATCCATCCATCCATCCATCATCAATCAATCAATCAATCAATCAATCAATCAATCAACCAACCGTATTTCTAAATTAATTATATTTCTATCCATCCATCCATCCATCCATCCATCATTTTCCATCCATTCATCCATCAATCATCTTTCTATCCATCCATCATTTTTCCATCCATTCATCCATCAATCATCTTTCTATCCATCCATCATTTTTCCATCCATTCATCATCAATCAACTTTCTATCCATCCATCCATCCATCCATCAGCCATTTTTCTACCCATCCATCCATCAGCCATCTTTCTATCCATTCAACCATCCATCTTTCCATTTATCCATCAATCATCTTTCAAGCAATCCATCCACTCATCCATCCATGCATCCATCATCATCAGTCACCTTTCCATTCATCCATCCATCATCTATCCATTCAGCCATCCATTCATCCATCCATCATCAATCATCTTTCTATTCATCCATCACTTTTCCATCCATCCATCCATCCATTCATCATCAACTTTCTACCCATCCATCCATCCATCCATCCATCCATTCATCCATTCAGCCATCTTTCTACCCATCCATTCATCATCCATCTTTCTACCCATTCATCCATCAGCCATCTTTCTATCCATTCAACCATCCATCTTTCCATTTATCCATCAATCATCTTTCAATCAATCCATCCATCCATGTATCCATCATCATCAGTTATCTTTTTATTTATCCATCCATCATCTATCCATTCGTCCATCAATCATCTTTCTACTCATTCATCCATCCATCCATCCATCATCTATCCATTCATACATCTATCAATCATCCATCATATACATACATACATATATACATACATCACTTATTAATCTTTTCATCCATTTGTCTACATATCTATGTATCTATAAGTCCATCATCCATCCAAAAAGCCTTTCCAAAGCATCACCAACTCCACCACATCTATTCTCTCTCCCTACCACAGAAAGATACACATTTAACTCAGTCTCCTCACATGGACAGGCAGCACAGCTCCAAATTAACCAGCGTCCATCTGTCAGCCGTCTACCCGATTGGCAGGTTCCATCTCCCTAGAATGTGAGTTTATTGGGCTGACCCTTTCGACAGGGCACTATTTCATTTGGGAGACCACGGCCGGCAACTCATTCCAGTGCTGACATCACGCGCGGCACCCCCGGCTCTCCAGGGATGACTCCTCCGTGCCGTGATCAATAGTGCTTGTGACCAAACATCGCAAAAGCACATTAAAATGTCACTCATCCTGTCCGACGGCCTTCCAAATAAATCAGGTGCCGTTCCCCGCAGGCCTACTGTTTGAGCGGTCAGGCAGACAGCAAGAGGGGAAGGTGGAGGCGGACAGAGCTAGTGCTGCGACCGGTTATAACCTGTCTGTCTTATCGCATTCATGTCAGTCATATAAGGAGGGATTTAGTCCTTGCTGCACATGCGGCCTTAAAAAGATGCATTGAACAGTCTGAGAACTAAACTGACATAGTTATAATGAATGTTGCAGCACGATATTCATGATTTCTAACAAACGCAGTCAATGTTGGATGAAATGTGAGAATGACAGAATCCTGTTATAATTCTTATTACACGGCTGTCAGGAATACTTGACTCAATTCAATCCCATCATTCTGTTCTCAAATATATGAGGCATAATGTACAGTCAGCTGGTTGCTATTGCACAACAAATTCTGCTATGTCGCACTGACATCCTAAACACCTATTGTGGTGAGAGTGAGATACAGTGGAGATGTTTTTGAGAAAAAAGTGTCAATGATACTCTCATAAGAGTATGAGCAAGTATATTAAAGTATGCTAAAGATCTTATAATACGAAACTCCATAAGACTACATATTCCCTTATAAAAGGGTGAAGTATCTGTAGAAGTGAACCCCTACTGATGGTGTATAATTTGTAGGGATGTGACTCTTTGGGTAGAAAGAGAATCAATTTAATTTACGATTCATAGTTTTCAATTCGAATCAGGAACGATTTTTGAAAACTCAGTGATTCAATTCGATTAGATTGATTCAGTTTGATTAATGATTCTAAGTGAATCTAAAGATTCTAATTTTAAGTGAATTATTAGAATCATGTACAGTTACAAAGATTGTTTATTGCACCAAGCAACCTGAAAGTAAGCACATTAAATATGTGTGCATGGAGTACAATGTGCATTATACTATACTAGACACATTTTTTTAGGGGTGTAACGATTCAGTCGTTCTTCTGATTACACCACTTTAAGAGTCCTTTGATTTACTTGATGCTGAAGGAAAGGCTCCAAATGAATATCACACAATAGTGAAAATAGACACAGCAAGTACTGTACCTCAAGGACTCTTAACCTACAATGAGCTTCATAAATTCACATGCTTAGCAATTAACTGCAGCCTATTACATCTTTAGCCGGTGGTTGGCATTACATGCATATCTCGGCATGTTTGATGTGATGAGAATGGAGACAGGACGTTAGAATGAAAGATTTGTGAAATGCGTGCATGTTCTGACTGCTGGTATAAAAGCATCTCTCGCTGTGCCACTACACTGCGATCTATATGCGCGAGCGGCAAGAGTGCCGTCGCCATGGTGATCTCCGGCTCAAATCCAAGTGGGATTTGCCATCTTGGCAGGCAGACAACGAGGAAGCCAGCAGGAGTGATTGGAATACAGGAGGATGGAGAGAGGCAGAGAGGTAGAGAGAAGCACAACATTAGGTCTAACAAAATTCTGCTACAAAATGACTCAAACACAAAAGCCAAAAGAAAGAGCTTGAGTGTTCTCATATTGAGCGTACATATCTGTGCTTCTCTGCCATTAAAAAAGCTTGCAGAGAACGGTTAAGGTCAATGAAGGTCAAAGATGTCCTTTTAGCAACTAACCAGGCTGAATGCATCTAAAAGCACTCAATCATACTCACCTCTATTTCAAACTGCCACACACTGGCCGTCCACTAGAAACTGCATAAAAGACTGTGGAGAAATGCTGAGGTTTTTGACAAAACCGAATTCTGTTGTGTCTCATTTGGGTATCAGCTCTGGAAAACAGTTGCACCTGCACACTAAACATTTCATGTGGTATAATACATGTGTGCATTGTGAACACACTTGTATTTATAATATCTGATGCCCATGGGATGGTGTATGTGAGCACCAAGTGTGCTCATAACGTGGTCCAGATCACTAGGAAAACCACACAACAATCTCTTTTTCAAAAGTGCTTCACAGATCCAAACAAAAATGTTAAAGTGTGAAATTATTATGCATTTATTTAATTTACTTTTTTGTCATTAATTGTAGTTGTTATTTATTTCAATCATGACAACTTTCTGAATAGTTTTAGCATGTTAGTGGATATGACAATGTATTTAATCTAAGATATGCTGCTGCTGCATGAATAGGCATCAAAAATGCCATGACAGATTTAGGCAGGTGGTGCTGGGGGAGCTGGATGGTTTCAGAGGAAATATCACACTGCAACCGAAATATCCGCTCACAGCAAACACTGAGCCAGAATTTTTAAAAATTAAACAAATAATCTCATAGGCTGCAGAATCTGCTGTGCCAAATCAGTTTGTGCCTTGCAGTGAATGTCTTGATTGTATGGAAAGGACCAGAGCTTCATGACTAAAGCAGATTTAAATAAACACTAACTCATTGCAGTTCTTGTCACTGGCCTTTTAATTAAATGAATTGCTTATTTTAAACCATATGTACCTGTGTTGTAGCAATGATAATTTTATGTGTAAAAGTATGCAGTCAAATTTGATACCAGTGGATTACTGTTACTGAGAATAATGTGTTTACACATACACAAGGTGTACTGTAGGTGCCTCGGGGCGCAGTGTTAATAAATCACCAATTAAACCACCATCTGCATTTAAACTTATGAACATTGACTAATCAGACAGATGTTTATGTCTCTAAGACACACAAATCATATAACTTGGTTTAGGAAATCATATTTGCTGCTTTAACAATGAAAGCAACTGGTAATGGTGCATTTTTAACTGATAATTAAAAATGTCTGATAAATAATGCAGAACTTTGCATACCTTATCAATAACAGGGAAAAACAGACTCTTTTATTTATAAAATGAAATAAAATAAATGTTCAAATAATGTTTAAATGGTAATATGTTCTATAAAATATGTTTTCTGTGTCTAATATCTTGCATGAAAGTCTTCACTGAACTCACTGCATTGTATTCAGAGATCATCTAATTCATCAACTGAACCCTTTGACCCAAAGTATTTACTTGTCCCTTGAGATTTTAAGTTAATATTTCAAAAATTTACAAACACATGACATGCAAGTAAACAAATAAAATATTTCATATTTTAGTAAGTGTTTTGATTTTTAAATTATTTATTTTAATTTTAAAATTTAATGATTTAAATAATTATTGAACTGATGAACTCCGGTTATTATTTATACCTAAATTCAAAGGGGTGATGAGCTGAGAAACCAAAATTGCCTTGATCTTTTGACATATAAGAGGTCATTGTACTATAAAAACATCCTGTAAATTTTAGAACTCAAAACTTTGTCGTTAGTCTAAAAACAGCTTAAATGAAAGGCAGTCTGCCAAAACGACAGCTTTTGGAATGTTCTACTCTATGATGTAATAGGTAGATAAGCGCCGCCTCTACAGAAGATCGATAATGCTGCCTGTTTAGCCCAGCCCACCGTTGGCGCATAGTGTTTACCAGAGAGGCGAACGTGCAGGTCTATACAAAAATCAAACAATAAAGATGGCACTGAAAATAACAGGACGCTCTGCAGTGCCAATTTGTGGAAAAAAACAAACAAACAGTCTTTGCATTGCCTTCCTTCTGATCCCAACGTTAGGAAAGAGTGGGTGAAGTTCCAGACCATGTCAGTAAGAACTCAGCCCTTTGTTTACTTCATTTTACCGCAGATTTGTTTACAATTACCCACAGCGTCAGCGACGCAACACTCATTCCCTTATCTCAGGGAACCGAGGGTACGTCAGTAACCAGAACGACACAATTCGAAGCAGGATTTTCAAAAAGATTGAATCAGGGTTCCCACACCTTGGTTAACTTCAAATTCAAGGACCTTTCAAGGACTTTCCAGGTGCAATACCCTCAAATTCAAGGACTTAATATGGGGACACATTTCAAGGGAGAGCAAGGTTACATCGTGTTACCTTACAGTTTTCATGTGTCAAACACAACTATGCAACTTCACAGCCTAATTTTGCAATGTTTCACTGTGTGTCTGTGAAACGTTGAGGTGCCATCGTAGTAGTTTCGTGTGCGTGTGAATGTCATGGCTACGTACAACACAAAGTACCCCACGCAGGAAACACTTAATGTAATCTGTAAATGCACATAACTGACGTAAATCAACCAAGCTAGTATGCATAGGCCACAAAGTGTTGGCGAAATAACACATTAGTGGACCGGAAGGAATAATATGGCATTTCTTCCAGAAAACTTCGTGCACAAAATAAATTCAAGCACTTTCATAGATTTATTTCTATGTATGTTTGTTTTCAAAAACTTTCTAGGGCCTTGAAATTTTTTTTTTTTTCAGATTCACAAACTTTCAAGGATTTCAAGGACCCGTGGGAACCCTGATGAAACTAAAAGACAATGCTGCGCCGCCTATATTAGATCCGACTGTGATGTCGCAACAAAAGTGTGAATATTAAAATTTCCAACCATTGGGATTATACAGTTTATAAACACAATAAAAAATGATTAAGTGACTTAATGTGATGCATATTTGTCGGTCATAAATGAAACAGGTAATTGAAACAGGTATTTCTGTTACAGTACTAATAAACTGAATGTGTTTTAAATACAGCATAACCAGGTTTATACAGTATATTTCTCCAAGAAATCCCATTTGTTTCAGTGTCTCAGTATTGCTTGTTCCACAGCCATATTCATACTTTTTACCAGAATAGTTTTTTACAATGAACAGGTTTATGCTGATTCTAAGCAATTTGAATAAACACATTTTAAAAATATGATTAATAAAATCAAATAGATGCAAATAGAATAAATAGATTTGGTTTTGCATTGTTAGTGCACCTGTAAAAAAACTATGACGCAGCTCACCATAGCTAAGAGTAAAAAATAAATAGATTTTCAAAATGAACCCAGAATACAAAACTACCATCAAAATTAGAAAGGTACAATGTGGCCTTCCCTTCAAAGTAGGAAATATTTCGGCATCATGTGAAGTGGACCCCATTACAGGTACCTGACAATAGCACTTGATTAGACGCCGCGCACTGCCTATTGTTAGTAGACCTCCCTATGCAATTTGGTTTCCTCCATGCAGTCATTCAATCAAATTAAGCCTCCATTAAATATGGAAATGTGGTTTGCAGTGGTGGGCTGTGATAGCACAGGAGGGGCTGCGAGTGATTAATGTACCTCGCCAGGCAGTGCTGCTTGACTAGCTCTATTGATAGAGTGCTAAGACTGAGGGCTTGGGTGACGATGCGCCAGCTTGTCAGTCCAACTTGCTCCCAGCGTTCATTTGGAAGTCCTGTCTTTCTCTTTCACTCTTATTCTTTCTTTTGGCCACAGCTAGAAAGGTCCAGCGCTCGGCTATCGTGCCAGTTCGTCCGCCCGTCCACCTGAAATCCCGCCCTGCCAGCCTGGCCGAGTGCCAATGCTTTTAGCGAGCGCTATCTGTCAAGGTATGAATAATACAACCCCGAGACCGTCCACGGAATCCAAATGAGGAGGAAAACGCTCTACTTCAGCTCCCCAACACGCTCACGCCAAGAAATGGCAATTATTCAAGCCCAGCTGCAGCTATGGAAATGAGAAGGACCTGTATTCATGCTCTCTAGGAAAAAAAAAGAACAATCGTGCAAATAAAGAAAGAAAAAAACAAAAAGCAACACCTACAATTAAATAACAGCTCAGAAAGAATGACCTGCAATAAAACAACCACTAATGCTCATCAGAAATACGATTAGCCACTAGACTTAAACTCAATCAGCCCACATGAGCACCCAGCAAACAGTGCACGTGCTGGGCCACGTCACTGGCTTCGATTCAGGGTTATTATACAGAGAGATAATAAACAAAAAAATAAATTATTTTTATTTTTAAAAATAATAGGGGAAATTTCTGAGGGTGATTTACTAACAATGCGCAAATTAAAGAACACAGACACAATTTACGTATTGATCAGAGGTTGCGCTAGACTTTAACATTGTCCGTCATTTTGAAAAATTTCGTCATAATCTATTATTACCCGTCATTTTAATTTTCATATTTAAATTAGAATAACACATTTAATTGCTTCTTTTTTTGTTCACATTTTCATTTTTAATCATGAATCTACAGGACGACACCATAGTGTTTAAAAACAACAAAATACGCTGGGTTAAAATATATATATATATATATATATATAGATATCTCGATTTTAATAGATTCTCCTTTTAATGAACCAGTATCGTTTCTTAAATCACAATCAATCTTTTGGTCTATGCTGTTTTCAGCTGACGAATGAACAGTGCGTAGTGTGTCTTCCTTCCAATAAATAGCAATAAGCTAGGCTTTGTGTTACTTTTGATATTAAGCAAAGTCTCAGATTTCAAATTCTGTCCATTTTATTAGAAAATTTATGCAATAAATACCATTTTGGCGCTCTTTAATGTGGCGTGATAGATCGTTGTAGCTTCTGTGTATTCGTCTATGTGTAATCAAATGCATAGGAAAACATTGGTGATAGTTTCGTTTTTGTTCTGGAGCCCCTGCTCTGCCAGACTGGAACGCACTCACCACCAACTGGACAGTGGTGGGACTGCAGCTACAATCTACATCAACAGATCACCCTCAGTGTAATCTGTCAAATTGACGGACAACCTTTACATTTTTCCGTCACTGATAAAAAAAATCCGTCAATGAAATGAAAATTCTGAGAATTTTCGGTTAACGTGACCTCTGATAGCAAATTAGTGTAGTACCAAATAAAGAATAAAGAAATAAAGAAACCACAGTATATTGAAAAGAACTGGAGGCCAAAAAATGAAGGTTTGCTAGAAGTTTTGATAGACCTGGTATTGCGTGACTCCTAGCTAAGGGTTCTAAGTCATGTTGTTTTTAATGAAGCAAATTAAAAATAACATGGCTTGGCAAACGATATGTTCAAATAATGTGTTCTGGCATTCCAAATAAATTAATACATGTGTAAAAAATCCTCTCCCTTCTACTACGCATTCTCTGTTCTCTGTGGTGCCTCCAAGTAACAACAACTGCAGCCATTTCAAGCGCAAAATAGTTTAAGACATGCTTTTTTGGGGCGTTAAATAATGGCAATAATTTGACGAGCGCAAACATTCATTTGAATACTCTCCTCCCATAAACTTTGCGTCTGAAATGGAAACTCCAACACATGCATATTCAATAAGGTCAGGCGCAAAAATAACTTTGTCCCGGCCTTTTCAGCGCTAATTCATCACTGCGCATTTTTAGTAAAACCTGACAGTACAATTTTAGCACCAAAAGACAGTTTGCGCTGATATCTGTTAGAAAAACTGGCCCCAAGCAAAAAATTAAAGAAAAGTTAAAATATAAAAATAAAAACAAATTCAGTAACTCTTTAATATAGGGAGCAACTCTCACTATTAACTAGTTGCTTATTAGCATGCCTATTATCAACATATTGGTACTTATAAAGCACCTGTTTTGCATGACCATATTCTACATCCCTAATTCTACCCAATACCTGAACTTAACAGCTATAACTTACTAACGATTAGTAAGCAGCAAATTAGGAGTTTATTGAGACAAAAGCTGTAGTTAATGGTTTGTTAATAGGAAAATTGGAACTTACAATGAAGTGTGACGACAAATTCAAAATATGGATAAAAAACTAAAACCATTAAAATTGTTACTTAAAATAAAATAGCTGAAATAAAACTTGACCATATTATTACAATTATTACTAATAAATGGCTAATTTTCTGGTAATATGCATGCTAATAAGCAACTAGTTAAGAAACCGTGTTACCAGTAAAAATGACAAAAAACACAACAAAATTACTACAACTTTAACAGAAATAAAACTAAAAATAAAAAAAAAATCTAACTAGTAATAAAAACTATAATAGTATGTCAGTGATACTAAACACTGCTTTGATTAATGCTATTTGCAAGTATGTTGAATTTAATGTGAAATATAACAACTAAAATAGCCTTTTTCCTGTAATACATACATTTTTAAAAATAAAGGTGCTTGACGATGCCATAGAAGTACCTTTTTTGTTTAAATGGTTCCATAAAGAACCTTTAATATCTGAAGAACCTTTCTGTTTCACAAAAGGTTCTTTGTGGCAAAAGAAAGTTCTTCAGATGATAAAAAAGTAAGAAAGAGATGGTTCTTTAAAGAACCTTTGACTGAATGGTTCTTTGTGGAACCAAAAATGGTTCGTCTATGGCATCGCTGTGAAGAACCTTTTAAAGCACCTTTATTTTTAAGAGTGTACTCCAATAAAATTTATTTACAACTTTATGAAAACCTTTTTTTTTTTTTTTTTTCAACTTACCAAGTACTTACCCAGGAAATACTGAGTAATATGAGGTAACTACATAGACTTAGGTTCGGGGTTATTATTACCATATTATAATTACTGTAGAACACAGTACGTACATGCAGAACATGACTAAAATAAAGTGCTAAAACAATAAAGCTATAAATTACTTATCTGCTTTTTGGATTGTCCTGCAAAGTTCTTTGCTTACAAGGGTACTAGAATGGTATAAATCTTAAACACATGGTATTAGCACCACATCATGTCCAAATATCCATTGTGACTATGTTATATTCAGCGTGAATGACCTTTCCAACAAAAGTCAATACCTCAACCAATACAACCTGCACAGAAAGCTATGTCTGTGCATAAGGAAGCTGATTTCGTACACCATATCTGCTTTACATCAATACCGCAACAGAGTATTTATGCAGTTCTTCAGCTACGCACATTATTCAGCCCTAATCTGGTTTTGCTCTGCTTATCCCCTTCACCAGCGCTTCGCTAGCACACACAATATAAGTAATATCGATAATCTATTTACTGTTCCCATAATTGCTTTGCATTCAGGCAGTTGGGTAGAGTATCAATCCATCATTGGCTAGTTTGCGTATGAGCTTATATAATAGCAGATGAACCATAAATGACAGTATAGTGGGATATTTGTAATTTGGGGTGACACTCCGTTACTCAAAGAGCCATGGCTAAATATAAGATGTAAATGTAAAGATGAGATTGGTTCTGGTTTGGTAAGAAAACACTCCAGCTTTGTTACAAAGCCTAGTGAGTTGCTCTGCTGCCTACATAGACTGATACTTTATGAGACATCAGCTCAAGTGAAACAGAATCTGAAATTTGTTACAAAATGTGATTTTGCCATATTCTCTAAGTTATTAAACACATATAGATGTGGAAAAGTGCAACAAAAAGCCACTTGATGTTGTAGTGATTTCGCCTGAATCTGGGTGTTTGTCATGTTAACAAGGTGTCACCCAGGAAGACTTTCATATTTATTAGGTAAATGTTAAATTTTAAGCAAATATAATGCATCAGTAACTGACAGTTTTAATAGTACATGAAAGCAAAAACCTGTTCAGCCAATTTCACAGACAGCTGTGTTAAATGAATGATCTATTAATGAATTAATGACTGTTTGCAAAACAAATATTACTGGCAAAACTTGCATTTATTCTTTCGTTTCTTCTGATTCTTCACCTCCCTAGTTCAAAAAAGAAGAAAAAAAAATATATATATATTGAATTGTACTTGTTGAATGTGTACCTTTAGTGTCTTTCAAATCTCACTTATTTTTTTTTTATTTAAATGGCAACTTGATTGTGATAATGTCAATTTGGTCCCACTTTATATTAGGTGGCATTAACTACTATGTACTTTTATTTAAATTATTAATGTAATACAACGCACTTATTGTGTACATACGTGTTTTTACATTAATATTCTGCATGTAATTATGCCTGTAATTAATTTTTGTCAATACATTTATAGTTACACTGTTGACCCATCCCTTACACTTTAACTCATCCTTAAACCTACCCACACCACCAAACCTTACCCGTATCTCACCTCAATAGCAGCAAAAGAGTTTTGCAATACAATGTGACCACAATAAGTACATTGTACTTATTTTCTGATGCAAGTACATAGTGGTTAAGGCCACCTAATATGAAGTGGGACCATCAATTTTTATGTAATAATGTCAAATACATTTTTTTACTTTAAAGTACACTTTAAATCAGAATGTTTTAATCATCTTGTAATATGCTTTAAAGAAATACACTTATTTTGATGCATTGACTAACATACTAAAGCACAGGGGCGTCATGCATTCATTATTTTTGAGGGGGCATGTGAGGTAACTGATATAGGCTTATGTTTTATTTATTCATTTTTGTCCTTTTTATTCGAAATATTACCATATGTGTTAATATCATGAAATATTTCGATTCTCAATTGAAAATGGTCAACATGTGACTGAAACGTTTGCCTTGTTTTTATTCAGTAAATTTCTTACATTGCTTTCATCTCACTTGTGACCTTTTGATTTTTGAGAGTGTGCAGACTTTTTCAACTATTTTACTTTTTGGGAAACTTTTTTGGGCTACGCACCTCAGTTGGATTGTTTTGAAGGCGCTTTGAAGTCTCTGGCTGCTTTTTTGATTAGAGAATTCGCCAGAGAATTCCGTCAGCGAGCTAGTGAACAAAACAGTGGCGTTTCTTTGATGGCTAATCTGAACACCTCTGATTGGTCATTGCATCCAAAAGCTCAACAGAATCGTGTGTGATTAGTTATAATGCGCAGCGCTGTAGAAACGCGCCTGTCTTTGGCTCAGCGCCAGCCAGCGAACACAGATTTAAATTTGGCAGCTGAATTGATGTGCCGCATGCACTGAACGTTCTAATAAAGCTGGTGTGATTGTATCAAATATACAAATATTATTCTGCTATTTTTTTGTCTTTTGGAAGATGCATTCAAAATCCACTTGGCTTAAAAATCTGAATGGGTATGACGCCTCTGCTAAAGCACATGTACTTGATTTTCAGTTTAACTGTAGTTTGCAATTTGGTATTACATTTCAAGTTAATATATTTAAATGCTTCATCATTGCAAATGTGCAACTATATATGTAAATACATTTTAGCTTTTAGCTTTAGCTTTTAGTAAACCTGTAGTAAATAGAAATTAACATGCAATAAAGCACCTAACAACATTACATTCAGTTTGTACTTATATTCTTTAAAGTATATTATTTTTGTAATAAGTACTCATTTTAAAAGTATGCTAATGAAGTGCACACACAAGTCCTATATATTTGAAATTATTTAGCTGCATTGTAAGTCATCTTCCAAACATCAGGAAATGACTTCTTTTGATTAATATTCAGGGATATCAAGGAGAAATTCCTCACATCCAACTGCCCATGATCTCTTAAAATGCGGTCTAGGACATCTCTCTAGGGTTTGGAACAGTGCTCATATAAAGCACAATGAATCCAGTAAAGTTGACTCTGGCTCTCTGACAAAATGCCTAAAAAAGCAAAGGCAGGCTGTAAACAGTGGCTCCCTCATTAGCTGCGGTATCTTATTAACAAATAATAACAGCGGTGCTTTGTTTTTACCTCTCGCCACATGAATTATTCAGCTTTCACAGATTTGCTCATGACTCTTTTATGGAGCATCTTGTGCAACCCAGATACTAAATGTCACTCAAAACATTGATGTCACACACTGCTGTAGTTATTTGCATGTGTGTGTGAGTGCATTAGCGAGAGGTCGCCATCAACGCTGAATAATGTGTGTCGGTCTTGTATGTTGGCGCGCTTGTCATCTTGCCCCATCTTCTTCAGAAACTCCAGACAGAATTGTGATTCCTGTCATTTTATCTGCTCAGTTCAAATCCTAAACCTAATCCCAATCCCTGTCCTTCTTCTAATAAAAATGCAAAATGTTAAGATCACATTTCACCCCAAAATCTAAATAAAAACTTTAAAAAGTATGTGTGTATTCATTGTTTCTGCATTATGACATTATGCTCATGACATTTAAGCAAATAATAATAATAATAATAATAATAATAATAACAATAATTTATTTTATTGCATTTTGTTTTTTTATTTTTTAGTTATCAATGATTTTTGTATTATTATTAATTAAAAAGTAAAATGTAACTTTTTAGTACCAATGCATTTTTTTTTCATTAGTGTAATACTATTGTTTTACTGTATTGCAGTAAAAATAAAATAAAATTTAGGTTTTTGGTACCAATGCATTTTTTTTTTTTTAATTTGTATATTTTTACTGTATTGCCCTAAAAGATTTATATTTTGGCTTTTTGGTACCAATGCAGTGTTACAAACATAAAAAAAATAAATATAATAATATGTATATGTAAATATATATAAAAATAAGCTATATTATGTATAGATAGATAGATAGATAGATAGATAGATAGATATTACTTTATCTTGATTTTAGAGTGAAATATTAACTGGACAGCTCAAATCCCACACCTAATATCAATCCCTGTCCTTATTCCAATGAAATATGAACATGTCAAATAAATAAATAAATAAATAAATAAATCACAAAGAAAATAGTCTATTTTAGCACCATTAGGATGTGAAATTATTTTCATGTCAACTACGCATGTTTTCTCCTTCAAAATAAATAAATAAATCATTACCACCCAGTTTTTATTTATTATTATTATGATTAATTATTTTTTTGTAATTACCACTATATTTTCATTGCGTAATACAGTCATTTTTACTATACTGCAGTAAAAATGCATACATTTTTGCTTTATGGTAGCAATGCAATGTTACAATGCATAAAAGTTTATTATAAAAATATCTAATATAAATAGGTATAATAATAATAAGGTATAATAATTTCTTCTCTTGATTTTGTTGTGAAATATTACCCAGACATATTTCACGAAATTCACCTATAAATGCAAGCTTTGTATAAACATGGTGTTGCTTCTTCAGAATCTATACTTTCATGTAGATTTGAATCTAGTTAGAAGGGAAGCCAATCACTCTGCACACAATTATTGGAGATTTTTGTGTCGCCATGGTTACGCGCCGCCTGTATAATTGCATGTCTGATCTCATGAGGTACATGAGGTGGGTTTTGGGGTCGGGGCAGGCAGGAGGGTGTAACTAATCTCCCTCATGATCACTACCTGTACCTGTCACCACCCCCACCTCTCAGTTTAGATCGGTTCCTCATTCATCTTCTCACAGAGGCAAAGGTCTGCTAGACGAGCCGTTTGTCTGCAGGCTCCTGTAATTCCACAGCCGCCTCAAATGGCTGCGCTGATTGCCTGCTACAAGAGCAAAGCCGTGTCAGTCATTCAGCCGGGAGTAAACTGAGCGCGGGGGAAGAGAAACTAGTAATCTAGAATCTGAGTAGGCGGCCCGTGCGTCTGAGTGGAGACCTGAGAGTTCATATCACTGCAAGCTTTTGTCAAATGTGTTGTACATGTTTCTAATGGCTCCTTTTTTTTAGCTGATTGCCACCAATGGAAGTACAGCACAAATGTGTAAGATACACTGTTAAACTGTGATCACTGTGTTGGTTGCTGGTTGCCTGTCCTGTTGTCCGCTGGTTGTCCTAACAAACCATCCCTAATGACCTGCAGTTTGGGATCATTTATTAATGCTTTTAAAGAAGTCTCATCTGCTCACCAAGGCTGTATTTATTTGATAGAAAATACAGTAAAAACAGTAATATTCTGAAATATTATTACAATTTAAAAGAACCTACAATTGTTACTTTTTGTTTATGTTTTTACCTGATTTAACGCATACAAATAGTTTGGTTACCATTTGGCCATTTTTTGAATATACGTTAAAATGTACTCTAAAAAATGCAAACACTCCTAAATAATCAAAGTTTAGTCAGGAAACGGTTCCTTGACATTATATTTAATATTGGATACAGTATTAATGTACTGACATTCTTCTAAGCAAAACTGCAAAAACTCATTTGAATTTATTAACGAAAGCTGGGTGGGAATCATGTTTTGTAGTAATAAATTAGAAAAAAGCATAATAATTAATAAAATTAATCAAACTGTCCCTTATCTCAGTGTCGGTTAATATTAGATCCCAAGCTCTACAGGAGCTCTCAAAGGACACATCATGTTTTCCTTCTAGTCATGAATGTAATACCAGCGTAATCTGTCATATATACTGCACACAATGTACATATGAAACAGTATGCAGCTATAAATGTCTCAGAGACTATAGTGTGCTTCACACGACCTCTGAATGTTGCATAATTTATCGAAGTCCAGCACATTGCATTGTGAGACACAGTATTCTGTGCAGTACATTTCACAATTGAAATGATCATAATGTATCTATGAAAAAGGGTTCTAAAAATATAGCTTCTCATAAAAAGTGTTCCCATGGCTCAATTCGCCGCAGGTTAGGGGTAAGTTGACCCGAGTCAATAGGTAAGATGCACCATTTGGGTGTAAACTGACCATCTGACTGAATCTGATTCAAACCCATGTGACATTTTAAAGATAATTTTGAAACTTCATTTTACAATAATATTTATTCTCTTAAAGCTTACTTAATGTAAAATCAAATAAAAGAAGTTTAAGTTTTTATATTCTAAATTGTTTGCATTTCTAAAACACTATGTTGAACAGCAAAGTTGTAACCTTTCCCAAAACAGACTAAAATATACACAATGTCGAATAGGCCATTAGGTACTACAGGTGGAAAGAGATATACTGTATATGATTATAATGTGGTGAAAAGCATCTTCTGGTTCTTAGTAGAGAAAGATTTGGTGCACTGTCCATATCAAATAAATTACATAATATCACATTAAAATACCAGTTTATACTTCAGATATTTAACTTAAATTCTGTGCTATATGGTGGGGTAAGTTAAAATGCTGGCTCAACTTACCCCACAGCATTTGGCTCACTTTGCCCCATACAGCAGCTGCCATTTTGGAAAAATAAATAAATAAATAAATAAATAAATAGCTTGTTTGCCTATTCAGGCTAATGTTTATCTAAATGATTTGCATGATTTTATACGTTGCTGAATCACCTATATGCATCATAAATATTTTAGACCTGGACTGATTTGCTTTGATGTAACAGCCATTACATCTATTAAGCTAAAATTTCACTCTGACAAACCGAAAACAAACAAACAAACAAACAAACAAAAACAAAACAAAACAGTTTTTTAAAGTAAATGGGTCCCTTCCACACCTCTCATGTGTTTCCCCTTTTCATGAGCATAAAAGTGTGCAGGTGCCAAAATACAGGGCATGGGTCAACTTACCCACTGGCTCATCTTATCCCATTATCCCCTACTGGCCATCACTCCAACATTAAGCTTAGTTAACTTCAGTTTAGTGCAGCAACAACAAAACAGTTGAGCAGTTTTGAAACAGTTCAGTGATTACGCTGTTAAAAGTGGTAACTTGCAATTTTTACCCAAGATGTAGGTGCCTTTTTTTCTTCAGTAGAACAATAAAGAAGATTTTTAGCTGAAACCGCGGTCCTTGGTGATTCATAAAATACAGGTTAACGACAAAAAGAATACACAGGCAACACAAAATAAATACCCGTGGCTCCTGACGATCTATTGCAGTCTTATAAAGTGAAACGATCGCCCTGTGTGAGAAACTGAACATTATTTACAACATTATTACCTGAAATCCAGGGCCTCAGGCAAATGGTCTGGTTCACAAACTAATTATTCTTTTAAACCACAAATTAACAGCAAATTTTCATTTTGGGGTGAACTGTCCCTTTGTGTGACTGCTTTTAGTAAGCTACACCCCAACAAAAAGACATAGGCTAAATACACAAACAATACATTGTTAGGCTAATTACAATATTTTTTGTAGACTGGAACATCAGCCCACAAGTGGCCACTTGATTGAACAAGTTGCTTTTTTTCATGTTTTCATGTAAGTATTTATATTGGCCATAAAACAGAGGTGAATGGATTGAGGGAGTATGCACACATCCAGCGAGTATGTGACTAAAGTCACGGATGAGGAGCACATTGTACACATGCTTAAGCAAAGTGTCAAAAGGACTAATTAACATATTAATGATCCCACCTTAGCACTGCAGCTCCCGTTGGATAGTCAAAACACTTTGATAAGCATGCAAATGAGAAGCCACCAGCTCAAGAAGAAATTATCTGAAGCGTGAAAGAGAAAGATAGAGGAACAGAGAGAGAGAGAGAGAGAGAGAGAGAGAGAGAGGCTGATAGTAATGATTGAACCGTTGTTTTATTTATCTTTAATTATCTGGTTTAAGCTGCTGGTGGAGGCGACATCAAAGAGAGGGAGCAGGTGCACAGTAATGCAATCTTCACCTCCATCTTTTTTGCCACCTTTCATTCTCAGGCTTTCTTCTCCGATATGCCAATCAATGCAGCAGAGAAGCCAGCTGTCCATCAAATGTCCAGTGACGATCAAACTAGCTGTCATATGTTGAAGTCAGGTGTGATTCAGACAAGGGCCACTGAAAATAGTATATGAAAAGATTTGATTCTTTGCTTCTTCCAATAATGAAGACATTTTTAGAAGCTGAAACTAATACAACTAGATTTTTTTTAATACACTGGAAATACTCTGCCATTTGTTGCCATGCAGGTGTTCTGAATGGTCTGTAGTTTAATTTTTAGGCCAAAAATTTAATGCTGTCAGACTTCAATCCATCAACAGATGTCCATTCAGTGTATGTATTTGTGTTGGACAAGCATGTCATCATCCTTCCAACATTGGACACGTTGGACAAAAAATACTTTGTTACAGCCAAAATTATTCCTTCTATTTATCTCTAAAAAATAAATAGAATTTTTGAATTTAACAATTATATATATTTATTTTCCCAAATACAAAATTCATTCACACAAAGTAAAACTATTATTTTTTTAAAGAACAGACATAATTACTTGCAAAATGTTAATTAACGTAGGTTAATTAATGTTTTGTACAACCTAATTTCACCATAAACAAAAGCTATATTAGCTATAATATTGAAGCAAATTTAAGATAAAATGGAAAAATTTTGTTAGTCAAGTTAAAGAACAATTTTGAAAGTCCTTAATGTTTATATTTCTGTATTTAAAAAAAAAAAAAAAAAATCAGCAGTCAATACAGATGCACTGTAAATAGTGCACCTGCAATTGTCACCTTAAACAGCAATTTTTCGTAATTTAACTCATTAAAATAGTTTTGTTGTTATCAATTAATTTATACACTCTGGTTTGAACACTCTGGTGTCAACCACAATACTATTTAAACAATATTCTTTCTTTTAATTTTTCTATGGGGAGTGCTGTTTGCTTTTAGACAATCTGAACAAAACTGGCTTAAAACAGAAACCATTATTTTCAATTTATTCCATGGTCTGTCTGAATACTGGATTCTGATTGGCTGGCAGGTATGCAGTAAAACCGTTTAATGCACAGGTGGTTCCAAGTCAGTTTAATCACCATTCTATATTAATACGCTGGTTTACAAAACACACACATCACTTGCACACACACGTACACACACATTTGTTTTTGTGAATTGTGGGAACTTTCCATAGACTTCTATAGTTTTTATACTGACCAAACGATACTGTTTATCCCCTCACCCAACCCTAAACCTACCCCTTACAGAAGACCTGTTTACATCGTTACATTTTCAGATAAACATCATTTATTATTTTTAATCATTTTTTTACATTGTGGGGACCGCAGGTTTTACTATCCTCGTGGGGACATTTGGTCCCCACAATATAGCAAAAACAAGTACACACACACACACACACACACACAGAGAGAGAGAGAGGCTAGAGATCGCATTGCGCTGCGCACATACATAAACTTGTTGTCAATGCTTCCCCACAATTTTTATTTATAAAATAGCCTGGATACTAGATCGCTACATTATATTCCTCAGCAACGAGGTGGTAAAATCGCTGTTTTTGAATAAATTAGTTGTTTGTAGAGAGAGACACGTAGACGTAGCATGCAGGTAACGCACACACAACGGTCATCTCTTTCTCTCTCTCTCTCTCCTTCTCTCTGTCTCTCTCTGCCTCTCTCCCTCTCTCGATCGATCAATGATTTATTGAAATGAATGCTACAATTCATTCAAATAAATGTGATCTTACCGCACTATTTAATCTCTGTGTCTGATTTGAAGCGGGCAGAATGCTAGAGCAAATGTGGCGTAACATGAAAATAGCTCATTTTTAGCCATTCGGTAACAAAGAGCAATACTAGTTTTAACTTGTCTATAACTTGACAATGACCATGGAATAAGCAGGATAGTCAACATTAAAAGATTTTAAATACACTTTGCGTCGGGCGGATTTTTGCCTGTATGTCAACCATTTAAAATCCTTTAATGCACGGCAAACCGTTGATTATCCCTTACTTATAAGTATGTATGTATGCATACTTGTCTATGTTTACTAATTTTACATTGATGCATTTGGCAGACTCTTTCATCTAAACCCTGATAGCACACATACATCACAGAGACGTCTATTTGATGTATGCATTTACATCTGGAAGACATATTTTTTACAATGTTTGCTCATCTGCAATACGTCTATAGGACATTTCCTATCAGATGCACAAATAGACGTCTATTGGATGTCTTTAAGTTAAATCAAAATGTTAATGATTTAGAATGTATGTAAAACTGACATCTTGAGGACATCTGTCAGATGTGCGTACACGTCAGATGCTTCCCAGATCAAGCGATCTTTAACAGACATCCTGCAGATGTACGTGTGCTATCTGGGAAGCAACTCACACTGCATTCAAAACAATTCTATATGCATTCCCTGGGAATCAAATCTATGGCCCTAGTGTTGCTATCACTAATGCTCTTTAACTATGATAACTGGAACAAATGAACTGGTTAAAGACTTACGAATATTCACAGTCTAAAAAACAAAGTCACTTGAGATATGTTGAAAGCATGTCTGCATGCATATCATGATCCAAATACTGAGGTTGAACCATATTGTTTTTTAGGATGCCAAGTGTGTGGAGAATTTCTGATCCTACAAAGAAGACCCACTCATTATTTACTGCAAAAATATGCTGCCATATTCTAGTCTTTTTTTAGCTTTATAAAAAGATAACAGTAGGCAAAATGCACCCAATATATTTATTTATGTTAATTTATGCTAACAATGGGTGTAAAGTTCTCACATAATTTTGAGAAAATGCTTAGAGTGTCACATCAGTCTAGAATAACCTTCAAGTTTGGAAAAAAGTGTGTAATGGAAATTGTTGTACTACTTGGCTCTGAAAGAAACTGGCCATATGTCACTGTACAGAGAAATAGTTGCAGCTTAGCAAAGTGACACTATTTTATCATCACCCAAATGGATATGGCAGATGGAAAGAAAATATGAGAACAGGAAAGCGTGATCACAACACTGCTTATTGGCAGCCATTATCCAGGTAAAGACCTCTTTGCCAGCCTGTGGGCTCGAGTCTGTGTGTTTGTGTGTGTGTGATTCAGTCTGTAAAAACACCGACCTGAACAACTCTTGTATGGCTGGCTCCAGGGGAACTGTGAAGAAGCACAGAGAGAGACAGAAGACAGAGGACGTGAGAGGTCAGTTGAAAGGGCAGAGGAAGATTAGATTATCACTCAAACAAAAGGCCGGTCTGGCCATATCGCCACATTACATCTGTGTGTTATGTGTAAGTGATGGAACAGAGAATACCTTTTGAGCGTGTGCAATGGCGCTTCTCATCTGCTACATCCACCTCCATCTGCAGAGAGCCACAAATACAGTTAACACTTTTATTTGTAACATAGGCCTATATATTAATAACAGTGAAACGTTTTTTTTTTTTTTTTTTTTGTTAAAATATGTAAAGGAACAGTTCACCCAAAAATGAAAATTTGCTGATAATGTCCTCACCCTCAGACCATCCAAGATGTAGATGAGTTTGTTTGTTCGTCAGATTGGAAAAATGCAGCATTCCTTGACTTGCTCACCATTGCAGTGAATGGGTGCCGTCAGAATGAGAGTCCAAACAACTGATAAAATAATCACAATAATCCACAAGTAATGCATAACACTCCAATCCAATTAACGTCTTGTGACTTGAAAAGCTATGCGTTTGTAACAAACTCCACCATTAAAGGCATTTAAACTTTAAATCATGACTTCTGGCCAAAGTCCTTAATCCATAATAAAACTTCCTCCAGTGAAAAACTCCTTCTCCTGTTGTCTCTCACATCAAAATACAGTTACATATTTGTTCAGAGCTGTTTTAGACTGACACTCGATCTGTGCATATTTCTCTCTTGATTAAAACGAGACAACTTTTTACACTGGAGGAAGCAATATTATGAATTATGGACTCTTTTGAAAATGACGTATTTATTTCTTACAAACACATATTTTGGCTTCACAAGACGTTAATTGATGGACTGGAGTGATGTGGATTGCTTGTGGATTATTGTGATGTTTTTATCAGCTGTTTGGACTCACATTCTGACGGCACCCATTCACTACAGAGGAGCCACTGGTGAGCAAGTGATGCAGTGCTACATTTCTCCAAATCTGATCTCCAAACAAACTCATCTACTCATCTTGGATGCAGATTTTTCCTTTAAAATGAGATACTCACGTTCCCTTTTATTTTGCTTCACTATTTTCGGTGAATAGCTGTTATGGATAAATAACTAGAAGAATAACAAAGCGTAATAAATATTTGTCCAAACCGGAGCATTTAAGATTATGATAAATTCAAATAATATGACAATAAATACCACACTGTAAAAAATGACCATGAATTTAATGGTAAAAGGCTGTAAAAAGTGTAATGTGGGGTTGTTTTTGTGTTTTGTTCATGTTCTTTTCTTCATGTCTTTTATTTTGTAGTTTGATTTCATGCTGTTTGTGTCTTGCTTCCTTTGCCCTCTTGTACTCCTGCTATTGGTTATTCTAGTCTGTTTGCTCATTGGTTTGTTCATGTCATGTGACCTTCTCTGTTTGGTATTTATTGCCCTCATGTTGCCTTTGTCTCTTGTCGTGTATTAATGTAATATTGTTACTGCTGTTGGTGAGTCTATGTTTATGTTCATGCTGTTTTCCATTCATGCCAAGTCAAGTCAAATCAAGTCTGTTTCAATCAAGTCATTGTTTGGATTATTGTTTGTCTGGATATCACATTTGGTTTACAATAAAGCTGCACTTGGGTTCATTTCCTTCAACTCGCCTCCAGTGGATCATTACCGTTACAAAATTCTACAATAAAAACCTGTTAAATGGTTAACAGTAAGTTCCCCTACTATATACGGTGAAAAACTGTATCCATTGCATGTAATTTTACAGTAGTATACTGTTTTCAGAAGTGAAAAAGAACATTCAATTTACAGTGAATAACCGTAAATGGACATTCACAGAATTTCCTGCATTACATTTCAAATTTGATGTTTTTTTTGTTGTTGTTGTTGAAATAACTATATTTCTTAGATTTTTCTTATTAGTTTTGTACATTAGGGTTGCGTGTTACATCTAATGTTGTTAAATTAATGTTTATTGCATTATTTCATGCAACATATTTGCATTATGTTTCATGTCTGTTACCATGATGTGTGTGTGTTCAGTGTTTGTGAATGACACTGTGCACCTTTTATATTTGTTAGTATTTAAAAGCTGCTTGTGATGGGCTTTGGTTCATCATGTGACTTTCTCATCACCACCTGCTTTTGGTGATTATTAGTGTATTACAAAGGTACAAAACAGATTTCAGTACTTCAATAGGTTGCTATATTTACATTATATCAGTTAATGAAATTACGGTATTTAAGTGTAAATTTAAGTTAAAACCGTAAAACCTAAAACGTTGCTACCATATTTTTTACGGTAAAATTCTGGCAACCACAGATGCCGTTTTTTTTTTTTTACCGTAAATTTTACAGATTTTTTTTTTTTTTTTTTTTTTTACAGTGTTGCAGTCCGCAACATCAAGAAGCAAAACAGACTATTTTTGTACAAGTAAAATGAGTGGAATCCAATGAATGGAATCCACATGCTGCAAAGTCTCAGGAATGATATCTACATATTTATTCTGGATTCACTCTCGAATAGTAATGATTGACACAGTGATAAACAAAGCAATGGACAGGAAAAAAAATATATGTGAGAGCACCCTCAGTGGTTTAATTCCAGAACCAGTCTTGGCCAAATTTTCACAGTGTTTAGAGCGAGATCTAGTTCACAGACCAAAAGCGAGTGTAAACTACTGAGATCAGGCCATATCAGCCAGTAATTTAATTTTTAGTAATGGACAATAGAAAGTTTGGAATGAATGGCATATGATTTATGACTAAATATATAGAGCCACAGCTGATTGTTTTTTTTTTTTTTGTTTTGCATTTGGTGGCAACGAGTTTAAAATGTACACATTTCAAGTGACTGGATCTGACAACTGGAAAAAAGACAAGGAAAAGTTCAATAAGCATCAGACAAACAGTGTGCACATTTTCTGGTTAAAAATGACAGGCCATCAACAGACACTTTAAACGGGAATCATTGGCACTGAAATCAGCAATTAGTACGTAGGCATCCTCTTTAGGTTATGCTCGACTGCTTTGACGAGGTGCAATAAGGTAGGTAGCATTGTTCTACTACTTATATCTGTAAAGACTCAACAGTGGGCGGGACTATCTGTTTACCCAACCAATGGGAGATGGGTGTATTCAAGTCTGCTAGTAGCAGAAAATACACATTTCATTTTGTTTATTATGCATTCTATGAGATCAGGTACGGTAGGCATTTCTGCATAGACAGACAGACAGACAAAGCATAAAGTGGTACCTGATGTAATTGGCGGTTTAATTGCTCTTTGGTTCAGACCTCTGTTTGCCCCACGGCCCTCTATGTTAGACGACTGATAAGAGGTCACTATGCCTCCTCCAATTTCATTTTCTGAAACATGAAAAAAGATATAAACTTGTAATTATAGACATAAATGAGCATGCAAATCACATTTACAATGGGAAGCGTGCAGCAGCGTAGCAGTTTTAATATCTTCCCCACATACATTTCTTACTCTAAGCTTTAAGTTACCATAAATAAATGAAAAATCAATGGTAAATTTGGACTTCTCTTTAGCTCATTAACTATATTTCCCCACTTCATATAATATGACAGAATCGGCTAATTCTGACTTCGCCAGCTCAATTTCAAAGAGAAATAATGCAGTTTTTATTTCACATTCATGCTGCTTTTCCAATCAGGGTCGTTTACAGTTTTTAATAGGATTTATTTAAAGAAATAACCATTTAAAAGAGAAAGGTTTTCCATATGATTCATATTTTTGTTCAAAACATAAATGGAAATGATTATAGACCACATGAGGTAATAAGATCTCATTACTTCACAAATCACATGCGTTAAATTTTCCATACCAGCAGGATTAGGCACATTAAATATAACTTCTTCATTGTGTTTGCTGCAAAACATGTCGTTTGCCAGGTTGTGAAGCAGACAGTATGATATTGACAGAGAAAATATTTTGAAGGAAGATAAGAAACTCAAACAGCTCGTGTGTATTTGGCTGTGTGAAGGGAGGAACTTGTGTGGTGAAACTGGAGCAGATACAAACAAATTTGGAGCGGTGGCGTTTGATTTTTTCCAGCCTCTGTTGTGCGGCCGCATTCAGAGACACTAATTAAAACCAGTGAAGCGGGCGGTAACAAATGATGTGTTAGTGGTGCTGCAGTGGAGTGTGGTGGGACAATGAAGGGCCCCTCCGGGAGCCTGATAGCACGCTTAATATTAGAGCTGCAGGGCTCTCTGCCAGTGCTCCTCTGTCAAAACCCTCTAAAAACATCCCCAAAAAATAAGCTTTTGATTTCAAAACATTTTCTCAAATAATATAATTAATTGTAAAAAATCATAGTTTTTCTTTGTATTTCAAAAGGGAAGCAGAATTGTTCTTGTTCCGCTTGCGGCTCAAGTTTGAGATTCACCTAAAGGGGATGTCTCTTCTGCTCGCCAAGGGTGCATTAATTTGATCAAAAATACAGTAAAAATTCTAATTCAATTCAAGTTCATTTGCATAGAGCTTTTCACGATACAAGTTTCTACAATATATTTAGTAGTAATATATTTACCTAATATTGTGAAATAATATTACAATTTAAAATAACTGTTTTCTATTATAATACATTTTAAAATGCAGTTTATTGCCGTGATTAAAGCTGAATTTTCAGCATCATTACTCCAGTCTTCAGTGTCACATGATCCTTCAGAAATCCTTCTAATATGCTGATTTGATGCTTTTCTGAAACATTTCTGATTATTATCAATGCTGAAAACAGTAGTGCTGCCCAATAAAATAAATAAGAAATAATAAAAGTTTGATAAAATGTTGTAAAATAAACAAATGCATAAATAAATGAAATAATAAATAAAATGCTGTCACATAAAAAATAAAACACATGCAATCCATAAAAAACTTATTCATATTAATTAGCAATCATACTACATATTCATCAAGATACAATCATTTTGGCCTTATAATCGACAACCTTAATAAACTGAGAACACAAATGCACAATTTCTATGCTAAAAAACAAACACACACACACAAAAAAAAAAATGCCTTTAGGGATTCCAATTAGAATTTGACTGAGCATATTAGAAGGAGTTAATGAGCCAAATGTCATTTATTCCAGTGAGATGTAGGGTCCACTAACTAATTAAGAATTCGTTTAATGGGAAAATATCTGATTGAGACCTGTGGAATGCAGAATTTGATAAAAATAAACTAAAAAGCCAACACATTCAGAATCAGCCCAGTATCCATTATAACCAGTAAAATGAACAGAACTTTGAACAGAAAATCTAAAAAAGTGAAAATACAGCATTGCAGTATTAGTCCTCCTAATCCCAAAGTTCTCAGCTCCAATGAAGAAAATGACCACAGAATGAAATATGATCACTTTATGACAACAAATAAGAATATAATGCTACTGTATCTGGCTGTAAAGACTTCACAGCAGACCACCAGCAAACACCAACATAAATGGGTGGGAAACATTTCCGCTGTAAGACAAAACAAGCTAAGTATCGCAGAGGAGATGATTAATAAAGTGCATTCTTTAGTCTAAATGTATTGCTTTAAAAGATTTGAAACATACTGAGCTGTTACTTGTATGCTGCTTTTTTGGAGCTTAACATCCATGGCCACAGTCTGAAAATTCTGCCCAACTTTGCTATTCAGGTTGGAATGTCAGTGTAAATGGCAGAATTTTAGAGGAACTACACAAATGTGTGTCCCAAATGCCTTTATCTACAGTATGCACTTAATGCACTTTTATCTACTGTAGAGTGTATTAGAAGATTATTTTGTGACTGTTAAGTGCATGAAGTATCCAACATTTTACATTTGGTTTTTTCAGTCAAATAAGTGCATATTTAAAGTGCACTTCTTTGTGCACACATTCTGATGGATAGGCAAGTAAACCTAGGTTGTTTCAGTCCAGTAAGGGAAATATTGAAATGTAAAGTGAAACACCTTGAAAAATTACTAAGAATGAAACCTCATTAACTAGGCAAAAGCTGCAGCCCTTCTGGCGCACACACTGTCCATCCATGCGCTTGTTTTCACTCACTCGTTCAATACAGTAATGAACAGCAATAGTAAAAATAATGGAAGCCACTTAAACATTTTTTCTAAGCTCTTTTTCTCTGAATACGTTGTGTATGTCTTATTTAGACAGTCTGACCTGTACAGTATGTACATGTTGATCACAGCCCAATTAAAACACACACACACACACAAAATAACAAGCACACAAAGAAAGCACACATTTTATCCAGGAGTAAAGTGTTTAATGAAACAGCATTTGAGGGGTCTTATTTGTGAAGACATCTGAAGGTCTTTCATGTGAGGATGTGAGGAACCATTGTCTGTCTAAATCATAACATGTGAACAGGGTGCGTATAGAGATTGTCCTAATTATAAGCCGTTTTCAATCTAGGTTTGATTTTCTTCTAAACGCCTAAAACATTGCTTTAAACAGGGTTCCCACAGTCATCAAAGCCTGGAAAGTTCAGAGAATTTTAAGATGATGATTTCCAGAACTGAAAAAGTCAAGGAAATGAACAAAATCTTAAAAATGTAATGGGAATTTCACACTAAACAAAATGTAAACATGTAAATTAATTGAATATATATATATATATATATATATATATATGAAGAGTTCAGATGCAAAAGCCTCTAAATCCATCTGACATATTTCTTTATAATTAGCATTTTTTTCTGCCTACTTTGTATAGGTTTCTATGTAAGTACTGGTACTTCTGATTGGGCTGAGGCTGGAATTTAATGAGTTTGAAGTAAAAGTATTTGATGGACGTATACTATGTGTCAGGAGCATTCACTCAGTATCATTATCTCATTTTTGACCGAGATGGCTTTTAGCTGGTTTTGCATCTGAACTCTTCATATATATATATATATATATATATATATATATATATATATAGTATTTAGCATTGGAAATAGCATTTAGCATTGGCATTTATACCAACAAAATACATTTTTATTGGTTGAGTCTGGCAAAATTTGCCTGTTTAAGGTACCAATAGCAGGTTATCACATTTTACAATGTATAGAGACTATTTAATCTTTTCTAGTTATGCTCAGCTTTTGCTCAAATACACTTATTCGATTACGCGATTTGCAGTGCTTCATGGCATGATTTGCTCCCTGTGATTCACTGATTGGTTGGATTTTTCTCTACAGCATCATGGGTAATGTAGTTTTTCACCAGGGATTCTATTGTTAAACTTGATTATTTTATTTTAAAAATAAGTTGAAATAATGTGGATGGACAGCTTCAGAAAAAGCATGTACCATCGATTAACAACCTCAGAACTCACAGTAGGTCAGTCTTCAAAGGTTTATAAGTTATTGTTAAAAAATCAATTTCCCTGTGGAGAAAAAGAACTGAGGATATATATATATATATATTTTTTTTTTTTTTAGAATCCAGCTGTTGTGCTCTATGGTTTTAAGAAACACCAAATCACTGAACCCTGTTGGTCACGACCATAGTTGACCATCAACGCTTTTGAGAAACGCACCCCAGAACAGCAAATGTGAACCTATGATGCTTTAAACTCCAGAACATTTCCATTGGATCAGATTTGCATCACATCCTGTTTTTGCAAATTGTTTCTAAATGGCACGTATAATCAGCCGCCTCAGTGTTGATTCTCTTAAAGTCAATCTTATTTTGACTGTAAAAGTTGCACACCATGACGCCTGTGTGTACTGCGGCACTTTTCCTGAGCGGCGACGCGGTGCCACGCAGTCCACGGGAGCCGTCATTCACTCGCAGTGCAATTACCCACAAGCTCGCAATCGGCTGCACAATGCTGGGACGGCCGGGAAATTCAGGTGAAAGATGCCAGGCAGCAATCAGCGGGAGAGAGCGAGCCCATTTTCTTTCATTTGGCATCAAACGGCAGCACCAGGCCCTTAATTACACGCCAAGTGTCAGGCCGGCCAGCTGAATGCCTTATTATTCCGCTGAGCTGCGTTCAATTCAGTTTTGTTCTGATAATCCTCAGAGAATAGAGCAAACGGAGGCTTGAACCATAACAAAGAGAGAGTCATAACAGAGAGAGAGAGGCTTGACTGCGGTGAGGGTGATTTATGTATGCTAGTGAAACACACAGTGGGTTCGTCGTATTCCCCTGAAATCAGCTCTCGTTCAAACACAACACAGGTTCATATGCAGACTCTGTGTACTGTATATGCTGCTACTACGTTTCTTCAACCACCAACTTTTGGAAGGAATAGCTGTTAAGAACATGAAACATGACTGAGAATATCAGGATTGTCTTCATTTGATCAGCATCTAATAAATCAGGTTACCAGTTATCACAACTTAAATGAATACATGGTTGCAAGTTTAAACCCCTTAAGTGTCGGCCCTACATAATTTGTAACAAAAAAACAGTGGAAAAATATCTATTTAGGAGTCTTAGACCTTTATAGTTTGTCATGATTAGAATTAATTGTAATATAGTGAGGGCGCTGACAGTTAAGGGGTTAAATTCTAATTGATTGATTTAATAAAACCTTTTAATTTGGGCAAAGGATTTAATTTTTTTATTTTTTTATTTGGGCTTTCTTTCTTTTTTTTTTTTTTTTTTAGGTAAAGAGATCTGGTATAGTGTTTAAAAAAAAATGTGTTTATGTTACAATTTCCTAAAACTAATGTAAGCTTAATGTTAACTGTCTAATAAAAAAAAAAAAAAAAAAAAAAACATTTTTTTATTTTACTGTTTTATTTTATTTTATTTATTTTATTTTATTTTTTATTTCTTATTTTATTTTATTTTTAGTTAACTAAAACCAAAACCAGAACAAACTAAAAATCACCACTGCTTGAAATAAAACATTAAAAATAATCAAATAAAACATAAAAAAGTGTAAAAAATTATTTTATTTCATTTCTGCTTATTTCAACATTTATAATTTTTATTTACTTTAACTTGATGTGCTAAAATAAATAACAAACCACTTTACAAACTTACAAACCACACAAGAAAATTACTAAAACTTTAAATGTAAACAGAAAATGTAAAAAAAAAAAAAAAAAAAAAAAAAAAAAACAGCTATAAAACTATCTTGATACTAAAATAACAGTTTCAGGTGCTACTACCCTAAACGTTTAAAGTATCTTTTCATTTACTTGTTTAAATCTTAATCAGAGCCACAGTATATTTGAATTGAATGTCTTTAGCTATAAACTAATATAATAAAAAAGAAAATCATTCAAAAGCCTTTAGTGCAAGACATTTGGGGGGTGCGGGTCAATATGAGGCTTGCCAAATAATTTCAAAGACAAAAGCAAATGCCCAGAGATTTTCCACAGCTCACATTTGTGTAGGTGCTAAATATGAGCAGGCATTTTGAGGCTTCTGTTATAACGGCCTGACTTTCCACAGACAGAGCTCGTCCCGCTGGCGTCCTGCCCGTCCGGCTGACTCCATTAAACGGGCACCTCGCTGACTAGAACATCATGTCCCCATATCTGATGATTACTGGTTCTATAGAGATTCATTAATAACTCGTATGTCATTATAATAACAACAACAACAATAATAATCCCTTACGAAAGGAAAAACATATTTCCCAATGTATTAATAATTAAAATATTAAATAAATTATTTCACATATACTGAAACATACTGAATAATATATTGTGTTACATATTAATATCTAAATGAATGGTACATTCTAGTACCTTTTCAACATGTACTGAAAAATAAAACCTAAATTACCACACTGTATATAGAAAATAAATTATTCTTTGGTCAAATACATTAAAATTATTATTAGTCAGTTCATATTTAACTGTATTTCATATTTATAATTACAATCATCAGTATACATAATGTAATGTCTCTCTTTTGTAGTGTGTCAGCATTTAATGGCTGCAGATCTGTTGTGTGTGTGTGTGTGTGTGTGTGTGCGCGTGCAGTAGTCTGGGCTTAGATGGGACGCAGACAGTTTGAAGTAAACAGATGGAGGTTTGGAGAAGCTCGGCGCCTGCAGCATTAGCCTCCTACACGGACGAGCACACGCGTGTGAGACACACACATCCTCAGCCTTCACCTGAACTGACCCTCAGAAAGACGTGGCCCGCATGCAGTATGTTTAAAAAGCTACGATTTCTCACACAAACACTGGATCCACATTTGTCACTGAGATAAATATGACAAGAAAGTCACGGATGCAATAAAGACAACTTGGATTTGCAGCCCGTTTTACTTGATGTATTTCCAAGTGAAACAAAATGAAAGAAAAATGTATAGCAGTCGTTTCATCTATTGGGAACTGACTGGATCATCAGAAGTAGGCATTTATTAGGTAAAACTTTACAATAAGGTCCCATTAATAATGCATTAACTAACTGTATTTATTCATCCTTGTTACAATTAATTAATAAAATAACAATCATCATTGTTAGTTAATGCATTTAATTTATGTTAACAAATTAAACCTTAATATAAAGTTTTACCTTTTATTGCTATTTACTATTACACCACCAGTCAGAAATGTGGAATAATTAAGATTTTTTAAAGTTTGGAACGAGTTTTTCTACTCACCAAGGCTGCATTTATTTATTTAAAAATACAGAAAAAAACAAACGTGATAATATTAAGATACATTTCATTGTGGATGATTATTTTTTATCATTCTATTTTTTCGCCCATGCAGTTAAATTCCAGAGGTTACTGTTTCTCTGTTTGTTTTCCTGAGCCATATCCCACTTTCTATCTAATCGCTAAACAGGACATTTTTGCTGCTGTGCCTTTAAGAAATGCCCCCTTCATTTGTAAACGTGTTAATGTCTTGAGTATCTGACGTCATTTGAGGATTTCAAAACAAGCCATTTCTGCAGCTTTTATCTCAAAAGATCAAAGAAAATGTGATTTCTCATGTGACCCCTTTCAACATTTTTCCTGATATCTTCATGTTGCAGTGCAACTAGCACCATCCTTGTTCAACAGTATATTTAAATCTATCTTCTCTCTGACTCTAGAGGGACGGACTCTGCCAGGCTCGACTGGATCAGCAGCCAGACACTCAGACGGTGGCAGTCCTGGATCACGTCTCTATAGTTTTCTGTCTCCCCGGGGAGCCAGCGGCTCTCAAACACACTCGCAACACCTTATCTCCTCAGTGGTGCTCTATTCATTAGAGCTGAAACCAAAGTGTTCGAGCTGCTCATGTGTCGAATGAACAAACAGTGCCACTTCTCTTTTGTTCATCTTTGTGCACTAAATGTACACATGTAATATCCCCAAAAAACAGCATATGCAAATTGAATTTACATCAACAACAATAAAACTATAAATAAACCCAGGCTCATTGGAAATACGTGACTCTGGCTACATTTCTACCAAAGATACAGTGCTCCAGATACAATTGGCTGTACATTTTGGGTGACCTACCAATACTTTTTTCTCCATTGCAGATGGAGGTTTATTAAACCAGACAGGGTCTTGTAAACATGCCTCTAGGTGCATTTTTGCAAAATAATATTGCATTACTTGTAGCAAATTTCAAGCAAATGTTCAGTTTTTTTATTCAGAACTGTGTCAACATATTATTACGTTGTTGTTGCATGTATCACGTACCACCTACACTAAACCTAACCTCCTGTGTTAACAAAAGCACATTTGAGATAAATCTGTCAAACTATCTATCTATCTATCTATCTATCTATCTATCTATCTATAGCTGCAAGCAGTGATTACTAGGAATCAAGTGCTTAAAGGATTAAAGCACATATCACACAATCAGTTTTACGTGGAGATTGCTGATCGTGACCATTCTAACAATTCAAATAGGGTTTCAGCACTACGTGCTTGAACCCCTAAAAAAAAAACATTTGCTGAAGCAACTATGCTATTTCATCTTGCTTCTGCAAGTCTTACATCTCTTTTATTACGAATTAATGTTTCAATGGACTCGCACCTGAATGCATTGCAAGTGCAATGCTGTACCAGGTGCGCTACCGAGCAAGTTTACTATGTCAGGAAAGCCAAACATATGGAGCTGGTTATGTAATGCAAATGTCAAAATTTATTTGTTTACAAATCATGTACTATGTTTTTTGTTATGCTATCTACAAGCAACTAAGCTAACTGACCCATGTTAAACAGCCAAACTTGACTGCTTGCTCAAACACACAAGATACTGAGAGAAAAAAAAATCTGGAAAACCTGATGTCAAAATTTACCCACGGTGTCAAACACCAAACATCACAATGTATGATACAAATTCTTAATTTTAGATAAACATCATGCAAATATTAGTCCATAGATAAAATGTGAGCAACAACAACTTCATGCAGACATATGAAACCAAACATGCACAAATACTACTGCAGCACATATTGCCTGTAGATAGTGCAGCAGAAACGACTCACGTCACGCTTGACAGCAGCAGCGAAACAGGACTTATGAAAGTACACTGTGAAGGGAGCAGCCAAATGCTAAACACATTCCTCTGTGTAATAACAGTCCAATGGAGCAGATGGCAGGTGTTGTCAATGATGGTCGAGAGTGTTGCCAATATTCTTTTCCCAACCAAAACCTCAAAGAGGTCGAGGCTGAGCCGTGGGACAGAGTCTTTTGGCATTCCTTGTCTGAATGCTGCTGTACACACTTTCATAAAAGATGGCAACAACCACTACTGAAATTACACCAATAACTGTGTGTGACCATTTCTCAGATTACACACTTGATGTAGACTTATGCTCATGTGGCCTTTGTGTAACTATAAGTCCAGGAGAATATAATTCACTGTAAAGCCAAGTCAAAAACAACTGTATATGTCTTTTTACAAAACACATCATTTCAAAGCTCTACACAAAATCATAATCTCTATCATGCTTATGTGCCTTACCATAGAGCAAGTTCTAGGGATGTAATTATGATACGAATGTTCTCTCCATTATGATCTAGCTATGTTGTATTTATAGTGCTGTCTATCACATATATCAGTGCTACAGTGACTCGGTCACACACTGGGGTGTTCAAGGCAACTAATAGCTTTAAATGTTGGTCAGTTTCGTTGTATTACAAGATTTAAATGTTGGTTGGTTTTATTCTGTTACGAGATTCAAACGTTGGTCTGTTTTGTTCTACACTCTAAGAAATAAAGGTTTCAAGAAGGTTTTCACAGTGATGCCACAGAAGAATAATTTGAAGTGCCTCATTTGCATCTGTGATATGCCCCTAATGTACCATTTTGCAAAGCCTACACTGTTGAACTGCTACCAGCCGTATATATGGCATTTACGTCACCAAAATGTGGATTTGGAAGAGGACCAAAAGGTGTGAGGCTGCCAAGCTTCCATATGCCTTTCTAGAGACCTCATCATCATTTGAAGCCTGATGCACTGGACTGTAACTGTACAAGACCTTCATTTAGACATTCAACATTTTGACACCTTCAAGGTCCGCTGCCTTCTGTGCACCTTCTTTACCTGGTCAATGGGGATGAAGAAGTAGTGATGATTATGAAAGAGGCGAAATCTATCATTTCTAATGTCTAATTAGTAAACCTTTGCACCAGATCAGTTTTCAGATCAGTCCACTGAGAAACTTAAGTTTCAAAGTAATTATTGCCTGGCATACTGTACACACATATTCCTTAACATTGGCCATCAGCAATATTTTACATCTGGTTGTTGGTTAGGCTTTGAACAAATTGGTTATCACTAGTCATTTAGGCCATGTATCTGTGATGTAGTGTAGCAGTGAGAATGAAAGATCTGTGGCATTTGTTGAGCATGATTCCAGTACAAATGTACTCTTAAACTCTGGCAGTAGGTTGTATAATCTAGAAATTATATAAGGTGTGCATTCTTTATGCTAATGTTGACAAGACCAGGATTATGGCACACTGTTTGGAAGCCCTGTCTCATTGTACTGCCTCCTGCTCTATTTATTCAGTTGTCTGTGATCTCCAGTCACTCACTTTAGGACTGTTTTTGAGATCCCCACCTCATTCAAAACAACGGTAAGTTGTTTACATCAAAATGTTAACATGAGTCTTTGACATGGGTCATCGAAACACCACAAAGCAGAAAATGCCCAAGTTAGACCAGAATCCAATGTGATGAACTGCGGACACACAGAAGACGCTGCTGGAAACACCAGAAAGAATAGCCAGCAAAACAAACACAGCATCATCTTTCTATACAGCAAATGACTGGAGAATCTGAAAACCTCTAGAGGGTTTTCAACAAACACAATGTCCCCATATATTTCAAACCTTTCAGCACACTAGAACCATTGCACCCAGAGGATCTAACACCAAAACACAAAGCAATATTGTATATACAGTTCAGTGCAATGAAGAATGCCCTGACTTGTACATCAAGGAAACAAAGCAACTGCTGCATAAGCGCATTGAAGGGCAAAACCCTCAGGGCAGATTACAGATGGTTCAAATGGGCAGTGAAAGAGGAACGCTAAAGCATCCATCCCATCCCTAATCTAACATTGTTACAGCAGCAGTTTAATCCTAATTTACTCAGTCTTCATGGAGATACCTCATATTCACAAGATCGCAAGTCGTATGAAGATGAAGATGAAGTTAACAGAAAAAACTGCCACAGTGGCGTGACATCATGAACAAATGGTTAAGTAAATGAAGATGCAAACATTTGTGAATCCAATTCTGTGACTTCTATGAATGAAAACGCACATCAAACAGTGAAGTTAAGCATTTAAGTAACTAAATGAAACAATTTTATGATCTGAAATTCACACATAGTTCATCAGTACACATCAAGTTGCTTTGTTTTGAAACAGTAGCTGCAATACATAGCTGCTTTTGAAGGGGTCATCAGATGCAAAACTCACTTTTACATGTTGTTTGAACATAAATGTGTGTTAGCAGTGTGTGTACACAACCACCCTATAATGATAAAAACCCACCCAGTGGTGTTTTTTAAAGTGCCCCTATTATGCCATTTTAAAGGTTGCTAATATTGTTTTAATAGACTCCCAAAACAGGTTTACATGTATGCAAGGTCAAAAAACACTTCAGTTTTCTCCAAAAATAGATTTAATTTTACCCCATTTCTAAATGATTCCTAAATGACTCGCACGAAGCAGTTCGAAGAATCAGTCTCTCTAAACCCCTTCTTTTCTGTGAGCCCTCACTGCTGTGATTGGTCAGATGGCGCAGTCCTTTATGATTGGCTTACCGCGTACAGCGTGTCGGAAAACGAAACGCCCATTGCCATAACTGACTGACAGCACTGGATACTTGTCAATACATAGAAAAGATGGCATCGATTTTACCATAGCAATTCCAGCCAGAGTCTGACGATGAAACGGCTGAAGTGGCTGATCGACAAGTTAGCACAGACTACCGTGGAAAGTGCTCGCAATTTGCTTTTATAACCGAACCGGGCACACCTCTATGTTGTAAACTTCAACATTGTATAATGCATTAAGCGACGTCCCTTTGGTCGAGACCGAAACAAGCCGTCCTCACAGGGTGGTAGGCATTGAAATGAATGGGTTTTATAGCACAGCGCTTTCCGCATTCGGTTTATCATTACTCCAACTAATGAGACAGACAGACAGTCAAGCTGCATCAATCACAAATTGTCAGACTACAGTGGGTCCACAGCTGAACAACAGAACTACAAAAGCGTGATTTAGCCGGTTAGCAAAACATGTGCAGGGTTGTTACACAACATACCGTACACAACTAAGTATTTTGAACGATCTCTAGAAAATACAAACTTTGTAGATTCATCATCTTTTGGAAGTGAATATAAAACAGTTTTACTCACAGTATAGGATACAACGTCTTCTGTATAATGTACGTGTAAATTTCCATGTGACGTAAACCACATGGAACTTTATGGGCAGGCAAGTTGTTCGTGATGTAGAACGTGGGTGGACATTATGCAAATCTGTTACTTCGTGACGTGTGGCTGTAACAGAAGAAGATTTGAAATCCTGACGACTCATTTAGGCAAATGTGAGTCGACACTTTTTTTTGATAGACAATAACTTTATGTATCGTGCACTGTCAGCTTCACAACTTTGCAGATAGTTTATGTTCACATACAGCTACATGACACACTACATGAAAGATCATATTTGAAAACGCATAATAGGGGCACTTTAAATCTTTATAAGCAATATCCTCTTTTTCAAATCAAGCCATTCTCAGCATCATATCTGTGCGACGTCACAAAAACTCAGGCCGCTCCCATTATAGTTGATTGACACGACCGTCTTACCTTAGACCCGCCCTGAGTGAGCTGAGAACAGTCCAACCGCGATTGTTTCGACTCTGGTGCAGGGGAAGACAAGAATGTCTCCGATTAAGTGATTGAGGTGTTTTGTTGTTGGATGTAATAATGAACATAGCAGTCATCATTTACTCCCGACATCTGGGGATTAACGTTACTGAAGGAAATGCGCCCGGTGATCTACATAAATGCATCTAAATTCACGCAAATTATTCGTGATCCAGCTTCACCTACAGCAGAAGTGAGTGTAAGTTTTTTTAATGCATCCTTTCAATATGCCTTTCTTAATAATGTGCTAGTTAGCAAGTTTCACGGCTAAACGCGGCTAAAGTAAACATTACGGCTCGTCACCCCACGGAACAGAGGAGCGGGATGAGCAGAGCTCATTAGCATTAAAAGGCAAATGCAACAAAACGGCTCGCTCTGAAAAGGACTGATTTTGACATGGTAAAAAAAGTGTTTTTACACTACCACTGAGAAATTTTAACGAAAGTATGTGATAGACTTTTCATTAAGACTCTAAACAATCATATGAACTTGTGTAAAATGGGCATCTGATGACCCCTTTAATGGACAGCAACAGAGTATGTGATCGGAGCGCGGAGTGGAGCGGTGTGATTTTGAAATGAGCGAGGAGCGGATTTTTTAAAAGCCGGAGCCTTGTGGTTTTCACTCGCTCCAAGAGCGCTCCACTACTGCTCCATTACCAGTACAATTTATGTCAACGACCCGTAATATAACTGCATATTTAGCAAGAACTCACATGTTAAATATAGTCAGCTAGCTTGATATAGAAGTATCACTGAGATCAGAAAGAATGTAAAGATTATAATGACAGCAATATACATGAGCGGGAGGTTTAGGAGGATAGTTTTCGAGGAATTTGTTTGCTCCTTCAAGATACTTAATATTTTCAGATGAAAGCATGGTTTTAAACAGGTACAACACTTATTTACATACGCAGTTGCTATCTCAATAAAGGATTCAATCAAATGTAATCTTACAGCACAGCTTCCGTATCCGATTTAGAATGAGCAGAAACCTGTAGGAAATGCAGCGATCCGTAGATAAAATAACTGACAAAAATGAACTATAATTTTCATCCTTTACAAACAAAATTTGCACTGAAAAAAGCAGATGATACTTTTAAATGCTGACAACCACGTAATAAGCTTGATAGGAATGTGGTAGGAAAATAATTTGCAAACTAGTGGTCCAATAAGCCACACAACTTCTCTCCTAGTATTTTATTTTGTTTTATTTTATTGTAATATATGTTATGTGATATTTCAAAACATACTGAAATACTTTAGCCATTTCCTCAGAGTGAAGGCGGAGCGGTGTTACGCCCCATTCACATGGAGCTTCAGCGTTAAAGCTTCTCATTTACTTTGAATGGAGTGACAGGCAATCAGATTGCCTTATGCAAATATACTAGTGCAGATGCTGGCCAATCAGCGCAAAGCTTCAGACACGCCCTTCGTGAAGTGTTAATGCTGACGCCCTGTGTGAATGGGCATTGCTGATCAGTTGAGCGAGGAGTGGAGCAGGGAGTGGGAAATGGTGAACCCAGAGCGGAGCTGGAGCAGAGCAATTATTGAATGCTTGGAGTGTGGAGGGGAAAATGTTGCCGCTCCACTCCGCTCACATACTCTGGACGGCAGCAAATGATCATCTCTTCCTTTTTATCAGTCTAGAAAGAGCATTAGACCATTTCCCTTTAAATATCCCAAATTTAATTTAATTTAATTTAAAAAAAAGAAAGTAGATTTAAAATTTTTAATTTAATTCCTACAATAGACTGCGACTGTGATGTCATGTCATCACTTTGCACCAACTGTGTGATTGTTTACTAAAACCAGTTTATACATATACATCTAGAACTTTTTTTAAGCCTCATTTATTTTATTTTTAATTATTATTCAGTAAATAAAATATATTAAAGCTACATAAGACTGCACAAGTTTTCCTACTTCTAATGCATTTTAACATAAGTGCATTGTTACGCAGAACAAGGTTTGTATCCATTATGTTCAGTCATGTTGTTCACATACTGTATTTATCCATTTTATTGACTACTTGCATATTGAACAGATAAAATAATCTCGAGAAATGTCAGCATGCTTCTTATGGTCCCTGTTGTGTGTGCAAAGCAAATGGTCCTGCCCTTTCACCATCTCTCTTTTGTCCAACAGTAGCTCAAAAACCCGAGCATGCTCTTGGGTTCGATCTACAGGGAAAGTGTGTATCTTGAATGCAATGTAAGTTGTTTTGGATAAAAGTGTTGGCCAAATTCACAAATGTAAATGTCCAGATCTTTAGTGCAGCATATGTAGCACTGTTCTCTGAGTAACCAACAAGAGCTTAATATAATTAGCATACAATAGAAGTTCCTGGTGCTGACACTTTATACATTATATGGAAATTATTTAGTCGTCTGTCTTCAAATTCTGTCATTAACTGGAGTGAATCTGCTGTTTCAAGATGTAAAGATCTGTCACTCTATCTGCCTTGAGTTCATCAAGTTCTTTTTCCTTGTTGTTGTTCAACTATTGGAAATACTCTAATATTATATTCTTATTCATGTCATTGTGTCACATACCTACCTTGGATACGCTTCATGAACTAGTCTTTTTTTAACACTCGGGATGTATAAAACTGCATTCTCTTTTTTTTTTATTTTTTTTTAAATTGGCTAGTCAGTGGCTTTCCTCAGCAACTATAGCTACTAACAGTTCTGGTTCAAAGGGGTTGGATTTAAAGAAGGGATTTTCCATGCAAACATTAACACAATGTCTATCAAGTTACCTGTAAACCTGACCAAGGCTGAAGTGTGCTAAATGAGCCTCTGTCGATTCTGTTAAAACAGGTCCAGCTCATTGTTGTTCTCCTGATCCTTCAGTGCACAGGTCATCTGATGCATGCGGTATTGCACGCTGCACCAAACTAGTAAAATGCATCAACTTCATCATTTCCATAGAATTGGCTTATTGTTACACCACTACTGGAACTGTTCTTAGATCAGTCCAGTTTAGTTTAGTTTAGTTACTAAGTTATCATTCTCAGACTGGAAAATTACAGAAAACCCAGAGGTGAACAAAGTCACAGTGACATCTACTGGAGTGGAGCCGGATCGGGAGTTCTGCACGAGAGATTTCCGCACGAAGATTTTGCAAAGGCTTGTCGCACTGACAAACAAAAAGCTGCTTGGTTTGAAAGTGACTTCTGTGTGAGTTGCGCTTCATACTTCAGACAGTATGTTGCTAGACCACTGACAGCTGCATCCCAAATGACGCTCTTATACACTATGTACCCAGCCATGTAGTGTATGAATTATATAAGGTTATTTTTGTCATTCATCATCTAAGTCTAATAGCCTCTCCTCTGTGAGAATTGATTGCATGAAGTGTCCAACATTCCTCTCTTCGTTTTTTCAGTTATTTAAGTGCATCATCCAGGCATTTAAAGTGCACTTTTTCTTTTAGGACTTTTCAATGTGAACAAGCTACTTGCACTATTTATACTTCAAAATGGCATAGAATAGTGCATAAGTACACAAATAGGGACACACCTACAGTATTCTCCCAAATTTTCCAAATCCATTTGTCCAGTCGTCGGCAGTGGTGCAAGCATGCCAGAAATAGAACAGGACATCCATTTACTGTCGGAAACGTGACGCACTGCACCACACCCACTGCATACAGGATTGCTAATTATAATCATTTGCTTTTGATGTTTTCTGTAGAAGAGTAGTAATGGATAGTGATATAGAAATTTAGAAAGAGATATAGAAATGTGTATGATTCATTTATTAGTTTTCCATGCTCTCAAAAATATACGCTTATGCTGAATTCTGAGATGTTGAAAAGCACAGCGCAATGTCAGAATGATAATAAAGCATTCTTTAATAAAATTACAACTAAAAATAAGTTCACTAATCAACTAATCAGTTGCTAGACGTCTAGTCGGTCTTGACCCAATCATAATTCAGTGAATGTCACAGCTGCCTTATTTGAGAATATGACATTGTTGTCTTCAATTCCTCTTTTATCCTCCTTAGTTTTTAGCTTTATTGTACTTTCTTCAGCTTTTCGCCCACTCATTTTTTAGTCATGTATATCGCTCTTATTTATTTATTTTTTAGTTGCATGGTTTCAGCTATAGCAGAAGCGGTCAATCTGGATGTAATGTTCCTATCTCTCTTTTGGAGTGGTGGAGCAAACTGCCCTGAGGATGACCGCCCTGCCCCATCGAAACACCCTCAGCTCCTGTTACGTCTCATCTCAGTCACGCTACTGTCTGCTACTGTCTCTTTATCCGCCCCCCACATACACGGTCTTGCAGGCTGAAGGGAGTGTTGACATGTTGTTATTTGTGCCTGCGTTCCTATTATTGTTGTCATCGTACAGTTAAAGATATTAGTTCTTGTCTTTGCTCTACTGATCTCTTCCCGCTCTATTTTCCTTTTTTGTTTCTGCTTACTAGAGAAGAGGAAATATCGCTCATTTTTCCTTTCTCGTGTCAAAGAGCGGGGTCTGTTTCAAGCCTTTGCTTGAACAAACAGCTCTTGTCAAAGACGTTTTAATTGCTACAGGACAAAAGACTTGCGCCATGCCGGGCCAGAGAGACATATGCACACTGTATTGTATTTAAGGAGAGGATTCTTCAAATTATGCACCATGCAGAACAAAGCATGACAGAATGGCAATGGTTCATATTTTGTCTGCCATTCTCCAAGGACAGCCCTTTTTCCATTTTAGCTGTTTTCGAACTATATTCAACCACATACACATGCTCTTACATACGTGCACAGAAAATGAATTTGTTCTTATTCTCCTTCTAATGTTGATGGATCTGGACAACTCTAAATGAAGGAGTGTGTTTATCTAAACAGTTGGCTCCCACAGTAAAAACTCCATTCATTTTCTCCACAGGGAAATAGATTTTTAATGATAACTTATAAACTTTTAAAGACAGACCTACTGTGAGCTATGAGGTTGTTAATCAATGGTGTATGCTTTTATGGAAGCCAGCCGTTTTAATAATTGAAACTTATTTTTTAAAGATAAAGTACGGGCTTTATGCACACAACATACACTGCATTAGCTAGTGAATTGAACATTGCGTATCTGTAACTCTCAGTAAAACTGCACAGTGGACCATAACAAAGATTTGGATGTGCTTGTGTTTTAAATGCAGATGCAGCTCGGTTTTCCTTTGTTATGAGGTTTTCTACTGTAATAATTATCTATGTGCATGATGTTCACAGCGCTGAAGACAGTCACCCAGTTTCAGAGCAATCCTGCTCTTCCATTGAGATCTTGTTCGTTTCACTGACACATCCTTCTCGTGCGTGTGCTATTAAAAGATGCAATCTGTGTTCCTCTTTGTTTGTTTGCCTCTTTGTCTCTTGTTCTGTTCACTCATGCTCTCTGCTTTCTCCGAAGGGTGAAGCTGTTGTCACACTTTGGAGGTGTGTCTCCTCATCAAAAGTGTGACATTAGCATGCTGCTGGCCACTGTCAGATTCCCAAAAACATGCCCTTTAGTGGGCTGGCAGTGCGATATATCGTGCCTCACAGGCCAATGACTCTCCATTGGAAAGGAGTTAATTATCACATATGCACATCTGTCTGCTTCTTTATTTCCAGTCCAGTATTATGCTGGCAACCTCCAATTATGAAGCTTTCGAAAAAATAATCAGGGGATACCTTTTGAGCCTGAGTCATACAAGGGAAAACAAGGAGATTGCCACCGGCCTCATCATCTGAGAGAAACAATACTCCTGGGAGACGAAACATCATCAGTCTCAGGTTATACTGATACTCTCATTCAGAGGGAACAAAACAACATGACTGCTAATGTTAGGGTAATAACACTGATAGGCCTTTAGGAGCTCCCTGAAGGTGAGGGTGATTAGTACTGAAGCTAATGCAGTATGATCCATGCGGCGTTTGTTCGGGGCGCTGACACATACTGTGAGCTCTGTCACTGGGTCTCTCTGAGCTGCTGTCCAGGGTCCTGAAATCAACGAACACTCAAATTACTGTGTCAGTCTTCAAGAAACGTCTCAATCTGTCACACAAAAATTTGTTCTCTTTTGCTAGGGCTAAGCAATATGACCTCAAATCAATCATTTTACCTCAATTACGATTTATGAACGTTTGTATTTATATTTTTTATTTAATTTTTTTTGCCCTCATAGTTACATATGTGAATCTGACTCATGATCGCTGTTGCATTTCATCTTCCTTTCAGCGATCTTGTCCTGTCACTCTATATGTGCTAGTATTTACTTTAGGTTCTTACTTTTTATTGGTGGTATTGTGTTTTTAATCTGAAAGTATTAACAGGATTAAAGAAAGAAACAAACAAATGATCATATTGCAAAAAACCCCTGATTTATTATTTCAGTTCTAAAGTATTAACCTTTTAACTGTCACCGTCCCCTCAGTGGGACGCCTAAGTTTACTTCACTATATTACAAATAAATCCTAATCTAATCATGACAAACTATACATCATGACAAACTATATATATTGACTTCTAAATAGATATTTCACCACTGTTATTTGCTATACATTATGTAGGAACAGTAATAGATTAATTTATAACAAGAGTGCACCTCAAAAATCTACATCATAACTACATCATTTCATTACCTTTTTCCCTATCACACTTTAGAAATCATCAGAAATTATAAATCATTTAAAAGCTTAAAACCTCAAAATTCTTCCTGTGAAAGCCATTTTAAAATCAGACATTGCATTACCATGAAAATGGGACTTTAAAATCATATTACAAAAATGTATTCGTTCTTGAATTACAACAATTTAAGTTTGGATAGTGCACTTTTATGTCTATGTTAAAAAATGGGGGTGACAGTTAAAAGGTTAATGCATAAAGAGCATGTGAAATAAAATAAAACATTATTATCTGATGTGAATATAAAATATTGAAAAAAAAATAAATACAAATTTAAAGAAGAAACCCCGACATATTCAACGAAAATACTGTCAACATTTTCTCATGTCAATCCCATAAGTCTGTTTTATCATAGACATCTAAATTAATATTTACTAATATTCTCTCATAATGTTTGTACATCCATTGAAAGTCAATGCAATCAAATCCATAAAAACAGAAGCTCAACTATTCTTGCTCGACATGCGAGAACAAACCACAACAAACCATATTTAAGCTTCAGTTTACCAATTATGTATGTTGGTTAATCAATGTTCACATATGAATAAAAGCATAAAGTAAATCTGTAAATCAATATTTAAAATGATTGTGTCTCTTCAGAAGTATTTCAATTGCTCCATTCATATAGATTACTTTTATGATGCCATTATGCCACTTTTTAAAGCTTGAAATAATAGGTTGTATGGACTTTCAAAAGATGGAGAAAACTGATTACAGAATATTAAAAATAATGTCATTTGTGTTTTAAAGAGGAATTAAAAAAAAACATATGTGTTTGGAATGACATGAAGGTAAATCACAGAATTTTCATTTTTGAGTGAACTTTTTATTTTTGAGTGAAGGGTTTGTTAAAATTATTCAAATATGACCAATAGGGATGATTGCTTGCTAATATACATGTTAAACAAATAAAAATAACTATCCCTATCCCTAATGGTACAATAAACCACACTTCATCAGCACATTTATACATGATTCATTTCTCGACTCTGTCTGCTAATCTTGAATTAACACAATTTGGCCAATACAAGTTTATGTTAGAAGGCTGTTTGGAAACGTTATCTAGGAAGGCAGCTGACGATGTTTTGGAACAGAACTAATGTTGTCAATCAACACGCATAAATGGCATCCTTTCTCTCTCCCTCCAGAATGACTGACAGAATAATTTCACTTTGTCCAGTTTTCACAATTCTTTAGGCAATTCCTTTTGAAACATCATGTTATCATTAAATCCCAGAATAACGCTAATAACAGCACACATGCCATGCGGTTCTGCAGCTTGTTCACATGTGTGTGAGTGTGAGGTGGTTAGAGGCGCTCGAGAGACTCAAAAACTAAACATATGCACTAATAACCAGCTGTGGTCTCGTGAGTATTTATATGTATTTTTACGTAAAATGCAGTTTTACTGCATAATCATTTACTTATGTTTGCACAGACACTGTTTAACACGGACAGAATCTAAAAAGACCATTTATTTATCTATGAAAGACTTTACAGATGTACAAATGTGTATGAATACTATTTTGCTTGTATTTTATTCTGTTGTCATATCAATAACATTGTTTTCAATCACATTTACTAAACACAGCTTTGTTTCTTATGAAATAATAACACTTTGTTCTGCTCTGTGTGACTGTGGCCAAACTGTTTGGAAGGATTACATAATGTTAAACAAGACTACACTTCAAAATCTTGAAATGAACAGCATTTCTGTAATTCTTTAACTGTTATTTATTATGTAATTTTCATGTTGTTTGCTCTGGAACACAAAACATGTTTTTGTTTTCAATATAGGCCTGAAAACAGAACCATCAAATACTGCAAAAACACAACATCAAATCACAAAAGTAATCGATTTTAACAAAAATTATCATAATCATAATTAATTTCGCTTTTTACTTTTTAATTTAATTACTATTTTTTTGAACAAATCTGTGGTGCCTGTCCTGCAAGTTTTTTTTTTTTTTCTTTTTTTTTTTTTTTTTTAATGTTTAAAATGACTCTTTACTCACAAGACTCAGGACTTCAAGTTACTTCTCAAAAGTTGTTTTACATGTTTGCAGGTAAATATCTACTTTTGTTTTACCATTTTACTGAGAAACCACGCTAAATGACTCAATGATAAAAGAACTCACTGATCATTAATTTGTAAAATTGTGGGGTTAGGCAACAAAATGGTCATGGTGTACAAACAAAATGTGTACAGCTGCAGTGACATTGCAGTAATATTATTAAAATACAATAATCTTTCAAATTTCAAATCAAATTTCTCCCTCTCTTTCTCTTAAACAGCAAACCTTGAGATGGCGATCAAAGCTTAAGAGGAAGTGCGAGAGAGAGAGCTAGTCTTCGAGCTGTCAGTTCATATCTGTCTCAGACAGGAACACTCTGTGTGACAGGTGTTGCCCAGCAGTCACGCAACCAGAGCCCTACACCATCCTGCCGTTTGACTGACGGCCAGAGCCAGCCAACACCAGCAGCACAGGGGGCGGGGCCACAGCAACCATCACCCCAACACAGTGGGAGCAGCCAGCCATGTTAATGCATTTGTGCAGGAGAGAATACATGACATGCCTCCACACTAACATCATTCATGACCTGCACATACTTCACATTCTGAAAACAACAAACATGATACTGAGTGTTATTTTTGTTTAACATATTAAGTATTAATATTGTTAAGTAATTTTAGTAATTTGACCAAACCCTTAAAGGGATAGTTCACCCACAAATGTTCCAAACTTCTTCAACTGAACGCAAAAGAAGATATTCTGAAGAATGTTGGTAACCAAACAGTCGCTGTTAACCATTGACTTCCATTGCATGAAAAAAATAATATTGAAATCAATGACTATAGTCAACTGTTTGCTTACCAACGCTCTTTACCTATTCTAACCTACATCTCATAGTGTATGTGTGCACGCTCTGGTGTGTTTTTGTTTGCTTTTGGCAATATACTCAATAATGTCAACAATAATTTAAACAACAATTACAATATTATCATAGACAACATATATCGCACATCTAAACTCACAGAGCTTTCAGACATGAAGTTCATGCACAGATTTACTGTGAACCAAGATGCTCTGAGACATCAAAAACATTTTACATTTTGGTGAACTGGTGGCTAAATTTAATAAATTCATATGATCTCGATCCAGTGACTGTTATGTTTAGAAATGGGGTTAAGGTTAAGGGTTTTTCTCTCTCTCTAAATGGCATATGAATTCATATGAAATCGCCTCCTTTTGAAATAGATACATTTTCCCATACCTTGAGTGTAAAAGAACACAGCAATTCCCACTCTCCACAAAAGACCTATTTTAAACTGAAAACCACAATTTTCACCCAAAAAAGTGACAAGTTTGCATTCCTGTAAAAAAAAAAAAAAGAAAGAAAGAAAATAAAAATATGTGGAAGATGCATGTCAGTTTTTCCTATTTAGAGTTGCAGACAGGTAAACACTTTGGTTTGAGCTATAGTGAGACCAGCGTTTAGTTTACACTGATCCTCTGTGAACACTGCAGAGTGATTAATGTACTGCACTAAAGCCAGTGAAGCAGAGAAGGAGAAATATTCAATTCATGTATTGTAATAGGTGTAGAGCCCAAAATATTATAATATTATTTCATATTATATATGAAATATAAACAATTAACTATGAACACATAGTTATGTCAGTGAATCATGCACTCAACTGATTTGTTCAAAAACACTGGTGCATTCAGGAAAAAAACAAATTGCTGTCTATATAAATGTCACTGAATCATTCACTCAACCGGATTGTTCACAATGCTGAATTGTTAAGAAACAAAACACCACTCTTTGTAAATGAGTCACTGAACCATTTACTCAACCAGTTTATTCAAAACACTGAATCACTGAGGAAAAAAAAACACCACTCTTTGTAAATGAGTCATTGAATAATTTGCATAACTGGCGTGTTCAAAATGTTGAATCATTAAGGAACAAAACACCATTCTTTGTAAATGAGTCATTGCATCATGTACTCAACCTGATTGTTCAAAATGCTGAATTGTTAAGGAACAAAACACCACTCTTTGTAAATGAATCATTAAATCATTTACTCAAACCAATTCAATCAAAACACTGAATCATTAAGGAACAAAACACCATTATTTGTAAATGAATCATTGAATCATTTGCTTAACTTGTTTGTTCAAAATCCTGAATCGTTAAGGAACAAAAAACATTCTTTGTAAATGAGTCATTGAATCATTTACTCAACTAGTTTGTTCGCAAACACTGAATCGTTAAAGAACAAAACACCACCACTGTGAGTTGCAACAGCTTTGTTTAGACTATTATTTGCTGGCTGATCTGTAATTGATGAAGTAGCTGCCAATAATATTATGTTCAAAATGTAAGTAACTCAATAGTACCATCTTCTTTGTTTAACTGTTGTCTAAAATACACTCTCAAGTGTTTTAGTATTAAAAATAAGTGTATAACTAGTTTGTGCTTCAGACAAGAATGATTCCTCAAATTATGTGTCTTGGAAAGAGGTGTGCTGTTACTTTAAATGATCAGACAGATTTTTTTAAACTATTATAAAACAAATTATAAAAAAAAATCCCATAGACAATACACAGCTCACATTCCTTTAGATGCTGAAAAATATTCAGTTAGTGATTCACACAATACCCTGCACGCTCAGCAGCTGGATGATGGGTTGCCTTGCACAGATGTGGATTAGCAGTTAGCAAGCTTATGAATGTCAGAAATTTGGAAATGAAATCCCCTGGTTTCGCCTGTTCTATAGTCACAATGGAGTCTCAAACACATCCACACTGACTCATTGAGATGATATAGCCCACAGCAGCACACCACACATCCTGAGAGGATCTGCAGCACTTAGGCAGATGTATCCAGAGAGGGCCGCCTGCCAGGCATGACAGATTCTAGTGCCCTTCACGCTTAAAACAAACCCTTCAACCACAAACCAGTGAGCCGAACAACACCAACACCAACAGTAAAGAGCTAATGCACAGACACAGACACACTACGAGCAACATATCAAACAAGACCCTATTCAGACAGGACTGCTGTTCACTGAGGTGAGCTACATTTGTGTTTTGAAGAATCATATTAATCCTATTCCCATTTGTAAGGACTGAATTACCTGCTTATGGGTGTCAAACTAACATTAGAATAGTCTCTTGAGTGTACCATAAACACTTTTCAGTGCACCATAATGAAAGGTAAATTTCTCCTCTGTGCTGCTGACATCCTATCTGACATAAAAATAACATTGAATCAATAAAAAGAATGCAGTCATTCTTATTGAGAGAGCTGTAATAGCAATTATAACTTTATTATAATGTGCTTAATTATAATGTTATGCACTCATCCAGTGTACATGACCAGAGCATGCACAAAACAGTACATAAAATCACAGAGGTCATCTGAAAATGGGTGAAAAAAAAAAAAAAAAAAAAGTAACTCAAAAATGGTTTAGAAAATGTGCTCCATCAATATGGTGCTACAGATGTTCTCATGCTATATAAAAGAGAATATAGAGGAAGAGTAAGAAAACAGCCCTAACACTTTGGTTGGCAATAGCTTTATGAATGATTCATCCAGAAAAGCTGTAGACCATGAGCAAGACAAAAAATATGGACATGAATGTTTTTCAGGATGTGAAGCAGCTGTGTCACTGTAAATCTCACTTCAGTCCATGCAGCAGCTTTAAATTAGTTTAGAACTTAACAAGAATGTGTGTACAATGACTTCAAATATGGCTTTTTTGGGGGGTCTGCATCCATCATGAAAATAATCGACTAAGATTTATTATGTATTATATTATTCACTTGAATGCCCCAAAAAAAGTAATATACTGTTACCTTGATGAAACGTTTGAGGTCAGTAATTTTTTTAAAGGGGTCATCGGATGCAAGGTTCACTTTTACATGTTGTTTGAACATTAATGTGTGTTGGCAGTGTATGTACTCATATACCCTATAATGATAAAAATCCATGCAGTGGTTTTTAATTAATCTGTAAAAATAATATCCCCTTTTTCAAATCAAGCCATTCTCAGATGCCTTTCGGTGCCTCAGATGCCTCAATATCTCTAATTGAGCGATTGAGGTGTTGTGTTGCTGGATGTAATAATGAACATAGTGGTCGTCATTTACTCCCGACATCTGAGCCGCTGAAGATTCAGTGGATTACGTTTGTTTGTGAAGGGAACGCGCCTCTCGATCTACATAAATGCATCTATGTTCGCGCAAATCATTCGTGATCCAGCTTCACTTACAGCAGAAGTGAGTATAAGCATTTTTTTATGAATCTCTGCAATCACCTTTCCCAATAACGTGCTAGTTAGCAAGTTTTGCGGCTAAACGCGCTAAATGCGGCTAAAGTAAACAATCTCTCAGAGCAGCAGAGAGAAGAGAGGGGTGGGGCCAGCAGAGCTCATTTGCATTTAAAGGAACAATCCCTCAGAATGGGATGATTTTTGCAGAGCTCATTTTGGCAAGGTAAAACGGGTGTTGTTTTACACTACCATTGCGAATTTTTAACCAAAGTATATTATAGACTTTTCATTAAGACCCTAAAGAATCATATCAACTTGTGGAAAATGGGCATCCAATGACCCCTTTAAAGAAACTATTTCTTTTACTCAGCAAGAATACAATAAACTGATCAAAACAGACAATAAAGCCTTGTATAGTGTTACAAAAGATTTATATTACAAATAAATGATGTTCTTTTTTTATTTATCAAAAAAATCCTGGAAAAAAAAAAGGTTTCACAAAAATATGAAGCAGCACAACTTTTTTCAACATTGCTAATAATCAGAAATGTTTGTTGAGCAGCAAATCAGCATATTAGGATGATTTCTGAAGGATCATGTGACACTGAAGACTGGAGTAATGATGCTGAAAATTCAGCTTTGATCACGGCAATACAATTACATTTTAACACATATTTACATAGAAAGCAGCTATTTCAAATTATAATAATATTTCACAGTTTTACCATTTTTATTGCGCTTTTGATCAAAAGAATGCAGCCTTGGTATGCAAAAAAGACTGTGTTCCAAAAAAAAAAAAAAAAAAAAATCTTACCAGCCACAAACTTTTGAACTTTTTACACATACCATGATTTTGGATTTTGGTTATGTTTCCCACGCTTTGGGACTTTGTTATGTGGAGATAAAATACTATACTGAATGGTTTACATAATTTGTGTGATAGAGTGCACGGCAGAATATAGCAAGATAGCATGATAAAAACACATCTGGAGAAGATACCTGAAGGCTATGAAATCCACTGAAACAAGGTTTAACGATAACCAACTTTAGAGAATCCTCTGTAATGAGGTGAAAACATCAACAAATTGAGATCAGCATTTGCTCATGATAGCGTCTTGTGTAAACACAGTTTTTGCTACACTGTACAAAAAGCTACAGGAGTTTGCTTATCCTTTAAACAGTGCTGTTGGATTTCACACATATGTAGTGTGAATGCAATAAGCTCTCGCATTCTAGCATTGCTTGGAGTGTCAAAAAAGAGGGTTTGCCGAATCCACTCGCAGCGTCACAGCACTTGCTGAAAATGTGGCACTACAACAGTCTGAAAACGCCCTGACTCAATTATCCGCCTGCTTGTGTTACTCTCAGTGTACACTGCACTGATTCTCAGTGCCTTGGCTGGCCAAAAGAATGATCAGCCTGTTATGCAAGATGGAAATGCTTGCACCACTTTTCTTACTGAGCTATTTTGGAGCTCCATACAGCAAGTGTTGGGCAGGGCTGTAGAAAATAGGTCAGAGCAAGACGCGGGCAGCACCTTCCTCTGCTTTCAAACAGACCGTGCTAAACCAGGCGATGATATTTGTGTTTTTCAAAGCCTTGTGCGTGTTTATGGATACAAAAAGACCTTACAAATTAACGTCTAGAAGAAATAGCTGCATTTCCAGAATTGTACCACCATAGGAGACCAACAGAATAAAGAAGACTGTGTAAAATATTGGGTGATTTGGGAATGTTGTTGGCTTGGTGCTTCCTAATTCCAGGACGAACAATAAGCAGAGGTAGCTTTTGGAAGTAGGGCAATTCTAGCATGCAGCTGGGGGTCTCACTCGCCTCTTCACAAAACCGCTGACAAAAGCGCCCCTGGGACTCACTTTTGTCTCTTGGCCTTAGCATTCTCTCCACACCTCTCTATACACACTTGCTTTAGTATTTGATAAATGTATGACTATGGTTTGTGCATGCAAACAGGTTCTGAGTATGTCACTGTTTCCTAATATTATCTTTAATAGCCCAACCACCAGAGGGCAAAAATGGCTGTCGGCTGATACTTTGAGCTACAATGACCAGCATATCATTCAGACAGGATTGGTTTTTAAAATATGTTTTTAATTGTTACTGTAGACATCTATGATGTTTATCATCCATTTGCGCAATATAATCAATATACAGTCATGGCCAAAAATATTGGCACCCTTGCAATTTTGTCAGAAAATGCAACACTTATCTTAGAAAATTGTTCCAATTGCAAATATTTTGGTATTCACATGCTTATTGTTTTTGTTTGCACTACAACAACACAAAAAAACAGAGAAGAAAAGTCAAACTTGTTAAAATTTCACACAGAACTCAAAAATGGACTGGACAAAAATTATTGGCACCTTGTCAAAATTGTAAGAAATAATTGTTTTTCAAGCATGTGATGCTCCTGTAATTTGTATTTAGACACACCTGTGGCAAGTAACAGGTGTGGGCAATATAGTAATCACACTTGCAACCAGTTAAAATGGAGAAAAGCTGACTCGACCTTTGTGTTGTGTGTCACACTGAGCATGGAGAAAAGAAAGAAGTGTAAAGAGTTGTCTGTGGATTTGAGAGAAAAAATTGTGGAAAATTATGGACAATCTCAAGGCTACAAGCCCATCTCCAGAGATCTTAATGGTTCTGTGTCCACTGTGTGCAATATCATCAAGAGGTTTACAGCCCATGGCGCTGTAGCTAACCTCCCTGGACGTGGACAGAAGAGCAAAATTAATGAACGAAGGATTGTTTGAATGATGGATAAAGAACCCTGATTCCAAACAAATTCAAACTGATCTGCAGACACAGGGGAACAACAGTGTCAGCTCACACTATCCGTCACCATCTGAATGAAAAGGGACGCCATGGTAGGAGACCCAGGAGGACACCACTGCTGACACAAAGGCATAAAAAAGAAAGACTGGAGTTTGCCAAAACTTATGTGACAAAACCACAATTCTTCTGGGAGAACGTACTGTGGACAGATGAGACAAAAGTAGAGCTTTTTGGTAAAGGACATCATGGCACTGTTTACAGAAAAAGAAATGAGGCCTTCAAAGAAAAGAACACAGTATCTACAGTCAAACATGGTGGAGGTTCACAGATGTTTTGGGGTTGCTTTGCTGCTTCTGGCACTGGATGCCTTGACTGTGTGAACGGTATCATGAAATCTGATGATTACCAAAGAATTTTGGGGTGCAACGTAGTGGCCAGTGTCAGAAAGCTGCGTCTCCACCAGAGGTCATGGGTCTTCCAGCAGGACAATGTCCCAAAACACGTTTAAAAAGAAATGGTTACAGACAAAGTGCTGGAGAGTTCTGAAATGGCCAGCAATGAGTCCAGATCTGAATCCCATAGAACACCTGTGGAGAGATCTCAAAACAGCAGTTGGGAGAAGACACCCTTCAAATCTGAATGACCTGGAGCAGTTTGCAAAAGAAGAGTGGTCCAAAATTCCAGTAGAGGTGTGTAAGGTCCACGCAATTGGCCTAATGGGGGTATCCAATGGTGGCCGAAGGTTTCTTGCGTGTTGGGTCTTTCCAGTGCGCAAAGTTATTTAAGTGAATTTAAATTCAATCTGACTCCATTTTAATATGACCTTGAATTTAGGTAGTCATACGAATTGGTTGTTTCTCCATTTGTAAGTGTTATTATTCTAACATTTGCTTATTCTGTTTAACTCTTTACTTTATATTTACTCTTTCATTAGGAATGTTGCTCAGGGTACCTCATGTCGGCCGATTTACATGGGCCCCACGATCACAAACCCTCCAGTCTGATCATTAGTCAGAGGTTATGGCTAACTATTTAATAGACCGCCTCATGCTTGTCATGTTTCAAATAGTGGTCCTATTTAGCCCCCTACAGTCACTTATGTAACAACTTAGTTAAAGCTTAAACTAAATCAGAGGTTATGGCTAGCACTATGAAGTATGCTAATACTTCAATCGTGTTTTATCTAGCCCCCTATAGTTAGTCTAACTATATAACAACTTGAATAAAGCTGAGACAATAACCAGAGGTTATGGCTAGCACTATGAAATATGCCCGAACCATGCTAATACTCCAATAGTATTTTGTCTAGCCCCCCATAGTTAATGCAACTGCATAACAGCTTAACTAAAGTCAAGCAGTTAGTCAGAAATCTAGAATCTCACCTGATGTGCCCCATGCTCCATCTAACCTGAGATATAGTATGTACTTAACCCTGGACACGTATTTGCGGTAACATATGTCTTCACTTAATCTACTTGAGAAAATAATTTCAGAGTAAGTCAGAATAGAATCAAATGTAACAATTTATTAGAAATCAGGTAAATATGTATTATGCCAATTATACAGCCAATTCAAAGATATCAAATCAATACAAGAAATCTCCAAGGTGAATCTAGGAGTAAGATGCATACCTGACTGGAGAAAAATACATAGTACAAAGTGTGTGAACACACTTCGTACCATGGGCTCATACTGGTTACAGAAAGCGCCCTGATCTTCTTGCTACACTTCTTTAAGTACTTCAGACCCAGACAGACATCCCCCGAAATGGAGACAGGAACTAACAATTTGAATTTGCATTGATCAAGTCCTAGACTTGATCGTTTGCACCTTTTGGGGACAGATGGTAATTTGCATAAAATACACTGGGAAATAGTACATCCTCAGGTGTAAGAAACTCATTCATGGTTACAGGCAGCGATTGATTTGAGTTTTTTTTTTTTCAAAGGGGGGGCTACCAAATATTAAGTTAAGGGTGCCAATAATTTTGTCCAGTGCATTTTTCTTTGTGGTTCTGTGTGGAATTGTAGCAGATTAGACTTTTCTTCTCTGTTTTTTGTGTTGTTCCAATGCAAACAAAAATAAAAATGCGAGTACCAAAACATTTACAAGTGCCACAATGTTCTGAGAGAAGGGTTGCATTTTCTGATAGAATTGCAAGGGTGCCGATTTTTGGCCATGACTGTATAACATGGGTGTGCCGACACAGATAAAGTTCTGCAGGGTTTGCAAATTTTTGTAGGTCAAAACCTGGAAACAAGTTGCATTTTAGCACTTCCGTGTTTTTTTTTTTTTTTTTTTTTTTGTAATGGGTTTTTGGTTAAATAAGGTTTTTGGTCTGAAATAAGGGCAGTTCAACACAAGCTCAAGTTATTTTCACATTTTATTCTACAACATAAAGTAGATCTGTAAGACCCCCTTTTTCATCTGTCTTGAAAAAGGCAGTTGTTAACAAGTGTCTAAATGGGACTACAATAACAATAATAGTGACAATAAATGTTGTACATAAAAGTCATAAACTCATCTACTAACTAATTGCTTTCATAGAGGATCTTTCAAATGCTTCTGATATAAATTTGCAGAGTAACAGTTTCAGAAACATACATTAAATGCGGTATAGACAGGACCTCAATCTTGCAATGCATTGAGCCAATCACTGGCGTCTTGTTTCTAGCCTAAATCATGCAACCAAATAAAACATGAGGACAGGTTTTGTTGCATGTATTCTGATACTGATTTTTTATAAAAGACCCTTCCATATTGGTCGACATGTTTTGAAAAGGCTGTCTTCTTTTCAGAGCTTTTCTGAAAGTCGAACAAGTTTTATTTGGGGCCCAACCTCACACTCGCCTGCGAACAGTACAGGCAGTGCGCTTGAGTCATTTTACGAATGTCAAAATGAGCTATCAAGGTGTTCTGAAAGCCTAAAGAGCAGAGGCGATAGAAATCAATAGCTCAAAGTAATTGCGCTCGTAGCTAGGTGAGTAATTTCAACACACAAAAAAAGTTTTCGTACAATGAAAAGAGATGCAATCAACAATAACTGAGCTTCATTTTGTTGGCTGACAGATCTCACCACTTCAGCTTTTCATTCTCCTGAATAGTCAAAACTGTATGAGGGATTTTCTCTGACAGCTTTACTTAAAAAATATCGGTGTGTCATGGAGTTTTGTGATGCTCTAAAATTTTTATAGGGAGCTCAGTATTTCAACATTTTTCATTGAAAACCAAAAGCAGTGTCTCATATGCTGAAGAGTAGCAAGTTTCTGACCAACCAAGTGAGTGTTTGAGCATTGGTCACCAAATTCATCGCAAATAGATCTCTTTTAAATGACATTTGACATTGATATTTTCTCTGTTAAAAAAGAATGTTTTGGAATTAAAGCATCATCATTTCGGCAATATGGTTCAAACAGAAGTTTCTTTTACAGTTTTTATCAGTGTTTTATTATATTCACACTTATACTGGCCTCTGAGAGTTCAGCTTTGTTATTGGTAAATCAACTTTATTGGCAAAAGGCACAAAAATATTGAGTGTAATGTAGGTTGATGCAATGACATTTGGTACTTAAGCTGTTGCTGAACTCCATAATGTTTTCAGTGTGACAAGACTGGCAAAAAAAGAGAAATGAAAGAGAAATGTCATGGTTTATTAATATTTATTTCAATTATAATGTGCACTGAATTTGAGTGATAATACCAGAATGCATTCAGTTACCAATTCAAATGTTACGTTTGTGTTTCTGGGGTTTAAAACAATGCACTTTATGATTTGACTTAGGTAATGATAACTGGCTTTGGTAACCACACATTTAGACTTGGGGTTCATTTGGTTAACAATTAGGAAATACATTTATTGACCACTAATCTATTGTTTTATTTTCTTTTTTAAAAGAAATTGAAAAGCATCTTGATAATGATGGCAATAACTTCAAATCATCATCCCTGATTACAGTTTGCTCTGTGCATTTGATCAAAGTCAAATCCAACAATGTGTGCAAGAATGAGGTGAGAACATCCGCTGTGAAACAACCATCAAATCATGATTGTACTCTTACCTTCAGCTATTTCACATTCAGTCCCAGTGGTATCACTTGTCTTAATCAATTACCCATTAGACAGGGTAATATTTGCCCAATATTTCAGTCGTGTGACTAGAAGACTTTACAGTGATCAAAACCGACAAATCTGATTTAAAGAGCAGCCATAATAAGAGTCCTGCGCCCTCACCAATATGCTTGATGAATTATGGATGGCTGTTTTGTAATCATTTTCCAATATCGCTCTGCTCTTCTTAGCCCTGTGTGGGGAGGACTATTTTTGCCTCCATAAGGTTTCATCTCAGATGCTTCTTTCCATTGGCAGACATGCACTGAATGCCATTAACATTCAAAGACAGAGGTTAAAAATCCAGCGGGAAGTCTTGAATTAGCATATCCAGGGATTTTCTGACTGCTTTTCCAATCCTACATCCACACAGAATAGCACTGGCTGATGGATGGGGTAAATGTTCGCAGACACGAAAACATGTACATTATATCCAAAATATCTAACCCGAATATTTATGGTAGCTGTCACAGAGTGCCATGCCAGCAGTAAGGGAGTTGTTGACAGCATGACACCCTCATGATGTTGGTGATATTCGCAGTCACATGATTTTTCACATGAGTTCACATGCTGCCAACATCTTTATAGCTCAAACCCTGCACAAGCAGCTCATTTAAACTGAGCCAAAGCCTTAGTGGCCAAATATCCACCATATTCATACAGCCTGTGACACAATGTACGACTTATGGTTGTGACTGCCAACAGACTGCCAACAAACTGTAAACAATCAGCTACTGCTAATGAGCTCAAAGGCATGCTGTACATTAAATATAATTGGCATGCACAAAAAAAAAATGGGTACACATGAAATGTAGTGGAAAAGAAAATGGTGACAAGATTCTCGCTTACCATTTGATTATCAAGGGACAGAAGCAAACCTCAAAAAGTGGTCACATATTATCAGTGTTGGGAAAAGTTACTTTTAAAAGTAATGCATTACAATATTAATACTGTATGTATTAATTTAGTTGATGTTTTTCAGGGTGACATAAACAGTGAAACACACAAGTACAAATCAAATGGAGTACAATAACAGATTCACAATACTACAGACCACAAACATACTCAGTAAGTGTAAAACAGTAGAGTCAGTCTTATATTGAATGGTATTAGAACGTGGCTTTCAAATTAATGAGATTATGTGTTCATTGTGGAGCTTTGGTTTTAGTCATTATTAGACAAGTAATGAACATGTGGTGGCTGATACCATTCAATATAAGACTATGTATACTGTTTATTAAATATATGGGATCTGTCCTATCACATATGATATTTCTGCATTTGCATGTTCAAAGGTCTGTGTTCAGAATGGATTACTACTGTACTGCTTGCTGCATACTATCTGCAGTGTCCTTGTCGATTAAAAAAGCTGCCATTTTTTTTTTTTCTTTAAAAGGTTTGTTATAAAAAAATGTAATATTTCAGACACATTGTTGTCATGTAACTGTCACTGTATGTTTATGTCACTGTATGTCACTGTCACTGTATGTTTATTTAGTGAGTGGCATCTACTTCTCATCACAGAAATAATATATTATTTATATAATATAAGTTATATTATGTTTTAATCCAATTTTGAATAAATTGGTAAATGACCAATAAAACCATTTTCAGAAGTTGTAAGTTTGTTTTCAGGTCAAGTTAAGTGCATTGCATTGTGGAATATAGTTTTCGCCACAGCGGTTATGTTCAGAATAGCTTACATTTACTGAACACTGCACAGTATACACTGTATAATGCATACTATTTTCAGTAACTGAACGATTTGGCTGTATGCAATGAGAAACATCTTAAAAGGTGTTAAATGACTTCCTCGCATTTCCATCCAGTCATCAATGTGTATACTGCACCTTTTGGCAAATATCCATCCAGGTATTTCATTCGTATATAGTAGTCAATATTTGAAGTGGATCAAAAAAGTTCATCAAAGTTGTCCTAAGACAAGAACGTTAAAGAATTGTTTTGGTTTTAGGACAACTTTGATGAAAGGTTTTGATCCACTTCAAATGTTGACTACTATAGACATACTATATACTGCAGAAATTATAAGTATAATATTATGGCCCTGACATTTTTTTTCTTTTCTTTTCATCCAGCTTCTTCATTACTGAGCTTTGTTAGACATTTTCAAACGAGCCAAGTGTAGGTTGCTTATCTTCACATTATAACAAATACTTAATTTATGATTACTTGTACACTGACTATAATGATCTTGGTGTTTACATTTGGTGTTACATTAACTAGTGTATTTTTACACTGCAAAGATAATGGTAACCTGCAACTGTTACCTTAAAGAGTCATTTTTGCCTGATTTAAACCAATAAAAATGAAGTAATTAATTTTGGTATAAATTAATGTTGATTCAGCGATGCTAAATAACATATTTTATATTATGTTTTTACATTGCATTTTATGTTATGTTGATATTTTTAGGTTGCCTATTTTTTAGTGTAAGTAATGTCAACAGCAGTATTTGGTAACACTTTATTTTAAGATGACGAAATAACACACTATGCATACTGAAATAAATAAATACATTTTTACTCAGAAATTTACTCAGAAAGAGAAACTGCAAGTAACACTAAACATTAAACATGATATTTTAGTAGAAGTAGAAAAACTGGAAGTATTAATATTAAAAGTATTTTTTGCAAAATGCACTGCAGTAAATTTTGTTTTATTTCTTCAAAAAACACATTTTAGTGTATAGTCAGTGCATGCTAATTAAAATGATTCAGTGTGTAGTTACATTGTAATAACATCACCTTGAAATAAAGCATTACACAGTATTTAGTGCATGACTAAGTGAGGCCTGCATTGAGGTCAAGTTTATCAGTCAAGTGAAATCAAACCAAATGACGTCCCACTCCTACATCCGCTGGCGTAGAGCCACAACGCTTTCAGACACAATTCTCAGAGCTCTCCAACATCAGGATGCACTGAAAGCATCCTCTCTTAAAGCAGCGCTCCACAAAGCCTGGTCAAAGGAAGCCTGAGCCCTCAAAGAAAAGCAGCAGTAATCCTCCTCCTCTTCCGCCGAACGTGACGCCATACAGCGATGACTAACCAGCGGTGGCTCTAGTGCTGGCAGTACGTCTCACCCCAACCGCTGTCCTGTCACATGCCTGCAGAGCACATAACTCATGCAAATCCCTGTGTTTGTGACACGCGTGACTGTCGTGTGATCAGGTGAGCGGCCCGGCGAGATGAACGCCCCCGGGTGCGTGTTGTGGCAGTAGGTGAGCGCTGGTATTAATCACCCGTCTACTTCATACTCCACACTCTCCTTAACAGCCTGCACCAAAGTCAAGATTGATTTTTAATTGGCCGAGCTATTCAGATATAGATCATGTTTTTATATGGATTATGATGAGGAAGGCGCTCTCACACTGAATGAATGAATGGATGAACATCACGCATAGTAATCGTGATCGCAATTACCTATGTGGCCTTCACGCCTAATAAACATCAGCCGTCCGCCCCTCACCCATTCACTGCCAATACTGAAACAGTGCCAAAAAAAAAAACAAAAAGCGCTTATACAATTATTTATCAGTGCAAACCATCTTAATGTACTTTGGGACTACCTTAATGTAGGCTACTCCCAAAGTTAAAGTGATAGTTAAATACAGCTAAATGCGGTTCTGAAGTCCTAATTCACATAGTTCCCCAAAAAATGATCATATTTTTGATGAAATCCATGAACTGCAGCACAGTACAGAATAGAACTGAATAAATAAGTAACTAACTCACTGAAATAATTAGATGCACTAGATGAATAGCTGTGGTTGCTAATCTATGGAAACATCCAACACACTTTTTACTATTTCATTGCTATTTCATACACACTGTCAAGACATTGCTTATAAAATGTTGCTATGTCCAAACATTATTTTTTTTCTAACCCTCTGTCATTCCAAAACATGCTATTTTATGGGGAAACTTTGAAGAACATTCCCAAAGGTCTTTCCATACATCCAACTTAGAAAAACAATACACTAATTTGTTGCACATTTATTGTTTTTTCTCAAATGGTTTAGTTTAAACTTCACAATTTGATTAAAAATCAACTGAAAATATTTATTTTCCATTCATACAAAGTAAATTACACCTATTGTATTTATTTTCTTTAGACATAAGCCAAAATGTTACTTAATGTAGGTTGATCTAATATTTTTTTGGCTTTTTACAACTTAATTTCACCACAAACAAAATCTAAATTAGTTAAAATATGAACGATACAATTAAAAACATTTAGTGTTTATTAATCACTTTGTTAATTTGTCAATTGAGTTTACTCACTAAATAAAGACAAGACCTTAAAGGGGTGGTGACTGTTTTTTTTTTTTCCCTAACATGTCTTAATGCTTTGTTAAAAAAAAAAAAAAAAAAACATTATTTTTCACATAATTTACCTTTATTCTACACCACTCTGTCCTTTCTTATATAAACACTGATTTCCTGGTTTTGTGAAGCCCCTCGCTCAGAAATGCACAACAGGCTCAGATTGGTTAGCTGGCCCAGTGTGCTGTGATTCTCTAAACCGCCTAGTGCACATGCAGAAACGTCACACCCCACACCTCAGTGGCATGTGCTCTGGTTGTATTGTAAACAATGGCATTGGCAATATTGCTTATCAATTTAATTTTTGTGAAGAGGATCGCACAGAACCTGGTATGTTTTTTGTTTTTTGTTTGTTTGTTTGTTTGTTATGTATGCTGGGTGGCAGAAATCGCGAACCTGGGGCACCTAGACCGGACCGAATGGGCACTCAAAGGGGCAGGGGCTCGAGAGAGAGATGCAGAGCAGAGCATGTGCAGAACATGGAGACATGAGCAACAAGATTAAGAATCGCTGCATTGATTTTCAAACTTGTGAATCCATTAGAATCATTAGAAGACAGAATCGCGATTTATATATGTATACATTTTTTCGTGCACCCCTAGTTTTGACAGCATGGCAACAACTCTTCAGCCCAACATGGCCTCGCCCCCTTTTTTGCATGTTCCCGGGGGCGGGGTTTATGTAAATGTCTGGGTTTGTGATGTCACCAACCCAGGAAGTAGTTCGTTGTAGCCGTATTTGTAGGCATTAAACTGCCATAATTAAAAAAAAAAAATGGTCCTCATTCATGAAACATGAGCAGAAAGCTTTTTTTTTTGTGTGTAAATCGTTCGCAAAGCCGTTTTGACGTAAACTTTCGAAATCATGAAAATGTTCATATTTTCAAAATGCTAGTTGGTATGAAAAAAATGTACACCTGCTCCCTACCATTCTAAAACATTCATCATCCCAAAACATTCTATGTTCTTTTGGGCAAAATGATGACACTGAATTTTGATGCACTGCATTTATAATAATTACAAGTTCATTTGCCCTCGCGCTCTTTTTGATTTTTTTTTTTTTTTTTTTTTTTGCAGCTGAATTAATAACTGTAAGATGCAGGGGTGGGACAACTACCGACCAACCATCCTACTTAAACAACAACTGCTTACAACAATGGAGAAGACAATATTGCTGGTTTCTGCTGTTTTACATTTAGTAAAATTCTTAAAAATTAGACACTAATAATAAGTTTCCACCATGGATGTTCCAAATCATAGCAAATAAAGTGTCTTAACTGGAACAACACTGCCACCAAAGCATTCTCAAGCGCCACCAGCTGGTTGTTTTAAGAAGAGCACCTGACATTTTTTCAGCTGGCTAAAAACTCTTCGGTGGACACATGTTATTGAATATTTATTGTTAGGCATGTGGTCTATTAGTCTTTTTTGCATTTATGCAATATACTGGAGCCAAACCTAAAAAGTAGACCAGAATATTCCACTGCTTTCCTGGATACGCAAAATTATGCAAATTGTGAATGAGCGTGCACGAGGGCCCTATTTACAAATTATTGGAATTCATTAACATACACGTTTAACTATCAAATCGGACGTTTACGAAGTGTTTGTGAATCTGGAGGAGAGTTTTCAGGAAGGTCTATTTTACGCGCAATTTACTCATATATTTATGCATGTTTCATGAATGAGGCCCAATATCTCTGTTTGCACTGAACTTTCAGCATTGTAACTTTGCAGATATTATTTATGCTCAAACAGCAGCATTACACATTAACTAGAGTTAAAAAAGTGACAATCACAATCACAATCAACCACCCCTTTAATATGTATTATGATGTCTTTTTCTTTTATGTGCTAAAAAACGCTAAAAAAATTAACCAAAACCATTTAAACAAAATTGATTGAATTGTTTTGAATGAGGAGTGTGGTTTGCTTTTAGGCAAACTGAACAAAACAGATTTAAGTGATGGTTCATAATTGTCTGTCAATAAAAACACCATAAACTATAACAAATAGAGTCAAAGCAACAACTCTGAAGTCATGTGAAAGCTTTGTAAGAGAAATATACTGATATTTCAGTCATTATTCTTTGATAACCTTCCCCTCCTAATGTGACAGTCAGTGTATGATACTGAATTGCATGAACTGAATTTCTGCTTTTATGTTCCTCATCAAAATGCATATGGGCTTGAAACAGGTGAGAAAGAGGGTGAGCAAATAAGGACACAATTTACATTTTTGAGTGAACTATTCCTGTTCTCACAATCTCAACCATGTATCTCACTGTATATACTGATCATTTGCAGCAGTTAACACAGTGTACTCATATACAGCATCATGGACATCAGATCTTCAAGGCTGTTGGCGTCTCAGCTGATTCTCTCAGTGCACAGGTTTTCCTGGAGCTCGGGTCAATGTAAGTGAGTGAATGAATTCAATCACAGATTGCCATACTGAATTCTGAGTCAAGCTCATGGTCTCTCTGCCAAACACAACAAGCTTCAGTGATATAGAGGACATGCTATTTTTATAATGATCTCTATCAGAGACACATAAAAGTCATAAGGAGTGTTTTCAATCATCACTGTTTGGAGGAAAGACTCGCTGCCATATTAAGTAAACACAAGACTTATTCACATTATATACGGCACAACATATAAACTGACAAAACTGGTCATTTAGAAATCATTCATCACCGGTCTTAATTATCAATGTTATTTAAAATATATTAGAATATATTATATATAAACATGGTTAAAATCATATATTCATCAAAGTCACTACATATACAACACACAGAATGATATACAATACAGTAAACTCAATCACAGTAGCACGCTGCTCTTCTAAACAACTCGAAAATGGCATCCTGGGTGAATTGAATTTACATCAAGAAATGGCTCAATATAGAATAAAATGTTTCTAATTTTAAGTATGTGTGCCAGTGTCTGTATGTATACAAGAAAGCAATGTATGTTTTCACTATTTTGATATTAGCAAATGACATTGTCCTTTCACTCACAGTGTAGAGTGTGTGAGTCTTACCATATAGATTGTTAAGACAAAACAAAGTGCACTCTGTCTCAGTTTCAGACTACAGTACAGTGCTGGATTGAGTTACATCATGCAACGTAAAAGAGTGTTTGCTTCACATCACTTAGTAGACAACTAAAGGAAACAGTGACTGTTTCTCATTTGCAGTTTCTTATAAATATCATGATCAAACAGTTAAACTGGTATTATTTCAGAGATTGTTTGTTAACATGATTAAGATGACAAACTCAAAATATATGAGCTGGGATAAGGGAATACTCATTGACACAGATCTGATTATCAACGAGGGAAAACTGTCTAAACAAATATGGCCACTACATATGAAACCACTTTCTTATGAAACAGCTCATTTACAATCGTCTCAAGAAAACAGAAGTTTCCCAGCAGTGCACAGATAACAATGAAGGTTTCAAATACCCAGCCTTTGTACAGTAAGTCCGACTCCGAACCATATGGATTGTAGTGCTGTACTGCCATTTCACACAACAAACCAAGCCCACAGAAGCTTCTGGAGAACAAGCCCATCAGCTTGTGACCTGAGAGACATGTTTACCTCTCACAACATCCTCACTAGCATGGACGACTCTTTGAGTAGCATGCCAATGCAAAGTATATGGCTGCTTGCTGTACAACAAAGAATGTTGTAATGTTATAGTAATAAAGAAAACATTAACATAGTATTGCCTGACACAGAGCAAATAACTGTGCATTGGGAAAAATGAGTTGAAAAAATGTGGTAGGATGAAAGAAAAGCAAACTATATATGCAAGAATAATCTTCTGAACAAACTGAAGTTCACTCATTCAGTATGTTCATGTAATCATTCCACAATATTTTCACTGCAAAAAAAAAAAAAAAAAAAAAAAATGCTTAGCATTTTGTCTTGTTTTGCAAATATCTAAACATTCAGGATGCATTTACTTGACAAGCAAAATGACTTAAGATATTAACTCTTGTTATTTATCAGTAACACTTACTATAAAATTATATATATATATATATATATATATATATATATATATATATATATATATCAAAATTAAAAGTTTATGCTTAAAACTAGAAAACAAATCTGCCAATGGGGTGGGAAAAGTAAACTTTATTCACAGGGGGAAAAAATAATTTTTTTCTTAGTTTACTGGCAGATTTTTCTTTCTTTCTTTCTTTTTTATTTAAAGCATAAAATAACTACATTCTGATAAATTCTTCAGAAAACAAGAAATGATACCTTAAATAAAAGCATCTTGATTTAAGAATGTTTATTTGTAATGGAAAACAAGACAAAATACTGAGCAATATTTTTTTATACTGCAAAAAAAGTCCAGTGAAAAATGTGCATCTAAATTTTCTAGTAATAGTTTAACATTATAAGTAACATTATTTAATATGACTAACGCAACCTGATTACAATAGGTCACTGTCACAAAGCCCATTTCTAAGAGTCATATCAAGTATGGTAACAACTGCTAACTACTAATAAAACACACGCTGTACAAACTCAACTCTTCAATCAGAGCAATGTCTGCAAAGCAATCCAGCCAGAAATAAAATCTCGAGTGACCCACCAGTGTGAAAATGTTGTCTTCGCTCAAACTTTCCAATCGCTGCTGATTGTATTTTCCAGCGTCCTTCCTTTTGCGCACTTGTTCTCCCGCTCACTCGCGCTGCAAAGTTCCTCTCGCCTCCCGTATGCTAATCATTCTTCACGAGTTGAAGGAAGACAGAGGAAGAGGAGAGACGCGGAGACAGCCGGAGAAGGAAGAGAGCAGATAACGGTTGAAGGCAGGCAACCAACTGGCCTGGAGCTCTGAGAGAGAGAGAGAGAGAAACCAAGGAATGGGGGAAGCACCAATGAGGCGGAGCAAAAGGATGCGAGGACGCGGCCGCCATAGAGAGAGAGAAAAAAAACAGCTGTACGTGAGTCAGAGTCGAAATGTGAAGCGCTTACCCTCAGCGTGATGCCTGCATCCTCAGCTTAGCGCCCAGACCTCCACCCATCCGGAGAAACAATAAAGCATCGAGCCTCCTGGTGCCACAGCACACGCGCATGTGTGTTGGGCGAATGATTAGGATGCGTTTGCCATCTCTGTATCATGGACTACATTTGCTCTATCTCTCTTTCTCGCTCTGTGTGTGGCGTGTTCGCGTGTGTAGCTGCAGACTGTCTGCTCGCAGCATCACTGTCTCCCATAGGCCTTGCGGTCTGAAGGCTGTGTGTGTGCGTTCGTGCTTTATTTGGGCTAGTATCAGGAAATCTCATGCATACGTCCATCATTTGCCTGCGGAAGAGAGAGGGTCTCGCTCGACTCATTAATGTCGTCCTCACTCAGAGTCAGGGCTGGGAGCGCTGGCAGAGCACCAGCAGCGTGGAGCGGTAAGATAACTGGCTTAAGAAGCAGCCAATTCACACCGCCAGCCAACTTCCCCTGCTCCGGCAGATAGATCTGTCTCCTCCCAGACAAAAGCGATGCTATCCATATATCCGCTCCAAACACATCCACACAGTCCATGTGTTGGGCTGGTAAGTGATATCCCAGCTAGAAAAAAAAATATGTTTTAAGAGTGTTTTGATAGCGATCCCATTAAGTTATGAAAACACTCTTACCGAATGTTCTCTAAACCTTAAAAATGTCCAGTTTTCTAAATGTTTTTAAAGCATTAAAAGCATTATTCATAACGAAAGGATTAATGGAACATTTTTTTTTTTTATAGTTTTGCAAACATTATGGGAATTATTTTTGAATGTTCTCCGAACGTTTTAAAACATGTAGTTAGTAGAAATGTTTGAAAATCGTTGATGAATGATGATTGTTTCTGGACTAACGTTTTTGTTCTAAGAATGTTTTAATTAGAATGCAGGAAATTGGATTTTTGTCGATATCCGATATGCCGATACGGATTTATTTCCTTTTGTTTGGAAACAACACCAAGTCTGTGCAGAAATTATAAGCAAATTAATTTTGGTTCGTTTTTAACAATAACTTATTTGTTAATTAAATAAATAATAATGAAGGTTTTTTTTTTTTTTAATTATAGTGACAGTACACTGAAGCTTTAAAAATAACTATAAATAAATTATATATCATTCGCAATTTTTTATTTTATTTATTTGTTTATTTGTTTATTTATTTTCAGAGAAATGCAATGGTAACCTTAACAAGATTTAACATTTGTAGATGGTCTAAAGCGAAAGAGTTTAAAAATCGAAAATTCTTAAAATCTTTTAGAGCTCATAATTTGTTTAAAAAAATGTTAATAAATAAATCAGTATATAAAATTATTTAATTTAGAAGTGTGGTGTTTGTGATTTTTTTTTTTTTTTTTTAAATCATGTAAGCCAGCTTCTGACGTTTAAATCAAAGTATTCTCATGGTTTTAGCGACATAAATTGCTTTGTGTAATCAGAAACACAGTGTAAATGTTAATTGTGTATTTTACTTTCATTTTATTAGAAGTAGGCCAACAGCGCCCCATATGGAATTAAAACTCTTTACCAAACAGGCATTAGGACCCGGGGAAGACTGCCACTGCTGCCACTGCAGGTGCTATTACTGTTTACTCTACCACACACAGAACGCTTCATTCTGTATGTGCAATCTCAGATTATTTATATCATTATATCATATTTATGTGGAAATATTCTGTTATTATTAGAGGAAGATCTTTGTTCATATCTTTAAGAGAATGTTGTCAGAATGTTAGCCAAAGCTCTGAGAATGGTGCCTGTTGGCTGGGGAAGAAAAACCAGAGAAGAAAAGATGCTGGTGGTTTACTACAGGAAGGAACTGCACAATAGATATTAGTCAGGGTAGAATCATATTTAATTTTTGACAGAAATGAAAGTGAGGCTGTGAGGGACTGAAGTACAGTGCGTTCAGTGGATTGTACTCTTGTTTGACAACATACTGATTGTTCAGCTGACGAAACATCTTCAGTATACAAAAACGTCTCGGTTACACAAATGCATCTCAATTCGTAATCTCTCGGGGGGGAGAGAACAATGAGAGAATGTAAGGTCATTTGAAAACTTGGAAAAGTAAGGGAATCAGGGGAAACATGGTGAAGGTGCATTCCACATAAAATGTGCCAGGTGCATTCCACATAAAATGTGCAAGGCGCGAACGAAACACAGTAACGCAAGGTCCGGGTCTGTCTCCTCCGAAGGCAGCACTTGCAGGCTCACCACCACTGAACCTGAAAGGGAGTGGTGGGAACCTTGGGCACATAACGAGGCCGGGGTCTCAAGGTAATGTGAGAATCAGCCAGACCAAACTCAAGGCACGATTCGCTGACTAAGAATACTTGAGCGCGATCAGGAGCAGTGTCTTAAATTACAGATATTTTAGTTCAACTGAATCGAACAGCTCAAAGGGAACTCTCCGCAGTCCTAAAAGAACCACAGAGAGATCCCAAGAGGGGATGAGATGCGACATAAGAGGATTTAGTCTCCTAGCACTTCTCAGGAGCCTGACAATAAGGTGATGCTTCCCCAAGGATGAACCAACCACTGGAACCATCGTGGTGAGCCGCAATGGCAGTGACATACACCTTCGAAGTGGAGGGGGACAGCCTCCACTCCAGCTTTTCCTGCAGGAAGGAAAGCACCACACCATCCGAGCATCTCTGAGGGTCCTCTCGGTGAGAGGAACACCACTCAACGAATAGACTCCACTTCAAAGCATAGGCCTGCCTCATAGAGGGGGTCTAACTTGAGTGATAGTATCTATCATGGCCTGAGAAAAGCCAGAGAGGACTACCGTGTCCTGACCAGAAGACAGACGTTCAGGTTCCATAGATCAGGTCATGGGTGCCAGATCGTGCCCATCTCCTGAGAAAAAAGGTCCCTCCTCAGGGGAATCCTCCAGGGACGGGCTGTCACGAGAAGCATAAGGTCGGCAAACCAAGTCCAGGTGGGCCAAACAGCACAATTAACAGAACCTGCTCCTCATCCTCCCTGATCTTGCACAGAGTCTGTGCAAGGAGGCTCACTGGGGGAAAGGTATACTTGCATAAACCCAGAGGCCAGCTGTGTGCCAGTACATCCGTGCCGAGGAGAGCCACGGTCTGGGAATAGAACAGCTGGCAGTGGGAGGAATCTCGGGAAGCGCACGGGTCCACCTGGGCTTCCCTGAATTGACTCCAAATGAGCTGGACCACCTGAGGATGGAGTCTCCATTCTCTGGGGAGGGTAAGCTGTTGTGAAAGCGCATCAGCTGTATGATTGAGCTGTCCTGGAACATGAACAGCACGCAGCGATTTGAGCCGCATCTGAGTCCAGAGGAGGAGATGGCAGGCGAGTTACATGTGACGGGAGCATACACCGCCCTGATGGTTGATGTATGCCACCATTGCTGTGATGTCTAACTGGAAAAATACATGCTTGCCCTGCAGCAATGGTCAAAAGCAGTGAAGAGCAAGAAGTACCGCTAGCAACTTGAGGCAATTGATGCTAACAGCATAACTGTGGCTGCCATATGCCCCAGGAGCCTCTGAAGAGTTTAGAGGGTCCGCTGTCTTGCCGCTGAACGAATTCAGGCAGTTAAGCACTGACTGCGAAGCAGAGCGTCCTGCAACCCCAAAATTTAAATGGCGAGATCATGCCCCGAGTCTGAGTGTGAGGATGCAGCGCATCGCTCACACTCAAAACCTGGTGTGATAGACCCAGAGATAAACAGTTCCAGAGAAAACCAGAGAAGTTCCAGAGAAAACAGTTCCTGTTTTCTCTGGGTGGCCCATCTCAGGGATGCTTTACGGTCTTCCTAGGAGACCTGATGGCACCCCGAGAGGCAGGCTGTGCCCCCTTCCTGCAGTCAGCTCGACGCCCCTGCTGAGGGGTTACCTCCTTAGGTTTTTCCTGGGGTGGAGCAGGTGTTTAGGCTGCCGAGGGGCGCCCTCGGCGACAGGCAGATGAAGACCTGGCCATCAGCGGCTTTTTTTTTGGTGAATCACGCTGGGGCTAGATGTGTTTAATGGCCTCCGTCTGCTTCTGGACTGCCGAGAACTGCTGGGCAAAGTCCTCAACAGTGTCGCCAAAGAGGCTGGCCTGCGAGACGGGGGCATCGAGAAAGCGAACTTTGTCTGTGTCACGCATCTCAGCCAGGTATAGCCAGAGATGGCACTCCTGGACCACCATGTTGGACATCACCTGACCGAGGGACCGCGATATGACCTCGCTGTACGCGGCTCCTGCATCAACCCTGAATCAGAACTACCCTCATGCAACTTTCTTAGTGCCTTGGCCTGGTGTACTTGCAGGATAGCCATGGCGTGCAGGGCGGAGGCGGACGGTTCCTCCAGGTGACGGCATTTTGCGGGCACAGGTACACCACAACTACACACTCCACCTAGGGGAAGTCAATGTACCCCCTGGCCGCCCCACCATTGAGGGTAGTGAGTAGGGAAAAGTTCAAACATGATCTGGCAGTGTACGGAGCAAAAAGGCACTTGGGGGAGAGTGGGTGAGAGTCGTGTCTGGAGCCCAGAAACCAATCATCGAGCCTCAAGCGCTTAGGAGAAGGTGGAGAGTACACCTCCAACCCAATGGTCTTGGCCGCCGGGAGGAGCATGGCCTTCAATTCAGCCTCGAACTCTGACTGTGCAGCCGCCAAGGCGGGATAAATGTCTTTATCCTCCTCAAAACCTCCAGATGAGACACTGGGCCTACCGCGGGATGAACCAGCACCAATATCCGGAAGCTCAATGGTGCTACGCTGTGAGGAGCCAGAATTCCGTGGTGGCTGGCCCAACTAGGCATTCCTGACTGTAAACCTTGGGTCTCCCTTGTCTCTAACCAATGCAGCGCCGGAATCTTTGCGACCCCCGGGCGGGGGCTGCCTCATAATAAATGAGAGTCGTGACCTAAGCTAAGCCATCAAAAATATGAGCCAGCAAAAATCTGAATGAGTGGATGCATGCCGCCATCTTAAATACTAGTATGTTTGGAGAGTGGCTTGCTATGCAAATTCCACTCGCCAATTCTCATTGGCCTTTTCTTCTAAAACTCAAAGGTGATTGGGGCTCCCAAGTGAGACCCCTGCCATCAGTCGGCGTAGCATCGAACGTGACAGACTGAGGGGGAACTCCATAAAACAGATTAAAAAAGGGTTGTGAGTTATGAAAATTACATGATTACAAGCTTTATACAATTGTGTGTCATTGTAAGTCTGTCCCTCATAGCCTCATGTTAAATCATGTTAAAGTTGCAATCTGTAACTTTTTTTCTTTAAAAATTGTCCAAATTTGTTTTTGCATCATGTCATGCCTGTAAACATAAAAAGGAGTCGCAGCTAGTAGGCTATATCGCATATGAGGATCCTGCAGGTGTTGGATCATGTATAGCCTTTTCTCACAGCAGCTGGAATAATTACATTTATCATTTTGATGGTGGATTGTAATCCAGAAAGGATTATGTGTTAATGAAACACATGTAAGTGACTGATATTAGATTATATTGCAGTTTTGTGCATCTGATTATAGATACGTGGGATTACACAAGATTTGTATTTCAAAGAGAACCAGTTCTAAAGAACATTAATGAGCTAAGCGATCATTAGATTTAATCACCATTGGTAGCGCAATTTATTGTAAGGTTTTTTTTCCCCCTTAGTTGGTCAGAACAAAAATGGCAGACATGTTACTTTCTTGTTCAGATGACGATATCTCATTATGGGTTTGTGTGATAATATATCTATCTAATTATTTATTTTGGATAGGAATCAATACTTTTACTTAGCAAGAACACATTAAATTGATCAAAAGTAAAAGACTTTTATGTTTCATAAAATCTATATTTTTAATAAATGCTGTTTGTCTGAAATATCTAGTCTTCAAAGAATCCTGAAAAAATGCGTCAGTTCTCACAATAATATGAAGCAACACAATTGTTTTCAACATTAAAATAATCAAAAATGTTTTTAGCAAATTAGCAAATTAGAATAATTTCTGAAGGATCATGTGGCACTGAAGACTAGAGTAATGATGTAATATTACTTTTTGATCAAATAAATGCCGGTGAGCAGAAGAGACATAAAAAAAAATTAAAAAAGTAGTGTAATTCTTTCAATATAGACATTTTAATCAAACTGACTATTTTAATCAAATGACTGTTTTACTAATATTTGAGCTTGCTTTGTATTTTCATGCTTACAAGATCAATAATGTCTGCTTCCTTTGGAATCAGTTGTTGCATTGTGGTTTTTGTGCACTATAATCTGCCATCTATGTACAGTAGAATGTTCCAGATCACTCAGAGATTCCATTTCAGCATTTGTTTCAGTTTTAATTTTGTGGCTAAATTGTCATTCTATTGTCAGCTCAGTTGTCATTTGTTTTAAGTGATTATACGTTTCATTCATTACTGCTTTATATGCCATTATTCAACTCAAGATTTTTTTTTTTCTTCTGACAATCCAGTTTATTTATCTTTAGTCCACCGATGCTGAAAAGAAAAAATGATTAAATGAGATTAGAAGGTGATTAGAAAACATGATATCCGTGAACACATGACATCAAGTAACTGACAGAGAAGTGATTAAAGATAAAGTGCTTGGTTTTGCGTGAGATGCAGTGATTGTGCGTGGATGTGATCACTGGGCTGTTCATCATCCTGACACTAAGTTGTGTGGTAGCTGTGAAAGAAGCATACAAGAGCTCTGCCTCAGCCAGAAGACGCATACTCACACAAGAACACCTTCACAGCAGTATGTGAGCATGCCCTTTATTTAATTTGTAAGATTTAGTGAGTTGAAACAGTTTTGGTGTTAAATAATCTTTTTTTGTGTTTTTTTGGCAAATGTGATTTATGACTTATTATGACGTATTATGTTGATTATCATACACACGTTACTATTTTGTTATTATTGTTACTATTTTTAAAGTACTATTATTCAGTATTCCATGAATTTCATGTACATTTTAGACATCTTCATGTTTCATTAAAACCTATAGGTTAATTGAGTGAACCCATTCACTTTAAATTTATAGTCTTGCTATTAAATGACCATTAAAATATGGTTAATTTAATATGTAAATATTCATATTCCTGTATATGTCATAAAATAAATTTACCTTTAAGATGAATTTCTTTTACTGGGATTCTGCTTTGTCTGTCATTTAATTATTCAACTAAACTGTCAACATGGAATTTTAAATAGAACAGCTGATTTGGTATTTTACAATACTGACATGTAAATATGATATATATGAATATTAATAAGAATTATATAATTTATACATTCTGTGAAAGTTTACCCAGGGGAGCTTCTTGCCCCAGCAGTGGCCTCTTTGAATAATTTTACATTTTGTAAAATAAACAGCTAAATTAGCAAATTGTTTATGCATTTTTCTTGTTTATTCTTGTTTATTACTTTTCATTGTTCTCAAAAGTGTCCGAAGTAACATTTAAAAAGTGTTAGGTGAATGTCCAAATAAAAATGTTTCACAAAAAATCTTCCTTGAACGATGTACAAATAACATTTTGGTGTTAACATTTTGGGAACTGTATTAAAGATCAGCCAACTTTAAACAAACCTTCTCTTAATGTTAAGAAGATCTTTGTTCTTTACTTTAAAGAGGACATATTATGCAAAATTCATTTTAAAAAACAAAAATTATATTGTTTTGGAACGTAATTATGTGTCCACAGTGTGTGTACACCACAACACTACTGTGTTAAAAATCCATCCACTCTGTATGTTATTTTAAATTAGAATTAGGGATGCATCAATCCGATGCTTAGTATCGGTATCGGCTCCGATACTGCCATTTTCTGCCGGATCAGGTATCGGTCAGACAAGACAGATCCAAATCCGATATTGTGGGTATACTATTCTGTGTTATCGCTGAGCCTCACGAAAGGCACAAAAACATTATAAAATGCCATAAAGTTTTCATGCACTTTATTTAGAGTGTTATGAAGCTGTTCCATAGTTCAGTGTGAGGTATACAGATGAATATTTAAATCATTCTCAGATATTTAAGTTCACATTAACTCTTCTTTTCACTGCTCCTCCATTCAGCAATCAAACTGCATGTTGCGTTTGGTTAGTGAAACAAAACAGTGAAACTGTCCAGGCATCCCAGCAATTCAGCGCAGTTCAAGATTGTGGCACGAGGGACGTAACGTCTCCGTTCCCTCCTTAAGGGAATGAGGGTTACGAGAGTCAGTCACGTTCAACGTTATGCCGACTGACGTCTATGGGGTCCCTCTGGAAAACGCCACAACCCTGACCTGCGTTACGTAATTGAGGGACAAATGCTGACAGGCAAGCATGTTAGAACAAATGAGACTCAATACGTAACCTTCCCAATGTCCTGAGAGCCAGATAAGGGGCCCACCAGGGGTGCCAGATTTCTGAAGCAACCGCTGGGGGGCAACGGAGGACCCAGAGTTCACCAAGGGGGAACAACTGGGAGAAAGCACACGGATCCGTAAGGGAATGGTGCTGCAAGCCGACACCGAGCTGCCCTCCCGCAAATGACCTAATGTTACCCAATACACGGGAGGAAACAGGCTCCTCGCAAAGGTTTTAGGTGTCGCCCAGCCCGCAGCTCTAAAGATGTCTGCAAGAGAGGCGTCATGTTCCAACACCCTAGAGGAGGCTACACTCCAGGTGGAGTGAGCTCTAACTCCTAGGGGGCACGGCTCACCTTGGCACTGGTACGCCAAGGTGATAGCATCTACCACCCAATGGGCCAACCTCTATTTGGAGACAGCATTCCTCTTCTGCTGACCTCCAGAGCAGACAAAGAGCTGCTCAGAGCATCTGAAGCTCCGGGTGCGTTCCACGTAAACTCGCAAAGTGCGAATGGGACACAGCAACACTAAGGCCGGATATGCCTCCTCAGGGGGCAGCGCTTGCAGGTTCACCACCCAATCTCAAAAAAGAGTGGTGGGAACCTTGGGCACATAATCGGTCCGGGGTCTCAAGATCATGTGAGAATCAGCAGACCAAACTCAAGGCATGATTTGTTGACTGAGAATGCATGCAGGTCCCCCACCCTCTTGACGGAAGTGAGCGCGATCAGGAGCGACGTCTTAAGCGACAAGTATTTTATCTCAACTGAATCAAGCGCCTCGAAGGGATCTCTACGAAGGCCCGCAAGGACCACAGAGAAATCTCAAGAGGGGACGAGATGCGGACAAGGGGGATTCAGGCTCCTCACACCTCTAAGGAACCTGACAATCAGGTGATGCTTCCCTAAGGACAGGCCGTCTACTGCATCGTGATACGCCGTGATAGCAGCAATGTACACCTTCAAAGTGGAGGGGAAGAGCCTCTGCTCCAACTTTTCTTTCAGGAAGGAAAGCACTACTTCGACCGAGCATCTCTGGAGGTCCTCTCGACGAGAGCAACACCATTCAATGAATAGACCCCACTTCAGAGCATAGGCCTGCCTCATGGAGTGAGAGTGTCTATCACAGCCTGGGGAAGGCCAGAGAGGCCTACCATCTAGAAGCCAAACGTGGATGTTCCACAGATCGGGCCGTGGGTGACAGATTGCGCACATCCTCTGAGAAAGAAGGTCCTTCCTCAGGGGAATCTTACAGGGAGGGGCTGAGGTCGGCGCACCAGGTCCAGGTGGGTCCATAAGGCGCAACCAACAAGACCTGCTCCCCGTCCTCCCTGATCTTGCATAGAGTCTGTACAAGGAGGCTCACTGGGGTGTGCAAGGAGGCTCTGGGGTGTGCAAGGAGGCTCAGGGAATAGAACAGCTGGCAATGGGAGGATTCCAGAGAAGCTTAGGTAGACCTGTTTGCTTCCCTGGAATCCTCCCGGGAATTGACTCCAAATGAGCTGGACCACCTGGGCATTGAGTCTCCATTCTCCAGGGAGGGTAAGCTGATGTGAGAGCGCATCAGCTGCATGATTCAGTTCTCCCAGAATGTGAATGCCACGCAGTGACTTGAGCCACGTCTGACTCCAGAGGAGGAGATGGCGGGCGAGTTGCGACATGCGACAGGAATGCAAACCGCCTTGGCAATTGATGTAAGCGACCAACGCTATGTTGTCTGTTCGGACTAGCATGTGCTTCCCCTGCAGCAACAGTCAAAACCGGTGAAGGGCGAGAAGCACTGCTAGCAACTTGAGGCAACTGATGTGCCACTGCAGTCGAGGTCCTGTCCAGGAGCCTGAGGCACCCCAACCTAATGACACCTGGCCTAAGGGCACTCCTGCCCGTAGAAATGCAGGGTCTGACCAAGGGCTGACTAGGTGGCGACACTTCGGGGTAACACCGACCCGGAATGTGCCATGGTGCCATGCCCATCTCATATTTCCGCACGCAGGACAGAAGCATCTGTGTCCGAACGGACAGATGTGAAACCGGACACCCCTGTACTTGGGCGGACGCCTGGTGAATTGAATCGCGTAGCTGAGTCATACCATCTGGATCATCCAACGAAATGGGCTGGGAAGCGCAAACCAGGCCCCCAGTCTGGGTGCAAGTGGGATCAACGCAGGGGTCACAGACATAAAGTGCCTGAGGGGGAACTAAATTTAGTACTTGACGTGCCGTCTGACAGCTTTCTATGCGTGTGCTTCGGATGTCTGCACTCAGAAAACCACAAATCAGAGGTTCAAACTGCTATGTTTTTTAAACGCATACAAATAATAAACTTTCACAATGTCGAAGAACTGCAGTTTCAGCCTAATCTCATGGGAATTCGTACATACTTTACTAGGTGGTTAATTTGTATGTATTTGTATAACCTCATTTATACAAATTCATACAAATTTAGCTAAAACATACATTTTACAAGTTGCACAATATGTACGAATGCGTTACACCTAACCCCGCCCCTAAACCTACCCATCACTGAAATCGTACGAATTAGCCACTCCGTAAAATACGTATGCATGAGCATGATCGCGATAGACATGATCATCAAATGAATTAATAAAAAAAAAAAAAAAAAAAAAAAAAAAAGAAAAGACATGATCATAAAAACCAAGCAGATGTTTTGTTTTGGCAGAGTATGAGAGGCAGGAGCTGTTGTAAAAGCACCACCCTCTTCTGGAAAGGGGGCGGAGAGCAGCAGCTTATTTGCATTTAAAGATACATGCACGAAAATAGCTTTTTTTTTTTTTTAATTGTCATTTTCAGCATGGAATAATATTTTTTTGGGGTATTTTGAGCTGAAACTTCACAAACACATTCTAGGGACACCTGAGACTTATATTACATCTTGAAAAGAGGCATAATAGGTCCCCGTTAAGAAAACTTTGCCAGAACATCTGAGAATTAAAAGCAGCATTGTAATTTCATTGTTTACTGGTGTAAAATTAGCTATGTTAAAGAATGTTTTGATAATGTTCCCATAAGGCACTAAAACTTTAGTTCTAAATGTTCTCTGAATATTTTCTAATGCTTTAAAAGGTTTTTCATTTTTTTATGGGAACAACAGCGAAAACATTAAGGGAACATTCCATTTCATAGTTTTGCTGACATTATGGGAACATTAGTTTTTAATGTTCTCTTAACATTAGTAGTCTAAAAATGTTAGGTAAACATCCAAATAAAAACATTACAAAAAAAAAAAAAAAAAAAAAAAAACATTCCTTAAATGATGTATAAATAACAATATTGTGCTAACGTTTTGGTGACACCTTCATTCTTATCTTATCCTTTTGCATTGGTGGGCATGATTGTTCATGGAGTGGACAGCGCCTGGTGCTGAAAGCTGCAACCTCAGAGCTGTGATGCTAATGGGCAAGACACTGAGAGGAGGAGCCCTGGGTAAAGGAACATCAGCTCACATTCACCAGTATTATGCTGAAAAATAGCTGAAACACAGCTGGAAGTGGAGGATGTTTGAGAAATACAGCATGTGAGTGTAAATAGGTTGTGTTTTGAAGGAGCGGGGCATTCTGGCTTTGATATGAGGAGGCTGCACAGCTACAGCACACATGTATTTTAGGAACTAGGTCAGGTTTTATAGCCAGCCACACAACAGACAGCGAGCAAAAATAGACATTTAGTTCACATGACATTCGTGCCGCTTACAGCTAAAATCAAATACGACTGCTAAAGATTAGTGAATTAAACATTACCGGATTCAGAACGTAAATTTACCATAGCAAAGACGATTAAATGATTTCAGGCTCACAGTAACTGGGGAATGCAAAGTACTGAAATAACAAGCAGTTCATTTCAACACTGGCAATCAGAAAACCTGAATTATTCCCATATTTCAGCTGCTGCATGACAAGAGGGCGTGCAACCTTTCGCTTCAGCATCCTATTGTGGGTTTGAATGAATAATGCAAATGTATTAAAATTCCTATATGCTATTTGTGCAAGCATGGCTGATTTGATACAGAGTAGGAGTTCCATGCACATACCAGGAATGAGAATTATCCAATCAGACAGCAGTGTTTTACTATAGTGAAATGCAATGGAGGCCCCTGTTTAGCCCTTTCGCTAATCGTTGTTGGATGCTGGTATAATAAAGTATGCAGACTGTTCCAAAGCACAGCGACTACAGTCAACTCACCAAAATAAACATCTGTGCTAATAATGTTTCACACTCCTACTCGTCCAACCCCCTAAACAAACACACGCACACACACACACATGCACAACCTCTCTGTCTCTCTCCTTTGCTGCCTCCAAACCCATGGCATATGACCTTCTGTTAAATAGATAAAGAATGCGCTTATCAGTCATGCAAATGAGGCTGAATTCATTTTGCACAACAGATGGTCTCATAGATAATGATGATGGAGGAGAGAAAATTAAATGTCTCTTGTGCGGTGGTCATGGCAACGGAGCCCAGAGTAATATCAATAACAAGCATGGTGCATAATAAGGTTGTCAGTCCTGCGAATCAAAGTCTAAGCCGGGGAAACCCTGGCAAGTTTACCACGGGTCCTTCAGATGCTTCTCTTTTAGTCAGAATATACAGCATCTACTCTGCTTTGTTATTCTTTTGTTTTCCTTCCATAAGAACACACAAAAAATATATATCTTTAATGAAAATCACTCTTAAAAGATAAATACAACATATTGTAATTTCTGACAACATTAACCTTCAGCACCTGCCCTCAGCTTATGCTTCGTTTTCTTAAATGTCAAAGAGTAAATTCGTGTTTTAAAGTGTTGATTATATGCATAGTGTCCACATTTTCTTTCTGTTACTGCTTTTAAAAGTGGTCTTCTACCTGAAAAGATCAAGAACCACTGCTTTGAGGCAACTGAAATGTCTATGCCAATAATTTCCCCAAAACATTCATCATTCCCCTCAGTTCTTCCTCTCAGACATAGAATTAATGCAATAAGCAAGGCCCTGCTGCCCCCTACCTGCTCATGCGCTTCCTGTTGTGGCCAGTCCTCAGAGCACTTCCTGTGAGATGAGTCAGCGATTTGCTGATGAGGCTGATGGAGTGACGCATGTGTCTGCCAGTCTGGCTGCTCGCGTTAGCTCAGCGCTGGCCGCTAACCTCCGCTCAGCCGCACCATTAGACACTGGCACAGAGCGCCAATGAAGGGCGGAGGAACTGATTTACTGTGAGATGTAGAAGGATGGGAATGACAGTCAGGGTTGAGGAAATACAAATGATTTAAAACAGTGATGAGAGAAAGACTGAAGAATAGTGCAGATACAAACTACACAAGGACACCCTGGAGGATAAGACAAGGAAAGTTTAAAGAAAAATGCTAAATACAAACATTTAAACCGTGTGAGAAAAATAGATGGAAAAACAAGTCACCAAGGACATTACTAATAGTATTCACTATCTCTCTTTTTTTTTTTTCGATTAACAGTTGAGAGCGACAGACGCTACTTTTATTTAATCACAACTTTGATTACATTCATCTGGTCTGGCACTGTGAGATTCTGTGGCACTAATATATCTACTGCACAAAATAAATATGATATAGCTAGATTTAAAGAGATAGTTCACCCAAACACAAATGAACATATTTTGGATGAAATCCGAGAGCTTTCTGACCCTGCATAGACATCAACACAACTGAGACATTCAGAAACGTAGTAGGGACATCATTAGAATAGTCCATGTGACATCAGTGGATCAGTTGTAATGTTATGAAGCTCTGAGAATACTTCTTCAACAATTTCTTCTCTTCTGGGTCATTCCCCCCCGCATGTTCACGGGAGTATCATAACACATGCGTATGGTGCTGCTGATGCAGGGTCTGGCATTCTGATATAGAACATCCATCTCTCTTAGCTCATCAGCTGTATATTCTGGTTCGAATAAGTAAGGCTGGGCAAAAAATTGGAAGTCATCCTCTCTGTCGAAATCTTCAGACATGTTCACGAAAACAGTTTTATTTACAGCATGTGCCTTCATCTGCTTGTAAACAAAGCACAGCGCATCCGGGTTCTATATCAGAACGCCGGCTCCTGTGTCAGCAGCATCACACGCATGCAGCGTGATATTCTCAAAAATAAAGTCATTATTTTTGTTTTCTTTGTGCTCAAAAAGTATTCTTTTAACTTTGTAACATTACATTTGAACCACTATTGTCACACTGGCTATTTTAACGATGTCCTTATTACTTTCCGAGCCTGAGAACATTTCAGCCGTATTGCTGTCAAGTGGCATGTGAACCGATCATCTCTTCCTCTTTAGTAGTTATAGCACAAAATAAACATAAATGAACATCAGGGGTGTGTTCCAGAAAGCGAGGTTAACTTACCATCTGCTAAACTTTGAACTCTCAGTTGATCAACCCAAACCTCGGTTACTCGAGGTATGTTGGTTCCAAAAACGTGTCAGAGAGTAAGTTCATTCAACTCAGAGTATGTTCTTGGTTAACACGCAAGACATTCTCAAAAGAGTGATGAATCGACTAGTCACTATGGAAACTGACGCTAAGAAAAAGCGCGCCATACTGTTTCTTTCTGTTTCTGTTTAAAGGTCATTTATATACTTAGTGCATAGGGCCACCTAATTGGTGGTTGTGCAATCATTTTTTACACACACACACACACACACACACATATACATACATACATACAGTAGTCAACATTTGAAGTGCATAAAAAAAGTTCATCAAAGTTGTCCTAAGACAAGAATGGGTATTGTTTTGGTTTTAGAACAATTTTAATGAAAGGTTTTGATCCACTTCAAATGTTGACTACTGTAAACATACCAGAGGTTGCATTAGACTTTAACATTGTCCGTCATTTTGGTGGACAGGGTCGTAAAAATTCTGTAATAATTTATTATTACCCATCATTTTAATTTTCATATTTTTAATAATAATAACACATTTAATTGCTTTTATTTTTGTTCACCTTTATCATTTTTAATTATGAACCTACAGGACGATATAGGCTTATGTATTTATTTTGAAGAGAACAGATGAACAGATGAGACTGCATAACTTTTCATGTTTAAAGCCACACACCGCAGTGACAGCGATTTTAATATATTCTCATTTTTATGAACCAATATCGATTCGTAAATCCCAATCAATCTTTTGGTCTATGCTGTTTTCAGTTGATGAATGAACAATACATAGTGTGCCTCCCATCCAATAAATCGCAATAGGCAAATCTTTGTGTCACTTTTTATATGAAACAAAGTCTCAGATTTCAAATTCTGTCCATTTCATTAGGAAATTCAAGCAATAAATACCGTTTTGGCGCTCTTTAATGTGGCATATCGTTGTGGCTTCTGGGTACTTGTCTGTGCGTAATCAAAGGCATTGCAAAACATTTGTGACTGTTTTGTTTTTGTTCTGGATCCAGTGCTCTGCCACTGCACTGGAGCGCACTCGCCTCCAACTGGACAGGGGTGGGAATTACAGTTAGAAGTTACAATAGATCACCCGCAGTGTAATCCGTCAAAGTGACGGACGGCTTTTTCCGTTACTGATAAAAAAATTCTGTCAGTGACAGACAATTTTTGGTTAATGCGACCTCTGATATATACATACATATATACACATATATATATATATATATATATATATATATAGTCACCATTCGTAGTAGTAGGCAGCACACAGGAGACGCGGAGTAAACGTAAACAGTCTTTAATACACTAACACAGAGAATAATCCACAGCAGAGCCCTGAGCAATCACACAAATTCAACAAGTAGACCTAACAAAGGAAGACTGAACAAATAGGAACTTAAATACATGGGGTAATTAGGGAAACACAGGTGCATGGGACTAATCAAACCAAACGAGGACAGGAACAAGTGACAGGATAGAAACAATGGCAACACGTGACAAAAACCTACAGTATGGTCAACGACAGACCAAGGCGGAGCCGGAGGGATGAGGAAGCCTGGTGAAGCCAGTGGACTGCCGGGCCATGGCAGAGAGGAAGGAGCTAAAAGCCATGGTGGAGCCGCTGGGTTGACCACCCGAGGCGGAGTCCTGGACTCTGAGGCTGGAGGTAGAGACAAGGTATAATGCCGATGGAGACTGGCAGACCTGCGGTGAGCCCACCACACAGATGGAGGGCTGAGGGTGAGCGGAGGGGCTGCCAGATGACAGCGGAGGAGGAGACATGAGCGGGTGGAAGGGTGGGAATTTGTAAGCCTCCTCAAGGCTAAGCATAGGCAAGGGAGCCCACTCAGGGCTGAGCTTGGGCATGGCAGTTTCAGTAAATTCCGATGAAGGTGGGAGGAGAGGGGGTAGGTCAGCATAAATGTCCCAGTCAAACACCCTCTCAGCCTCAAACAGTCCCAGATCCACAACCAGCTCATCCTCAGCCATGTTGCAGTGGGCGGAGCTCCTCTCCGCAATCACACTGGCCTCTGCATTCTCACTCGTGGCGGGCATTGTAGCCGGCATACACCTGGACTGACGTGATATGCAGCTCTGGCTCCACGGCGATCCGTTGCTCTGTCGCACTGTTGCTCTGTCCGCAGTGAGTAAACGTAAACAGTCTTTAATACACTAACACAGGGGATAATCCACAACAGAGGCTTGAGCAATCACACGAATTCAACAAGTAGACCCGACAAAGGAAGACTGAACAAATAGGAACTTAAATACACGTAATAATAATAATATATAATATTGCGTGCAATCTGTCATATCCGCTGGAGCCTTGTCAGTAGGTCACGCATGCGCTGATGGCTCTGAAGTAAGCTAACCCTGAAACCTAACCTACTCTGGAGCAGGTTACCTTCAGAGAGCAGGTTGCTATGGCTACTTACAAGGTATCTTGTTTTAACCGCAGAAAGACATCAATACACACCATTTTTCAAGTTCAAGTCCAACAACGTAGATCTAGTCTCCTGTCTAGTTAGTTTGTCAGACAAAATGGCTGATTCAGCATTAGGATTGTTCAGATCACCTGTCAACCAAACTTCCAGCAAAGGGTCAATTGAGAGCAATATGAGAATGATATGAGAAAAAAAAAAAAAGGAAAACAACTGGATGCATTTAATTGTCGTGAAAATAGTCACAAATAAATAAATAATAAATAATAAACTTAACTAGCTAAGATTTATTTTCTGAATCAAGAATCATTTCCTTTATGCAACACAGATGGTTGGACAGATAAATAGATAAAAAGACAGACAAATGTACAAAAATTGTAAGTGTATTCTTGATTTAAAGAATGATTTAGGTACAATAAACAGATGCAGTTATCATATACAGTACATACTACATTCCTGTGTAGAACATGGTCTCTCTCTAGCTCTCTCTCTTTCCCTCTCTCTCTCTCTCTCCTTCCCAGAGCCAGCAATTATATTCCATACATCAACAGCAGGCAAGCTGGGAATGCTGGTAAATGACAGAGTGTGTGAGATGTGTGAGAAACAGCAGCTCCCGGATGGCCATCATAAAGGCTTCTGTGTCCTACTTTAACCGCTCCTGTAAATAATGCATTTTCTCTTCGATTGAGGGAAAAATAAAGAGAGGGATAAATACCCATAATGCAGTGTTCCTGATGTGTCTGAAAGCACAGATGAGAGGATGCGCTCCGACTGGATCCGTACACCCAATGCTGAATTACAGCTGCATACAGTACAAGCCTGTACATTTATATGAAAAGGGGGGAAAACACGGTCATAGAGAAAAATATGAGATATAATAAAAGAAAGGGGGAAAAGGGCGTGTTTGAAATATAAAACTCTATAAAACTCTATGTTACTCTTGCAGTTTCTTTTTTAGAATTATTTTCCCCTCACAATCTTTATTTTCCTTTACCAGACCTCTCTCTTTAAGTCACTGGTTTGTAGGATGGCCAATATTTTGCCATATTTATTTATTTTTTATTTATTTTTTATTATTATACAGTATTTTTTTTTTTTTTTTTTTTTTTTTTTTTTTGCATTTTATGATATGTCACCAATTGAGATGAAGAATTTAACAATTCACGCTGTGTGTGCCACCAGTGAAGACATCACAATAATTACAATTAAAAAAAAAAAATAAATATATATATATATATATATATATATATATATATATTTATTTGATTTGATTTATCACATTTTATTCAAACAGAAAACAATTTACTATACTATATATAATATACATAATATTTTAGTTCTGTCTGCATCATCGGTCTGTTCCATATTCAAATTAATTTCTTTATTCAATTTTTAATAGTGTTTATTTAGTGAGATCAGATTCCATGCATCAGATATGGCAGGCACTGCAGTTCACGCGGGCTCAGGTGGACGGAGTGCTTAAGTAATCTTTGTGCAGTGATTCAGTGCATTGTAAGTCTTTTAGCTTGATTGCAGGTAGGTGAGCATCAGCTGGAGGAGAAGATACAACATTCCTCAATACTGGCTGGCTAGCCCTGGGGAATACGAGATGAATGTCTTCCCGAGCTTTTTTTGGGAAGATCACATCAGGAGATGAGGGCAGAACGGCAGATGTTTACAAACCCAACACTGCTTTCAGGAGCTGTGGGCCTAAACCGTAGACAAATTAGAAAGAAGATGTTAGGAAACAGGATATTGGGAATTTTTTTTTTTGCAAAAGTGAGAGAGAGAAAAAAAATTCTTCATTGCAATTAAAATTTAAAAAGCTTAGAACTGTTGTATATGCCTTTATTGTGTCAGATTACTAGAAGGCTGTAGTGAATCAAAAATGAAATCTTTCCCACTACAAAATGTGGCTCACCTGATATGAAACCATGAATGACATGTCTCGGTGAACAAATAATTAAAGAGACTAGATAAAGCAGTCCAATAGAAAGTATTGACATCATACTCTATGAGACAAAAAAGACATTTACTATTATTTGTACGAAGAACAAAAGAGGAAACATTTTTCAGCAGAAAGTCTCTTATACTCACCATATTTTTTTATTAAAAAAATATTACAATTTAAAATAACTGTTTTCTATGTAAATGTATTGTAAAATGTAATTTATTCCTGTGATTAAAGCTGAACTTTCAGCATCGTTACTCCAGTCGTCAGTGTCACATGATGCTTCAGAAATCATTCTAATATGCTATTATAATATGTATAATATAATGCTATTATAATATGTGTAATGTAATGCTGTTCAAGAAACTTTTCAGATTATTCATGTTGAAAACTGTTGTGCTGCTGATATTTTTGTGGAAACCCTTTTTTTTTCAGGATTATGTTGAACATAAAATTTAAAAGAACAGCATTTATGTTAAATATATACTTTTTGTGACATTATAAATGTCTTTATTGTCACTTTTGATCAATTCTGTAATGTATCTTTTAAACAACACACAAGGTTTTGATTTCTGCAAGACCTAATGCTTTGTAAAACTGGCTGATAATCATTATAAAACGGCAAGCAAGTTGATAAATCAGAAGACTTCAGAGAGTCAGTAATGTAGCATGTATAGGAAGGTTGTGCAAAATAAATCTGTCTGTTTTAGATTGCCATGTTCTTTGGTTGGCCCGTGTTTGTTTGTTTGCTCTGATGCAGCTGAGTAAACAAACAGCATTTCGCAGGCTCTCAGCATCGTCCAATTAAAGCGTTTCATCAGCCAGAACAGGAAAATGGATGGTTGCAGTAGAGGGGTGTAACAGCCGGGCTTTTCCATGCACGCAGACACTTTCATCTTATGAAGGATTACGTTTTGTCCCACACTCGCATTCAAAACATGATTTCGGAGAAAACAAATAATCAGCCCTATTCGACCCCCTGATAAATGCGCTGTGGGCTGATGTTGTCACTCAACAGTAGATGACCCAGAACCCCCAGTGTGTCCTTAAAGCGGTGGCAGCGCTGGGATGTGTGGCACGCCTCACTGACCTCTGCCTCACAGCAGGTCGCAGCATCTGCTGAAAGCAGCCCTCTAATGAACCCACAGCTCCACACTCACACTCACAAGGGCAAGCAAAGGTAGGCCAGCTTCTTCCAGAGCCCCTCATTTACTGCCAGCCAGGGGTGCTGCCCGTTCTGGACAAAACCTCCTCACGTGGAGAGAGCTCACGTAGTCACACCGCACAGGAAAAACAAATGATGGGATTTGGCAGCAAATACAAGGTCTGTTGACCATATCATCGCAAAAATGTAACAACAGCGACCTCCACTAATAGTGGCACCCTTGGTAAATATGAGCCAAGGTGGTTGTGAAAAAAAATCTGCATCATTTATCCTTTTGATTAAAAAAAAAAAAAAAAAAAAAAAAAAACACAAAATTCTAGCCTATCATTGAAGTAAAACAATAGAAAGTGGGGGAAAATCTCATTATGAAGTAAATGTTTTTCACCAGTCACATTGGCCACAATTATTGGCACCCAATTATTTTAACATCCTTTTGCAGTATAACAGTTTTAAGAGAGAGTTTTAAGAGATGCAAGATGCAAAATGAGTTCGGAGAACACCTGGCAAGAGATCAGAGACCATCCCCTCAGATAGAATCTCTCCAGATCCTTCAGATTCTCAGCTCTGTGTTGGTGGTGCTTCTCTTCACCCCACTCACTTTCTATAGGGTTCAGGTCAGGGAACTGGGATTGGCCATGGCAGAAGCTTCAGTTTGTGCTAAGGAACACATTTTTGTGTTGATGTTTTAGGTCATTGTCCTGATGGAAGATCCAACCACGACGCATTATAAGATTTCTAAGAGAGGCAGTCAGATTTAGGTTTTTTATCTGTTGGTATTTGATAGAATCCGTCTGGTTGATTTGCCAAAAAAGATGTGGAACAACCTCTTTAGTTGATTGGAACTTCTTAATTATTGCCCTGATGGTGGAAATAGGGATTTTCAATGTTTTAGCTATTTTATTACAGCCATTTACTATTTTGTGGAACTCAACAATCTTGTTCTGCACATTAGAACTATATTTTCTGTGCTAAAAAATGTAAATATGAGTTGGAATATACTTCAGAAATATGTTGAATTTCCAGGGGTGAAAATAATTGTGGCCAACATGCACTGGAGAACATGATTTATTTCATAATGTGAGTTTGCCCCTGCTTTCAATTGCTTTCCTTCAATTTAGTGTTTTTTTTTTTTTCTTTTTTTTTTACTTTTATTTTTTATTTAGTTATTTTTGGCATTTTTATGCCTTTATTTAAATAGGACTGTATAGTTGGACAGAAGCAAAGTGGGAGAGAGAGAGAGTGGGGTGGGATTGTAAAAGGTCTGCAAGCCAGGATTCAAACTTGGGATGACCAAAGCACATCAGTGCTATATGTTGGCACACTGCCCACGAGGCTATTGGCGCCAATTTTGTGAATCTTTTAAATGAAAGCTCCAAAAGATATATGATGCAGATTTATTTTCACAGTCGCCTTTGCTCATATTTACCAAGGATGCCAATATTAGTGGAGGGCACTGTATATATGCATACAGTATACACATGTAAAGTAATAAATACGGTCTAGAAAATGTCAATTGGTTTATATAATAGCAAAATATAATCTATATTATCGCACAGCTCTTTATATCTAGTTGGGTGTGTTCAATTTTATTCTCACACACAATGTACTCACGTAGGACGATATGCAATATATTGCAAATCTCGGCTCCTTATTTATTTATTTATTTATTTTTTTTTGTTAATTTCATCATGAAATATAAACTGCTATGGTACAGCTCTAAATATAAAGGTGCATATATCTGTGTAAGGTGATACACAGAAAAACTCTGCGTATGTATCGTCACGAAATGTATCTATATGACTGTAAGTATATTAGATTAAGATATTATGAACATTAACATCATGATTTTATGTAAAGCTGTTTTGAAAAAAAAAAAAAATAGAATAGTGCAAAGTGCTATAAACTTAACTGAAAACTAAGAATCTAGGGGGGAATAACTGAGGGGGGGGAAAAAAACATAATTTGGTACAAAGTTTGAAATCTCTTCATGCACCAGCTCTTAAAATTACTATGATTATGATGGTGATAATTATGATAATGATGGTGATGAAGGTGATGATTAAGATGAAAATCGATGATGACAAAAGGAGGTGATAATCTACTCAAGAGTCTAACATACTCAAAACTATATTAAAAACAATCAACTGAAGTGATCAGCCTGTTGATAATGAAAATGGACTATGTCACAAACACTTAATATTCGTCGTCGATAATACATAACTGTTATGTAACAATGTTAAGGTATGCCATCAAAATCTTTTGCCATAGCAGTTTCTTTACATTACATTACGGCTTTTAAACTGATTTGTACATTGTTGTAAGCATGTATAAGGTGTTTGTCTGTTAGCTTAGTGTTGTGTCCTTTTTAGTGTTATATTTTAAGAAGCCCTTTTTTTACAGTATACCTTTCTCATAATTGTTGGAATAACAAGCTCAGTGATCATCATTTGGTTTGGCAGATACAATTGTCTTGCTTTAAACTCCTGTTAAATTATATGACTTCTGAATCTGCAAAGAAACTTTGTTTGTGTAACTTACTGACAAATAAACCTGACTATTTTGTGAAGGGACTTTGATGACTAGCATAGATGAAAGTGTTTTCCTCTAGATATTCTTGTAGGAGGTTGCTGAGGAAGCCAGGATCACGAAACCCAGGGAGACAATGTGTGCTAATTGGTAAATCAGACTCAAGAAGTGAAGGATTCTTTGAAACTACAAGCATGTGCGCATATTCTCACTGTCAGCGGTGGCCAGCGGTCGTCTCATGAGCAGCACAATTTTTCCTGAGGGAGATACTGTGAACAAATCAGACCGGCTGCATTCTAAGGGCTAGAATAGTGTGAGAAGGTCCAACATATAGCACAGTGAATATAAAATGTCTACACACTTTATTTTAAAAATAAATAAATAAATAATAATAAAGATCTTGAAACAGTTTTCACTCAGAAATTGCTAGTAAATTTCACAAAATAAAGAGAGAAAGAATTGACAAATAACACTTGTAAGTAAACAACAAGTAACACGTTTTGAACACATAACAAATTTTGTAGAAAGACAGAAAGAGTGATTCATTGTAAAATATACTACAGTAATCTTTGTTTTATTTACAATCATTTTTTTTTTTTTTTTTTTTTACTATGTACGGCTGATTTTTTATTAAATCAGCATCCCTTAAATGATGACCAGAAGATCACAATTACTTTTCAGCAAGAATGTGAATGGCCCAATTATAAATACAACACTTATGCAACCAGGTTATTTAAGGTTATTAAGTCTTATTTTCCTTATTTTGTCCCAAGTTTAATTGTTACTGAATTGTGTTGGTTTTATTATTGCATTAAAGGTTAAAAAGGATCTGACATGATTTTTCTTGGATTCTTCTTTTTACATCTGAAAAAGCTGTAATTTTTTACAGGGGTGTGTGGACTTTTATATCCACTGTATACCCTCACATTCATACACTCTCTGTGGATACTGGCTGCTGAAATGCCAGATTCTGGTAAGGAGTGAAATCATTCCAGCTGCTAGCACACTGTAAAAAAAAAAAAAAAAACTAAACAAAAACACATAATTTGTTGAGTCAACTTAAAATAATTTGTCTCCCTGCTGCCTTAAAATTTTAAGTTCAGTCATCTCAAATAATTGTAGTCAACTTCAAATCTTAAGTTGTACTACTGACTTATGATATTTGAGTTGAATTAACAAAACAAAATTGGCTTGTTAAACTTAAAAGCTGGGTAAGTTAACATTTTAAGTTGAATCAACTCAAATATTTAAGCTGTCATTTAGTACAACTTAACATTCCAAGTTGACTAAAATTTTTTGGAACAAGGGTAACAAATTATTTTAAGTTGACTCAACAAATTGTTTTTTTACAGTGCATCAGGGATTAATCTTGTTTCCAGTGACTACAAATACTTCTTATCTGTTTGTTTATTTCAGAACTGGCACATCATTACTGTCCTTTTTGTTTTTCAGATGCCAAAGTTTTATTACAGGTTGGGGTCACTTAACACATCATTGCTCTTTACAGTATGTACTAAAGCTAAACTACTGCCACTGAACACACTGAAAAAAAAAAAATGGTGTAAAATTTAAACAACAAAAAGATGCAAACAATTTTCGATTATGGAATAGTCAAGCCAAAATTAAACATCTACTTTCCCTCAGGCCATCCAAGTTGTAGATGACTTTGTTTCTTCATCAGATCTGGAGAAATGTGTCATTCTATCACTTGCTCATCGATGGATCCTCTGCAGAGAATGGGTGCCGTCAGAATGAGAGTCCAAACAGCTGATAAAAACATCACAATAACCCACAAGTAATCCACACCACTCCAGTCCATCAATTAACATCTTGAGAAGCAAGAAAAAAAAAAAAAAAAAATCCATCATCAAGGTGTTTAAACTTTAAACCATCTGTCCATGATCCAGAATAACACTTCCTCCGGTGAAAAAGTCCATCTCCTGTTGTCTCTCACATCAAAATCCACCCACTTATTTGTTTAGAGCTGTTTTGGACTGTTTTGGCTTGTGCATATTTATGGCCTTGTTCTGTGCAGATTTCTCTCCTGATTCAAATCAGATCGACTTTTTCCACCGGAGGAAGCGTTATTATGGATTATGGACTCACATTTTAGCCAGAAGCAACTTGACAGCACAGAACAAGAAAAATCTATTTCTATCATGGCAACACTCGTAAGATTTTAGCGTGATAATGAATATGTTAATGTATTTGATCTTGGCAGGATATTTAAGATATACTGCTGCTGCACAAATAGTATATAAAATTACTGTAGCAGATCTATACAGATGAAGCTGGGGAAGGTGGAGGGTTTCAGCGGAACTTTAAAAGTGCATTGCAAAAAGCTTGCGTGAATACTAACCATTTAAGTGTAAGGCAGTAAGCTCACTGGCTGTGTATGCAACATGAACCAATCAGCTTGTGCCAAGTCATTTAACACTGTGAATATCATCAGTTAAGAACACATCAGCCTGCACCATCTATAGTTTCATAGTGCTGAGTTTGACACTATAGATCATGACATACTCATAGATTGACTATAAAACTATGTGGGTATTCAAGGGCAGGCTTTAAGATGGTTTAGATCCTACCAATCCGATCGCTACCACTTTGTTTATTTAAACGGGGAGTCATCTCAGTTATCACCAGTAAAGTATGTAGTGCCACAAAGATCTGTCCTAGGTCCTCTGCTATTTTCAATATACATGCTGCCCATTGGTAATATTATTAGAAAATACGGGATTAGTTTCCATTATTATGCTGATGATACTCAACTATATATCTCAACAAAACTTCTAAATTATCAAAGCTAACAGAGTGTGTTAAAAATGTTGGATGACCAATAATTTTCTCTTATTAAATTCAGGTAAGACAGATATATTTCTTTTTTGGACCAAAAAACAGTACACAGGATCTCTTGGATTACACTTTGCAACTAGACGGATGTACTGTTACTTCCTCTACAGTCAAAAATTTGGGTGTTATATTAGACAGTGACTTGTCTTTTGAAAATCATATTTCTCATGTTACAAAAACAGCATTCGTCCATCTTAGAAACATTGCCAAGCTACAAAACATGTTACCTGTTTCTGATGCAGAAAAGCTAGTTCATGCATTCATGACCTCTAGACTGGACTATTGTAATGCACTACTAGGTGGTTGTTCTGCATCTTCAATAAACAAGCTACAGATAGTCCAAAATGCAGCTGCTAGAGTCCTTACCAGGTCAATAATTTTACAGTGGCTACCTATTAGGCTACCTATTAGGTTCTGTATCAGTTACAAAATATTACTTTTTACCTATAAGGCCCTTAATGGTTTAGCTCCTGCGTACCTAACTAGTCTTCTACCACTCTAAAATCCATCACGCTCCCTAAGGTCGCAAAACTCTGGACTTTTGGTTGTGGGTAGCAAAATCCACTAAAGGAGGTAGAGCTTTTTTGCATTTGGCTCCCAAACTCTGGAATAGCCTTCCTGATAATGTTCAGGGTTAAGATACACTCCCCCTGTTTAAATCTAGATTAAAGACACATCTCTTTAGCCAAGCATTCACATAATGTATATAAATTTGTACTTCAGTTACATCTGATCAAATGCACTTTAACATTCTTTAGCTTGGGTTGAACAAATCATTTTTGCTTGGTTGAACAGCAGCTAGGCTAATTATATCTCTATTTGTTTCTTTGTTTCTGCTATGGGATTGACATCCCTGGTAACTAGGAATTACACAAGCTCCAGTCTGGATCAGGAACACCTGAGAAGAGATGATGCCAACCCCTCAGAGGACCTCAGATGATGCCAGCTGTGCTTGTTTGCCATTGCCCATACATTAAATCTGTACTTTAAGTACAGTACCATTTGAAAGATTTAATTTTTATATTTTGTTTTTCATTTGAATTTTAAATAAAGTTCTAGTATTTTTGTTGTATGTGTTTTATCTTTTAACATGTTTTTTAAAGTAATATTTTTAGTTTTAGTTGTTTTTGTACTTCATAAACTAATGAACAAAAATGAGCTAAAATAAGTTAATGTTATTATTTTATTAAGTTCTTATTTTATTCTTATTACTCTTTTAGTTTTACGTAATGATAATAACCCTGTTAGAAAATTCCCTTTAAAGAATTTAAAGAATTCCCTTTTTAAAATTCACACATATAATATTAAATAAAAACACACAGACATGATTGATTAGGTGTCCACTGAATTCGCGCTGTCGTTTCTGACTCTCTCTGAGCTCCTCTACTATCCGCTCTCTCCATCTCTCCCTCCATCTCAGGTCTTTAAAAATTAATTCTGTCGGCAGCGACCCTTTGGCCTTTTGCATCTCAGGCAATACTGCAGTTTCTTGCCTCCTCCCACGCTACATCGATGTGCTCCTGCTACAGCTCAGCATGCTGTTTCACCCATCAGTCCATGCTGCTACACATCACCATCCCAACACCATCTACACAGCTTCAGAAAACAGACATCCACAGAGAAACACAACCTGGACTGCCCTGGATATCAAGTCATTTTGCCTCATAATCATACATTCTAATGTAAATGGCAGCATCTTTATTATATGATGAAGATAAACTGTGTTTTCACCAGAGAAGAGCATTTTAATTTAAGCTTTATATATATTGCAAAGCACATTTGTTGTTGCATATATTGTTTTGTATAATATATAAGGTTAGTTATGCAGCACAAATAGTCTGGTTCCTCTATGATATTGTGGAGTGAAATGACAAATGTCTCCTGTCAAAGAGTTTTGTGATGCATTTGCCAACATTTTTCAAATATAACTTGAAGCAAAGGTAGCATGTTACGCTATCATACTTTGTCACTTTCAATAAAGGCGTTTGCTAAATAAATAAAAAAAAAAAAATGTAAATGTACTTTCTCTCAGGCAGACAAGCTGTACTGTACCTATGTATCTTTCTTGTTTCAGGCACAGCATAAAACATTATTCTGGTTACCTATATAAAATTTATCAGTTTCAGCTAGCAGGGCATACACACTTGACACTTTCCAGAACAAAACATTATGAATTACATTATGATGAAATATATTCTGTATTTCAGCAAAGTTTGACCTTGCAAAGAAAGTGCCAAATCATCCATTTTACAATGAATTTTGGAGGAACATACAGTATGAATGTTCTAAATCTGACAAACATTCACAAACACGACAAACTTAACAAATGAATTATATGACCACTGATGAAAAATATACTCAAGTGAGAAATGAATGTAATGTTTTGAACACTAAATTGCATGCTTTTTGCAATTAAAAGAAAATATATTGTAGTTTAAATGTATATTTAAGGGATAGTTCACCCAAAAATGAAAATATTTTGAAAATAATTTACCTACCTTCATGTTGTTCCTCCATGTTGAGGGTGTTCCATGAGTTTATTTCTTCTGGTGAGCATAACAGAAGGTATTTTGCAGAATGTTGGTAACTGAACAGTTGCTGGTAGCCATTGACTTCCACTGTATGTTTACAATAAAATTAAAAAAAAATAAAGTCAGTGCCTACCTGGAACTTTATTTTAATTTGCTATATTACACTGACTTACACTGAAAAAAAATCTTTTATAACTAACTTGCATAAATGGTGTATAAAGTACCTGAAAGCCATACTTAAGTAAAAATACAGATATCTAACCAGAAAAAGACTTTGGTAGAAGTTGAAGTCGCTGTTTAGAATATTACTTGAGTAAAAGTCTTAAAGTGTGTGATATTTATTGTACTTAAGTACAAAAAGTATTTTTAAAATCTTAAACGTACTTAAGTATTGAAAGTAAAAGTACAAGTAAATGAGAAAATGGAAAGGAAGCAAATAAATATATATATATAAAATGTTCATACACAGCTTGAGTAGCAAGATTGGGCCCAGTTTTAACTCTTTCTTCTATTTTGTTTGGGTAAGAAAAAGAAGCACCTCATCCGGTACTGAGTGTCTTTCATTCCAAGAAAACATTTCTGGAATCTGCATCTGAAATAGCATTTAGTGTATTTACACAGTCTGATGTATCTCAGAGGGGACATGGATCAGTTACAGTATGCAGTTACAGATGCAATAAATTGTTTTTTAACATAAATTATTTCAAATATCAGTATTCAATGTTTTAAGACATGAAAACATAGTCGAAATATGAAATTAAAACCGACTGTTGAGCGATTCATTGAGATTCAGCCGATTCATTCAAATGGCTGATTAATTCAAGAACAAAGCATTTGACTGGGTTAATGAGTGAATCACTGAATCATTTTTATCAACCGATTCGCTCAAAAGGCTTATTCATTCAATAAGTAAACACCGTCCATTGCTCAGAGATGCAAAACAGTGCTGTGATCTTTGTTTGGAACTATTTTCGTTGGAAATAAATTGAGCAAAAACATAGAACTTGTTAATGATTATTCTGCTGATATCTGCAGAAAAACTGTACTCTTTGTGTGATATAGATTAAGTTGACTATATTAAATTATATAAATATACAAACATACAGAAGAATTTTTGCCGTCTACAATTTAGAATGCCTGGAATTTTGAGTTTTAATAGACTAATAAATCAACGTGCGTTCACTCTGTGTGTGATTTGGTGATATAGCCTACTTGATAATGTCAGATCGCACATTATTACAATAACACTTACCATACTATGGCGACGTATTATTACTTCATTACATTACACCACTGCTTCTGACTAAAATGCAAGTCTGTAATCCATAGTAACACTTCCTCCAGTGAAAAAGTCCACCCCTGTTGTCTCTTACATCAAAATCCACCTACATATTTGTTTAGAGCTGGTTTGGCTTGCAAACGGTGCTTGATCTGTGCATATTTCTCTCTTGATTCAGAAGAGACCACTTTTTCACTGGAGGAAGCGTTATTATGGATTATGGACTCCTCTGAAGTGCAAATGATAGATTTATTTTTTACAAACACACAGCTTTCGGATTCTCAAGATGTTAATTGATGGACTGGAGTGGTGTGAATTACTGTGGATTATTGTGATGTTTTTTTATCAGCTGTTTGGACTCTCATTCTGACGGCACCCATTCACTGCAATGTAATGCAATGTAATGCTACATTTCTCCTAATCTGTTACCATTAAGAAACAAACTCATCTACATCTTGAATGGCCTGAGGGTAAGTACATTTTCAGACAATTTTCATTTTAAGGTGAACTATTCCTTCTAAAGTAAATTTACACTAATCTCTATACACTATAGCATAGCATACAGTAAAGCATTACCTATACATAATTAAAGAAAAAAAAAAAAAAGAACAGTAGTCTTTTAGTGGTTGCAAATGACATCCCGTCATTTTTTGACATGAGAAACATGTTCTGTTTAGAGACTGAGTTTTCAAACTCAGCTTTTAGCTAGAGGCACAATTATATAAATGAACACAAATTATTCTTGATATCTGATGTGATATATCATCAGCAAACATTAGATGTAATTACCACATGATAAGATAAGCCCTTAATCATGTTCAACTAAAGACACCTGCATCTTAATCAGAGAAGAAACATTTAGCAGAAAATCTCATTGTCTGCCTCAGTGGTGTGAAATTGATTTTGCTATTTTTATTTTCCTTTATAACTGCAGAACAAAAGCAGAACGTGCAGAAAAAAGCACTGGTGTCTTTAAACTACATTTTGTGATAAGAATGACCAAAGGTGTAAGTCTTGTGATAGGGACCTTACTTTTAATTTTACATTTGCACAGTTTGACTTAAAAAGTCTTTGATGCTCACCAAGGTTGCTTTTATTTAATTAAAAAAAAAAAAAAGCAGTAAAAACAGTAAATATTATATAACATATATAATTAGTACATTTTATATAACATTATAAATCTTTCCTAACACTTTTCATCCATGCTGATTTTTTTATAGTTATTATTTAAAAATAGCACATAATAAAACAAATAATGTGTTTAGCATTAATTAACAAACCAGCAGTAACTGACTTGTGTCAATTTTTCAAAACACATCAGCGCAATACTATAGAATCATACAGCTTGCTTTGTAAACTAGATTTTTGACTGTATCCATTAGTGTCCATTACGAAAGATGCTAATTTACAATGTTGTACACAGCTTGATAGCTACTGATATGTCGAGTTTTCGCTTTAAAGCACACAGAGTAGCTGCCACAGCAGATATATCAGCACTCTGCTAATGTGCGTCACAATCAAATCAATTTGCGAGCGTTAAAAATAAAGCAGGATTCAAACATCCCCATGCGCAAACCTCACGCGTGATGAACCTTACGGACTGCCACACAAATGCACGCACACACAATGACAGGGGTGTGTTTACCTTTCTTTTTTCTTTAATTAAAGCATGCTGTAAGTGTGAAATTAACTCTCTCCTGCTCCGCGGCTCTGAGTGGGCGGCTCAATCAGATTTCTTTGTCTCTCACGTAATTATCACCCGCTATAATGAGAGCGCAGCACGCGTCCACTACCAGCAGGATAAAAGAGAAACTGTAGAAATAGCAAAGGACAGACAGAAAGAGAGAGAAAGAAAGAGGGAAGTAAGGAAGACGAGAAACATGGGGGGTGAAGAAAAAGAAAGGGCTGGTTATTAGCACCTTGAAGAAAGAAGCCTGCGTGCCGAGTCCCGTGATAATTCACCATTCTGCCGCCTCGCTGAAGAAATGCAGAAAGCAGAGGAGACGGGAATATGAAAGAAACAATATACGGGGTGATAGATGGCACAATTTGAAGGGGGAGAGAGCCAGAGAGTCTTATGAGCAGCACGACTGAGACAGAACGGCCCTTTAGACTTCTGTAATAACGTGTAGATTCATCCTGATTAGTTTGTCTTGTACTCTGTTATCAAATCGCTTCTGCTCTTTGTCTACATGAGCTCCCAGCTGTCCCCTCCGGCTGAAAGACAGATAACTTACATTCTCCTTACGAAAGAAATAGCATTCACATATATTTTTAGCTTTGGGGATGTTATTCTTAGGGACCCTAGAAGATGAAGGTTTGCTCTTAAAAATGAAGGCTCCCAAAGGGGGTTTTGATGCGATGCCATTAAACATAATTTTTTGGTTCCCCAACAGTTCCTAAAAGAACCTTAGTATGAAGAAACCTTTAACAATCTGAAGAACCCTTTTTTACGGCAAGCCATTTTAACATTCAATCTTTAAACTTAGCATATCTCTTTTCATGCTACTAGAACTTATTTTTAGCTACTCTATTCCATTAAAGGAGAAGTCCACTTCCACAACAAAAATTTACAGATAATGTACTCACCCCCTTGTCATCCAAGATGTTCATGTCTTTCTTTCTTCAGTCGTAAAGAAATTATGTTTCTTGAGGAAAACATTTCAGCATCTTTCTCCATATAATGGACTGATATGGTGCCCCGAGTTTGAACTTCCAAAATGCAGTTTAAATGCGGCTTCAAACGATCCTAAATGCAGTTGTAAACGATTCCAGCTGAGGAAGAAGGGTCTTATCTAGCGAAACGATCGGTTATTTTCATAAAAATAATACAATTTATATACTTTTTAATGTCAAACACTGGTCCTGTCTTACTCTGCCTGGACTCTGTTTTTGTTCCGGTTCATGACAGTTAGGGTATGTCGATGTTTGATCTTCTTTGCATGTTCACTTTGCAAAGACTGGGTCGGTACTTCTGCGGTGCTGTAGGATGATTTAGAAATGATTTTTGAAGTTGAGGGAGAAAATACGACTGGAGTTTTTCGACATACCCTAACTGTCTTGAACCAGAATGCACAGTTCAGGGAGTTCAGGCAGAGCAAGACAAGACGAGCGTTTGAGATTAAAAAGTATTTAAATTGTATTATTTTTATGAACATAACCGATCGTTTCGCTAGATAAGACCCTTCTTCCTCGGCTGGGATCGTTTACAACCGCATTTGGGATCGCTTGAAGCCACATTTAAACTGCATTTTGGAAGTTCAAACTTGGGCACCGTAGCAGTCCATTATATGGAGAAAAATCCTGAAATGTTTTCCTCAAAAAACATAATTTCTTTACGACTGAAGAAAGAAAGACATGAACATCTTGGATGACAAGGGGGTGAGCACATTATCTGTAAATTTTTGTTCTGGAAGTGGACTTCTCCTTTAACATTTAGTATCTATTTGTTGGCTACTAGTGCTTAATCTTTAGGGAGTAGTAACTTCTAGTAACTAACTTTAGTATATAACGATCAGCCTGACAGGCTGGGTTACAAAGTTTAAAATGGGGTCAGATTTAGCTGTGAAAGATGATTAGTGGTTAAAAGAATGAGACATAAAATTGAGATTGGTTTAAATAGGATTGGTGTGTTTACAATGTTCACATAAAGGACTTTAAAACAACACGATAAAACCAGGTAAACTCAGTCTGTTAAAAGAATACAGTTTGTTTGTCCATACCCTAAGTCCAGTGTGAGTGTCCAGTGTATGTACAAACCACAGAAAGTGGAATCCAAAGTTTGTAGATGGTGTCTGAAAAGGTGAGCTCTAAAAAGAGCAACTCCTCAATCCAGGTAAGTTTGGTGACTGTCCTGTTTGTTTGTCATGCTGCTCTCTTAGGGGAGAGCGCGGACGAAAGTACCATTTTTCAGAAAAACGTAATTTCAAAAGATAAAATTGTAGACAGAGATATATTTTTGCTGTGGCCTATAACTCAGAAGTGTGGTCTATTAATACCAGGTGGTATTTTGTAAAAATTTAGAAAGACTTAAGTATAATTTCAGTTAGAACATAAGTTGCACATTGTTACTTTCGACCCCGTTGGTTGGGACGAAAGTAACACAACAATACAAGCTAGATTTTTTTTTGTGTGTGTGCTACTCTTGTTTTTATTAAATATACATGACTATGACCTTGTTAATATGTAACTGCAAACATTTTTTGTCCTTAATCTTTGCAAAAACATTATTACATTTTCCTTTTAAATTTAAGTTTCATCAAATGTTTCAAAACTACAGAGTCTACAAACTTGAGTTGTTTAAATCATTTATTTATTTATTTATTTATTCATTCAACTTATTTTTATGAAACATTTTTTTAACAGAATGAACAATATGAAAATTAAATTAAATTAGCATAATATATGTTCTCAACATAATGTAACAGTAGGCCTATTCATGTTTTTATCCAGTTGTTTGTATGCATAAATTCAAAACGTGCATAAAACTTCTGGAAACACTGCAAATTCATAGGTGGAGGTGGAAGAGCTATGGTATGGCTAAAACCTAAATATAACTAAGCTAAGTGTGATGTAGCAACAACCCTGAGACTGATATTCCTGACAGATAGGCTTATGTCTAGAAACGCCCTCTCATGATCATGTGGCTGAATCAGACCTCTGTCTGTCTTTCTGACCCACACTCTTGGCATATTCTTTTGGTATAATACAACATAAACATTTATAATAAACGTTTTAATAAATGTTGCAAGACACAGAAAGTCACCAAATTAGCGTGCTGTGCGACAAAACAAACACTTGTTGTCACTGTAGTCACTAGTAACAGTAGTATCATAACTGAAATTAATACTACTATCTAATGAATAAGTACTAGTATTTTTAAAAAGTTACTACTACCTAAAGAACAAGCACTAGTAACTAATGAATGAGTACTAGTACTTAATGGAATAGATACTAGTAGCTAAAAAATACATAATTACTAGTAGCATTAAAATTCTAGATTCTAGTACATTTTACAAGGATTAAATGTTAACAGGGCTTGCCACACTCTTCCAGTATAAATACCTTTTGTGCAATGAAAAGGTTCCACTCTTTTAAGGTTCTTTATAGGCATCTATGTTCCAGTGAACCTTTCCCATTCAACGAAACATTATTTATAGTGGAAAAAAAAAACAAGATCGTTTAGATGACTAAATTTGTCTTCACTAAGAAAAAACGAAACAAAACAAAACAAAAAAACAATGGTTCTTTTAATAACCGATTACTGAAAGGTTCTTGACTGAGCCGAAAATGGTTCTTCCATGGTATCACTGCAAAAACTACCTTTTAGAATCTTTATTTTTAAGAGTGCATGGATGTTAAATGTTCTTCATGGAGACATAGATGTCAATAAAGAAGCTTTATTTTTAAGAGTGTTAATCAAAATAATGCAGTTGCTATCTCAGGATCTCAAAGGATGCATGAATTCACATCATTTACTCACAGCATTTGAGAAGATGATTCTACCACATATATGGACCATCTGATATGGCACACAAAAATTGCAAGAGCTTCTTCAAATGGCGAGCTCTAATATGACTGTCTGACTGCATATGCGATTTCCAAGCAACACAGGTTTTTATTTGTCCACCTGGAAACAACGTCATCTGTCATAATTTACTCACCATCATGTTGTTCCAAACTTGTATGAGCTTCTTTCTTCTGCTGAACACAAAAGAAGATATTTTAAAGAATGTTGATAACAAAATGGTTTTTGGTCCCATTGACTACCATAGAATAGAGAAGAAAAAAAATACTTTGGAAGTTGATAGGACCCCAAAAGTTCTTCATAATATCTTTGTGTTGTGCAAAAGAAATAAAGCCACACAGGTTTAGAGCAATATGAGATTGAATTTTCATTTTGGGTTGGACAATCCCTTTAACAGGCTTATTGGTTGTGGCAATGTACAGTTTTAAGAATTTACCACAGTTTGTGTGAATTGCAAAATAAAATCTTTGTAAGATTTCCAGTATTTTTGTTTTGAAACACACTGTTGCAACTACAGTATATGAAGATATCCTGGAGTACAGCAGTAATCCACAAGACTTCTAGGTTTATATCCCATTATCTCACAAGCCAGACATTTAACCATTTGCATAAAGTCTGGCACATATTGTACAAACTTTTGTTCCCCTCCATCTAGAAGTAATAAACACTGAAATATTTCAGTGACTCACTCGAAGCGGAATATGCAGATGTGTTCAAAAGATTTGTTGGCAAACATTAAAACAACAGCCTGGCTATTTGTGTTCTTTGCAAAACTTTTTTTGTTGTTGTTTTTTTTTTTTTTTTGGTTTGTTTTTTGGTGCTTCAAACCTTGGCAATCCGATTACTTTTTTTTTTTCTCCTTCTCTGAAAAAGTCTGCTAACTTATAAACAACATTTTAAAAATGAGTCAATAACATAACTGTCATAAAGCGTACAGTGAGTACAGTGTCTATGCTACTGTGCTGGTTAACTCAATCACACAGTTACCTGTTAAGAAAGGTTCAGACTTCATGGATTCATTTTAGAGTTCAGAAAATTCATGCGTGGATCCAGTTCTGACAAAAATAAATGCTATCTTTAAGGATGTGCTACCAAAGCTATCCTGAGATAGATGTATTTGCTTCAGCGTTTATGTAGGCAGTGTGAAATAATCTCTTTGAATGTATCTTGAGATTAAGGTTTAGGAAACATATTCACTGATATAATGTTTTATTATTTTAAAGTAAATTATTTTTTTTCAAATGGATTACCAAACTGAGATTTTATGTTAATATTTCAATAATTTGACAACATACTCAGAACACAGGACATGCAGATAAACAAATAAAATATTTATTATTTTTTTAGTAAATGTTGCATGTTTTATTTATTTATTTATTTTTAAATACTTTCAATCTTACATTTAATTAATATTCATTCATATTTTATTAATTTGACATGTATTTTAATTTGACATCATGATTTAATTTCTTTTTAGCTTTTCTTTAACTTACAAACCCAAGTTTTGGAAACTATGTGTGTAGAATTAGTGTGAATCTGCTCAATTTAAGATGTTTGCATAAAATAAAGATGCACTTTTTGCACAGTTGATCTGTGTTTGATTGCATTTTAGATAATGCATTTAAAAATGTAAAAAATCAATAAATAAATAATATATTTTTTTTACATTTGAATATGGGTTTACAAATAGCAGCTGACTGCATCTGACAGGCTGGTGTGAGTTGTTTTTCCAGGGTGTATGTAAAGAAGCAAAGCATCCATGCAGCCAAACTAGCAGTGAAAGTCAGTCTGAACGGCCGTGTTATCTCTCACACATATGGTCACCCCAGGGACATTCGGCTAATTCTGATTTTCCACCACCCAAATGTGCACTGCAGGCGCAAAGTTTAGTCCACTTCTCAGTGCTGTCTGTCAGATAAAACAATTAAAAGCCTCTGAAGGGCCCTGCAGAGACACAGCACACACCGCTGCTTCTGTCCTCTAGTTCCCCTCTCTGCATTACACCATTTAAACCTAACAAACTCAAGCACAACAAACTACTGGAGCACTGCTGAAAACATAGTAGACGAAAATAGGCAGATCACAGCTATTAAAGAAAGAGTTCACCCCAAAAATAAAACTGTCATTATTTAGTCCAAACCTTGACTAATGAAAAGGAGAAATACAGAAGAATGTGTTTTCTCTCTCTTGTGTTTTCTAAAGTCATATGAAAGTATGACATTTTAGTCACACTTTATATTAGGTGGCCGTATAAATAGCCTACAAGATTGTGTACTTACTGTGTAACTAAATGTTGCTCTGGAAAATTTCCACATTTAGAAAATTTGGGGTATGGGTAGGTTTTAATAGTAAGGGTTTGGCTATAGATTATAGAAGTTAATTAAATGCAAGTACTTTAAATGTAATTACAACAGACTAACAAGTATGTACATAAGTATAATGTATCAAATGGCTAAAAGTATCTAATATAGACCCCATAAGCCAGAGAAAACAAACAGATTCTGTCTTTGAACTTCAGTTTTTTTGTGGTAGCTCTATAGCATCACTGTTGAAGAGTAATTAGCTGGTGGATTTACTTATTGCACAGTTAATGAAAGTTATCATGTGCACGGTAATTTTTGAAGTGGATGTCAGTAGACTAAGAAGATTTTAAAATGAGCGATTCCTTCATAAATTTGTACAACTTTTACCTTCACACTGTGGAAATACACTCTGGAAGACAGAAGACAACAAGCGCAGCGCTAAAATTGGGCTATGTAAGATCTATAAAGTTGTGGCTGATTTTCTCATGTTTGCTAAAAAACATTAATCAATTTAAAATGATTCACTTCTCCCATGCAAAATGAAAAATCTGTCATTGTCTACCCACCCTCATGTCATTACAAACCTGTATAATTTGTTTTTTTTTCCTGTGGATCACAAAATGATCCTTTTTGAATAATATTCTGAATGCCATTCCCCACACAATTTCAGAAAACTAGGGCTTTTAATTAATTGTTCTTGAATCCAAATATCTTTTCAGTCAGAATTAAAAAACACCTTGAACGCATGTGCCCCCCCCCTGGACTGTTTTGGTTTCTCCCTCATGTGCCTGTATACGGTTGTTCCTGTTCTTGTCCTCGTTGTGTCATTAGTTGATTTCTCTCACCTGTCTGTTCTTCATTAACCTCACCATATAAGTTGTACTCATTTCAGTTTCTTTGTCTGGTATTGTTGTATGTTACCCTTGTGTGTGGATGTTTCCTTCCCAGTGGAATTATTAAAGTATCAAGTTTATCTTCGTTGTGTGCTCTCCTTCTTTACTCTAGCATGTGATTGTGACAGAATACCGGACCGGCTAACAGTAAAGCGGAGTGTTACCCTGTGTTTTCAATTTTATTTTTTCTTTATCATAAATGACCTGGCTGTCCTCGTCCTCCTGCTGGAGCAGGGGGAACGCTCTCTCGAGGACCACACCACTGACTTTGTGTTCCTCGCCAATCTGACACATTACCCGGACAGCTGCCTCTGCTCATTTTATCAAGCTGGACTTAACACCGCCACACGAGCACAGCTGTCTGGAAATGGTCCCCGAGAGAGCCCTTGCCACCTTTGTGGAGTGGGTGCTGGTGTCCTGTGGATGGCCGATGATGGTGGACATTGCGGACGACCGCGCCAGCCCCACCCCTGACCCAGAGCCCAGCCCACCATCACTCCGATTCGCGGAGCATGAGCCCGAGCCCACCATGACCAACGAGTCATCGCCAAGTGGAGCAACAGAGCTGAGGATCGCCCTGGAGCCAGAGCCCATCCTGTCCAACCAGGTGCGAGACCCGGCTACATCATGCACGACGGTGGGAGTTACAGTGGAGTGTGAGGGGGCTATGGAAAGCCCCGCCCACTACACCACTGCTGGGGGTGAGCAAACCCTGGACTCGGGAGATTTAATAGACTTTGATAGTGAGTTACCCATCCTCGTCTGAACACTCTATCTGCCCTGAATGGTCGGCTGCCTAGATTTCCCACCCACCCTTCCTCTCTTGCCACATCAACTCATCCCTGCCTCAGCCACACCACCGCTGTCTCCTGACAGCCCCACTGCTCACCCTCAGCCCACCATCTGTGCGGTAGGTTTGCCACGGGTCTGCCAGTTTCCATCAGTGTCGGGGCTGGAGGATCCCTCGTCTCCACCTCCAGCTTCCGAGTCCTGGACTCCCCCTCGGCCCTCTGACCCAGCAGCTCCGCCCTGGCTCCTGGCTCCCTCATCCCACCGTCACCCGTCAGCCCACCAGCTCCACCAGGCTCCCTCGTCCCTCCAGCTCCGCCTTGGTCGGTCGTCAACCCGCCATCACCTCAGGACAGCACTCCTCCGGCTGCGCCTCGTCACTCCATCTCACCGGCTCCATTGGGCTACTCCCTCCAGCTCCGCCTCAGTCCTCTGTTGCTCCGGCTCCGCCGGAGACCTCGCCTTGGGCTCCACCCTGGCCCTCTGGATCCTTGGCGTCACCCTTGCTCGTCGGCTCTCCGTCTCCGCCTCGGGCTCCACCACCACCTGCTTCGCCGCCGTCGGGTCAGCCCCCTGGAGTTGTCAGCTCTTCCTCCACCATGGCTCCTCCATGTTCCTCATTAACCTCACCATATTGTACTCATTTCAGTGTTTCTTTGTCCGGTATTGTTGTGGGTTACCCTCGTGTGTCTCTGTGTGTGTGTGTGTGGATGTTTCCGTCCCTGTGGAATTATTAAAGTATCATGTTTATCTTCGTTGTGCGCTCTCCTTCACTCCAGCACGTGATTGTGACAGTGCCATATGATGCATATATTTATTTACATCTCGTGTCTCACAAACTGGTCGGTAAAAAAAAAAAAAAAAAAAAAAAAAAAAAAAAAAAGGAGGAGTTCTTCTGGCACATTTGTCAGCTTTTTTTTTTATAGATATGTTATCAAAAATAAGTTTAGTGTGGTTGCTTAACTGAAATCAAAAGCATCATCTTCCATGTGTGGGACTTCGGACCACATCACCTCTTTTACTGCATCCTAACTCTTGTTTTACATTGCATATTAAGTCCAGCCATTGGCTTTACAGCACTTCATAAAGCAATATGTTTAAAAACAAACACGTTGACAAAGTCACCAGACCAGAAGGATATGTCCACTCTGGTTTGACATCCCAATAAATAGAAATATCTCAGATGGAATCGGCTATAAATACAAGTCCTGTCTTTCAAATGTGCGTGATTGAGTTCAGTGTCATGAAAGTGGCTTTTCAGAGTGATGTGAGTGTCATTTGACTGAGACTTTTCACTGATGTCCCAAAGCCATTTACAGAGCGCTGCACATTTGCTACTGATGCAAAAACATAAAGCGAGACAGTACTGTACATGTCAAAGATCTGAAAAATTATTCCATTAAGCCTCTCGCTTCAAAGTGCGTGGTTAGGAGAGAAATACGAATGGCTTTCACCCACAAACATTTGCATGAATATTACATGATTTCCTGTTTATTATGTGGAATTAACACAATGACTCCGGTGGTTTTGGTTGCTTGTGCGCAGCATATATTATCCTGCCTTCATTTCGCATACTAACGGATCTCCTATTAAAATTCATATGAATCCTATTCAGTTAGCTTAGCTCTAAGCTCATTTACCCGATAGAACCCGTCATAAAACTTGAGTCCTATTAATCCATGGCAAACCGATGCCAAGTGCTAAACACGGCTCACGTGCGTATAGAAAAGCCAACAATATGCAGATACAGGGATGAAGAGACACCGAATTTATGGAAAGCAGGCTGTTGTTTAGGACACACCGGATTAGACGAGTGCCCTTGCTGTGTTTATGGGATTGCTTTGAGAGCTGGCGGAGTCTCAGATGTTTTGCAGGGAAGCGACCCTTTTATTAACAGTTAACCAGACTGCTGGACAACAGCTGAAACTACTGAATAACTATGCCGCCTTACTTGGCCTTTTATTTTTTTAAGTTGTGGTCACATTTACAGTAATTTAGCCAAATTTTGTGGGTGAAATTTAATCATTCCAATGGGAATCCATGAGATCATTTTTCCCCATTAACCATGCAGATTTCTCTAATTTCATCACACTGATTCTCTACACTGACCTACAGAAAGCTGCTGGGTTTGAAGGTGACTTCAGTGTGAGCTGTGCTTAGTGTTTCATGCATTGTATATATAATATGTATTTCTTAGCCTACAAATTTTTGCTGAAATTTCACTAAACCGGACACATTGCATGTTGATTTTTCGAAGCTACTTTTATAATGACTTTCAAAAAATGGGGACAACATTGACTGGAGAAATCATGGTAGGACATGTCCTACCTGTACCACACAAACAGATATGTTCTCTACTGAACAACCTTTTCTTTTTATTCACCATTTAATATTATTGTTTTAATTAGAAAATTGTAACCCAGACTGGAAATACATGGGAATAGGCACTTGTAGCGAAGTTTCTGCAATACCAATATTACTCACCTTACTGCACATTTCACTGCAGTTTCGAAGTGAAATGTCCAGTGAGTGGCGCTAAAATGCATTTTCAATATGTGACGGTGGCCACGTTTTTATAACGCTGGTAAAAACAACATATTGCTGCGTTTTTATTACGTTGTTTCAGGTACGTATTGCATTCGCTTATGCATCCATACTATTTTAACTTCCTTATATGCGGGTTTGAGCTGTTTTGTCAAACTGTTTCAGAGGGTTCATACCGGAGCACTTCAACCATAGCCACTGGAAGGCAAGCCCGCAACCTTTATCCAGAAAAGTGTAATGGCTAATGCTAACACAGCGTCCTCCATGTCAATGGAGGAGAGGCTCCACTATGCTGAGTAAACAGCTTTTTGTAGGAAGCAGCTTATCATTTATTGAATCGACAGCCTATCGACTAATCTTCAACATGTTTTACACTAAACAATAGTTTTGGATTGAACTATTTTTAGAGTTTACACAGAAAAATAAAAAAAAGTTTTATAAGAAGTCCCTGACCTTTTGCGACGGGTGGAATTCAGCTTACGGCCCATCCATGGTATCATTAAACGACAATTGAGTGTCGCACAACTCTGAAATTCAGTGACATCAAGGCTGTAATGTAACGTAACAGTTTTCAAATATGGCAGCATGTTAAAATTATTTTGACGTCACAGCACAATAATGTGCTCAGAATTGAAATAAAATTATCCATTCGAAACTCTGGCCCTCTAGTATTTAATTCAACTGGAAACTGCAGCGATATATAAATACGTTTTTCGAGTTTTGCAGAAATTTTGCCTGGGTAAAGATATTTACATACATTTTTGTAATTAAAGGCATATTTGCTATATGGTAACTATGAGTGGAACAGAATTACTGAAATTGGCTTTTCAAGTATTTGTATTTGAATGTCTGTTTCAGGCCCTACACACTTCCAGTTTCATCCAAAACAAGGTAATTAAAAATAAACAAAAACTGAAAAACTAAAACCATTAAAATGTCATTACTTGAAATAAAATAAACATTAACTAAAATGATCTATTAGTGCTGTGAACTGATTAATCGCATCCAAAATAAAGGCTTTTGTTTACATAATATATGTGTGTGTACTGTGTATATTTATTATGTCCAGTCATGGCCAAAAATAATGGCACCCTTGCAATTCTGTCAGAAAATGCAACCCTTCTCTCAGAAAATTGTTGCAGTTGCAAATGTTTTGGTACTCACATGTTATTTTTTTGTTGTTGTTTGTTCGCATTGGAACAACGCAAAAAAAAAGAAAAACAGAGAAGAAAAGTCAAATCTGATACAATTCCACACGGAACCCAAAAAATGCACTGGACAAAATGATTGGCACCCTTAACTTAATATTTGGTAGCACCCCCTTTGGAAAAAATAACTGAAATCAGTCGCTTCCTGTAACCATGAATGAGTTTCTTACAGCTCTCTACTGGCATTTTGGACCACTCTTCTTTTGCAAACTGCTCCAGGTCATTCAGATTTGAAGGATGTCTTCTCCCATCTGCTGTTCTGAGATCTCTCCACAGGTGTTCTGTGGGATTCAGATCTGGACTCATTGCTGGCCATTTCAGAACTCTCCTGCACTTTGTTTGTAACCATTTCTGAGTGCTTTTTGAACTGTGTTTCGGGTCACTGTCCTGCTGGAAGACCCATGACCTCTGGTGGAGACGCAGCTTTCTGACACTGGCCACTACGTTGCACCCCAAAATTCTTTGGTAATCATCAGATTTCATGATACCGTTCACACAGTCAAGGCATCCAGTGCCAGAAGCAGCAAAACATCTTTGAACCTCCACCATGTTTGACTGTAGATACTGTGTTCTTCTCTTTGAAGGCCTCATTTCTTTTTCTGTAAACAGTGCCATGATGTCCTTTACCAAAAAGCTCTACTTTTGTCTCATCTGTCCACAGTACGTTCTCCCAGAAGGATTGTGGTTTTGTCACATAAGTTTTGGCAAACTCCAGTCTTGCTTTTTTATGCCTTTGTGTCAGCAGCGGTGTCCTCCTGGGTCTCCTACCATAGCGTCCCTTTTCATTCAGATGGCGACGGATAGTGCGAGCTGACACTGTTGTACCCTGTGTCTGCAGATCAGCTTGAATTTGTTTGGAAGTTAATCGGGGTTCTTTATCCACCATTCAAACAATCCTTCGTTGTAATTTTTCATTAATTTTGCTCCTCCGTCCACATCCAGGGAGGTTAGTTACAGTACCATGGGTTGTAAACCTCTTGATGATATTGCACACAGTGGACACAGGAACATTAAGATCTCTGGAGATGGACTTGTAGCCTTGAGATTGTCCATGTTTTTCCACGATTTTTTCTCTCAAATCCACAGACAACTCTCTACACTTCTTTCTTTTCCTCATGCTCAGTGTGACACACAACACAAAGGTCGAGTAAACTTTTCTCAATTTCAACTGGTTGCAAGTGTGATTACTATATTGCCCACACCTGTTACTTGCCACAGGTGTTTCTAAATGCAAATTACAGGAGCATCACATGCTTGAAAAGCAATTATTTCTTACAATTTTGACAAGGTGCCAATAATTTTGTCAAGTCCGTTTTTGAGTTTTGTGTGAAATTTTATCAAGTTTGACTTTTCTTCTCTGTTTTTTTGTGTTGTTGCAGTGCAAACAAAAACAATAAGCATGTGAATACCAAAATATTTGCAAATTGGAACAATTTTCTGAGAGAAGTGTTGCATTTTCTTACAGAATTGCAAGGGTGCATATTTTGGCCATGACTGTATATGTATATAAATACACACACATACAGTATTTATTTAGAAAATATATGTATTATTTTGGATGCAATTAATTGTGATGAATCGTTTGACAGCAGTTTTATATATATATATACCATTGATACCAAAATATCCAAATACAGATACAAATTTTTGGAATAAAAACATCTAGAAGCTGCAACACAAAATGCGGGAGTCTGAAGATACTTTTTTGAAAGCTATTTTTAACTTGACATGGTGCTTTAAACACACAGTGCTAATGCTGTGAGACTCTGAGAAAACAGCGAGACGACTAAAACATTTGCATTTGCAAACCTTCTTAAAACGGTGGTGCCAGGGTGTATTTTGTGATAATGAGCACCTGTATCTCTTATGTGAATGTTTGTTATGATTGGCCAAACATACATGCAGGAAATCCAATAACCTGTATTCATTTTCTCATAATTTAATGAAATCGGTTGAATATCTCTCAACATTAGCACAACAACCCCAGAAGCTTTCTGTCAGCTCCAGCTTTTGTTTATCACAGCGCCACCCTGCCGCTAAACCGCATTACATCGCATCCTTTTTGGAGAGCAGTCGTGTTATTTATCCGCCCTCTCCTGAATGCAAATCCAACACTCAAGACACTGAGGTGGTGGCTATGTAGGTCACTTCCTCCTCCTCGCAGGAAAAAGGAACTCCACACAGGAGCACACATTCTTATTATAGCACACAATCACACGCACACAGCAGATAAAGCAGCTTCAGCCTGTAACGCAGCCTTGCTAATTCTCAAATCGTGGACCCAGTGGCTTAGATAGAGGTAATAACAAACTACTGAGAGAGGAAGAGAGGAGAGACGGATATTTTCTCCTCCAGAGGAAGGAGGGGGCTGCAAACACCGCTGGGAAATGGTCTACCGCCACGCTCCCTGAAATAACTCCTCTTCGTTCCGTTGCGAGAGTGTGGGAGGAATATTCATACAGCGCTCAGGCTGGAGATGTGCTTGAATAATTACAGTGTTCAATTACATTTGCATCGCCAAGATGGTTTCTGGTAATAACAACAACAACATGAAAACACATTCTAATAATTACTGTGCATAAAACAGTAATAATGACTTAAAATGCAAGCGAGAGCAAATGTGAACCAACGCTTGCATGGGAGCAAAATGATCATTAAATGGATCCACAGACTTGAGCTTTTTGACCAAATAATTGTGTGTGCAGTGATAAAGCCAAAGTCTCTGACTACTGCAGTAGGTCTGTGCACATCCAAAATTGAACGTTCAAGTCACATAATGGCAATATACAGTAGTAATATTTCATGAGAACTGCAATAATATGTGCCCTCCTAGAAATAATAGTACATAAATACTAGTAATAAATATAATAAAATGCTACTAAGTACCATACATGTTTAAAAGGCCATCAGGAATATGTGATTTTTGTGTACATGTTGCGTCCACTTATACATTTAGAATGTTTTTTTTTTTTTTTTTTCCCAAATTTAATTTTGGGGAAAATGTTTGTGAGCAGATTTTATGCACAAATTCATGAGTCATAAAGAGAGGTAAAGACATTGGGTCTCATTTACTAGAATTATGTGTTAATTCTCACTGACAATTTCCACAAAAAATGGCGTGGTACATGTGGTACATGTGCAGACTACTTTGTTTTTAACCTCGTTTTAATGTTAATGAATTCATAATATTCTAAATGAGTGACCACATGCCTAAGGTTAGTCACTGTCATAAAACACGCCCAAACCATATCCATATACCCATATACAGGCTTTCTGCACAGTCTGTACAGTCATTTGTCACTCTCAGCAAACATGCAACACTCTCTAAAGACGCTCATATCCTCCAGCAATAAGTGTAAGATCCTCCAGCAATGTCAAGTGTGCCATCCTCAAAATCAGATCAAACACAATGAACACCCTTATATTGATGGAAGTAATAGAATTTAAGGTTGTTGATTGGACCTCTGGTTAGCAGCCTGTGTATATATATATATATAAAACTGATTTTATATTTGAGGTCAAAAGTTTACATACATCTTGCAGAATCTGCAAAATGTTAATTTTTGACCAAAATAAGAGGGATCAAGCAACATGCATGTTATTTTTTTATTTAGTACTGACCTGAATAAGATATTTCACATAAAAGATGTTTACATATAATCCACAAGAGAAAATAATTTATAAAATGTATAAAAATGACCATTCAAAAGTTTACATACCCTTGATTCTTAATACTGTGTTGTTACCTGAATGATCCACAGCTGTGTTTTCTTGTTTAGTGATAGTTGTTTATGAGTCCCTTGTTTGTCCTGAAGGAAACACAATGCATTAAGAGCCAGGGGTGAAAACTTTTGAACAGAATGAAGTGTACAATTAATTTTACTTTGTATTTTCTGAATGCTTCTTACTGACCTTAAATATTGCATGTTATTAAACTTATTTTGAAAGATTCATCCATGCACTTCATTTAAAAAAAAAAAGGACCTAAATCTGGTAATAACTGGAACTACTGGTAAATGAAAGACTTTTCTCTAGTAAGTTAAGCAGGTCTTCTCAAATCATTTAGTTGAAATTAAAACCAATAAATAAATAATTAATAATAATAACAACAACAGTAATAAAAAATTGACATGTCTCATTTAAATTCTTAAAACTTCAACTTAATCACTTAAAACTTCTTAAAACTTCAACTTAAATAAAAATGAATAAAAACTACTAAAAATGATAAAAGCACAACAATTACAACCAAAAATAAAATGGAAAATATAACAACTAAAAACTGATTTAAAATATTAATTTAAACTATAATAGTATTTCAGTGATAACACTGAACAGAAGTTCTGCTCTACCTTTTTTTCCCCCATTTTTAATGCAAATCTATTCTGCATGAAAACATTGCACAAATAAATATGTGTCTACTGGAGTGAGACCTATTATTTTGCTACACATGTTAGATTGTTGCTTTGTTGTTAGCTCCACACAGATGACCCAAAATCTCAGTCTTACTGGTTCGTGTAAATCCACCGACTCTCTGGAAAATAAGCTTTTTTTTTTTTTTTTTTTTACTGTTGGTGTTGCTACATATTTTTCAATGTCAGTGACATACATGATATGTGCAGCAATCTATCTGCAGTGTAAATATGGTTAAATGGCAGAACATACCATCAACACCGACAGAACGAGGAGAACAGCCTCAACAGTGCAGTGCATTCATTAGACCCTTGAATTACATTCATTAGACTTGAGGTTGTATGATGAGGAAAGTCACTGCAGAGGCACAGGATCACTGTTAGGACAGAAATGGCTCTTGTTTGAAAGCAATCAATGGCTGTAAGCCAGAACTCTCTAGAAGAAGAGCTCTCCATCTAACTCACTCCTCAGAGGCCATATCACTGGAGACAACGGACATGAGAAATGAACACAATTACGCCATTCTACAACCAATTATATGTTCAATATGTTGGCTAAAGCTCAAAATTTGACACAAAGTCAAGAAATTTTAGTCTGAAAAAATTAAAGGGATAGTTCACCCAAAAATGAAAATGAAACTTTTTTTTAAAGTTATTATTCCAGTGAAAATCTTCTCCTCCACTACAGCACTTCAGTCTACTATGTGAATGCTCATATTCACACTAGCTTGCGCCAAAGAAAGCACACACATTTTAATAGCTGGAGGTTTATGCAAAAATCAAGTAATAGAGAAAGCAGCATGAGGACTGATGAACACTTGATAGGCTGAACGTGTGTCTTCCGCTAGCAGTCTCTCCCCATCTGCGTATCGTTTGTCACTCGAAGTGGCTGTCCACATTCACCGCAGAGAAACGGCAAAAGCTGCGGGTCTCGTATGAATACAAATATGCAGTGCCATTCACTGCCATCAAGCTAACACAATTAAAGCCACTGAGAGTCATTTCAGCTCCACTAGCGGCACCAAATGGAATTGAAAAAAATAATTCAATTTTAATCCAAACTAGTTTTCCAAAAAAGGTAGCACTGCCCCAAAACCTCATAAAACTTAGACTGGAGAGAGTAGTTGCACCAAAAATGACACTTCACACCCTTTTATCCTGAAAGCAGCGATGAGACAGGAGACAGTAATTTACTGACACTAGTGCTGCTCTCATTATTCGCCTGCTCTGTAGTGTCCTTCACTCAGGCAACAAGGTGAAAGACTGAGGACTTACACAACCCCTGTGTGAATCTTTGAGCTTTGGTTCAGTTGACCAATCAGCAGAAAGGGGCGTTTAATTCCCGCCCACATGTACAAATCAAGCATTCAAGATGCGTATTCATTTTTCCACCCTTGAATGAAAAAATAGGCAGAATTCTTGTTTTGTTTTGGGTTTTTTTTTTTGCTTTTTTTTGTGTGAAAAAAAATTGAAAAAGGAACAGTTTTCTCATGTTTCTATTTTCAATATTAAATCAAAAAACGACTGAACGGACGGAACACAGATTAAAGTATTATAACAGACTATGGCAGCTTGTTCCAATATTAATCAGAATTTGGTAATATTCTGATTATGTATGCTCATGTAAAACACATTAATCTGTTAATGCAGTTGCTTCTTTCCACAAGTGTTCAGTACTACATGTGAATAAACTGAACTTCTTACATGCGTGTCAGATTCTAATGGATTTTGAGTGAATAAACTTACATTTCACAAAAACTGTTTTTCACACAAAGCAACTGAATCAGTTCAGAGGACTTTTGTTACAGTCACTTGCTCTCATCTTTGTGTTTGAGGATGAAAACCTCATACAGGTTTGGATCAACATGTTTGAATTTTTATTCCTTTCATGTTGCTTCTGCAGAACAGGCTATATCATTTCTTATTCATTTATTTTTGAGATAAGTCTCATTTTCGTGTGATTAATTTAATTATACAGAAATGCTCATATGATTTAATTTGAATAATATACAGTTATAATAATGATAATGAGAAATATTCTTAATACAAAAAGAAAAAGAAAATTGATTATTCTGATTTATACACTGTTCAAAAGTGTGAGGTCAGCATGGTTACTTCCAAAGTAATTTATACCTTTATTCAGCATGTTCACATTAAATTGATCAAAGTGACAGTAAAGACAGTTATAATGTTACAAAAGATTTCTATTTTTAAATGCTTTTTATTCATTAAAGAATCTGTAAATAAAATATATCTTGGTTTCCACAAAACTATTCAGCAGTACAACAGTTTTCAACGTTGATATAATAATCAGAAATGTTTCTTGAGCTGCAAATCAGCATATTAGAATGATTTCTGAAGGAACATGTGACACTGCAGACTGGAGTGATGATGCTGAAAATAAAATTTTGTTCACAGGAATAAATTACATTTCACAACATATTCACATAGAAAACATGTTCAACTGTAATAATATTTCATAATATTACTGTTTTTACTGAATCAAAGGAATGCAGTGTTGGTGAGCAGAAGTGACTTACTGACCCCACACCTTTGAACATGAGCGTAGTTGCGGAACTTGGAAAAACCTTTATCAGGAAAATGCCAATATGTCATTCTCAGGCAGAAGCATTATCCAAACACAGCAGGACACTAGTCAACCAGTGCAATGGATTCAAAAACATTATGCTTTTGAAATGCAAATAATCTGAAAAAGAGACATAAGCTGAGAGAAGCAGCCACGCAGCGAGAGTCATATGAAAGGATCTTCCCCATGAGGATTCCACAAATAGAGAAACACTGAGTTCAGAAATATTCCCAAGGCCATCCCAATAGCCTCTGATTACTCATTCCCAGCCAGCCCTTCCGCATTCCTCCGATCGTTCCCTCTGTTTGCGCGTTCCTTTCATTTGCTGGGGTTTATTTCTGAATGCTAATCAGAGCTCTTGTGAAGGTAATCATCACCTGGGCTCCCCAAGGGCCGCTCTCCCGCACAAGAGACAGAAATAAATTATTAAATGAAATCTAATTTCATTTAATTCATTTGCGAGCAGCTGAATCCAATTTTGGCTGGGCCCTCTGGGAACTGCACAACAGTGACCCTGTGGTTTTAATATTGAATGTATTCAATGGATTTAACAGTATTTAAATACGACAGATACAAATATACACCACTGGAAACACGCGAGAGAGATGCGACCAGAGACGGCAATCAAATCATTATATGGCATACACTGATGAATGACAGTCACTGTCCCGCTGTGAGAAAATGACATTAAGCGGTGACCTGACGCAGTCTGCTGCATTACTGTACTGCACTGGATGCAGACTGTCCTACAGCAGGTTTCGCTCTGACAAAAGAGTGACTGCAAACTTTTTTAGCAACAACAGTATTTTTAGAGCATTTCTCCCGCTTATTCGGAGAAGTTGGCTGGTTTATAGTTTCAAAAGTTTAAAACATTAGCATTTTTCTTGCTCACACCTATTGCTTTTCTTCAGAAGATGCTGATTCATCCAGTGGGGTCATGTGGATTAATGTCATGATGGCTGTATGGGCTTTTTAGAGCATCAGCATCCGGGCCACCGTTCACATTCACATTCGTCAAAGTCAAAGAGACGGATTATTATTATTACTGTTTTTAAATCTTACTTTATGTTCATTTGAAGAAAGAAAGCCATATACTGTATATCTGGGATAGTTCAAAAAAAGTCTTTCAAAAAACGAAATGAAATGAAAAAACAACAAAACCGTTGACGGTTGAATAATATAGTTTGTATTGGACTTAACATAACACTATCTCCATTCATGTCATTCTCACTGTTGTTCTAGTACTACAGCACTCCCATTCATCTAAAAATATCTCTATGTGCATTTTTAAAAGGAGGTGATAATTCCGGGAGATTTTAACATCAACTAGGAAGACAAATCGGCAAGGAAAGCTTTAAAGGAGACCTATTATGCCCCTTTGTACAATATGTAATATAAGTCTCAGGTGTCCCCAGAATGTGTCTCCTGAAGATTAAAAATAGCCCACAGATCATTTATTTTATCATTTTAAAAATGCCTATTTAGAGTGGAAGCAGAAACAGGCTGTTTTTGTGCATGTCTCTTTAAATGCAAATGAGTTTCTGCTCCCTGCCCCATTTTCCAGGTTAGAGCTGTGCCTTTACAGCTCGTACCTCAGATACTCTCCTAAAAAGCATCTGTTTGGTTTTGATTGTAATAGTACGTACTTCAGAATAAGCCAGCTGATGTAGCTGAGTCACAGAACAAATGATAAATCATTTAAATACCAGTGCTTATCCTTCGGATTAGTTTCTCTCACTCAACAGAAAAGGCCAATTGCATTTTATAGAAAATGTTGTTATTGTTGGATCAAGTAGGGGTTGTTGGTGCTGTCTTCCTAGATTTAAAAAAAAAAAAAGCCTTAAACACCATTAATCATGGAATTCTCTTGTCTGTCTAAATACATTTAACTTTTCTGCAGACACCATTAAATGCGTAGAATCATATTTAACAGATTCAGTTGGTTAGAGTGAAGGATCATCAATCAGGTGTTGTCGGTAGGTGTCCCACAGGGTTCGATCTAGGGCCCACTTTTATTTTCTCTATGTGAATGATTTGCCAAATGTGTGTCTTAATTTCAACATCCAGATGTATGCAGATCATACAGTAGTTTTTGTAAATGCTAACAGTGCAGCTCAAGCTGCTGATCTTGTAACAAACTCAGTGCTAAAGATCACAGAATGGCTAAAACATAATTGCCTACAACTAAATGAATCAAAAATGTATGTATGTTTATATGTATGTTAAAAGTTGCTGTGCAGAGCCAGATGTAGTCGTGGAGGAGGAGAGACTACAAGTTGTCTTAGATTTTAAATATCTGGGAGTACCCACTGATAACAATCTTACTTTTAAATCGCACATCAACTTGGCAAATTTTAGATATGCCCATAGCTGCATGTCAACTAAAGCTGCGAAGATGTTTATGCATTCAATGATCTTCTCACATATCACCTATAATTTGACAACCTGGTCACAAGCAAGTAACACTTCTCTCAAACCAATACTCTCTTTATATAAACAAACTTTGAAAGTTTTACATAGGAAATTCATACACTGTCATCACTGCTATATTAAAAAAAATAATAATCAAAAAAAAAATAAAAATACAAATTTTAAGTTGGGAAAATTTGATTACATAGATCTTTGTCCTATGTATAAACATAAACAAACATGGACTGGTTCCTGTATTGAGCCAGTTTGTAAACATAGCATAGTTACAGACTGACAAGTTCAGTAAGAGGTGACTGCATAATCTCGTTAAGAAAAAGTGCATTAAGTCAAATGGCTTTTTTTAGTTAGGGTTAGGAACTCCAACCCAACTCACATCACAAATTTTCAATACTTATGCCTCTTTTAAGTTTTGCTTAAAGAAGTGGTTAATAGACAGTCACCATTGTCAACATTAATTTTACACACTAAATCCTGATGCCATCTTGTCTTTTCTGCTTCACCAGATTTTTATGCTATTTATATAAGTTTGTTTTAGTACAGATTGAATGATTGAGGCTAAACTAATGTTACTTGTCTGTAGTCAGATTGTGTGTGCATGAATGAGCTGGTGTTGATTTGTTGGTTCTATGAATAGTGTAATTTTTAAGCGGATGTTGACTTTTATTGTATTAGGATATAACTATATGTAGTATGTATAGCGCACACATGATGTGTATTTTGGAGTATGTATTTATTATGTATAGATTACTTCTTTTATATTTATAGGGTGACAATTTTACCATCAGTCCAGGGACAATGTGAGAAAAATAATGCTGTATATCTTTGAAAAAAAACTTGTTGAATAGTACTAACTGAAAAAAAGAATGCATTGCATTAACAGTGCTTGCATTTTAATGCCTTGTATTTCCAGGATTTGCATTTTTAGGTCCTGAAATGTAACATTTATTTAAGCTGTGAATATTTCAATTCAAAATATTCCACACACATTTTTATAATTAAAAAAATCAATAATTCATATTCACCTTCCAGAATTCACTTCCAAAATATTCAATCTGTTTAAAATTACGACGTATAATATTAAACAGGCAAATTTCAGTCCATTTTATTTCACTTTCCAAATTCGCTTCCACAAATTCAGCTAGGGTTAGCCCTGGAAATATAAGGCATTAAAATGCAACCACTGTTAATGCGATGCATTATTTTTTTCAGTTAGTGCTATTCAACATGCTTCTTTGTTTCAAAGACATATGGTATTTTTTTCTTCCATACGGGACTGCAAATGCAAAATAGCCATCTGGCTAATTCTGGTATATTGTCCATTATTGATATGCATGGTCCCTGTGAAGTAAATCTGAAATGATACACTGTTAATTTTTTGTAATGTTCACCAATGAAAAACTGTAAAAATGTTTTAGTAAAATCATGCTAATGTTAAATGTTAACTTACCTTACTATATACTGTTTATACTATACACATTATATATACTTTTACAGGTAATACTGTCAAAATGACAGTTTTTGCATATTGTCCATTTTTATGGACAGCTACAGGGGTTGGACAATGAAACTGAAACACTCGCCAATATAGTATTGGAGGTCTCATGGCTATATTTGCGCTGTCTGGTGCCCAATCTTCACTTATTGTACATTACACCAGTTAGAGCAGAGTGTAAAGTTTCATTATGTGCACCCAATGGTTCAAACATTGTACCTTGAAGGTAGTGCTCTGTATCAGGATAATAATGCACCAATACACACAGCAAGACTGGTGACAGACTGGTTTAATGAACATGAAAATTAAGTTGAACATCTCCCATGGCCTGCATAGTCACCAGATCTGAATATTACTGAGCCACTTTGGGGTGTTTTGGAGGAGCGAGTCAGGAAACGTTTTCCCACATCAGCATCACATAGTGACCTGGCCACTGTTCTGCAAGAGGAAAATGGCTCAAAATCCCTCTGGCTGCTTTGCAGGACTTGTATTTGTCACTCCCACGATGAAATGATGTTGTATTGGCTGCAAAAGGAGGCCCAATATCATACTAATTGTGATCTAAAACCAGGTGTTTCAGTTTCATTGTCCAACCCCTGTACTTACAATGAACTCTGGATTTCCATTTTACCACATTATGGTGGTTGTCAAGTACAATTTAATGTAAAAATACACACACACACACACACAAACACACACACACACACACACACATACACACACATATATATATATATATATATATATATACCAACTTTCATAGCAGTAAGTGGCTGCTGTTGAGCTCTTCTCTGTTGGATTTCTCTTTGGGATTATGGGTAGCGTAGTACATTGAGAATGATGCATATCCAAAATACAAAAGTGTATTGTACAGTACGTGGATCTTTTATTGAGAGATATAGATGTTAGTCTTTCTGAATAGAGAAAATAAAGGGTTTTTTTACTCACAGAATCAGGATATTGTGCTCTATTAAAATGTTTAAGTAGGAACTTTTCATAATTGAATACAACCTTTCATGGAGACACACTGTGGAGAAGCAGTCGTGTCACTCCATGCACACTCACATCCGGCACGTCCACAGAAGATCATGGGCAGCAGGGCTTGTGACAGACCACTGAGGGTTAAAATCCCTAAACTCCAAACGCATTTAACCTCCCTGCATCACTGACAACAGACCGCGTATGCAAAGAATCCGCCACGCCGCTCGAGACGGCGAGAGCTGACATTATGCATTCAGAGACTCATTCCGTCAGCCCTGGTATTGACGGATCGGACCGCGGCCGTCCCTTGGCAGCCTGAGATGTGGAGAGTCAAGCTGCAATTAAAAAAGACTGTCACTGGAGGTGTTTTAACGAAGACTCGCCTCGCAATTACAGGCGGAGGAGAGGAGAGCCAGATAAGGAGAGAAGGACATCAAATCTTGCTCTTTAATTAAAGCTGTTTTATGGGAAACATACAGGGGTAATTAGGCTTTCTCTGACAGCTCCACAGAGCATTGCTTTTGTTACAGCAAACATGATAAGACACATAATCATAATTAATCTTCAGGGTTCTGATTTCCCACAGCACCAAACAGAACACGCAAAAACACAAGAACACCGATATCTGCATTCATATTAACAAATGTGGGTGTTGATGAGCTCAATAAATCACCACACAAGTACAGTGTGGAGTAACAGTACAGCTGCTGCAGACGTCTGACGCGATATAGTTTACTCAAGCAGTCCCATATGAAGTCAGAGCAGGATTTCACTTGTCCACGTCTGCAGAAGCTGGGAATGTGAGTTTATCCTGGTAAAAAAAGAGTGACCACTGTTATTTCTTACACATACTTGCAGTATTTTTGAATAGCATCAATAATGTCCCTGTTTTCCACCATTCGGTTGCTCACCTGCTCTACAGTAGGATGCGGTATTTGAGGGCTCGAGGGACTCTGTTAATCACCAGCCGGCCGTCATAGCTGAGGGAGGCAAACAGCCAGGGGTCTGCAGCAGACCACTCCACCGCATACACGCTGTCCTCATGCTCCTCATATGTGGCAATGATGCTGTCCTGCAGGGGCTCTTTCCCCCTTCACACAACATACATGAGCAGAGTAAATGATACTGGTAATATATAGTTCAATGCAACTGAATCAAACCAAACCAAACCTGAAAAACTCAACTGAACTGACATGTACTAAATAGCATTAAATTCTATGAATCTAAACAAAGTGAACTGAAACTACATATAATTGTACTGAATGCAATTGAAAAACAAAATGGAATGCACTGAAATAGTCTGAACTAAATTATATTGAGCTGGACTGAATAGAATTGAATAGGAAATGAATAAAATTGTGGTGAACTAAATGGGAAATAACATGTATCTCGTAAAGTTTAACTGAATCAAACTGGAACAAAAAACACTGAGCTAGACTGAACTGACCTGATCTAAACTATACTGAACTAGACGGAAATTAATAGAATTATACTAAAATCAATTGAAAATAACCAATGTATTTTGTGGAATGTTACTGAATCAAACTGGACAGAAAAATTACTGAGTTACAACTAAACTGACCTGACATAATTGTAGTGAACTGGCCTTAAATTAATAGAATTGCACTAAACATAATTAAAACTGATGCAAACTAAACTATACTGAACTGGATGGAAATGAATAGAACAGAACTGAAAATAAAAAATATACTTTGGAATTTAACTGATTAAAAACTGGACTGAAAAACACTGAGTTAGATTGTACTAAACTGATCTGAACTAATTTATATCGAACTGGACTGAAATGGATAGAATTGAACTGTGCTGTACTCAAATGAAAAGAACAAATGTATTTTGTGAAATGTAACTGTATCAAACTAGACTTAAAATACTGAGCTAGACTGAACTGAAATGAACTGGGCTGACCTAATTGTACTGAACTGGGCTTAAATAGAAATGTATAGAATTGTACTGAACTCAGCTGAAAAGAACAAAAGTATTTCCCAGAGTTTAACTGAATAAAACTGAACTGAAAAAATACTGAGCAAGATAGAAAGGAAATAACCTGATATATACTATATTGAACTGGATTTAAATGATCAGAATTGAGTAGAATTGTACTAAACTCAGTTGAAAAAAACAAACAAACAAAAAACAAAATGAAAAACAAACACGTGTTTTCTAGAATCTAACTCACAGCAGACCGAAAAATACTAATTTAGATATAACTGAACTTACCTGATCTAAACTACACTGAACTGAATTAAAATGAACAGAAATGAAAATAATTGTAATGAAAAGATCAAATACATTTTGTGATTAAACAGGAATGAAAAACATTGAGCTAGATTGAACTGAACTGACCTGACCTGACCTGAACTAAATGCTACTGAGCTGGATAGAAATAAATTGAATTGTGCTGAGCTCATTTGAAAACAACACATGTATTGTGTGGAATTCAACTGAATCAAACTGGACTGAAACATACTTAGCTAGATTGAACTGAACTGACCTGAACTAAAATTCTACTGAACTGGAAATTAATAGAATTGCACTGAACTAATTTGAAAAGAACACATTTATTTTATGGGATTTAGCTGAATCAATCTGGACTGAAAAATACTGAGCTAGATTGAACTGAACAGACCTCAAACAAATTCGACTGAACTGGACTGAAATAAATAGAATTGTACTGAATTCATTTGAAAACAACACATGTATTGTGTGGAATTTAATTGAATCAAACTGGACTAAAACATACTGAGCTAGATTGAACTGAACTGACCTGAACAAAAAACTGGAAATTAACAGAATTGTACTGAGCGCTTTTGAAAAGTACAAATGTATTTTGAAGAATTTAACTATATCAAACTGGACTGAAAAACACTGAGGTAGATGGAACTGAACTGACTAAATTAAATTCTGCTGAACTTGGTTGAAATAAATAGAACTGCACTAAACTCATTTGAAAAGAACAAATGCATTTTGTGGAATTGAACTGAACTGAACTGACCTGAATTCTACTGAAATGGATTCAAATGAATCAAACTAGACTGAAAGACTAGATTAAACTGAACCGACCTGAACTAAACTACATTGCAAGGGACTGAAATGAATAGAACTAAACTGAATTATTAATGAACTGAGATGAACTGAATTGCACTGAACTCAACTGAGAAGAACAATGTATTTCATTGCATTTACACAGTAAATCTGAGGACAAAAAAGATGGAAGGTGAAAGTGACAGAATATGTCTGGATGCGTACTTGTCTTCCTGCTGGTTCTCCTCGTTGTCACTGAGGTCGTCGTCGTCCACCAGGTGTCCGAACGGCTCCGATGAGATGGACACCATGTTGGACAGGATGACCCTGCTGTCGCTGCTGCCGGTGAGCAGCAGCTGGTCGTGAGAGTGATTGTACCTCACACTCCACACCCTGAAACAACAAAGCACGGCGTCAAACACGCCTGCGTTCCTGCCCTCGCTCTTCCACCTCACCAACGACACCCGGACTTATTTCTCTTTTCTCTTCCTCCGTCTATATAAGCCTCGGGCACGGCTCAGAAAAAGATCCGAGCCCTCATAGCCAGGGATTGTGGGAGGATAACTGCTGTCAGCAGTAAAATCTGGCTCAGTCAAGACTTCTCACTAACTAATCTGTCTCCTATCCCAAAATATTCTGTAATACCTCCCAGCCCGAGGCTCAGCCAAACCCCTGTCGCTGCAAACACAAGAAATGAGAAACATGTACGGGACGTTGTTGTTGTGGCTCTTTCCTATCTAAATAGGATCAAAACGGCTCTGATTGATCCGGTGCCTCTATCTTTAAGAGATAGCATCCTGTGGCTGACATGCTATCATGCCTTGATTGGTGTGCGCGTGTGCATGTGCGCGCAGAAAGCGATACGTGCGATTCTGAGGCAATTATATCCAGTGACTCACACCTACGAGCAGATACTCTCTCACAATCACACACACACTCCTCTTTCTCCACTGAAATAGATCTGCAGTGAGCTAAATCGAGCTACGCTAACACACCCCGGAGCACTACAACACACAACTATAGCATCAGCAAGATGCAAGAGCACAGATATACACACACTAATTAAAATACTGTCTTTTACATTTAAGATAACCATGTTGAAACCTGACACGCACAGATAAAATTGCACAGGAAGGCTGGCTTTGAGTGCGGCTGGTTTCAAGAAAGATTTGAAAGATCACGCTAACACCAGCCTCAAACCTCATGAAAAGATGACTATCTTTGATGTGATTGAAATACAATTATAAATGTTGCTGCAAAGGTAAGTCACATTAGATAGATTAACAGCTAATTAACAGAGATCTCACACAGGCATTCCAACTAATTAAAAGCTATGGCTGTCATTTACCACTGCTATAAAGAACAGGACACAACATTCAGGTCGTCTTACTATTTGACAGATTTGTTTCTGTTTACAGTGAAATTCAAAATATTTATTTATTTATTAAACAAACAAAAACAAAACAAACAAACAAAAAAAAAACTATGGTTCAAAAAGTTGTGGCTGGTAGATTTTTTTGTTAATGTTTTTGAATGAGGTCTCTTCTGCTTTCCAAGGCCACATTTATTTGATTAAAAATACAGTAAAAACCGTAATATTGTGAAATATGACTACCATTTAAAATAACTGTTTTCTATGTTAATATATTGTAAAATGTAATTTATTTTCAGCATCATTACTCCAGTCTTCAGTGTCACATGATCCTTCAGAAATCATTCTAATATGCTGATTTGCTGCTCAAGAAATATTTCTGATTATTTTCAATGTTGAAAACAGTTGTGCTGACCAATATTTCTGTGGAAATTGTGATACAGTAAAAAATTACAAAAATAATAAAATACAAAAAAAAAAAAAAATGTTTGTATTACTTTTTATTAATCTAAGAATCCTGAAAAAATAATGCATTGCAATTTCCATTAAAAAAGCAGAAAAAAATGTTTTCAACATTGATAACAATAACAACCATTGTTAATAATTGAGCGCTAATAATAACTGATAATAACTTAGAAACAAATCAGCATATTAGAATGATCATGTGATCATGTGACGCTGAAGACTGGAGTAATGATGCTGAAAATTCAGCTTTAATGCACAGAAATAAATTACTTTTTAAAAATATATTTACATGAAAAATTGTTATTTTAAAGTGTAATAATACATCACAATATTTTTGTTTTATTAAATGTATATTTTTTTACTACACTGCAAAAAACGCTTATCTTACTTAGTATTTTTGTCTTGTTTCTAGTCAAAATATCTAAAAATTCTTAAATCAAGATGCAGGATGCAAGTAAAATTATGCCAGTGGGGTAAGAAAAATAATCTTGTTTTAAGAGTATTTTCCTTACCCCACTGGTAGATAATTTTACTTGTTTTAAGCAAAATTCACTTCATTTAGTTTTTTTTTTCCCCCTCAGGAAACAAGACTAAATATCTTATGCCATTTTGCTTATCCATTTTGCATCTTACTTTAAGAATTTTTAGATATTTTGGCTACAAACAAGACTAAAATACTAACATGAGCCTTTTTGTGCAGTGTAAAAATGGGTATGGCTACAGACATGCACTTGCATTTTCAGACATGCATTTTCAGAAGTGCACCTGCGCTTCCGCAAGTGACGTCACTCGCAGTCTTTATTTTATTTTATTCATTTTTTTTTTTAAATGAATCTCTCAACATTTACAACAGTAGCCAGGTGGTGAAGACAAGAAAAAAGAAACTAAATTAAGTCATTCACAATCCTCACTCTCTGCCTGCAACGTCACTTGCAATCACACAAATCGTGCGTGTTGGCAATGGAGACAAGACGCTGTGGCGGGTAAATGATTAAAACTAAAATTTAATAGCATAATGTAGAGGGTTCTGAAGTCATCTGTAGGAGAAAAAGACAAGACCGGCAAATCCGTGGCCACAGAACAGCAGAATATGAACACAATGGGTTAAGCGCTTTCCTGCCGTAGAAAATCATTAACACTTAATATGGCTTAATGAATTAAAATAAATTACGTGCAAATAAAAGATCAAATTCGATATATAGTTTATTAATTTAATGCACTTTAAGGCAAACAGATGGCCATGAAAACAACGCGCAAACTTTCACTTTTCCTCACATATAGCAAACGCTTAATGTGGCATTATGACAAAGACCAAATTCAGTATAAGTCTTATTGTTGACGCAAAGTATATGCAGACCAGCGGATATGAACACACGGTTTTGCGTTTATTCTGGGCTCACTTGCTTGTCTGTACATATTAGTTGTTTTAATAATGAAGAGGATCAAATTGAGTTTAGTCTTTATCATCTTAGTTTGTTATGCCACATTATGCCACATTTTGTGGAGGAAAACACTATATACATATACATTATATTAACAAACCATATATCGAATTTCTTAATTCTTAATTCATTAAGCCGTATTAAGTGTTTATGATTTTTTTTATGGCAGGAAAGCACTTAATGAGAGACTGTGTTCATATTCTGCTGTTCTGTGGCCACGGATTTGTGGGTCTTGTCTTTTTCTCCTACAGATGACTTGCAGGACCCTGTAATTTAAGGTATTAAATTAGTTTTAATCGTTTAACCACCACAGCGTCTGGTCTCCATTGGCAACACATGATTTGTGATTGCAAGTGATGGCGTGGGTAGCAGAGAGTGCAAGTGGCGATTGTGAGTGACACTGTAATTTAATTTATTTTGTCTTGTCTTCACCACCTGGCTACTATTGCAAAATGCAGAGAGATTCATAAAAATAAAAAATAAACACTGCAAGTGAGGTCACTTGCGGAAGTGCAGGTGTCTGAGAGTGCAAGTCTGAAACTGCAAGTGTATGTCTGCAGCCAGACCTTACTGAAAAATGCAGCTTTGGTGAGCAGAATATATATCTTTCAAAAACATTGAAAAACTGTAATTATTCCAACTTACAGTATTTGAATGGCAGTGTAAGTGTACATTTTCAGACTTCTTGTGCCAGTGTTGGTGTGTGTTCAAGTGTATTTCTGCGTCTAACCAGTGAGAGTGCTCCTCCAGGCATTTGACGGGCTCAGTGATGTGACGCACATCCCAGAACTTGACTTTACAGTCGTCGCCGCAGCTGGCCAGGTAATACTGCTTGTTGGGGTTGAAGTCCAAATCCCGCACCAGCTGCCCATGAGCGTTTTCAATGCAGTAGATCTGACTGTGAACAACAAAAACATCACACACTTAGACCAACGCAAATTAAAACGCAAATGTACAACTGAGACTGAGTGATGGAGAGAGAAACACAGAATAGAATGAGTAGAACAGACAGAGTGGGAAAGCGAGAGATAAGGATAGAGCGTTTCTCATGAATCAAAAGCAGCCTGAGCGTCTGGGTCTGAAGGTCAAACCTCCATCAAGCGTTGTATAAAAGTGTGACAAGCCATAAAGCACAGGCTGCTGGCGTCCTCTTACAAGGTGATGACTTCCTAGGCTGCAGGCTGGATTTGCTTGTAAAGGTGCTCGGTGTGTGTGTGTGTGTGTGCTTTAGAGGAACTCAGGCTCATCTGTATGGACTAAACACAGTCTAGACGTATTACTACACCATCACGTCTGGATTTTTCTCGTCCCATTAGCCGGCTATCTCGCCACACACTCATTAGACAATTAACATGCTAATTAAAATTCTCATTAAAACAGGTAGTGAAATATTTGACGAGTGTATGGAGCTTCAATTAAGTCTCCATTCAAGTCGAGTCTAAAGCAGTCGCTGGAGAGCCATGTTAACACTGAGAGCCTCGTTTTATTGAGTGGGAATATTAAATCAATATCAGAGATCATTAATATTTCAACTAGGGCCGCAACTAACTGCTTTTCTGCCGATCGAATAATCAGACAATTTTTTTTTTTTTTTTGATAGTTTTTTGAAAATCTGCAGTGGTCAAATTTTAAATATATATATATATTTATTTTATTAGAGACATAATATTTTATTTTGTCAAAATGTTTGCCGATTTTCTGTCAGCAGTAAAACAAGAGCTGAATTCAAAAATGCATAATATACATATTTCCATTTTCTACACTTTATAGGACAGAAATAGTACAGTAATATGCTAGTATAGTATTTCAAATTCAGCCAAGCAGTGGCAATGCCACTGATGATATTATGAATTTATTACACTTACAGATAATAGTATAGAAGTTTAACCTCATTGAATGACATATAGCCTAAATATTCTGTCAAAGACACATCTGCCCACATGAAACTGAAATACACATGAAATATGACCCTCATCAAAGCTTTTAATATAAAAGTTGATTTTCTTTTCATTACTGTCAATGGTTCTCTAATTAGTTGTTGTAGCCTTAATTCCATCATCTTATCATTTTTTCAGACATTTTTCAGCACAGCCTCAGTCTGTTCACTGACCGTTTCATGCATTTTGCACAAAACTTGAAAATACATGCTCAGATTATTAGACTGTTAAATAAGTTCCCAGAGGCGAGGTGCTCAGGTTTATATCAGGAAGAAAAATCGTGTTTGAAAGCTAATCGAAAAATTGACTTGACAATCGACAATCAAACTCAATTGAGACTTAACTCAGACTCTAAACGAGAGACTCATGAACAACACATCTTTAGGTCTACAAGAAGAAATCTTTCTCAGAATAGATACCAGTTTAGAAAACAGAGACCACTATTGAGTGACTTTTACAAAAAGATGACAGGGATTTAGTTCTTCATACACTGACATAATTAAAACAGATTCATTTTAAAAGTATGCCATTAAAAATAAAATGATTATTTAATTCAAGTAAAAACTAATTTTATCAACATTTGTACTGTAGTAACACTGTTAAGTTTATCCCTAACTGTAACCCAAAACCTTAGCACAAACCTTCTAAACCTTCAAACCTTACCCTCTAGTATAATCCTAACCCAAGCTCTACCCTTACTATTAAAACCCAACCCTACCCTACCGCAATTGTATTAGTAGTAAAAGAGTGAATTTTCCAGGAACAACATGTAGTTACACAGTAAATCTATAGCCTTATAGGTATTTAATGTTAGTACAAGACCACTAAATGTAACGTGTGATGATTTTTATTTTTTATTAATTATTTAAGTAAGTAACACTTACTTAAAAAAATAAATCCTTTGGAGTAATATATATGACAGGAATTGTCTTGTGACAGAGTTCATAAAATGTACCAGAATAATAAAAACAAAGAACAAAAGGAGATATTTTGAGGAAACATGGGTAACCAATTTATGACCTCATTAACTTCCATATGTATTTTCTATACTTCGTAAATCAGACAGTCACTGGTCACCACTGACTTCCATATTATTTCTTTCCATACTATGGAAGTCAAAAAGTTGCTGGTCCCCATTGACCTCCATAGTATTATTTCTTTCCATACTACGGAAGTTAAACGGTTGCTGGTCCCTGTTGACCTTCATGGTATTATTTTCCATACTATGCAAGTCAAACAGTTGCTGAGCCCCAATGACCTCCATAGTATTATTTCCCATACTACTGAAGTCAAACAGTTGCTGGTCTCCAATGACTTCCATAGTATTATTTTCCATACTTTAGAGCTCAAACTGTTACTGGTCCCCACTGATTTCCATAGTATTTTTTCCCCATATTTGTAAGCCAAATAGTTGCTGAGCTCTGTTACGTTCAGCAGTATTTATTTATTTTTTTTTCATATTTTGTAAATCAAACAGTTGCTGGTCCACACTGACTTCCTTAGTATTATTTTTTTTCTATACTATGGATGTCTAATAGTCGCCAGTTTTCAGACTATGGAAGTCATTGGGGACCAGCTGTTCGGCTACACATTCTTCAAAATATCTACTTTTGTGTTCAGTAAATGATGGCAGAATTTTCTTTTTTTGGCAGGACTATCTCAAAACACTAAATTCCCCTTAAACATCCGGTAAAAACAAATAAAACCACAGTTTTACAGGTTGTTGTTGACAAATGAACCAGACTCTATGCTGATATTGTTGGATGCCCTCTAGTTGGCCTTCTCAAACCAAGCAGACTTAACAGAGGAGACCTCTAGCAGACGGACAGGTTGTGAACTTTCTCCCTCTCCCGGTTAAGGAGCAGGGGACGCGTCCCGAGCCACAGCCAGCGCCGACCCAGCCAAGGAAATGGAGCAAGAAATGAGGTTAGCGGCGCTGCTCCTGAGTCCTTCATGCTTGTAAATGTGAAATTGGGATCCGATCAGGCAAAGCCTGGGTGAGCACACGCCACACAAAATCGGACAGAGATTAGTTTGTGTTGATCCGTAAGCCCGCGGACACGGCGCGGACCAATCTGCATCCCCTGCCCAACGTCCCTTTCCTGGCCGCAGAAGTCATTATGAGCCGCTGTTCCGCACTGCAGCGAGGCAAGGCCGGCTGATAAATGGACGTGGCTGAGCAGATCGGGCTGCGGTTCCCCAGCGCTCGCGGAGCCGGACCTCTGTTTCCATGGCAACAGCCAGGCACATGACGGCGGAGCGAGACAGGCTGAATGGAAGGGCTAGAGGCCTGATGTCTGCCTCCGTCCACAAGGAAGACAGTTTAAAAGCATGTGGATTTCAAACAGCTCTTAAACGCTCTGCAGGAAATGGCACTTTCTAAAGGCTACGGGTTATTAGATAGACAGCAGGAAAGTTAAAAGGTCAGGAGACAGTCTGTGGATGTATGCAGTCTGACACATTGAGAAGACATCCAGTGTTAAAACACTGGCATGTGTGGCTCACATTGAAACAGAAGATATAGCTGTAGTTTAAATTATTGCCATTTTTTTGCAGTAAAGATGTCATGATATTAGTCTCGCAGGATCCAGAGAAAAAACTGTCTGAAAAGAAAGAGTTAAAAAATAATAATACAAAAATTATAGAAAATAAATTATATAAGAAAAATAAATTCTAAATAAATAATAATTTATTGAAATTAATAATACATTTTTTATAATACATTTGTTGTATTGCATTTTATAGCTTCTATTAGAAATTTGTATTAAAATATGTTGTATTGCATGTCTAATTTTATTTTAACTTTCTATTTTAATTTAAATGTAATGATAACATTGTATAATTTTTTTTATTTATTTCCTTCCATTGTGTTGGCATTGTATATTTATAACACTATATTTTATCTACAGCAGCATGTAAACTGATACATTATGGTTTGTGTATGGCATATTTCAGCTTTTATTCAAACTTTTTATTTTATTTTATTAATTCATAATATTGGTGTCATATATTCATAAAATATTAATTTGACAAATATTCTTTCTCAAAGTTTTTGCCAAATTATGTTTTATTAGAAACGATACAATAATACAGTTTGACTGACAATCTGTAATATAAGTGAATCAATACATGCATGCATATATTTTCTCATGACCCTTGAAAACCTACATCTGAAATAGATACAGATGATAGAAAATGAGAAGAGCGAAGTAAATGAATGTACCTTTGGGCATATTTGACATTATTCTTGGATAGTAAAAAAAAAAGAAACGGCATTTAAGCTGGAACTTTTGATGAAGCAGTTTCCCTTTAACACCTTCCTCACTGAGCTGTAAATGAATGTGCTGACATCTCCTGAAATCAGCGCAATCAAACTGCAGGGCATATTTTCACTCAACGGTTATCATGCGACCTCAATCTATCACACACTTCCCTTTCTAGCAGAGGTTCCTCCATCAGCGTTATACAATGATCATATTAAAGTTATCTCAACTTTGTAGGTTTAATACATAGCTTGAAATAAACTGCATTACGGATGGAAATATGACAGATTTCTCTTGTTGTGACATTCATCATGTACGGTAACAGAAATAGCACTTTTTGGAGTAACTTTTTAGAATATAACAGTGTAGAGTCATCACCATGTTTATGTGCACATGGTGTGCATAGTTTAAAAGTTTCCTGTTTTAACATTATGCCATAATATTGTGATATATATGATTATATGATTATAACTACAGCAAGGATTCACCTCTCAAACGCTCTGTACATCGACACAAACTCTGTTCTGTGCATCTCAAACATCATCATCTCCTGGTCTTCATTTCTCTCTCATCTCATCTCATCTCATCAGGTCTGACTGTTATCCAGGGATCAATAGCACTGTGATTATTATTCCTCCAGCAGCGCTCACGTGAACATTCATTTCTCTCTGCACACAGCTTTCCTCCTCTCACACTCACACACCACATCATGAGAATCTGAACCGCACAACTGGAGAGGAACAGATCACCGTGTCAAACTAAGACTAGTGGGATACGTTTCTTTAAGGTGTGATGTTTGACACTGCATTATTAGTGCTGAGAAACATCTTCATAAAATAAATCATATTATTTCTAAATAATATAGAAATAAAATAAAGAGTACCAAAACATACCATGGAAATACCATTATCACAATGCATTTTTGGACATCTATCATGATTATAACATGGGTTTCTGGTAACTTAGAGCACCATACCTTATGAATTACCACAAATTACCATGTGCACTACTGTTCAAAAGTTTGGAAGAATTTTTTTTTTTTTTCATATTTTGGAAAGAAGTGTCTTCTGCTCACCAAGGCTCCATTTATTTGATCAAAAACTGTGTAATACTGTGAAATATTACTACAATTCAAAATAACTGTTCTGTTGTAATATACTGTAAAATGTAATTTATTGCTGCGATCAAAGCTGCATTTTCAACATCATTACTCCAGTCTTCACTGTCACATAATCCTTAAAAAATATACTAATATGCTGATTTGCTGCTCAAAAAACATTTATGAATATTATCAATGTTGAGAAGTTGTGCTGATAAATATTTTGTGAAGAAAAAAAAAAAAAAACAAGATAACAAGAGGATTCTTTGACAGAAAGTTCAAAGGAACAGTATTTATTTCAAATCAAAATCTTTTGTAACTTTATAAATGTCTTTGCTGTCACTTTTGATCAATTTAATGTGTCCTTGATAAATAAAAGCATTATTTTTTTTAAAAAAATAAATCTTACTGACCCCAAATTTTTTAACTGTTGTGTACATGCCATAAAATATATATAAATATGGTAATAATGTGTCATAGTACCATGGTCACATTTATTGTCATATTACTCATCCGTCTCTGAACTTACACAAATGTTAAAAGAGATTTGAAGTTATGAGTCTTGTGTGGTGCAAACTCTATAGGCAACTGAAAAGAGACCTAAAAGTTACAGGATGTCATTGCACTGGTGTTCTGGGAGGTTGCTAGTTTTTTTAACCCCATTTTCCAAAGTAAAGTAAGCTTCATTAGTCAGCAACAGAACTGGTGCACACAACCTCTCTTAGCTCTTGTTAACAGAAACACAATCACAACACGGTATGGTACAATAGTTTATGTGCCTGAGATGAAGGGAAACGTACTCGGTTACTAACGTAATCTCGGTTCCCTGTGATATGGGAATGAGTACTGCGTCTGCTTAAGATGCTATGGGGAAAAACTCTTTTGTCTCCGAGACTGAAGCCTTTTTCAATAACGCAGTATTTTCAATAGTGCAGTTCACGGCTGTTGGTTCGTGCAGTGGATAAAGACGAACGAGCCTACGGCGATGAGGCCCACCAGAATTCGTCAAAAAGAGGGCGGAGTATCTGGCTATATAAGCGGGCATTTCTCTGTAGGATCTTCAGGTTACTTCGACTGAACATCTACATCGTCGTGCGGCTACATGGCACGGCCGGCAACACAGTACTCGTTCCCATATCTCAGGGAACCGAGGTTACGTTAGTAACTGAGTACGTTCCCTGTCGATACTTTACTTGTACTGCGTCTGCTTAAGACACTATGGGGAACCAGTACAATCCCGCCGTGGCTATGCTAGACTTTTCGTACCGCCTGGCATGAATGTACCCTATCCTACAGAAAAGAGTTAAAAACTGCAAGATCTGATTACTTTTCAACTCTCTTAGACGATAACAAACATAACCCTAGGTATTTATTCAATACAGTGGCTAAGTTAACGAAAAATAAAGAACCAACAGGCGTTGACTATGCCCCTCAGCATAGCAGTAATGACTTTATGAACTACTTCACTTTCAAGATTGAAACTATCAGAGACAAAATTGTCACCATGTAGCCGTCAATTACAGTATCGCATCAGATAGTGCGCTACAGATCTCCTGGGGAACAGTTCCATTCATTCTCTACTATAGGAGAGGAAGAATTGTATAAACTTGTTAAATCATCTAAATCAGCAACATGTATGCTAGACCCTATTCCATCTAGGCTACTTAAAAGCTTGCTTCCAGATGTCATAGATCCACTTCTGAATATTATTAATTCGTCATTGTCATTAGGATATGTCCCCAAAACCTTCAAACTGGCTGCTATTAAGTCTCTCATTAAAAAAACACAACTTGACCCCAACAAATTAATTAATTACAGACCAATCTTGAATCTCCCTTTTCTGTCAAAGATATTAGAAAAGGTAGTATCCTGACAATGTTCCTTCCTACAGAAAAATTATATCTGTGAGGATTTCCAGTCAGGTTTTAGACCGTAACATAGTACTGAGACTGCTCTTATTAGAGTTGCAAATGATCTGCTCTTGTCATCCGATCGTGGTTGTATCTCTCTGTTAGTGCTACTGGATCTTAGTGCTGCGTTCGATACTGTTGACCACAACATTTTCTTGAACAGACTTGAAAATTATGTTGGGATTAGTGGTAGTGCATTGGCATGGTTCAAATCGTACTTATCTGACCGCCATCAATTCGTGGCAGTGAATGAAGAGGTATTATATCGATCGCAAGTGCAGTATGAGGTACCGCAAGGCTCAGTACAAGGGCCATTACTTTTTACGGTTTACATGTTACCCTTAGGAGATATCATCAGGAAACATGGTGTTAGCTTCCACTGTTATGCTGATGATACTCAGGTCTATATTTCTTCACGGCCCAGCGAAACATACCAATTTGAAAAACTAACGGATTGTGTAAAAAACTGGATGACAAGTAATTTCTTACTGCTAAATTCTGAAAAAACAGAGGTGCTAATTATTGGACCTAAAACCTCTGCATGTAATAACCTAAAACACTATCTATTACTTGATGTCTGTTCTGTCAATTCTTCGTCATCAGTTAGGAACCTAGGTGTGGTATTTGATGGCAATCTTTCCTTTGAAAAGCCACATCTCTAGCATTTGCAAAACTGCATTTTTCCATCTCAAAAATATATCTAAATTACGACCTATGCTCTCAATGTCAAATGCCGAAACGTTGATTCATGTTTTTATGACCTCATGGTTAGATTATTGTAATGCTTTATTGGGTGGTTGTTCTGCACACTTAATAAACAAACTCCAGCTGGTCCAAAATGCAGCAGCTAGAGTTCTTACTAGAACCAGAAAGTATGACCATATTAGTCCGGTTTTGTCAACACAGCACTGGCTCCCTATCAAACATCGTATAGATTTTAAAATCTTGCTAATTACTTATAAAGCCTTAAATGGTTTAGCTCCTCAGTACCTGAGAAGAATGTGAAGAATGGCATCTACGCTAATATTGGTCTATTTCTTTCTTATTCCAAGGTCACCTTAACCACCAGATCCAATCCGTATCCAGATCAGATGGTCACTGCAGTACCCCAGATCTAGTCCGTACCCAGCCCAGATGGTGGATCAGCACATAGAGACGACCTCTACAGCCCTGAATATCAGCGGAGACCACATCGACCAGATGAGCCCCAGAGACGGATCCCCAGTTAAGACCTTGTCCCCTAGACGGCCATCGCCACAAGACCACAGGAACCAGATGAGTCCTCTGCGTCTGGCCAGAGGAGAACTGGCCCCCCGACTGAGTCTGGTTTCTCCCAAGGTTTTTTTCTCCATTCTGTCACCGATGGAGTTTTGGCTCCTTGCCACTGTCGCCTCTGGCTTGCTTAGTTGGGGACACTTATTTTTTAAATGATATCGTATACTATTTGAACTGAACTGAGCTGGATGATGGCATCATTGAATTCAATGATGAACTGCCTTTAACTGAAAATTGAGTGTTTACTGTTGCCCTTTTGCATTATTGATGCACTATTTCCTATTTAATACTGTACAGCCACTTTCTCACAATTCTGTATTGTTAAAAGCGGTATAAAAATAAAGGTGACGTGACTTGGTTTGGCTAAACCTTCCTAGCACCAGAGGGACTACAAGGGGCCATAATAATGCATATCCTGCGGATACAACAGGGCCAAACTCATTGAGGTCGGTCACCTAATCAATCATCCCAAGGGAATTGTACAGCCTCGGAACTCAGGCTGAGGTCCAAGAGCATACAGGAATGGAGCACTGGATTTGTAAGAATAAGTCAAACTTAAGCAGAGACTATATCCGGACTATAAAATCTGGCAAATGTGGATGGCGGGGCCAATAGGCAAGGCAAGGCAAGTCAATAAGAACAACCTGGTTGTTTGTTTTTTGAAGGGGTCTAGGAGGCCGCACAAATTTCTGCAATGGACACACGGCTAGACCAGGCCCAGGACGAGGCAACGCCTCTAGTCGAGTGGGCCTTTACTCCAATGGGGCATTGCAGGCCCAAGAATGAGTATGCCAGCGCAATAGCCCCGACTGTCCATTTGGATAGCCTCTGCTTCGTGACCGGAAGCCCTTTGGTAGAGCCACCAAAGCATACAAACAGCTGATCCGATTGTCTAAATGAAGCAGAGTGCTCGATATATGCCCTCAAAGCCCTGACAGTGCAGAGAAGATTAAAGTCCTGGTCTTGCTCAGAAGGAGGAAGCGCCAAGAGAGTGATCACCTGGGCTCTGAAAGGAGTTGAGAGCACTTTAGGAACATAGCCCTGCCTTGGCTTTAGGACAACTTTGGAGTCATTGGGTCCAAATTCCAGACTGGCAGGGTTCACTGAAAGTGCCTGTAGGTCAACCATATGTTTTACAGACACTAGTGCTAGTAGCAGAGTGGTCTTCAACATCAGCGTGTCAATGGACTGCAGTGGCACAAAGGGAGGGCTCCTCAGGGCCCTCAGTACTATAGGCACATTCCAGGAGGGGACGGTGATGGGGCGAGGTGAATTGTGCCTCCTAGACCCCTTTAAAAAACAAACAACCAGGTTGTTCTTCCCTATTGACTGGGCGGCTATAGGAGCATGATAGGCCGCTATGGCCGCTACAGAGACCTTGAACTCCTGCAGGAAGGACAATATCAGAGATATGTCACAGGAAATTGGGTCTGCACCACGGGCTGCACACCAGGTAGAGAAGACAGACCATTTAACAGTATAGAGACGTCTTGTGGATGGAGCTCTAGCCTTGGAGATTGTATTCAGGATGCTCTCGGGTAGGTTTGCAGGCTCCCATCGAGAGGCCACAGGTTTAGAGCCCACAACTCGAGCTGAGGGTGCCATATTGTTCTGTTCGCCTGAGAGAGGAGGTCCCGTCTCAGGGGGATGGGCCACGGTGCTGCTCAGAGCAGCTGAGATAGTTCTGCAAACCAGTGTTGGTTCCTCCAGAAGGGGGCCACTAACAGCACCTTGTGTTTCTGATCCATGACTCGCCTGATGACCTGTGGGATCAGGGCGATGGGGGGAAAAGCGTAAAGGAGGAGGTTGAGCCACTTGTGGGCCAACACATCCTTGTTTTTCGAGAAATAGGTTGGGCAATGAGAGTTGTCTTCTGAGGTAATGAGGTCGACCTCTGCCTTGCCAAAAGATCTCCCAAATTCTCTGACCCGTCTGGGGGTGAAGCATCCACTCTTCTGAGGGGACACTGTTTCGAGACAGCATGTCTGCTCAACAGAGAAGAGGTAGGGGGGCGCACCATGACTTGGTGATCTCAGGGAAGAATGGCGAGGCTCGTTGATGAGGGGCCTGATGGCACCCTGGCAGGAACCATTCATCCAGGCGGCCGCGAGTGGGCTCCTCAGGCGGGGACCACTCCAAGTCCAGCTCCTCCACAGCTTTAGACAGGATGCGGACTCATTTGGCATCCATGCCTGAGCTGGTCGTGCTGGACTCTGCAGACGGCGTGGGGACGGGGTCGTGAGACGAGCCCGACAGCTCCTCCGTGTCAGAAGCCGCCAAAGACATGCTGTCGTCCATGGCATTGCACTCACTCCCACCGAAAAAAAAAAACCAGATCACTCGAAGCCACAGAGGGACGCTGGTCTGGGTGAGAGAAAAGCACTGGGGAATCCCCTCTAGGCGGCGAGAGTGAGGCACACGGGGTCTCAGCCGGCGTGAGCTCACTTGGCACTGACCTCCTCTGCCCCGCTGCTTTTTCCTCACAGGCTCCTGGGAGGAAGAAAGCGGGAGGGCGTGAGGGGCGGAGTCGCATTCGGAAAAGAACGCTATCCGCAATCGCAGAGAGGTGAGACTCATATCCTCGCAATGAGGACATTAGGCGGCGCCCAAGCATGAAACGGCGCGGCATTTAAAACAACGCAGAGTAGAAATTTGCTCTTAGGAAATTTGCTCTATAATCAGCGAGGATCGCCGGACGGCAGCAGGGGATCAAGCGAGACCACAGCTGCTGCAGACGCCGAAGGCGGCAGGAAGCAGCGAAGATAGCCGAGCAGGAACCGGTCTTGATCCACTGAAGAGACTTGATCACAGCGCGCTTGATTGTAGAGCGAAGGCTGGAGTCCCATAGCCGAGATGTAGAGTCGTCGCTGAAGTAAAAAAATCTGAAGATCCTACGGTGAAATGCCCACTTATATAGCCAGATACTCTGTCTTTATCCACTGCACGAACCAACGACCGTGCAGTTACACTGTGTTACTGAAAAAGGCTTCAGTCTCAAGTTTTTCCCCAAAGCATCTTAAGCAGACGCAGTACAAGTGATCGACAGGGAATCAGTCTGATCAATTAGCCAAAACAGCCTGAAGGAATTGAAAGCTCTAAGCGCTACAGATGAAAAATTTGGTCTGGTGTCTGGGAGTTTGAAACAACTCAAAAATGCACACTGTATCTAAATGATGCTACTCACAGCTTACCTCATACTCCGCAGGTCCCAGCCTCGGATAGCTGTGTCATTGGCTGTGGCCAGCTGTGTGCCATTGTGATGTGGGCTCCATTTGCCTGCTGTAAACTTCAGCTGCCCTTTACCCTCCAGAGTGGTGCTGCTCGAGATCTGTGGGAGGAGAATCAATCCACATACATCTCAATCAATGGCTGCATATGCACCAGCAATATGAGGCAAGCCTGCTCACAGTCTCTGACGGTCACATTAAATATCAGCACACAAAAATACGAAAGAACGGCAAATAACACACTGAAGTAAACTTGAAATTTTGAAGTAGAAAGATTGAAATAGTGTTTTCTTGTAAAAAGTACTTTTTTTAAAGTGAAGATTGCACAGTGAAGAGCCGTTAGAGAAAATGGAAACATCTGTAAAATATGACTGTGTCTTGTGGAGGTTTTTGACAATATCAGAGAATGCTAAGTAACTGTCTTTGTTTATTTATAACTATGTTTATTTACAGTGTTAATATAACATGCAACAGAGTGAAACAGTGCTCACCCACATTTTCAGTAACCTTGGTTCTGGAGGTATCATTCATTTTATTGGCATATAAAAAAAAAAAAAAAAAAAAAAAAACATTAAAAGAAAAAAGACGGTGTGCTTAACAGCTTTAATGAGGGTAAAAACAAGGGTTGCCAGGTTTTCACAACAAAACCCACCCAATTGCTACTCAAAACTAGCCCAAAAGTAGCCCATTCACGTTTTGAGGGGGGTCCCCAGTTAATAATCGCATTCCGGGGGGTAAAATACACGTAAGATATGGTGGGATCCCCAGCATTCCAGGGGCTACGATACTGGGGTCGCTTCAACCCACAGACATGAAAAACTACACGCTGCCACAGTGTTAAAGTAGCCCAATTCTGCGAGAAAACTGCAGACTTGGCAACACTGGTAAGAACTACAATCCCATGAAACACTGCAAATGATAAATTTAGAACTACAGAAAAATGTACAACTATTGAGTTGATTATATTTACAGGAATGTCAAGTTTATTGCATACAATGGATACAGTATGTTGGAAATTGGAAAAAGCCTGCTACCAGTGACATGATATTATGCCTTTGTGACGCTTTAAAAGTAAAATGTCCAGTGAGTGGAGCTAAAAGTGATCAGAAACAAATTAACAGAAATCTGGCAACATTGTATTATGTTGGTTGTACATATCATGATGCCAAAGGATAATCATATTTGAAAATAATATAGCACCTACACTAAACAGACTCCAAACCTAAATCATAGTGTTAACAAAAGCAAACATTTGCTAAAGCAACCACGGCATCTTATCTTGCTTCTAAAAGTCTTTAAGCTCTTTTATAATGACTTTTTCATTGGACTCGTACCCGAGTACTTCACATCACAATTGTAATGCTGTACCGGGTGTGTTACCGAGCAAGTTTACAGTGACAGAAAAGCCAAACATATGAAGTTGGTTGCGTGATGCAAACATCAAAATGTATTAGTTCACAAAACATGCACTATGATAAAAGAGTCTGGAGCTCATAATATAATACTGTGCAAGGAACTACATTAAAATAAGCCTTTATTAATCAATAACCTGCATCTGTAATTAATTAGTGTGAAAAAGAATAAAAGTTATTTGCGTTTTACTGCCTTTAGTGTTCATTTCAACTGAAAACTGCAGTGAAGGGTAGGTATTGTTATTTTTTTAGTTTTTGAATAATAGAGGCACAGTTTAAGCTGAGACCTACACTAAGATGCTAAAACCAGAACATACTCTAAGCAAGTATCTGAGAAGTCACTAGAAAATACTCACAAACCTGACACCTACTGCTAAATTAATAAAAATGGGTCCTTTATCTAATAAATAATCACAAAGCACTGAGTGATCACTTTATTTGTACTCAGCTGCTGTTGCAAGAGCTGTTGAAAAGCAGATTTTCCCATTCTCTGAACCTCTCCTGCTGATTTTTCATGGTTTGTCGCTGTGCTGTAGCTCACTGACCACAGAGAAAACAGATTCAATATTCCAGCACAAACACCAGCCTGAGCTACTGAACAATAACACATTGATCCACCTTTTGATAACCTGCCTATTAGACAACATTTTAATGCATGATAAACACACTCAAAACAGCAGGGAGCATGATTATTTGTATTATGCTACTTTTTAAAATGATTTATTTTGCTTAAATGCTACACATGGGTCCTTTTCTGAAGAGAAGAAACACAAAATGCATTCCAACAAGTTTACTAAAAAGTTTATAGAGAGGAATCTTAAATATAAATGTACTTATTTTTATATAATGCAACAACAACTCAAATTAAACTGGAATATTGCACCATATATTTTGTGTGCTATATATTTCAGGGCTATTATCAGCTTATTATAGAGCATGAATTTCTTAGTTAGTAGTTTTGTCTTGTTGTACAAAAATTGTTGTAGCAAAATTCATCAAAATTAAATGAACATAAAGGTTCCAAAAGTTGGTGTTTTCACAGCGAATGCCATTGAAAAGAACATTTTAGTAATATGAAAAACCAATTTTCCACTATAAAAAACCTTATGCAATAAAAAGTTAAAGGTTCTCCATGGAACCATTAAAGGAGAAGTCCACTTCCAAAATAAAGATTCACATATAATGTTCTTACCCCCTTGTCATCCAAGATGTTCATGTCTTTCTTTCTTCAGTCGTTAAGATATTATGGTTTTTGAGGAAAACATTTCAGCATTTTTTGCCATATAATGGACTGATATGGTGCCCTCATTTTGAACTTCCAAAATGCAGTTTAAATGCGGCTTCAAACGATCCTAAATGTGGTTGTAAACGATCCCAGCCGAGGAAGAAGTGTCTTATCTAGCGAAACGATCGGTTGTTTTCATTAAAAAAATACATTTTAAATACTTTTTAATCTCAAACGCTCATCTTGTCTTGCTCTCCCTGAAATCTGTGTATTCTGGCTCAAGACAGTTAGGGTATGTCGAAAAACTCTAATCGTATTTTCTCTCTCAACTTCAAAAATCATTTCAAAATCATCCTATATCACTGCAGAAGTACTGACCCAGTCTTTGCAAAGTGAACATGCAAAGAAGATCAAATACCCCTAACAAAAATTTAAAACAGTGATATAGGACGATTTTGAAGTTGAGGGAGAACATGAGATGGGAGTTTTTCGACATACCCTAACTGACATGAACCGGAAAAAAACAGTCGAGGCAGAGTAAGACAAGACGAGCATTTGCCATTAAAAAGTATATAAATTGTATTATTTTTATGAAAATAACAGATCGTTTCGCTAGGTAAGACCCTTCTTCCTCAGCTGGGATCGTTTACAACCACATTTGGGATCGTTTGAAGCCGCATTTAAACTGCATTTTGGAAGTTCAAACTCAGGGCACCATATCAAGCCATTATATGGAGAAAAATGCTAAAATGTTTTCCTCAAAAAAAACATAATTTCTTTACGAAAGACATCTTGGATGACAAGGGGTTGAGTACATTATATGTGAATCTTTGTTTTGGAAGTGGACTTCTCCTTTAATGCCAATAGAGACATGTTATTTTTATAAGGTTACTGTTGATTATTTTCTCAGCCAGTTTGTTTGAGAACACTTCTTCTTTTGGAGAAAACGCCCCAGATACATGCCTGGTGGCTGCTTCCTTTTCTGTTTGTGGGATTCAGCGATATCCGAATAAAACACTGGCAGACGCAGCGTGGTGATAAACACATCAACCTGAGCTGTTCGGAAGAACAGAGGGATGAGCGGATGGGGGAGGCTGACGAGTGTGTGTATGTATGTTGTGTGGATGGGGGCGGCATGAGGGAAGATTTGCATGAGGCAGATTAGCATTCTTCACGACACCGCTGGAATCTAGCTGCGCCGAGAGCTTTCCGAACATCCTCTCCGTCTCTTTCTGCCTCCCCCTCGTTTCCCTCGCTCTGGTGTTTTTAATGGGCGCTGCACTCAGCGGGCCTTGCCACTCCATAACCTCCCCTCGCTTTGCATGCAAAGCTGACAATTGCGGGACCTCATGGAGCGGCTCAGTGTGATGTCAACCACGGGCCTTTTCTCCAGTCGCCGAGCGAGAGTGTTTTCGCACGTGACGCTTCGTCAAATGTCGAGTCAAGGTTATGTTCACAAATGCTTGTGACACCGCAGTCTGTGAGCGCCGGTCCAGGAGGCTTTAATTAGTAATGACTGTAGTTGATTATTATCGAACATTATGCGCAAAGCTGTTTCTTACTAATATCGCTGTCATGTGAACCAGTGAAGTTTCTTCTCCTCGCTACATATTAGGGATGTAACGATATTATCAATATCACGGTATCACAATAGTCTCAATATTATCGTGGTCACATGACGATATAAAATGATAGGTATTCCGGGCAAAAAGTGTAGATTTTTAAAATAATCTAACATAAAACGTCTTTTAAAGTTGTGTTTTGGGCCATTATGCTTTCGCACAGTATCTGTCAAACGAACTAAACCCGAAAGCACAATATGGCTTAATCCCTTCATCAAGTCTGTTTTCGCTGCACGTTTCAAAGTGAAGTGTGCACTTGGTTCAGGCGATCAGCTAATGATCCAGTGTTTTCCACGCCTCAGAACAGATCAGTTCACAGTGAATGAATGCAGTGAACTTGTTTATTGCATGTGCTGAGTTTATCGCACGTTTGTGAATGCAACGGCCACCAGTTATGCTTTATTTTCATGATTACAGCATTTCATTAGATTTGTAGTGAGACCCGTTTTTTTTTAAGCTTGTTTTCACTGAAGCTGGAGTTTGCCTTCAAAATAAAAGCTCAACTGCCGTTTCCATCAAAATAAAAGCTTAAAGGAGAAGTCCACTTCCAGAACAAAGATAATTTACAGATAATGTACTCACCCCCTTGTCATCCAAGATGTTCATGTCTTTCTTTCTTCAGTCATAAAGAAATTATGTTTTTGGTGTTTTTGATGTCGAAAAACTCCAATCGTATTTTCTCCCTCAACTTCAAAAATCATTTCAAAATCATCCTACATCGCTGCAGAAGTACCGACCCAGTCTTTGCAAAGTGAACATGCAAAGAAGATCAAACACCCTTAACAAAAAAAGTAAAACAGCAATTTTGAAGTTGAGGAGAACATGAGATGGGAGTTTTTCGACATACCCTAACTGACATGAACTGGAAAAAAACAGAGTTCAGGGAGAGTGTGACAAGACGAGCATTTGACATTAAAAGTATATAAATTGTATTGTTTTTATGAAAATAACCGATCGTTTCGCTAGATAAGACCCTTCTTCCTCGGCTGGGATCATTTACAACCACATTTGGGATCGTTTGGAGCTGCATTTAAACTGTATTTTGGAAGTTCAAACTCGCGGCACCATATCAGTCCATTATATGGAGAAAAATGCAGAAATGTTTTCCTCAAAAAACTTAATTTCTTTATGACTGAAGAAAGAAAGACATGAACATCTTGGATGATAAGGGGGTGAGTACATTATCTGTAAATCTTTGTTCTGGAAGTGGACTTCTTTAAGAATGAATGTCTGCATATTGCATTTAAAGGGGTCATCGGATGCCCATTTTCCACAAGTTGATATGATTCTTTAAGGTCTTAATGAAAAGTCTATATTTCTCAATGGTAGTGTAAAAAACACCTTTTTTACCTTGCCAAAATCAGCTCTGCAAAAATCAACCTGTTCTGGTGGATGTTGCTTTAAATGTTAATGAGCTCTGCTCGCCCCGCCCTTCTCTTCTCTCTGTGGAATGACGAGTCTGTTTACTTTAGCCGCATTTAGCCACGAAACTTGCTAACTAGCACGTTATTAAGAAAAACGATTGCAAAGATTCATAAAAAAAAATAAATCTTATACTCACTTCTGCTGTAAGTGAAGCAAATAATTTGCGCAAACATAGACGCATTTGTTTAGATCGGGAGCCGCATTCCCTTCACAAACAAAATTCATCCACTGCGTCTTTACTGCGTCTTAGATGTCGGGAGTAAATGACCACCACTATGTTCATTATTACATCCAACAACACAACACCTCAATCGCTTAGGAGCCATTCTTGTCTATGTCCCTGTTTCGGCATTGAAACAATGGCGATCGGACTGTTACTGCTCATTCAATGCGGGTCTAAAGTAAGACAGCCGTGAGTGGCCTCTGTCGGTGTGATGTCACACAGACAAGATGCTGAGAACGGCTTGATTTGAAAAAGGCAAAATTATTTTTACAGATTAATTAAAAACCACTGGGTGGATTTTTATCATTATAGGGTGTTTGTGTACACACACTGCCAACACACATTAATGTTCATACAACATGTAAAAGTGAATTTTGCATCCGATGACCCCTTTAATAAACACTTTCCTCATAGTCTTTAAGTGAATTCCCTTATCCTCCACAGACCTACACCAGAACATAATAAAACTTCTAGCTTTGACAAATGTGTTTATAGGTTATGGTTCAGAGAGTCATTTAGCCTATTAAAATAATAATAATAATAATAATAATAGAACAAATTCATCACATTTTTTATTTATTTATTTTTCAATATTTCCTTCCTTTAAATTTTCTTGTTTTGATATAAAATTGTCAGTGTCTGGAACCTAGTTCACCTAAAATGAAAATTCTGATGATTCTGTTATCATTTCAACATAAAATTTTTCATAACCTTGTGTTTACAGTTTTTCACTGATACGAATGTCATGGTTTTAAGGCTAGTGTTACATAATTTTTGCCGCCCAGACATTTTAAAATACACAAATGTATCAGAGGATTCAGAATTTCTGTACATAAGTCATATAGCTTTTTGCTTTTTTATTCATTTCCGGAGCTCAAAAGCCCCTATATGCTTTCATTTTATGCAAAGAAAAGCATGAACATTCTTCAAAATAACCTTTTTGTGTTCCACAAAAGTAAGAAGGTTGTAGAGGTTTGAAAGTGTATGTAGCAGCAGTTTCTTTTTTCCTTAACACAAAATCTAACTACATTCAGCAGCAAGTAAAACAGCTATACACATTGTGTTGTCTCAATAATATCTAACAGGAACTGTAAATGAATGTCACTGTTAAGAACCTAAACGCTGTGCCCTGTATCTCTGAGAAGCCGTGCCAGTGTCACAGCTCCAGCACTGACAGAAGAGCAGTGAAACACGGCAATTATGAAAATAATAAACCTCACCGTGGCCTTGGTGGAGCTCTCCTGAAGGTCCCAGAGCAGCACGTGGTTTTCAGCCAGAGATATCACACGCTTCCCATCACCCATAGGCTCCCATAATACACTGCAGGAGACAGGAGAAAGGATATTAACAATAAATGGCCACAAATTCAGCTATGTGCATTTATCCAGTGGAAGTTAGTATGTAATACAATGTTTGAATGGTGCTCTTTGCATATGTATGAAGAATGCAGATATGGCTATGAGGTGTACGGCAATTAACCGAACTACTGTCTACACATCTATTATCATCAACTATCCAGACATCAACTGCAACACTACATTTACATATACATTTACATTTAATCATTTAGCAGACACTTTTATCCAAAGTGACTTCCAAATGAGGAGAACAATAGAAGCAATCAGATAAACAAGAGAGCAGCAATATACAGTACAAGTGCTATGACAAGTCTCAGTTAGTCTAAGCACAGGACACATAGCAATGTTTATTATTATTATTATTATTATTATTATTAAAAATGAGAGCATGTCATTTTGTTAAACTCCAATGTCTAAACGCAGTGCAATAATCTTCCAAACTTCACCCACTTAAGAAAGTCTATCATATTTCTTTTTTTCTTTTTTTTTGAAAACACAACTAAAGACACATGTTCTTGCACAAAATCATTGGGTTGGGGCAGTATATTTCCTTTTTCTGGTGACATCATTAATGATTTCTTTTTTTTCTTTTTTTTTAATGTAAAATGCAAAATCAAATATTCAGTGTAAATGTATGCATTTTGACAATCTAGTTTAGATTTCTGAATTATTTACAGTATATAATTTAATGAATAATATGCAGGCTTTTTATTTTAATTGCAGGGATAACAGACTATCAAATAAGATTAAATGACTCGACTCAGCTGCTCCCTAGGTTATGATAAATAATGAAGATATTTTAAATGAATCTAATTCTAATCCATTATTAAATGAATAGTTCAGATGCAAAACCAGCTAAAAGCCATCTCGGTCAAAAATGAGATAATGATACTGAGTGAATGCCCCTGACACATAGTATACGTCCATCAAATACTTTTACTTCAAACTCGCTAAATTCCAGCCTCAGCCCAATCAGAAGTACCAGTACTTACATAGAAACCTATACAAAGTAGCCAGAAAGAAATGCTCATTTTAAAGAAAAACATCAGATGGATTTAGAGGCTTTTGCATCTGAACTCTTCAAATAATACCTCCATCAGGCCTTGAGAGTTTTTTTTTTTCCTTCTTAGTTTACCCATAGAGTAGTTGACAATGTTAAAAGCGGCTATCCACTGCCATTTTCACAATGCAAAACTGTGACATTTCATTTATTAACACTCTTCAATCTGCAGGACTAAACCCAGCAGCACACAAACTTAATTGCTGACAACCTGCCAAAATAAAAGCTAGCTGATTGTAAGTTGAAAATTAGTTTTAAAGTAAATAAATAAATAAATAAATATTAACATTTTATTTTTAAGTTTACTATAAAATAATTATATTTTTATTTAATACTTCCAATTTATTTTAAAATATAATAATATTATCACATTTTATTATTTTATTTAAAAAATAAATAAATAAAATGCAATAATAAATTTTTAAGTCAACTTGACATTACATTTCTTTTGCATATCAACTTTGGGAAAAACTTGTGTGTAACTTTTTTTTTTTTTACCCCATTTACTCTTATTATTAATATGCATGCAACTTTTATGATCTCATATTAACTGAGAGACTAAACTGAATATTTGGAACTGTAAAAAATTACTGTGACAAATTCCTAAAAAAACATCAAACATTTATTTATTAAAGAAAATCATTTTAAAAATTGATGTTGATTAAAACCATTCCATGGACACTTTTGCATCAACTACACAAATCTAAATACATGCTGGGGAAGCCACTTCAAACAGTAATGTGTCAATCTACACATAAGTGTCTAGCAAAAAAAAGAAATCTATTAAAACTATTAAAAAGTGCAATTTAGTGACTTCATCAAACGTTAGGACATACGTTTAGGCTTAATACAAGTAAAGAAACTAACCAGAAAGAAGCGTATATGTGATGCTCAGGTAAATGGTAAATGGCTCAAGTTTGTTCTGAGGGAAGAAGGCAAGGTAGGAGGAGAGATGTCAGAAGGGAACCCATGTGTAGCAAATGTCCACAATATAAAAGGTGTGTGAGCATCGACTGGCCCCAGAACATCACAGAGATTACTCCATCATTACTGAAAGTATTGACTAACCTATATAACACAGTTTGCTTTCGTTTCTTCTCAGGCTCCAATTGATCTAGCAGCGGTGGCTCTGATAACCCATCACACAGCCATTAGCCTGTCTCATGCTGCCATCGCTACACGCACAGCACGTCCCGTGCACAAATTCTCACAAATGCTCCATTGGCCACAAAGTGCTCAATGGGCATTGATTAAGAGGCGTCCGCTAGCTCTCAAAATGAAGCAATTCTTTTCTGTGAGGCACGAAAAAAATAACAAAACATAGGTGACAACAAGTCTTTTTGGTACATTTTTCATTGATGTTTCGTCTATTCTCTTCAGGGAAGCCTAAATTGGAATGTTTTCAAAACAGGCACATACACACTAGAGAGACAGAACAGAAAGTTTGTGCAAGGCATGAAAATTCCCTACGATGCATGTTAACATTAGTCTCACATTGTCAGAATTTTGACTATTTGACCAACATGTACAACAACAACTTACATTTGGAAGCAGGTATGTGTGAATTCCATCTGTGGCTGACTAAGCAAACCCCACTGATAATGTGCTGTTGTGTTCAGTAAGAGCTAACTGTGCGAAGTCAGGGATATGAGGAAACAAGAAGCCTCATTCATCTTATGTAGATTGTAAACACTCTTGTAAGTCGCTTCAACCTTTTCGAACTTTATGAATGATTATTTTAAGTTCATGTGGTGTGTGTGTAGGGAACTAGAAACAAGCAGAGTACGGATGATTCTGCTATTAAAAACTAAGCTCACAATCGATTCAAGAGAGAATTGTGATGCATTCGGAAAATCGCAGACTCGATCCACTAATCGATTTATCGTGACTCCCCTACATCAAATACAAAGAAACAGACTCCTGAATCCATATAGATCATATACATGCATTATGTTTGATTGCACATCATTTAAAGGGGTGCTATTATGCTTTTTCACTTTTTGAATTTTAGTCAGTGTGTGGTGTGTATCTTTGGGTATAAAAAAAAAATCTACAAAGTTACAAATCTCAAAGTCCACTCCAAAGGGAGATATTTCGTTTTTAAAAAATCTCTTTCCAAGAACTACAACGAACGGCTCCTTTGGACTACAGCGTTTGTTTTTTCCGCATTCAATGATGTCACAATGCGATCCATTACAATATCATTAAAATAAATCCCGCCTACGGAAATCCGAATTGTTGGGGGGTGGGTAGGGACGAGGTGGGCGATTAGCCTAACTTTAGCGATGCACCGCAGAGAGACACTTCAACGAGCTGCAGCGCAGCGGGTATAAACACAAGTATTGACTAGAGTTTCCGCTTCACTGCAGACGTGTGCAGCAGGGGGTCGAAACACATGCCGAAGCCGCAATCTACTCCGGTTGCTGCGTCGGAGCCATAACACGCCATAGACGTGTGCAGTGTGTGGTAAGAGATTTATTCATCATACAGTTTACAGTGTTTTTTAAAATGCATAAACTTGCAGTAGAATAGGCTAGGCTAATCAATCATGATGTTCTTTGATAATGTTAGGCTGCTTTTAGCCTTGCTGGAGCTGGTTTTGGGCAATGAAACTAAGTATGTAAATAATTAAATACATTAGCGCGATAATATGATGTATTGGCGATCTCACAGGCTGACGATAGGACCCAACACTACTATAGCGTATTATTTACTCACCCTCCATGCAACCTAGGTGTATATGACTTCCTTCTTTCAGACGAATGCAATCGGAGTTATATTAAAATTGATCCTGGCACTCCCAAGCTTTAGAATGGCATAGACGGGTGTTTCTCTTCATCAGTCCAAAACAAGTCCAATAATATGTATCCATCCATAATAAAAAAAAAAGTGCCTCACACGGCTCGGGGGGGTCAATAAAGGCCTTGTGTAGTGAATCATTGCGCTTTTGTAAGAAAAATGTCCATATTTAAAACGTAAGAATCACTTTAATCTAGCTTGCGATAACAGTTGTACACGGAACTTGCTTCTTTGACAAGGGGCGTGGGAGTACTGAAACACCGTCTAAGCTGTTCGCCAATCGCAACGCAGTGGGACAGCTAACCAATCACAACACATTTCGTTTTTCAGAAGGCAGGCCTTCACTAAACCCGGAACTAATCGAGCCATTTGTGCCAGGCTGGGAGAAATGTACTGTAATAATGTAAATTATGTTTAAATTAATGCATTTTTCGAACCACCAAGTATGAAAGCATGTTCTAGTACACCGCCAAAACAAAATCAAGACTTTGTAAAAGACCATAATAGGACCCCTTTAAACCTAAATACGATCAACTTTGCAGAGCACAATGCAGCAACTGCAATGTTTTGCTGTCTTATTGGTTTACAGTGTAAGGAAAAACAAGTCCTTCTACAACCAGTACTCTGCTTTGCTCCTTGTCCAGTGTCTTCTATTTTATGACTAGATTACTGCAACTCACATCTTGTCACACCTGCCTTGAGCACATATAAAATCTTGCTAATTGACTTACACTCAACCTTCATCAATTAAATTTGGCACAATACACTAGTCTCACATAGCCAGACCTTCAGACTGACGGCAGAAGGTCTGGGAACTTTGACCACTTTGAATGGCCAAGGCCCGCCCAAGAGGCCATATGACGCTCTAACCATGACGCTCTGATCAACATTATACACCCTCACCCAGGTAAGATACAGCTGATTAAGTCATGGCTTGTGCACTATCCCACTTACCATACTTTCCTGTCTTCATCCAAAGCCATCTTGGGGTTTTTTTAGATTGACATTGTCTTTATTTCTCATGGCTCCTGTCATGGCCAATGTGCTGAAGCCCTTGTTTTGACTGGCCAAATTTTCCTACTAGACCACTTTTCTTTTCACTGGCTTCTTATAAATGTTCCTTCCAGAGCCAAGACATCTCTAAAAGAAGAAAGCTATTGGTTAATTACCCCTTTTAAGTTCTTTAGCCAATGCTACTGCGACCTGCCAATCACATGCAGATGCAAGGACCTACACCTTGAATACAATGCAAGTTGCTTCGGATTTAAGCATCTGTGGTGGTTCCTGGCTCTGGCTGCTTCAGTAGCTCTTTCAAAAGTAATCATCTCAGTGGAGGCACACTATGGCCTCCCCTTCCCGGGCCACCTTTGGGCTGGCATCCTTGTACATCATCACCTTTCTTGCCAGACACTTCAAGGGCAACCAGCTTCACAGTCAACTCTGGTGGCTGCTGCTGACCTGTGTACTTCACCACATACACCAACAAAAGCCAAAATACCCTTGGATGCCCTTGGATGCCATGCAGGCATTGTACATTCCAGGCGTCTGTGACTAGTTGACTGCTCTCTACTAGCATTTCACTTTGTTGGTTCACATCCTTGTCCACCCAATCAGCTTCAGTAGGAACCACCGGGTTTCTGGTACTGATTTTTTTTTAATAGCTGTCGGGTAAGTCATGAAGGCCTAGACTGGTGGTCGTTGCACCCCAGTTTTAGTTTGGAGGGAACAGACTTGACAGCATAAATTTATTGCCAAGGCAAAGAGAATCGTGGAGATGGTGTAGCCTGACATAATCCCTACCTCTGTGCCACTCAGAAGTCAAAGTCAGCCAACATTCAAGTGAATGTCAGAGACAATGCCTTGTTTAAAACTCATACTCACCTTACATAATACTTTTAAAAGTTGAAATACTTTCTCTTATCAAGTTTAGTTTGCAGAAAAAAATCTGTAAGTAAAGGAAGTTGTTCCTTGAGCTTATGCACTCAAGTACAGAATGAAGTGTCCAGCATGCAATACTTGTGCATTGTCTATGACCAATACGCAACTTGTTTAAGTCTTTTGCAGGCTTACTTACTGAAACTGTCACCTGGCTGTGAACTGAGCTGATTTCATCCTTTTCCTCACCAGTCAGTCAAAACCCAATGTTATGGCTTGAAGTGAGAGGTGAATCTGCAATTCTTTCAGCCCTCCCAACTGACTTTGTCTTGTCTCACACCTTGTTTGACCTTACAAAAAGTCACATCCCAGGTGCACACAAAGCAGGAGTTTCTCATGTTTCTTTTACTGTAACCTGTGTGCCTTCTGCTTCTTCTCAGTCATGTCTGCATCCCTTCCTTCCTCTAACCACTTTTCCTTACTTGATGTTAATGATTCTACACATGCTCCACATATGTGTGACACCCTCCAGCATCTCACTGATAATATCTGTGACCATTGGACCAATTTCAGTGCTACAGAGAGGTAATAGCACAAGTCAAATTACTCAGCCAATCTGACCCAATATCTCCCAGAATCTCTTCCCTCTGCAGTGCTTCTGTGGTCAAAATCACTATCAAAATAAGATCAGCAACACTTCAGACACCTGCAAATTGTTCACATCGTTCTCCTCTTTTCTTCTGTCTTCCCACTATCTGTTCTGACTGCTGATGACTTGGTCTACTCCTTCTTTTTTTTTTTTTCTTTTACTAAAGCCGTGACCATCAGCAACCAGTTGTACACAACACATTCCCAACTAACCACCACTCATACTGTTTTTCTTTTTCAGATGTCTCTGAATGTCTTCATTTTAGATGTCCTGTGACCTACAACCTATCCCTTACATCCAGCCCCATGACATCTGCAAGAAATCTATACAATGCTGTTTGCGGCTTTCACTGCAGCCTTACGTCACAGGCATATCCTACAAGGTCTCCTGGAGAGGAGGGATGTCTTGAGTCGCATCAGCTAATGACCAATTCTCTTCGATATGCACACTGGGCATGGCTTCTTCTGTTACTGATACGCAGCTCTATCTGTCATTCCGACCTGATGATCCCACCATCTTAGCTTATATCTCCGCTTGCCTTTCAGACCTTTCAGCCTGGATGGAGGAGTGCCAGTTTTTCAACCTCAAAAAAGACAGAGCTCCTTCTAATCCCAGCAAATACGTTAGTCCAACTTGTTCTCACTCCCAACTCGTCACATACTGACACTTGGTCAGGACCCATTTAGCATCATTTTTGAACAAGCAGGGTCCTCCATTGCTTTTAGTTGTTTCCATTATGCATCGCATTTAATGGTTTGCAAAAATATAAATAACTTTATATAAATGTATACTTTCATAGATATTTTTGGAGCACCTAACCCCACCCCTACCCTAAACCTACCCACTTCTGAACAATATAAAACACACAACAGGCAAATAAAAGTACAGTGACAGGTATTTATTGGAAAAACTGACAGCAGTATAAGCAGTATAAAACTATCACAAACAAATCGTGTAGCATTCTAAGTCCTCCGATATCTTTATGCGAAGAACAGAGCAAACCATAAGGCTTTAAAGGAGGAGTCCACTTCCAGAACAGGCTAGTCACAGTTTATTTAAAAAGTATTATTATTCCAAGTCTTCTGAGTCAAAACGATTGATTTGTGATAGGAATAGTCACAATCACCTTCTCTATCTGCCTGTCTGTGCACAAATTTAAAAATTGCTGTCAGAAGAAGTGGAACATCAGCTTTGGTTGTGAAATGCCATTAGCTCTTGTGTGTCTCGTGACCGACTGCATCAAGCTAAACATGTTTGAGTGTTTTTTTGAATGTGCGGGAGCGAGGTCATCTTCAGCGTGAAAGCAGAAGTCCATTTCCAGATCAAAAATTTACAGATAATGTACTCACCCCCTTGTCATCTAAGATGTTTGTGTCTTTCTTTCTTCAGTCGTGAAGAAATTATGTTTTTTGAGGAACATAAGGTTTGAGGTTTTTTGTTTATTTAAAGCAATGTGGTAGCCTGTGTGTCAAAAAGTGACGCCAAGGGGTCCTGACCAAGCGCCAATTTGTGACGAGTTGGGAGTGAGAATATTTTGGTTAGTCAATCACAACAGCACTATACAATTGGGTTCCACAACTCTAATGACAACTAGGACAGCAAGAAGAATGGACTACTGGACTAGGCTGTTGTTCAGCCTTTTGGCTGTAGGTGATACCGAACATGGCAGTGCATACAGACTTTAATCAGCTAACAAAGACCCCAACCAGCCCTCTTCGTCTCACTCCACTGGTTACCTACATCTGTGCCAATATTGACCTTCAGGACTGCAATAGAAATACACCGCCCTACTCAATAACACTCCTACAAGTGTCTGTTCCCTCACACTATTTACGCCTGGTGGTTTCTTCACAATGAGGTACAAAGTAATTTTGTAGAACCTTCACCTTCTCTGTTCCTCTGTGGTTGAATGGGCTATCAACCTCTACCTGTTCTGCTGAAACCAAAAATTATTCTCTGTTTATCTATTTTTGTATGTTTCATTTCTGCTTTAGCTAGTGTGCCAATAAAATTTACACTTGAAACTTTGTGTACTCTAAATATTGTTGCCTAGCAATCTTTATGCCAATCACTATGCCAAGAAGCGACAAATACACGTGCACACCGTGTTTACTCACAAAGCAAGGAAAACAAGTGGTAGAAACCACAAATATCTTCAATTTGTAAACTGATTTGACAAAGACACTATTTAATGAGTTTGTCATTGAGTGAACATCTATTTCTTAGAACTGCTTTTTTCCCCTCAACAAAAAAAAAAAAAACAATTACATTCCTACAGCCTTTTTATCCTCTTCAGGGGAAGACACACACACTCCAAGCTGCCATGTTGTTCATGGTCATGATGCCTTGGCTAAGAAATGTTACATTATTACTTCAGTCTCACTTTAGAACAGCTGCATGTGGGCTATTCAGGGTTTATTGTAATTCTGGCATACTGATCCATCATCAGGCAATTGTTTGTCAAGTACTAAATTTTTATAAGATGCCTATGTTATTGTACAAACATTGCAGTTTAATCAATCTGGCATCTGCTGATGATGGTCCCAGTGCGGTATCCACTGTCCCCTGGCAGATGGATAGATGATGGGGGAAACAAGGGGTTACCAGGAACATCTTCAATCAACCTATTTCTGATGGCAGAGTCAAGATTCATTCGTGTTTATGCATATTTAAACTTGCAACATGTTGCACCAAATTTGATGCCAATGACCCCATGGACATTGGTTTTGAAGTGTTGTGACCATTATGAATTTTGCACAAATTGTCCATCTTGGTGGTATAAAAAAAGATCACCTGGATCATTCTGCATAACATCTCTTTTTGCGTCCATGAAAGAAAGAAATGGGTTTGGCACAGCATAGCGATGAGTAAACAATGACAACATTTTAATTTTTGCATGAACTGTTCTTTTAAATTTGATCTTGTCCTTTTATCTTTCAGTACAGTGAGGAGGAGGTTTGAATTTATTGATTTTTTTGTTTAGCTGAAGTGAAATTCCATTAGTATGTGCATCTCCCTCATCTGACGGATATGAGTATGATGGCCTGCCATTTGGCAAAAGCTTCAAAACACAACCATGATTTTTTTTTTTTTTTTCAATTCTGTGTTGTGAATTATGATGCATGAAATAAAGCATGTGACTGAGAACAAAAGAAATGCACAGAGGCTGAAAATAAAACCAAACAGATGGGTGCATGAAACACAGAGTAAATAGATTTCTGTAACATCTAGAAAAGAACAGAACAATAGATTGAAGGGAGGCAGAGCCAAAATGCTGCAAGAGACGAAGACAAAGCGAGACAGAGAGAGAGAAATGGAAATAAAAGGCATGACGAGAAGGATAGCAAAGCTAGGAAAGAGGGAGAGAGAAAGGGGAAGCTGCAGGGTTAAATCGATAGCGTGTGGCGTACCAGGCCACGCTGCCGTGGGCCGTGTTGTCAAGGTGACAGAGAAGCTCCAAGGTCTGCGGGTTGTTTGATGAATCATCGGGGGACTCGTGGCTGCCTGATTCCCATTCCGGGGGCATCCTCCACACTGCCGCACATGTGAGCACTCGACTCTCAGACGCTGGCCGACAGGAAACACACACAAACACAACACGGTCAGAATCTCACATAAACATGCATGCACACAATACAGCTTAAAAACACAGACACAGCTGCTTCGGCTCATTTGTAATCGGAGTGCACAACAACCAAAATAAAACAAAGATGCTGAGTCTTTCTACATGCATTTAGACGTTATCACACCATAAACCGTATCAATCTGGTTATATTATCTGACGGTTAATGATGTGTATGTATTTACAGGTATGTTTATGGTTCATATGTAATGCATCTTTGGATTGTCTTCCAGCAGCACATGCCATGTGAGCAGTACAGGGGTGTGTGGCTCTGTTCTCTCAGTAGTGTATACTGCCTCTAGAGGACAGATCACTCATAACACTTTTTTATTTCAAACACTCTTTGAATGGATGAAATAAATAAATAAATATTGTGTTGTTACAAACGCATCCTGTTCACTACAATACAGATTTAGAAAAATATACATTAGTTAACAAGAACTGATATCACCATGAACTAACATTTATTAATTATATATGCTAAATAAATGCATTTATTAATTTGATCACTCTTAATGTTTCTCACTTAACACAGTTTAAGACTGGCTTAAATCTCAGTTCCAAAATGTAAAACTTCCAAAATGTAGTTTAAATGCAGATTCTAAGGGCTCTAAACTAAGTCTTATCTAGTGAAACGATCTGTCATTTTTTTCGAAAAATAAAAATTTGTATACTTTTTAAGCACAAAAGCTCATGTAGCACTAGCTCTGGGTACTCAGGCTCAAAAAGGTAGAGTATAGTATCGTTGTACCTTTTTGTTTGTAAGCAGCGTTTGACTTACTTGCACTTCCTTAGTCTTTGCACGTTCGCTTTGTAAACACTGGGTCTGTAGTTCCGCCTATGTTCCACGTGACCTTTCGACATGATTCAATAGTACGTAGTGCCGTGGACGCGCATCCCAGAACTAGTGCTACACCAGCTTTTGTGCTGAAAAAGTAAACAATGTTTTTGTTTTTTTTTTCGAAAAAAATGACTAATCGTTTCGCTAGATAAGACCCTTCTTTCTCAGCTGGGATCGTTTAGAGCCCTTTGAAGCTGCATTTAAACTACATTTTGGAAGTTCAAAATCGGGGCACTGATGAAGTCCATTATATGGAGAAAAATCCTGAAATGCTTTACTCAAAAAACATAATTTCTTCATGACTGAAGACAGAAAGACATGAACATCTTGGATGACAAGGGGGTGAGTAAATTATTTGTAAATTGTTGTTCTGAAAGTGGACTTCTCCTTTAATGTTAACTATTTGTACAGTGCTACCAGGAAATCTAACTGCAAATCTGAAAGCAAAAAACTATTAAAGCCATAAGACCCTGTGTTAAAGTGACACTAATGAAGCATTTTTGCATCTTTACTTTATGCACAATTTTCAAAGGTCAGTACATTATCAGGATATTTCATTATAAGAAACTTTTACTCTACAACATTTTAAAAAAACAGACACACAAACACACTCATATTGTTATTGAACAAAATGAAATTGTAAGTAATGTTATATAAAAATAGGAAGCAGTCTCTCTTATGATGTGTGGGAGAATGTTCGGTGCAGCGGCTGCTTCCTCCGGTGTAATGACCGCTTTGGGAGACGTTCAGAAACGCATATCAGCACTTTCTGCATCAGCCGAAAAGTGTACTGCTAGTTATGAGTTACAGATAAAACCTGCAGCCGATAATTACACATTTACTACAGTATATGGTTTGTGTATTCTCTCAAGTATTTTTTCTAAAGTTTATAACTCACGCTGAAAAAAAAAAAAAAAAACTCATTAAATTTACTGTTTGAAAAAAAATAAACAAACAAACAACAACAACAACAACAAAAAACTGTCAGTCGTGGTTGCCAGAAATTTGCTGTAAAAAAAAGTAAACGTTTATGATACTATGCCTGTATAGGGGGTAGGGATGCCTGTATATTTTACAGCTTTCATTAACTGATGCAAATACTCATCTACTTCGACTACCATAATTTGCTTTTTACTTTTAATGTACAGATAACCACCATGATAATACAGGTGGCGCAGCAGAAAGCCACATAGTAAAGCAGAGTTCATGGTAAGTACTCTGTCCATAAAACAATATACAGGCATAAACACAAAACACCATCAGGAAAACATTCATGGCACTAAAATAATGCAATATACAGGTACTTAATGACAGAAAATATAACACTAAACACCCTAATGTGTATTATTGATAATAATGAGAAGAAATAAAAATATTTAAATAACATACAGTCATATCAGATAAAAATAAAATTACATACAGTAACGCAATGTTAAAACCATTCACATTTTCAGAGTATATGGTAGGATTGCACGGTTTACAGGTACTATGGTAGCATCATGATACTGTAGCTTCAAAATACTGGTGATGCCACTGTGATGCCATTTTTCAAATGGTAGTATCATCAATACGTAAGTAATGTAGTATGTGTGGCAGTACACAATTTTAATCGCTAATTTGAACAGGCATTGTCTGCAAAAACATTACTAGAGAGTCTTTTTTTGAATGCAGCAGCCTTTCTGCTGTGCCCTGTGTGCTGCAATTTATCAGGAGAAAGCGCCTAAAAATTAGCAGCTCAAACATTTTTCTAACATCCTAATATCTTTTACATAGGAATGTATTCTCTCAGTTTATCCTTTGCTCATTTGACCACTTCTGGAATAGTTGTAATGGATAGTTCGTAAAACCAATTTGCATAACAGCATTTGCAATCAGTTCTCATTAATCGTATCAATTCTTATAATGTGGCATTAACATTATAAATCAATTATGTGTTTTAATACACTGTCCTTCAGTCAGCTTTGGAAGTTTCAAGATATGGGGCCAAAAATGCTCCTATATGACATGATAGTTTCGCAATATGACACGAGCTAACAGAGTGCTGTTCTTCCTAATATCAGCACGACCGCAAAAGCGATTGATTTTATGTAGCAGTTCAATAAACAAAGTTGATATTAAATGACATTTTAGACACAACATTGTCAATAATGATAGTTTCACTCTATTTTGCCAATAAAACTAGTTCTAAACAAAGCAGAACTGTTGCACGTCTCCAAGCAACACGTTTTTGAATAAATCAATGATTCACTGAGCCATTCATAAAAACAGTCACATGCTGTTTTAAACAAATCAATTAAATAAATGATTCAGTGACTTAATCTTGTTGCCACCTACTGGCGGTTTTAGGAAATTTGGTCTGTATTTATGAAAATTCAGTTCATTTCGTAGCTTTATGAATTAACACATGGTATGGTGATACTACTTGGTAATGTGATACTTCAGCTGGTATAGTATTGTTAGATATATTTATGATATTGTGACAACCTTAGTATATGGTAAGGTAATTTCTAGTTTTACTTTAGCAAATTTACAGTATTTTACATTACAAATTACAAATCTTTTTGTAGTGCATCTTATAGTAAAGGCTAAGCAAGCGAACAATACTGATGGCTGCATTCAATAATACACACTAATAATGCTATCAATAATACATTTGCTGCTTAAAGGTGCAGTAAGTGATTTCTACCCAAAAGGATCAAACTCCATTCTTGATAGCGCCACCTCCAAATTCATGAACATGCTATACGACAAAAGAGTGGACACGCCCCTTACTGCTGATTGGCCACAAATGTATATTGGTGCTCAGTCTGATCCACTTTCACCAGCATTTCTCAGAAATCGCTTACTGTACCTGTAATGCTATGAAGAGATTTCTGTCATTTATTACAGCATTTCCATTATAGGGAAAATTTTACTTCTAGTCCATTACATATCCAACAGCATACAGCATCTTAGTTTGGACTCCACTATTTTCAAAAAGAAAAATAACATGATGGTATTTCAAAATGACATGTTTAAATGATTGCCTCACTCTATAAAGAGAATGTACATAAAATCAGTTTTACTTAAGTTCATTTTAAATAAATAAATAAAAACATATATCTTTTTATATGTATTTATTCTTATATATTTATTTATTTATTTATTTATTAAAAGTTATTTTTAAAAGGTTACATTTATTAAAGGTGTCATATTAGAGGTGTACTAGGGGTTTTCATGCTTGATTTCTCCAAAAACACATTATATTTTTTGCATATTTTACATCACTGCAGCTCCTCTTTTCCCAATCTGCCTCTGTTTAGTTCCTGTTCCTTCCAAAATAGGTAATGTGCTCTGACTGGTTTGCTGTCCCACTTAGTGCATGATACAGAAATGTCATGCCACTTACCATAACTGCAATTTTCATCTGTTTAGCCATAAATATTAACAATGGTGTCGACGTTGCCCAATTCAGACCTGAAAATGTTTATGAACAAGAGGATTGTGCAGAACCAAGCACAAATAAAGGGGTTTTTTAACCCGGGTGGAAGAAAGAAACAGCGTCTCTTCACTATGGTGACAACATGCTCCTAAAGCAGTTCTTCTTTGTCTTTTCTAGCATAACTAGTGATTCAGTGTGGTTTGATTCTTCTGAAGGCACAAGGCCACAGGTAATAACAGCCATGCTGATATTCAGAGTAACAGCACAGTTACAAGTCTGATACTGCTTTTATACAACAGCATAATAAGACAAAACATTTTAGACAAAATCAGTTCAACTGTAAACCTTTTCACAGATCTCAGTTTGATAATGTACTGAATTGGTATTTCATAGCAGTTCTTTTCTGCTGGTAAAGCTGTTGAAATGTGTAGTGGAGCACAAGCGTACGCCAGAATAAGAGCTGTTCTTGGATCAGAGTGCGGCGGGCGGGCGGGGGTGATGATGGAGGCAGACTCAGTGCCGCCCGGCTACTCCATTAGCTTGAATGTCACGGTAATTACATTCCTCTTTTGAACTCCACTATGACATCTTGCACATTGGCCTCATCATAATGAAGATGGAAGGAGAAATGAAAAAAAAAGTCATATCCTAGTTTTTACTCAGAAAAGAAATGTTCCCCACTATGCGAACTGTCAGCAACCAGCCACAGGCGTCGGTCTTATAAACACGGGATTTAATTAAAATGTTCACTTTCAATTGTTTCTTCATGTTTGTGTACGTTTTTTAATTGCCTCGAGGCGAGTGCAAGAATGTGTCATATATTGCTTTAACAGCCAGTGTGACATGACTGTGCCAGTGAGCTCACAGCACATACAAACACATATAAAGTCGAAAGTCTTTTGTGAAGTTTCACTCATGAGGTTAGAAGTACACTGAATGTGAGTACAAAACCTTGTACTAGAGGAAGACAGCAGTGGAATCATATTTATTTATAAACATTATGCAAACAACTTATTGAGGAATTGACTAATTTAAGACTAAGACTTTGCTGCAAACCCTACCTAAACAACATTTTTAATGCTCAAAATCAGTGCTGTCAGTTTAACGCGTTACCTTAATTAATTAGTTATGAAAAAATAATGCAATTAAAAAATATTAACACAGTTAACACACTGGCCCTGCCCCCAGACCTGTACGTTATCTTAGATTTCGTACAGTTGACTGTATATACAGTACGAGTGCTGATTTTATCCCGATCTATCACAATCTTAAATGTGATTTTATACAACAGGTTTAGTAAATAAAAGTTGATAATGTGTTATATTTTAAACACAATATTATGTTTTTGCTTAATTTTGCAAAGAACATATTACCTTTGAACCCATAGCAGAATTGTTGCAATCTCCAAAACAACACAGAGGTGTTTTTTTTTTTTTTTTTTCAATGAATCCGTGCTTTAAACTAATTGTGTGAACCAATGATTCAAAGGCCTGTTCATAAAGAGAGCCATTTACTTAATTCCTGAATGAATCAGCTGTTTGAACAAATCAAATGAATGAATGACTCATAAAGACATTTACCACCACCTGGTGGCAGATTTAGTTTCTAATTTAGAGCATCATTTCATTTAAAAGAATTTAAATTCTGTCATCATTTATTTATTAATGACACTATATGAACAAAAAATACTGAGATGTTTACATCAGGCCATTGTAGCCTAAATGTTTATTGTGTAATACATTTTATGTTGAATCAAATGAAATATTTCTAAATTTCTAAAGCTACAATTTGTAATGCCTAATTGATACTTTCTCATTTAACACAAAACTACTATCTAGTTGCATATTAGTATGCACATTGCATATTGGCTGTTTAACAGTACTTATAAAGCACATATTGATTCCTTATTCTGCATGACCATATTTTAGATCTCATATATATATGGCTGAATAAAAGCATTAATTTCTATAGAAAAAAAACAAATAAACAAACAAACACACATATGAACAAACATTTGAATTGTAGTATATCAGGCAAATCAGCACATTAAAATGATTCATAAAGGATAATATAAAGGATATATATATACAGTGGCCTCCACTAATATTGGCACCGTTGGTAAATATAAGCAAAGGTGGCTTTAAAAATAAATCTGCATCATTTACCCTTTTCATCTTTCATTAAAAAAATTCACAAAATTCTAACCTTTCATTGAAGTAAAATCAAAAAAAAAAAAAAAAATCCAACGGGGGGAAATTTACATTATGATATAAATGTTTTTTCTCTAATGCATGTTGGCCACAATTATTGGCACCCCTAGAAATTCTTATCAGTACAATATCTCAAGTATATTCTCATTCAGGCACGTGTACAGGTAGGGCTCAACGTGCGCAGAGCACAGGCCCTTTTTCCCCTTACACTCTGAAGTGCCCTTTTTTGGTGGCTGTTTTTTTTTTTTTTTTAAATAAATCAGTGCCTATTGGTCACCCTTTACGTTTGTCTGCCTGTTTTACAAATATTTAGCCAGTGAGATGTATTAAAAAGAACGTGTGACTAAATCTTTTTGTATCCGCTCAAACCGTCCATCAAACAGCCTCATAACTCCACCCCCTCTTGACAAAATGAATTTCCACAGCAGCTGAGCTAAACGAAGTCTTGCAAGGAAAAATAAAGATCTTGTTGTTTGAATAAGTACAGTGTTTTCTTTACGCAAGAAACTCTGTCATATTTTATGTATTGGAGGTATGAGACGTGTGGGACCGGAGAGAGAGGGCTAGCATTTGCCATCTTGTCTACAGCCAATACACTTGAATAGCCTGTGCATACAGTAGCATTTCATCTCTTCGAAATGAGATTTTGGCTAAATGTATTTTACAACAGGAAAAACTGAGCGCTATGACAAACTTTGTAACCTGTTGATGAAAACGTAACGTGATGCCGCCGTTCTAATGACGGACAAACTGCGCATCTGCACATATTCGCTGGTCAAAAACCCCTTAACTGCATTTGAGTTTGACACAAAGCGAATGAGTGATCCTTGTCACCCAAATATATTTCTAAAATATTTCTTCTTTGATTTATGATTGCTGATACAATAATTCATTACCATTTAGTCATATTATATGGTTGCGTGGTTCATGTTTACGGTGTTAATATGCACCTATGCTCTAGCTAGCTCATTTCTTAATCTAGTATTCTATACTCTCCACTCGTCTTCATATGTATAAACTTAAAACATGGTTTTAAGTATTGTTTTTGTAACTAAAAAAAAAAAAATACAGAATCAGATCACTGTGAAATCTTTATAATTTATCATGCAGATTGTAATATTTTATGCTATACACAGGCTGTAGGAAGAGCTCTGGTACAATTCAAACTTTTCACTGCAACTGTACTTTTAACTGTATATATATATATATATATATATATATATATATATATATATATATATATATATAAGCCAGCAATTTTATAATAAGCAATTTTTATTGCTGGGTTATTTTAGACCTTAGACCAACATCCCTGGTTCTCAACAGTATCAAGTTTTTGCTAGGTAGGCGGATACATGTTGAATATGCTATAGTGACTGCATGGCTATAGTTTTTTTATAATCTTCTATTTTGACTGGAATTGTGTTGGACATAATTATTTAAATTATATTTCAAAACAGTTTGGTAAAAATACATGACTTACTGCTTTACCCTCCTCTTTTCTCAATGACATACATAAACATGTTAACCAAATAATACAAATTAGCTTATAAAACCAAACAGAAAAAAAACTTCAAACTATATTATTATTATTATTACTATGGTTATTAATAGTGATTATAAATATGATTCTGTACATATATACTGATCTTTAATTATTAATCCTTACAGACAACATAAAAAAGCCTTTTTTTCTGAGTGAAACAGAATATTACACATTTTTTGCTGCTGAATTGTGCATAATGAGGAATGTGCATTATTAGAAAAGCAAATACAGCTGTTTTTGACTTTAAAGGAACACTCCACTTTTTTTGAAAATAGGTTCATTTTCCAACTCCCCTAGAGTTATACAGATGTGTTTTACCGTTTTTGAATCCATTCAGCCAATCGGCGGGTCTGGCGGTAGCACTTTTAGCATAGCTTAGCATAAATCATTGAATCCGATTAGACCATTAGCATCTCACTATAAAATGACTAAAGAGTTTCGATATTTTTCCTATTTAAAACTTGACTCTTCTGTAGTTGCATCGTGTACTAAGACTGGCGGAAAATGAAAAGTTGTGATTTTATGGCTAGGAACTATACTCTCATTCCGGCGTAATAATCAAGGAATTTTGCTGCCGTACCATGGGTGCAGCAGGTGCAATGATATTATGCAGCGCCTGAAAGTGACCGGCACTAAGTTTGTGTAGATACAGATTTGCCACCGGTAGGGCTGTGACGGTCGCAATGTCAACCACACCACCGCGGTGGTCAATTGCCATCGGCAATACTGCACGTGACGTCACACAATCTATAACAAGCATAAAATACAGTTTCTTTAACAATTTCTCTGCCGTGGCCGTTTTTAAGTGTCCCCGCCGGCAGCAGCAGCGAGCACAAGTGCCTTCGCAGCTACTGGAAGAGATCAGCGTTCAAACGCACACAATAGACTAAAGCTTGAAAAGCTCCAGGAAAACTAATTACCATGAATGTGTCAGGAGGAAATATTAATATTATTAATAAATTATTATTAATAAACTAGTGTTTTCTGAGCCAGTGTCGCAAAGATCTTTGGAGAGAAATGCATCTCTGCGGATTTTATAATGAAAGAGTTTTTGTTTTCGATTTTAATTTTTTAGCTTTAAAGCAGTAAAGTAATAATTTAAAGCTTTCTATAGATATGTTTATCCTGACTGTAAGGCAAGTATTCGCTGAGTTTCGTTTCATTTTTGTGCAGCGCTCCTGTTCAACACCGAGACATCAGAAAGCGCATCTTGTGTGTTTTCTTTATTTTTACAAATGCACAACATTTTCTTGATAATGTGAGTGCGCGCAAATAAAATTAGACCCTTTACAGTTACAGATGATATATTACACTTACCTTTATGAGCAAAGATTATGGCATATTTAAATTTTTTTGCAAGTGATTGTGCTGGCGCCTCCATGTCCTGCAAAGCGCATTTAGTTTCCACTCTCCAACAAACCATTGCATGCGCAAAATAGCGTGTATTTCACTAAGTTAAACGTTTAAAATAACATTGTGATATGCTTGAAGATTTTATTTTAGGCAAGTCGTGATGATTTGAGAAGGCAAAATTGATCAAACATAGGCTGTGATCAACTCACTGCCTGCCTCTGGCTGCTTGGTCGTTAAAGCAAAAACCTTAATTTAACAAACAAAAAATGTTCCAAACATATTTCTAAATTAACTTTATAAAAAAAACGAATAGAAATATAACTATGTTCCTATTAAAAACAAAACTGAGATATTTTAATGAATGCAACAGTTTAATGGGAAAGAGAGAGAAAAGACTCGTGCCGGTAATTTTGATGAGCCGTCAGACAAGGGTTGGGCGAGGCTGTTACGAACTTATGCAACAAATGTTTGTTTAATATTTACCGTTCTTATTTTGGCTGCTTTCTTATTAAACTGTCTACTTTCTTTGATATTTACTTTAGTGTTTTGTAGGCTGAAATAAACAGGCACGTTTGTTAATAATTTTTGAGCCTCATTTTTTATGCTTCAAAAAAAAAAAAAAAAAAAAAAAAAATATATATATATATATATATATCTCAACACCGCACCACCGACGGTAGTTGGTCCATTACCACTGCGGTGGAAAAAAATCTGCCACCGTCACAGCCCTAGCGGCCGGCAGAGTTGACGGCTGCGTAATATCATTGCGCCTGCTGCACCCATGGTACGGCAGCAAAATTCCTTGATTATTACGGCCTATAAAATCACAACTTTTCATTTTCCGCCAGTCTTAGTACACGATGCAACTACAGAAGAGTCAAGTTTTAAATAGGAAAAATATCGAAACTCTTTAGTCATTTTATAGTGAGATGCTAATGGTCTAATCGGATTCAATGATTTATGCTAAGCTATGCTAAAAGTGCTACCGCCAGACCCGCCGACTGGCTGAAAGGATTCAAAAACGGTAAAACACATCTGTATAAGTCTATTTAAAAAAAAAATGGAGTGTTCCTTTAAGGGCCATATTTACTATACAAAAAAAAATCTGCATGAGATTGCAAACCTTAGTAAATCATGTTGCATGACACATTGAAATATTCTATTCTCATAAATTTTCCATCTGAAAGTGAAACTCCTACAAAAAAGCATATGCAATGAGGTCAGCTGAAAAAAAAACAAACAAACAATTACATCCACACCTTTTCATCAATAAATCCATTTCATTTAGTAAATCCTGGGAGTAGTTTTTCAGTCAATGGTCACTAGCGAGAGAAAGAGAAAGAGAGACTCACTCTTGTTGTAGCACGTGGTCAGCACTGCCTTGTCCGCAGGACTGCCGCCGATGTGCCATATCTCACCAGCATCGTGCAGGAGGACGCTCTTATTAATCATATTATTCTCATCATCAAAGTCAATGATGTGAATCTGCAGAAGAGAAAAAAGCACAGCGGTGAGGAGAGCGTCCTGACGGCAGTTCAAAGAGCTGGGACTTCACTCGTAGATATTTACTTTAATATGACAGTAAATGAAATCTCAAACGCTTTTTAACTTCACACACTCCTGACACTCATTTCCCAGCTTTTATTTCAACTTTGAAGTGACTGCCTCTTTTGAACTTATGTTAGATGCATAAAAGTTATACGCAAAGCATGGCACATTTGAGGAGGCAGTAGAAAGTTATTATTTTACTGAGAGACAGAATGAGAACTGTGGGTAATATTCTAAGTGTTGTCATTACGTCCATAATGGAGTTGTGTTCACTTCACTAAATCCTTTTCTATGTCTTTCTTTTCACTAACAACATCTAAGCAGCCTTAAAACAAGATCAATTCACTTGGAGAAGCAACATTTAAACACATTTTATCTTTTAATCTTGATCTTAGATAAATACTTTAGATAAATAATCTTTTAAAATATTTGACTTTAGACCAAGTTTACAGTTTTCAGTTGCCTCAAAATAGCAACGTGCCAACCATGTGCCTGAACACACCTTGTTTTCAGACCAGGATGCTAGGGTGACCACCTGTCCCGCTTTGTGTTGTACCGCACAGCATTTTTACCCCTTGTCCCGCACGTCGCATATTGAGAAAATGTCCCGCATCATGCTAAAAAAAAAAAACGGCCATGCATTCTTTTGCCTTTTTTTAAGAAAGCATTTTTATTTATTCTTTTTGCGGCGTAGTTTCCACGCAAAAGATTTTCGGACCTCATCAAGTGATCCATCACCACCGACGTAAATGGTTGAGCACAGACATGAAAAACACAATATTCTCCATTCATTTTAACCAATTTAAAAAGCAGCCTTCACTATCTTCTTATTTTAATTGTTTGTTTGAGGCAGTTTCTATGGCCTTATTTTAATGACAAATGTCTAGAGCGCATTATTGTAATGCGGGGGATCATCAAAATGCGCAAGCACAAATCTCTTCTCTTACAGATGGATTCTCTTTATTCTCATAAAAAAGACACGCTTTTTCTCGCTTGCATGTGCACGCTCAGAAACATAAATCAGCACATATGACAACGGATGTAATCAGTATTTACACAGCATAACAGAAGAAAATGTATCTGTCTCACATGTGCCCCGCATTGTCCTGCAAAATCACATCTATGTCCCGCAACAGGTATACAGTAGTCAACTTTTGAAGTGGATCAGAAAAGTTAATCAAAGTTGTCCTAAGACAAGAATGAGTATTGTTTTAGTTTTAGGACAACTTTGATGAAAGGTTTTGATCCACTTAGTCAAATGTTGACTACTGTATTGCCAGGTGGTCACCCTACAGCACGCCCATGGGTGCTGTGAATTGTGCATCCCCTGACCCCTCTAAACAACGTAGTGCTCCATGCGAAAATGATAACTGCGTCGGACTGAAACTAGCAAAAACAACTTGCTTCACGACTGGCGTCGCATTGCGCCAGGTGTATGATAAGGCCCTTCATTTCTAAAAAATATAATGTTTTTCCGTCTGATTTATGGAGTGATAAAACAAGAAATCCAAAATCCCCTCTGTAAAAATCTATAACTCTAATATGTCAACAAAATGAAATGAGAATTTGAAACTGGCTTTATCCAATGATGAGATTTCTGTTGAAATTAATGCAAATTAGTGCATATTTAATTAGTGCCTCATTTGCATGATTAAACATAAGATTTTAGAACAAATACATTGTGTTCATATACTGTGATTAATTAATGTTGAAAGTATGGTGAAATCTGATTTTACAGATTTGGTGATTCAACTGATTTTACACAGTTTACACTTTTAAAAAATACTGAAATACATTTAATCAAAGTTTCACCATAAATACATTTTGGAAATGCGCAGATTTACAAATCCTCCAGAACTGTCTGAAACTGTGCAAAACACATTATATTTTTAATGTGTATTTTCAAATTTATCTACTTTGCTACTTTGTATAAATCTCATTTCTCAATTAATATTAATACAATATTAACATACAACGAGAGTGTTAAGAAATTTGTCATTGTTATATACACTATTTTTTTTTTTTTTTCCAAAAGTAAAATAATGAAAAACTCAAATTCACTGTGCTCAACTTTTTTCTTGGGTGCGTCGATCAATCAGCAACATATATTTAAGTAAAGGATCGCTCAATCTTCTTGATAATTTACAATTTATTATTTAACAACAGAGCATTCAGACATTTCGGCATCAAGCCTTCTTCAGTGAATCATATAACATTTCCCACATCAGTTTTTTTAAAACAGAGGTGAAGACCAAAGATCACACGTAAAAAGCCACATCACAGGTGTTATGCTTCGTTCACGCCACATCGTAATTACCGTAATTTGGTCTAAACCTATGTTGGTCAGGTGGTACAGCGGTCATGTGGTACAAGTAGTAGCTCTCAGAAGACTCCCAGTTCACAAGTTGGAATTACGAGTTCTACGAGGACGTGAACGCTTTTTACAAGTTGAAATCTCGTAATTACGGGAATTCCGATATGGCGTGAACGCACCTTTACTTATCGTGCACCTAATTGACCAATCAATCAAGCAAATTTAAAATGAGCAACCAAACCTCAAAAAAAAAAGAAAAAAAAAAGTATAATATAAAAACTAATCAATTCAGTAATGTGCATTCTGGAAGAACATTTTTCATTAAATCATTAATTACCTGTTCAACTTCCAACATGATTTATATGTTAAACTGTCTGTGTCCATTTATTTACATTGGAAAAACTAGTCGCCAGTTAAAAATTTGGATTAGTGAACATAAATCTGCTATCAGGAGACGTGATGTAAATTCACCAATAGCAAGACATTTTCATGATTGTAGCCATAATATCAAGGATCGATCTTTCTTGTTTTCTTTAAGTATGAAAAAGTTGTTTATTTCTCGATTGTTTGGTTATAGTGGGTGATACGATATGGACTAATGAACGGCTTGTGGCCTGATGTGTCGGCTCGTTCCTCCCTTTTTTCATTTATGTTGATTTTCTTCATTTATGTTAATGTTTTGAAAATGTTTGTACTTATGATGGATTATTTGTGATTTTTTTTTTTTTTTTTTTTTTGTGCTTATGTGTTTTTTCTCTGATGTGCTGAATTTTTTTTTTTTTTTTGAAGTATGGTTGTTTGTTTTGAAATTGCTTTATTGATTGGCCAAAAGTAAAATAAAACAGAAAATAAAATAAACATAATAATTGGAGTATGTTTTACAAGAACATACAATTTCAGTTTTTCTACTTCAAAATTTCATGTTTAATTCAAAGTGTTACCTGGCCCGTTTTTATTTTTATTTTTTTATTTTTTTGTGAATTGTTTACTAATCAATTACCAATTGCCTTTGCACAACTGTAGTTGATCAATAGGTGGATAAACAACCAAAAACATGTCCAACATCAAAGCAAAAAAGAACACTATCCGTACTTGCAAATGTTTCAAAAATACATTTGATTTTTAGAATCTAATTTATAAAAGATTCTTATTTTTGCTTTGTGAATTATTTACTAGTGAAAATTAGTTCTTTTTTTTTTTTGTTATGTTGTTATAACATTGAATTTGGGTTTTTGCTGTATATCTTATGACATGGGTCAGTAAACCAACTTCATTCACCACATAAAGGTTTAACTAAATGAATGTCATATTAACTAGCTGTTTGTAAAACGAAAAGGCATTTGTCTTGCTGGTCACTCGTGTAGATGTCTGATGTGAGAGAGCGCAAGCGCATGCATACTGTACGTGAGGGCATCTCTTCCGTTCAGCCTGCTGAAAGTTGGAGAGGAAGCCATTAACCTTGGGTTGGACTGCACTGAAGGAGAATTATTAGGCAACGTTATAATTTTATGGAGGGGAGCAATACAAATAAATTCCGATGGCTGGACAGGATAATTGGAGGCGTTGGAAGGTTCTGTAATGAGCGCTGGGCTCAGAGAGACTCGCTCTTGATTTATCAGCCTCTACAGATGCTGAGTGAATTATCACATGGGCCTCGTCTCTTGCCGTAGTGGTAATGTGAAGGAGCGGTCAGGGGCTCACGTTCAGAGGACCACAGTAATGACACACATACAGACCTCTGGGTGTGCTGCTTAGGAAATGACGTTCTGCAGGGAATGTTGATGAAGCAACAAAACCTTTTCTTACCATGCCCAATGTTGTTACTGTCTTTGCTTCAAACAAGAAAAACAAAACTATTTGGCAAATGCCAACTGACCATAGAGTTGGGCTCATAAGTTTACCCTCACAGAATATGCAAAATGCTTGT